>CM035141.1:48201859-49410255 GCA_020205605.1 Panax ginseng
GTAATTACCTTAAATCGATAGTAATTACCTTCGTCGATAGTAATTACCTTCATCAATAGTAATTACCTTCGTCAATAGTAATTAAGTTTACCATACGTCAAACCACTTGCCGTTTCATATTACGATGGCGTCGAACAAATTGTTGTTTCATATTACAGGCGTCAAACCACTTTTCTTTTCACATCACAAGTCATCAACCCACTTGCCTTTTCACATTGCAAGTGCTAAGCTAGAAATCTTCTATAAATAGAGGCCTAGTTCTTCATTATTTTTCACGAATTCATTCAAGCTATAGAGAGAGAAAGTATAGAGAGAATAAGAGAAAGAAGAAGAGTATTCATTTACTACACTCTGCGCATATTCAATCTCCTACTAATGTAAGGGGTGTTATTTCTTTTGTATTCATGAAGAGAACTTATGTTATTCCATTATTTATTATTACATTGGAATAACTTTTATATCTGCGAGCTACCCTATACTTGGTGAAATTCTTACATTATTCTAGTCTTTATTATTACATTTGGAATATCATCGTGCATGCTTTACGCATGACTGATTCCATCTTTATTATACATTAGAATATCACATGTATATGCGTTTTCTGTGAACCTTTGTTCCATTCTTTATTATTACATTGGAATATCCTATATATCGTATCACGTTTCTGGGGTCCCAGTTCCATTCTTTATTATTACATTTGGAATATCCTATCTCTATGCATTTTACGGCGGGACACAGTTACATTATTTATTATTCATTTGGAATAACACACACTGTCTGTGATCTATCGCATGCATGATGATTTCTTTTGTTGTTCCATTCTTTATTATACTAAGTTGGTTAAAACTTTGACTTCTATACTCCATGAAATTAGTGGAATATCTATGATATTTGCGCTTCATCTAGTATCTTTTCATGGAAATATTCTTCTGAGCATTCTTGAATTTTACTCTACAAAGCAGTATCATGTTGATAATTTGGACATTATTAGTTCCTAGATAAATTAATTCTTGAACTTGTTTTATTGAATTCTTATATCATTGTCATCATCCTCATGTTTATATTATGTTGAAAGTCATCTGTGGCTTTGTAGTGCATAGATGGACTTGGTATGATTATGACCGAGGATTATTGATTGTAATCATGACCGCAATGTTACAAATGATGTGGTAAAAGTTATCATTGGCCCGTAGTGCATTGATGGACAGTTGTTGGCATGATCATGACCATTAATGAATACATGAATGTCCTTGGCTGTAGTGCATGGATAATTTGTGGTCGTGATACTAAAAAATATCCTTGGCCATAGTGCAGGGGTGATTCGATGATGTGGATTATTTATTAAGCTGAGTCTCAGCGATAAAAGTCATGAAAAATCTTTTAAATCATAGAAGATAGTAGATTTTATTCTCTACTTGACTCTTCTAATGGATTACTTGTTCCGCTACAGTTAAACTTAAAGTTTATTATATTTTATCAGTTTAACACTGTTGAAGGCTAATGATAATTTATTTTGCATTATCTTAGTCATAATATTTCTTACTTGGGGCTAGTTGAGCTCACCCTTTCTTTCACTGTTCTCTCAGGAAATGAGAATATAGTTTGGGGCGAGAGTGGAGGGAGCAGTGATGGACGGATGATAGTATTAGTAGTCCTCACTATTCTGTTAAATAGTGTGACAATAATTGTAATGAGGACTCCTTTTGAGTTTGTATACTCTCTAGTAGACAATATTTGTATTCAAACTCACAGTTTATGTTTTGTCATATTGTACATGACAATTGTATTATTAAGTTGTATTTAAATTTTGTACGATGTATCTGGCGACTCAAGATGGGTGATGTATACCTAATTTTGGGGGCGTCACACTAACTGCTGGTAGACCAGACATAATGTTTGCAACATGCATATGTGCTAGATTTCAGGCTAACCCCAAAGAGTCACATTTATCTGCTATAAAGAGGATCTTCAGGTATCTCAAGGGTACACCTTACTTGGGGCTTTGGTATCCCAAGGAATCGTCGTTTGAACTAACAGGATACACAGATGCTGATTTTACAGGATGCAAAATAGATAGAAAGAGTACCAGTTACACTTGTCAACTGCTAGGAAGCAGACTTGTGTCTGGTTTAGCAAAAAGCAAAACTCGTGTGTCTTTCAAGCTGCAGAAAGTTTGAATATATTCTTCTTTGGCATTCTTTGTTCTCGAGATCCTATGGATGAGAAATCATTTAGATGACTATGGGTTTGATTTCAAATCTATTCCCATACCTTTGTGATAACCACAAGTGCCATGTAGCAATAACTCATAATCCTGTTATGCATTCTAGGACTAAGCATATAGAAATAAGGTATCACTTCATTAAGGATCATGTGTAAAATGGAACTATATCTTTACAATATATCCCCACTGAAAATCAACTTGCTGATGTTTTTACAAAACCCCTAGATGAATTCAGATTTAATAAGTTAATAAGTGAGCTAGGCATTCTAAATCTACAACCATGAAATATATGCTCTAGATTGTGCTAACCTTAATAGATACAAAGGCTGAACTCAAAATCGTAGACATGATCAAGGAAAGTTCACTATCGTATAGCTGAAAAGACAACTACCTCAACGATCATAGCAAGGACTCAATCATCGTAGTGGAGACTCAACGATGACACAAGTCCCATCAACAAAGCAAAAATGCACCCTGTGATGACAAGCTTCATAAACAAGGCAATCTCTCTAAGAGGTGCCTCAGGAACAAACCTAACCCTTGAATCTCTCCAAGAGGTTGGCCCTTCCTGAGCTGCCTTAAAATAATGCTTTATCAAAAACTCATCACAAGGATTCTATTGCGAGACTCGGCGATCGCGGGGCGGACTCAATGAATGATTAATCGGACTCGGCGATCGTATAATGAGACTCAGCGAATCTTTGGGCCAAGACCGGACCATTGCGGGGCGGACTCGATGAATGATTGATCGAGACTCGACGATCGTGGGGCGACTCAACGAATGATTAATCGGACTCAATGATCGTGGGACGGACTCAGCGAATCTTTGGGCCAGATTTCTCGACGATTGTAGGACAGACTCAACGAACATAAGTCTACCTCAACGATCGTAGTCTTCCTAAGGACACCTCAGTTCTGAAGAAGCCAAAGGAAAATCAGTACATTCCTGAACAGTTAAAATCGTAGAGCCAAGAAAAAGTCGACACCTATCCCACTAAGCGAAAAAGAAGGGAGGGAAGTTACAAGTACAAGTTGAAATCGTATTTTTGAAATCTGAAGTTCAAAAGATTATCTCTCTCTCAAAGCAAAAGCCCTAACTTAGAGGGAAGCTCAGTCGAATCTCACTTCCAGTTAGAAAATTAATGGCATCATCCAATGTTATCTCAGGCTACAGACTCTGCTTTGACGAGTTCAAGACTGCTCCACCAAAATTTCACAAGACCCTGGCGCTACTGAAGTAGGCGGGCCACGAAGAGGCTCTGGGCAAAGACACGCTGATATATCCCAAGTTAGTGCAGGAATTCTACAAGAATGGTATGTTTGAGAACAACACCATCACTAAAAAAGTAAGGGGAGTAGAAATAAGACTGAAGGCAGAGGACTTCAATCTTTCCCTTGGTCTCAAGAATGAAGGGCATCCACAATTAGATTCTGTAGACTTCCAAGAGGGACTAAGAAAAACCCCTCTGTGAAAGGGTACAAGAAGAAGGAGTTCCCGTAGAGGTATTAATTTTTAGCTGATATTATTGGGAAATGTATATGCTGCAAGATCTCAGGTCATGACTTGGTGAATGAAGCTCAACTTAAGCTCATGACTGCCATGTATTATGGTATACAACTCAACTATGGAGCTATATTGCTCGAATGGATTGGTAAGTGGATAGTGAACTCGAAGAAATCAAAAAGCCCTCAGAAGATTATATATGGGCGCTTCTTGAGTATCATTCTGCAATCAGCACTAGGTGACAAATTTGGGGATGAAGAGGAAGAAGCCATCAACCCAAATCGAAGAATGACCCAGCAGTTGTTTGAAAATTGGAAGAGGAACCTGCTTGAATATATGCGAATGATGGCGAAATCCGATTGGAAGAACTGGGGCGAAGAACTTCGGGCATTCCGGGAAACATATGCATTGTCAGGGAAGAAGAAGAAGAAGAAATCAACAAAGAAGAAGAACCCTCTGTCCTTACCAAAAAAAGCAAGGGCAAGAGGAAGCTAAGGGCCAGACAGGTAGAAGAGCCTCAAGGATCTACTACTGATATACCCGTAGAGTCCTCTGATATAGAGACTCTGAGGATGCTAAGGAGAAAGCAACAGCAAAATGAAGTAGATGAGGATCAGGCTACCATATCCCAGATCCTAAAAAAAAACAATTTGGTCAAAAGTCCAAAAGGCCATCAGTCACCTCAACCGTAGAGTCTCTACTATTTGTGGAGACCAGACCTAGCATGGCAGACAAGGAGGCAGCTGCTTCAAGCATAGTGGCTGTTGAATAGGACAAAGCTGAGATCAAGAGAGTCCTGAAGTTCTGGCTAAACCCAGCAAAGCAAGGAGAAAGCTGGTCAAGAAGTACATTCTTGAAAATGAAAAGGTGTTGAAGAAGGAAGCAAAGAGCATGGCTTCTAAGAGGAACTGTCTAGAGCAAGTCAAGAAGACAGCGCTCCAGCTGAGGGGGAGATCCCTGAAATTCTCATGATAGAGAATACACCAGCGGAGGGGGAGATGGCTGAAGCTCAAGAAAATGCTCCACTTGAGGGGGAGCTTTTGATCTTAGATGAAGATGATCAAGTTGAGGGGGAGCCTCAAGATATCCCCATGGCAGAAGAAGATGTTCCTGACAAAAATAAAGAGGAACCAGTAAAAGATCATCAAGATCCCATTGAGATAATGGAGTCCTCCAACGAAGAAAGAAGAGATGAAGAAGATGATGATGATCTTCAGATCACTGGTGTAGGCAGAGATGGGTATAGAAGCTACCTATACAATCAGATGTTCTCATACCTACCCATGATGCCATACCATCAAGCCCAAATCAACAACTCTTGGGATTCCCGGCCATCTCAGTGCTGGCTCATGGATTCCCAGGGAGATTCCACTTTGCAAAGAAGTTGATTACCAACACCTCTTCCTCGAAAGGATAAACTTGAGGTATTATCTATCCCTACTCACTTGAGTTAATCACTTGCCATCATCATCATTTAGTCGATTCCATGAATTCCCTCGATGGTTGGAAGTGATTCTCAATCGATAAATCAATTCGATTCTGAGAATCCCAAAATTCTATAACCGAAGAACCAAATCTGACCAACCTTATTTTGCTTCCACAAACCACCATCTCTCGATCCATGACTCTAGCCTAGTCGTAGAGTCCCAAATAGAAATCGTAGAGCCCCATATTCCAAACATAGAAACTCAGGCCCGTCCATTGGATATACCATCATCCTCCTCAAAGGACTATTTTAGTCTTGATCTTTCTCTCTACTCCATGCAAGATCAGTCTCAGAAAGAATCCGCACCATCCAACAATCATCAAACCAATGATTCTCTCCCAAATCTGCCCACAAAGGATGACTTGAAGGAAGCAACCAAGGACATGGTCAAGAATATACAAGAAAGCCTGGAATCTCACTCCGGCCTCGTTTATATCCGGCTGAATCAAATAATCACATCTACAAATAACTTTCCTCGTACTACGAATGCTAAGCTTACAAAGAAGCTGGGGGAAATTATTCAAGAAATTCTTAAGAGCATGAAGGACAGAGATGAGACACCAAGCAAAGAGAGGTTGTTCTTGAAATGCAGAAAAATCAAGAAGTTCAAAATAAACTTATGCTGGAGAACTTCATCAACTTGAAAGCCTCAGTCCAAGAATTCCAGAAATCCTATGTCAATCAGGAACGTCAGAATGACATTGTTCTCACTGCCCTCCGAAACAAAGAAGCTAGATCGGAAAAATAGATCAAGGAAAGTCGAGAGGACATTGCTCAAACATAAAGCCAACTGAATGAGCTTGTCCAAGGAGTCAATAGACTTTCTGTAGACATTCGAACCCTTGATGCTGACATAAAGGGGGAGAATAAAGGGAAAGGAGTCCAAGGAGCACAAAGAGATCAGGGCAGAGACAGAGGAGGTCAAGGAAACCAAGAAAGGGGAAAAGGACAATTTCATGCTCAAGCGTCAAGAAGCCCTCCTGCAAGATAATTCCACCATCAGGCTCAACGATCTGATCAGCAGGGAATTTTAACGGCCATACCTTTAAGCCATCAAGAATCAACTCGCAGCTCACAAGATGTGTCTACCGTACGCATAAGAATGCCAACTGGAGATCCTGCATTCATGTACAAGCATGAGGAAAATCCAAGACTAAGTCCAAGCGAGCTGGAAGAGTTAGCCAGAAACGAGGAAGCTTGCAGAAAAAGAAGGACTGAGGAGTATGCCAACCCACCTAGAAAAAGGTCAAAGAAACAGAGATAAGTTGAAACTTTAAATTCTTATTGATGTAAAGCTAAAACTGCAATATTTCTTAAACATCAATAAATTCATGCTTATTCTATAGAAATTTCAGCTACTCACTGAAATACTAAGTCATGTTTAAATTTCCTGCAAATGCATCTAGACACTAATAAATTATGACAACAAATCTCCTTGGTTATGTCAACATTAAATAGGGGAGATTTTGGGAGAATGCATATTATGATTTGATGTTTTAATATATATGCTCATGATTATTTGTAAAGTCCTTCCAAGTAAGATATGTACAAGGACTTAGTGATAGATCAAATTTGTTAGGTTGATCTAAGATCTTAACGTGTATCATTCTGTAATAGAATGTATAGATAGAAAGATCATAGCTGTTAGGTTGATCTTGAGATGTAATAGATAGGCTTCGAAGAAATCATAGTGTATCATCTGATCAACATTGCAGAAGTCAAGGCAGAAACGTAGAGCTTCAAAGATCGTAGTGTGCCTACCTTGAAGGCACTCTTCAGAAATCGTAGAGTGGTCCCAACATTTTTCGAGCCATCTCAACGATCATAGTGTGCTGAAGGAAACATGGAGTTTACAAGTCAACGATCATAGTGTGCTCTTGGAAACGTAGAGTAACAACACGAGTAAGTGAAGATCGTAGTGTGCAAGGGTTTAAGAGAAATTGTAGTGCTCTCAGCTGATAGCATCAGATCGAGCACCAAGGCGACAAGTCACTACGATCTGAATCGTAGAGCATCTGTCTTATGTCAGAAGACGTCGAGCCTCATGTTATGTGTGAAGATAGATTCCAATATATGAAGAATGGATTCTAGACATTACAGTACTCATCAGTCCCAAAGTAATATGAAATATCCTTAGTATGCAACAAGGAAGCGTATTGAAGAAGCTTAGGAAAGTACCATAGGTAAGGGGGCAAAACACCTTTTCAGGTGTTAGGTGAGAAAGCGATGCTATGTGTATTCGGTGGGCGAAATCACGATTTAGGAAGATGTGCAGAAATGTCTCCATCAAAGATCAAAAAAGTCAAATGCATTTAATGTCTCAACGGATGGATCCAACGGATAGTTTTCAAGATCATATATATGAAGATCAGACAGACGAGAGAGAACTAAGCAAGCATTGAACAAACAACGTGAACAGCTCTCAAGCTCAACTCTACGATCTGTGAATTTGCAAAGCTTGCTCGGCTACTCAGTTCTTTAGAACAAGTGCTTACACATCAACTGAGTAGCAACCATCAAGAACTCAACATTATCAACCAACTGAAGAAGAGTGCCAAGTCTGCTGGACTTGAAGAGTTCAAGAGTGAACTAAGAAGTTCCTAGATTGCTGGTCTAGAAGGAATATGTGTGATTCAGAAGTTGTAAAAGACATCCTTAGTGGATTACCTACTTGTCGAAGTAGAAGAGTGGACTATGAGCTTTAAGTACTCTGAACCACTTAAAATGACTGTGTCTTTTACATTCATACCATAACTGTTATATCTGTTATAACTGCCATAACTGCCTCACTCTCATAACTCCATTGCTTGGTAAAGAAGATTAAAACAAACATTTATTCTGCTAAGTTTTAATCATTATCAAAGAACAAGTTTAAAACGAAAAGATTTTTAAATATCTATTCAACCCCCCTTCTAGATAACTATTGTGCCAACTAGGAACTAACACAACTGACACCCAACAATTTCGCTGTAAACTTTTCAATCCTTCGCTTGATCCTTCTCCATGCCATTACCTTATCCGATCACGGGGTGATCTTATCGTATATGTTACGATTTATTTCTATATCTTGATCGTTTCGTTTTACTATCTCTTATCACTATACTTTTAGTCTTTTAGACGCTATCTATTCACCACTACTGTTCAACTTTATTATCAGAGTTAGGGAACTCTGTATCTTATAACTTCATGAGATTCATCTTTGAATCTTCTGGTGACGACTAACTCTATGTGAGTTAGATCTTATCCTAATCACTGCGGTTATTAGTCTCAGGTATTCCTACCTAAGGTTCATAACCTACAACTTTGATACCAACTGTGACGTCCTCGAATCTGAGGTCCCGAATCACCGCGGATCCAGTTCGATCATTTTATACAACTATTACTATTTGCGAAAGATATAAACATAAATTGTTTATACAATACTTTACACACTATTCCCCAAGGTCGAGTAACCTTACCTTAATACACAATTCATAACTATCTAACATATAACATTATTATCAAACAACACTATTACAATTCTAATCGCTACATTAACTTTACACTGGAACTGTCTTTAATCTTTCCTTGTATCCGACGCATTCGCCTTAATCTGCAATGTTTTATCATGATATAGCAAGGGTGAGCATAAGATTGCCCAGCAAGTTTAAGTTCAATAATATAACGATATATCATGATTGAAAGAGTCTGATAATAAAATTTGGCTATAATTCAACAATATAATTGTGAACTAGCGAGGAACAAATTTATGACTGAACAAGTATTTTACATGAACAAATATATCTGAAACAACTGGTAATGAAGGTGATCAGCCTTTCATATCTGACTTATACATGCAATATGTAGAGAGTATAATTCATGGCAACCAGCAATGATTAACCATAAGCTTATCCGAATGAAACAACCCTTAGTAGAGTTAAGTAAAAACAAACTTGTCTGAACCGTTGATTACTGCTACACAATTTATATCGCTTTATCCGAAGACGTAATATTAGTAATATAGATCTCCAATATTAGAATAATATCATCACAATATAATACTATTATATATATAGATATACATAGAATAACCTAAACACATAATACATAACACATAACCCTATCAGTCTATAACACACATAAGACTCGATGATCATATCAAACTATTTCAATTTCGACTTGAGTTCGACAAAGTTCTAACGTCCAATTTGTCTAGTTTTCATTTATTTCGAGTTTAAGTTCAATTAAACCTGTCTAAACACTTAACAATTATCTACGATAATTTATTAGCGATCGACATATTTTTAAATAAGTTAAGTAATAATTTTTAAATAATTATTACTATTTATCGTGAATTTTTAATCATTAAACTTCGTATTTAAATAAATTAAATACCACATAATTCCTTTATCATTAATATTTATATATTATCAAATATTAATAAAATACATGTCATAATATTATAATATATTTATAATATCACAAAGTATTTTAATACTTTAAAATCATAATTATATGATTTTTAAACAATTAAATTCATTATTCTATAATTACTATTAATATTAAAATATTAATATTTTCATGACAAAATATCAAAAGTTACAAGTTATAACTTAAAATATTTTATATTACTTAAATCATTTTTATATGATTTTTAAAATATTAATTCTATTTTTCCATAATTTATTTAATATAGTTATTAAATAAACTAATTATCATTAATATTAATTAATGAAATTCATCCTAAAATATTAATAGTCAACGAAAAATAACTTAAAATATTTTATTATAACATAATATTATTTTTTTTCATGATTTTTCATGTATTTAAATAATTTATTTAATATTATAATTAAAAAAATTATATACCATTTATATTCAAAAAATATTAAATATTTATGAAATATACTCTAAATAATTAAAAACTATTTTTTAGAATTTAAAATAATTTTTTGGAATTTATTTTGTATTTTTAATAATTAAAAACCATTTACTTCTATTTATTTAATTAAAATAATTATTTTCGGAAATAATTAATTAATTTTCAAAAATATCTGTCGCTAAAGGGCCTATAGCGACAGACCCGTCGCTATAGGTGTTCTTGAGGTGTTCTTGAGTAAACCCAAAATTCATGTCAGTACTTCGAGGGGCTTGGTTTGACCATAGATAGATATGTGATCATAAGGTTTTCTGGGCTACTAATGTTGTTACACATGTAGTATAAGTGTAAGACTATAACTACAATCACATTTCCTGGCCATTCAACAACATATCAGAGAGATCTAAGCACTCCAAATTGTTGTCAGACCATGTTCTTAAGTTTCTGGTTTTTCCAGAATCGAGGTAGCTACTTTAAGCCTTTACATCTTTGTCTTCCCAGCTTGTTTTGTGATATAATGTTACTTTGATAATGGCAGGTCAAAGTAGGGGTCAGGGGCTGTTCTTGAGAAATCTGGGTTTCCCAGATTTCGCCGAAAGTTGGTGGTCAATGCGGTTTTGACCGTGATTATCTTTGATCCTTCTATGGATCTGGTTGTTATAAGGACTTAAATATGTAGTGCACTTTACAGACTACACAGATCAAACAACAAATTGGCCAAAACAAGTGTCAGACGCAAGATCAGAGGGCTAGAATTTCTTGTAAGAAATCAATCAGGATTCTGGGTTGCCCAGAAACCCATTCCTGTGATCGGTCAACGTAGTTTGACTGACTATAACTCTTAATCTACACGTGATCTGGGCTTGAATCAAGTTCCAGATCACATACCTTACAACATACTACAAGTTTAAAACTTAAAACACAACAAATAATTAACAGACAGCGATCTAGAAGCCGTGACATGTGACTGTCAGACAACATTTTTCAACTTTTTCCAGATTTTTGAAAATGCTAATTTCGCGCATCTAAGTGTTATGGATCCATGATCCAACAACCCAGATCACTCAAAGACACATACTAACACATTTCTATCCAACCAATTTCAACATATAACATCAAATCATAAGATTTTAAAAAATTAGGGTTCTTACCTTCTTATGTTTAAATCTTGAATCTGATTCTTTGTTGTTGATCATGGAATGTTAAAGGATGATATTAGCTTAACATTTGACTCTATTTCACTCCAACTCTCAAAATTTTAGAGAGAGACAAGTCTTTGACAAGTTAGCAAGAAAAATGAGTGGTTTTCTCTCTCTAAATCTTTATATAACATGTTGTTATGTAATGGCTGATCACAATGACTGATTGCTGGAGGTTATCTTGCCACAAAGTCAATTGACTTGGTCAACTACTCCCATTTTGCCAAGATTTGCAATTTATGTACAATAATACAAAAAGAGTAAATGGGTCATTTGGCATTTAATTTTAAGGGCATTTTTGTCAGTTGGCCAAATCCTTAGGGTTTAGGGTTTGGGGTTTGGAAATTTAGGGTTTAGGGTTTAAAACCCTTAGGGTTTGCAATTTAATTTTCTAAAATTTCTAATTTAGGTTTTAAAAATAGAAAATTAATATTTCTAAATTATAATTAGAATTTTCTAATTATATTAAAATTTCTTAATCATAATTTAAATATTGCTAATTAGGATAAGTATTTCCTAATTAAAATTGCTAATTAAGCAATTAGGGTCAAAATGGTCATTAGGTTTTATAACCCTAAAATTAGGGTTTCTAATAGAAAAATAATTTTCTAATTACGAAATTAGATTTCGTAATTAGATTTGGGTTTTCTAATTACTTATTTCTTTAAAATTAGGATTAATTTTTTCTAATTAACAATACAATTATTAAATTAACACTTAGGTTTTCCCTAATTATAAATTAGGGTTTCAAATCCCGAAATTAGGGTTTTCAAAATGTGAAATTAGGGTTTGCTGATTAATTAAGCTTTACCCTGATTAATTTTTTAATTAATAGCACTTAAGCAATATAATAATCATTTAAGTTCCCAGATTAGGGTTTTAAATTCTGAATTAGGGTTTCAGATTCCCAGAACTGAATTAAGGGTTTCCAGAACCGGTTTGTAGGGTTTCCTTATAATCGCTAGGATTTTCTAACCGAACGTTGACATTCTTAACATATACTTAGGGTTTGTTACAGATATCGTTAATCTGGTCAACCCTTGACCCTTAAACACATCATGCACACATATACACCGAACATAAACGTTTATTCCCTTAATCCTGAATAATTCACCTAAATCCTTCACAAAATTTTGAAATCCTCAAAATTCATTCTAAAAAATATCAAACGCATACACTTATTTTCTGTCTAGGTTCTAATTTCGAACCTTAAATTAATAATTAAAAATTTTAAAAAAATTGAAAATTCTCGGGTTGTCACAAACATGCATTTCTAGGTTTGGCTCAAGAACATGAAGAACACCTTTAGCCACGATTTTGTCACCTAAAGCCCCTCTAACGACAGTTTCTGAATAAAATTAATTATTTTCTTTAATAAATAGATAAAAATAGTTTTTAATTATTAAAAATTCATATTAAATTTACGAAAAAAATTTTAAAGCCTAAAAATGGGTTTTTAATTATTTTGAATATATTTCATTAATAATTAATATTATATAAAAATAATTTAATAAATGTATTAAATGATTTTAAAATTATATAAAAATAATTTAAAGGTTATGAAAATATTTGAAGTTATAAAATATAATTTTTCATATTTTGTCATGAAATATATTAATATTTAATATTAATACGAGAGTTATTTAATAATGGTTTTGATTACTTTAAAATAATTTAAAGACAATAATAAAGTATTAAAAATACTTTAAGATATTATAAATAATTTATAATATTATGACATGTATTTCATTAATATCTAATATTAAATAAAAATTAATGATAATAGAATTAGGTGGTATTTAATTCATATAAATATGATATGAATGATTAAAAATCATGATAAATGGTAATAATTATCTAAAGATTATTACGAACTTATAAAATATATTTTGACTGATCGTTAATTATTTAGGATATTTTTGAACCAGTTTAGACAGTCTTAGTAATATTAGGCTCGAGAATTATCTGACTATGCCGTCGGGATGTCAGAGTTGTACCGAATTCAACTCAGACTGAAATAGTTTAACTTATACTAGGTCTTATGTGTGTTATAGACTGATAGGATTATGTGATAATGTGTTTAGGTTATTTTAAATATTATGATGATATTATTCTAATTTGTAGATCAATATTATCTATATTAGGTATTTAGACAAAGCTAAATAGAATGCGTAATGGTAATCAACGGAATTATGCTTGTGGTAATCAACGTAACTCGACCTCGACTTGATATTTTTGAAATATGCTTTTGGTTAATAACTACTGATTATACCATGTCTATGAATTATTGATTCGCACTCTGTGCACATTGCATGTATTCATCAGGTATGAATGGCTGATCACCTTCATTACCATTCGGTCTAGATATTGTTATTCATGTTCAATGTTCGTTCAGCTATAAAAATTTGTTCATGCTAGTTCTCAATTATATTGTAGAATTTTATCCAACTTATTGTTCAATTCTTTCCATCATGATATATACTCAATTTGTTGAACTTAAACTTGCTGGGCAAACTTGTTGCTCACCCTTGCTATATTATAGTAAATATTGCAGATTAGGACGAATACGTCAGATACAAGGAAAAGGTCAAAGACAGTGCTAACATTAGTTTTTATGTGTAGATAAAATTTGTAACAGTAACGTATGATAATGACATTGTATGTCAGTTAGGTTATGAATTGTGTATTAAGTAAAGGTTCTCGACCTTGGGGATAGTGTGTAATGTTTAATTTATAAAAAATTTATGTTTGTATCTTCCACAATAGTTATAGAAATAGTATACCAGATCCTTGGTGATTAGGACTGGGATCTTGGGATGTCAAAGTTGGTATCAAAGTTGTACGTTATAAACCCAGGTAAGGTTACCTGAGACTAATAACCGCAGTGATTAGGATAAGTACTAACTCAAATAGAGTTAGTGTGTCGGTAGGATTCAAAGAAGAATCTCGACGAGTTATGAAGATACAGAGTTCGTCAACTCTGATAATAAATGTGAACAGTAGTGATGAATAGATAGAGTCTAAAAGACTAAAAGTACAAGGATAGGAGATCGTAAAACAAAATGATCATAGTATAGAAATGAATCGTACTATATTCGATGAGATCACCCCGTGATCTGATAAGATTATAGTACGGAGAAGAATCAAGCAAATGATTGAAAAGTTTACAGCAAAGATTGATGTGTGTCTATGAATTGGTACAGATTCAGGAAAGGATTATGAATACGGATTAAATGAAATTCGTATTGAGAAGAGAGTTAAGATTAGGTGGGGATTACAATTGAGGACTCATGCCAGCAGCTGAGTTGTATGATTCCTTGTTATGGGCGGGGAATTGTACTTGGTGTAAAAACCACTTAGTTTCTGGTACTGATAATCATTGAAATGTCTGTGTCGTATTATTTGCTATATACCTGTTGAGAAGGTGATTATTTTCTCAAGTGTATAACATATAGGTAGGGTATAGTTAGAGGATATAAGGTTAAGTACGAGTCTTAAAACTCATACTTATGGTACGTTCGTGACTCATAATTATATGAAATATTTATGAACCCCTCAGCGAATGGACCCCAAAGGTTTATCTAGGACAAGTTCTTAAACTCATATGATTGTGGCAAGTTCCTGAACTCATAAGTGTGGTAAGTTTGACGAACTAGGTAGAACTAATTATGAATGGAGTATTGAGGATAATAGGAACAGATAGATTGATTAAGCAATTTCTTATTAGTGGAGACATAGGTTTTCTAAAACACCTAGCTATGCTAGACTTCAAAAATTTTGACATCAAGCTAAATATGCACTATGTGCCTTTTTGAAATGAATTTTTATTCTCAACTTCTGGTGACCATTGTGTATGTGTCGACTTCGAGCCACCGACACAACGTTACCTGTTGAGATGATAAAACTGAATTGCAATGGTTTTTGAACGGTTTAAAGAATAGTCTATGCTACTTGTTTCAGCTAGACGATAATGATTTGAAATATCAAAATATAATTTTATTTATCACTTATGTACCATATAACTTGGTGCAGGGATGATAAAAAGTTGATGGAGTTATAAATACAAGAATACGTTGTGTTGTATTTGATCTAAAATCGTTGTTCCACTATTATATGATGTGTTATGACAAAGTCACTCGATGACGGCATCCTCAAATGGACTGTTAATACAATACGACATCATGACATCATTTTCAAAAATATTTTCAAAGTTTTAATTTGCCAACGGGGTTTGGCTATACCTAAATATCTCAATTGAAATTGCATTATTGGTATGAGTCTATGCTACTTGATTCGGCTAGACCAACTTTTATGAAAATTCTGTGTTCTTTGAAAATTTTCTTGAACCAAATTGTTTTGGTGCGAAATTCTATGATAAGACTGAGGTGAACTGTGCAGATTGGATAAAATTATTCAATAGAGAGAATATTCGCGAGAAATGATTAAAGTATATGTACTAGTAATGGTAGTTTACCTTCTTCGTGATTGTAAACATAATGTTAACCTTTGTAAAGGGTAGAGTACCTTTTCTTAATTGAAATAGGTCAGGGGTAGTAATACCTATAAATCTCAGAAATTCATGGTCTATATGACTCCTCAGCACAATTTCAAAATTTTAACTATGGTGAGTGGTGTATTGGGTAGCATGTGATGATGAGAATGAATGGGGAATGGTTCAAGGTGTAAGGTGTAAGGTAAATTTCGGGGATAAAATTTTTAGAAGAAGGGGTGAATGTGACAACCCGAGAATTTGGATATTTAATAAAATATTAAAATAATCAATTAAGGTTAAATAATGAACCTAGACAGAAAATAAGTGTATTGATTTGGCATTTTTGAAGGATTTTTATGGATTTAAAATTTTTGTGGTGAATTATTCAGGATTAAGTATATAAGTGTATATGTTCTGTGTGTATGGTCATATATGGGTACAGTATGTGGTTAAGGATCAATTATTGGCCGAATAAGTTATATCGGGGATAAAACCTAAAGTTATATTAAGAACGTCAACGTTCAGTTAGAAAACCCTAACGACTGATAAGAAACCCTAAAACCGGCTCTGGAATCCCTAATTTCAATTTCGGGAATCCGAAACCCTAATTCAAAATATTAAAACTCTAATTTGGAAGCTAATAAAGGTTTTTATGTTATTGATTATATATTTACTTAAGGATAGCCCTAATTGATTATTAGAAAGCCCTAATTGTTTCGTTAGAAAAACTAATATACAATTATGGGACCAAATTGCTAAATTAGAAATTTTAATTAGGATATATTAATCCTAATTAGCAAGCTTAAATTATGATGAGGAAATCTTAATATAATTAGAGAATCCTAATTAGAATTTAGAAATTTTAATTTTCTATTTTGGAAACCTAAATTGGAAATCGTAGAAAATTTATTTTTAAAAACCTTAGGTTTTAACCCTAAGGGTCAAACCCTAGCAATTTATAGAAGTTACTATTATGTCCTTAAAATTGTGTGCAAAATGTCCAAAGTACTCTTTTTAGCATTCTTTATTAGTTGGAGTATAGATTTAGCCAAGACTTAAGTTGGTGACCAACTCTAAGACTTTCATGTGCCATATATCTCTCATATCAGCAGTCATATCAGCCAAATTCATTGAATCATTTATAAAAACTTAAAAAAATAAGTAAATTTACTTACTTTACTTTCCAAGCTATCCAAGCCATCTTCTCTCTCTAAAATTCGGGAATGAGGGTGAAAAGGGATGCTAGGTTAAGTCAATATCAGTCCTTAACTTGTCAAGATCAGGAATCAAAAGTCAGAATCAAGGATCAAACTTTAAAGAGGTATAAAACCCTAAACTTGCTAGATCTTCAAGATTTGTGTTAATGTTGTTAGTTGTTATTTAGAACAATGTTAGATGGTGTCAATTAGTGATCCGTGTTGTTGGATCATAGATTCATAACACTCAGAGGCATGAAAATAGCATTTTTGGAACTGACTGATGAACCCTAAAAACTTGTCTGACAAGCCAATGTTAGGGCATCTAGATCAGTGTGTGTTAGGTGTTATGTGTGTTTTATGTTATGGATCTGTTCTATGACATGTGGACTATGATCTAGAAAGTAAATCAAGGTTAGATCATGTCTATATTTAATGTTATAAGCAGTCAAGCCTCGTTGACCGAAAATGAATTCTTTTTCTAGGAAGCCCAGATTTGCCCAGAAAGCTTGACAACGTTTTTGCAGAGCTCTGATCTTGCTGTTGTTTATTAGTTTGTCCATGTTGTTGTTTGGATATTATAGTCTGACATATGGACTACATATACATCTCATTAGATCACCCAGATCTTTATCAAAATCGAATATAATGATGGTCAAAGATAGGGTGACTGACTGCTCAAGAACATTTATGGAAAACCTAGAAATGTTCAAGAACCGTTTTTCTAACAGACGTTGACCAACCTTAATCTCTCACATGTTATGTTGTTAGTATGATCTAGTGTTTGATATTTGTAACTTAACATCTCTTCTACATGACTTGATCTTTATAACACATTAATCAAGCTTGGAAAACATAGATACAAAGCTTCAAAGTAGCATCCTTGTTACTGCTTGGGTTTCTAGGTTGGGCAACCCAGAAACTCAAGAACACATCTGACATCTTTTTCTAGAGCTTAGATCTTACAGAGTTGATATGTTTTAGACATAATTTGAGTTTGTAGTTGTAGTATTACACTTATACTACAACATTAACATTTTTTCCAGCCCGGCTATGAACAAGATCTAGGTTTTATTCCTGGTCAAATGTAGCACCTTGTTCACTGACATGCATTTCTAGGTTTGGCTTAAGAACATGAAGAACACCTTTAGCCACAGTTTTGTCACCTAAAGCCCTTTTAACGACAGTTTCTGAATAAAATTAATTATTTTCTTTAATAAATAGATAAAAATAGTTTTTAATTATTAAAAATTCATATTAAATTTCTAAAAATTATTTTAAAGACTAAAAATGGGTTTTTAATTATTTTGAATATATTTCATTAATAATTAATATTTTTAAATATTAATAGTATTTAATTTATTTAATTATAATATTAAATAAATTATTTAAAAATGATTTTAATATTTGGAAAATCATGAAAAATTATATTATGGTATAAGAAAATATTTTAAGTTATTTTTAATGACTTTTAATATTTTGTGGTGATTTTATTAATAAATTGATATTAATGGTAATTAATTTATTTAATAAATGTATTAAATAAATTGTGGAAAATTTTAATAAATAATTTAAAATTATATAAAAATAATTTAAAGGTTATAAAAATATTTTAAGTTATAAAATATAATTTTTGATATTTTTTAATGAAATATATTAATATTTAGTATTAATACCGGTTATTTAATAATGGTTTTAATTACTTTAAAATGATTTAAAGACAATAAGAAAGTATTAAAAATACTTTAAGATATTATAAATAATTGATAATATTATGCGATGTATTTCATTAATATTTAATATCAAATAAATATTAATGATAATAGAATTAAGTGGTATTTAATTCATATAAATATGATATTAATGATTGAAAAATCATTATAAATGGTAATAATTATCTGAAGATTATTACGAACTTATAAAAAATATTTTGACTAATAGTAAATTATTTAAGATATTTTGTGAACTAGTTTAGACCGGGTCTTAGTAATATTAGGCTCGAGAATTGTCTGACTAGGCCGTCGGGATGTCAGAGTTGTACTGAATTCATCTCAAACTGAAATAGTTTGACTTGATACTAGGTCTTATATGTGTTATAGATTGATAGGATTATGTGATAATGTGTTTAGGTAATTTTAAATATTGTGATGATATTATTATAATTTATAGATCGGTATTATCTATATTAGGTATTCAGACAAAGCTTAATAGAATGCGTAATGGTAATCAACGGAACATGCAAGTTTTCCTTAACTCGACCTCGAGTTGATATTTTTGAAATATGCTTGTGACTAATCATTACTGATTATACCATGTCTATGAATTATTGATTCGCACTCTGTGCAAATTGCATGTATTCATCAGGTATGAAAGGCTGATCACCTTCATTACCATTCGGTCCAGATATTGTTATTCACGTTCAATGTTCGTTCAGCTATGAAAATTTATCCATGCTAGTTCTCAATTATATTGTAGAATTTTAGCCAGCTTATTTTTCAATTCTTTCCATCATGATATATACTTAATTTGTTGAACTTAAACTTGCTGGGCAAACTTGTTGCTCACCCTTCCTATATCATGATAAACATTGCAGATTAGGACGAATACGTCGAATACAAGGAAAATGTCAAAGACAGTTCCAGTATTAGTTTTTATGTGCAAATAAAATTTGTAACAATAATGTATGATAATGACATTGTATGTCAGTTAGGTTATGAATTATGTATTAAGTGAAGGTTCTCGACCTTGGGGATATTGTGTAATGTTTAATGTATAAACAATTTATGTTTATATCTTCGACAATAGTTATAGAAATAGTATACCAGATCCTTGGTGATTAGGACCGGGATCTTGGGACGTCAAAGAAATAATGAACAAGGCAAATGAAAATTTAAAGCTCTCTATTTATAGGAATTGCTAGGTGAGGGCAATTTGGTAACTTAGGTCATCCACCTCCTTAATCACCTCCTTACTATTCATAACTTGCTCCCCACAACTCTTATCTCTTACTTGCTCTCCACCCTTGGTCAACTATAACACACTTATGGGGCCCACATGGGTTGCCCCATGGGTTTTCTTACCTGTTGACCCGTCGGTTTGACCCACGAATTCGATTCTTAGTTTGGACTATATATTTAAATACTTTGGGCCTAACATTGGGTTTTAACATCTTTCTAATTGGGCTTGCAACATGCCTACACAAATCTTACAAAATCCAATGTAATAGGATTTAAACGTTTAACGTAAAATCCTCGTATCCCTTACGGATACTACTTCGTATAATCTTTCGTCATACACATTATTCTAACTTTCATATATACTCGTATAATAAATCGTATCATACTCGTATTCATTGCCTCGTATAATACTTGTTATTATACGATCATCATTTATTCCAATCCTTACGTTCCTTATAATTCTTAAATTTAGTACGCAAGCGAAAAACTATGTTAGCCATACTTGAATTATTATTACATAATCCATCCTCCCATATTATATCGTTACTTATTTCTCAGAAGTTCAAAAATAATTCCCGAGCAGAAATTAGTGAATAGTGTTTTTAGAAGATTTCTCAAAAAGCTTTTATTTTCTTCTTGGAAATTCAAACACTATAATTCCTTCACAAAGCCAGAATACTACGACATTCTGACACTTTTAGGTTATAGAACAACCTTCATCTTACTAACACATAATAATAACATATATTATAATTTTATTCATTATTTAATCAAATTATTTTATAATTAATTCGAATTTCTCGGTCGTTACATCTTCAAAACCTTTCACACTTTCAGTTTAACCCACCAAGGATTAAACTTTTTACACCTTCAGTTTGTCCTGTATATGGGATTAAACTTTTCATTGGAAATTCGTCATGTACATGGGGTGAACTACGTCGACCTGATCTTGATAAGTAGATTTTATACCTATTTATCCAGTGTTGGTTACTTGAATTAGTTGCTTAAACTCATGTTTCTTAGTTACTTTTCATGTATTTTGTGTTCATTTTGTAGATTGTATGCTTGGGAGCTGTGT
Source organism: Panax ginseng (assembly GCA_020205605.1). Classification (NCBI taxonomy): domain Eukaryota; kingdom Viridiplantae; phylum Streptophyta; class Magnoliopsida; order Apiales; family Araliaceae; genus Panax; species Panax ginseng. Next base: position 48,222,854 of record CM035141.1, read on the forward strand.
GAGCGACTATTTGTATACAAATACAAGGAAAAGCAATCCGGACATCATTTGGGCTTTCATTTTCATGGCTTGGAACTTGGAATATATTGTAGAGCTTCTTCTTAGCTTTTTGGAACATCTTGAATCATTCTAATCGGAGTTCGGATGCATGAGTTATGACCTTTGTACCAACAGACGTTGAACTTCACTGTTTTGGGTGACCATTTACATAGCAGCCACTTCAGAGACAATTTCAACATTTCTCCCATCCTTATTTCAAAAACCTCAAAGCATGCAAGTTGTATATCTACGTCTTCTCTTTTCGGAGCATCTTGAATCATCAAAATTGGAGTTTAGACGAAGAAGTTATGGCCTTTTTCCCAAAGAGCTTCAAAGAAGAACAATTCGGAAGGACCCCATTGAAATGAACCTATCGATCAAAAAACCCCTATTTGAGGCGGGGTACAAGTTAAAAAAGCAGTGGGTATGCCCGGCCGGTGGGCCCTTTAAGCCTTATAACCCCATAGGGGGAAATGCATACCGAAAAAGTCATTTTTTGTCAGAATTTGAGTCCAAGAAGGATTCGTTCGATCTGATTGACTCAAGGACTTCCAAGAGGACTTAAAGACATATAAAGAGGCATATAAAAGGAGGATAATCACAAGGATTGGAGAGCAGGAAAAGGATTCCATTAGATTAGAGTAGAATATAATAGGAGAAAACACTAGTTCTTATGAGATTTAGAGATTGAAGCACTTGGAAGCCATTGGAGATCCAGATCAAGAGCGAGACGGAGGACGAATTTGTTGACAATAGATTCAATTATTTTCCTTGATCTTATTCTTTTCTTTTAATGATTATTCAAGTGTGGATTCTTAGTTTTAAGTCAATGAACTAATTCTTTGTTTGAGATTACAATGGATCTTATTGTGTAGTTTATTTTAATATGCTTCGCTATCAATTATTATGTTATATTGTGAGGATTGTCTATTGTGATTTGGACTTAATTGTTTAATTGATTGGCCGTCAATTACCGTGATAATCTATTTGAACTCGAGAGACGAAGTATAAATTTAGATCTGATCATGATAGCATGTGTTTGTGATTTCTTCATAGATGGAATTCATGATTCGTGTTTAGGATAGAGATATGCATTTACACCATATGTAATCGTATAGAGAACTTGTGCTTTAAATCATTTTTAATTGTAATTCATATAGAGATATAGTGGATTAGTTAATTACGGTGTCTTGCTTAATTCTATCATCTGTGGATTTAAGTGAGTATATGTATTATGCATCGAGAGGTGGTTTTATCTGCTTTAATGTTCTTGATTAACAATTAAGGATATAAAATAATTGATGAGAAGTGTGTTAACTTAAATGAAGCAATAAATGAAGTTGTGATCATAAATCTCCATAATCTGATTTTTTATTAGTGGTAATTAGAATTAGTGTAATTAAATTTTAAATTCATAATCTTAAATTGGTTGTTTAAATAAAATTAGTTTGGTTAAGAGTTAGTATTTGGTAATTTGTATTAACAATTCCTCGTGGGAACGATACTCTACTTTCACTTTATTACTTGTTGACCACGTATACTTGCGTGTTGTGCGTAACTAGATTTTACCAAATAGATCTCCCCAATACACGGGAGTACGTAGGCAGCCGTTTTATAAGGTTCGATCGCACTATATAAAAAAAACATCTCTACACCCCTTTACTACATAAAGCGTTGAGCCTTTACGCCAGGTTCGAACTACGCAGACCTGATCTCCTCTTCAATAGGAGTACGTAGGCAGCCATTCATGGTTCGTTCTTACCCCCTACCAAAACACAAAAACTTGTCAACGGTACTGGGATAGTCTCTCAAACCACCACATTTCATTGGCTTCAGACCAAAGGGATTGAACTACCTGACCACCACACATAAATTGGAGAATCGGCGACCATCTAAGCTACGGTTGAATCCTCAAAGAAAAACACCAATCCATAAGAGATGGAACTAACTGGGCTCCCCTATACAAAGGAGTATCGGCGACCATCTGTGGTGCTGTCAACCTCAGAGAGGAAAGCCAAACTCATCTCCACACACCAGTCCTAAGACACCAAAGATGGTATGGAATACACACAGATCAATGATCCATTCTGAAATATCTTGAGACATTTCAATGTCCATCCATCAAGGAGGAGTTCAGAATACATCAAGATCACAAACCTTGAAGAAACATGCAAATATCAAGCAAGCAACAAGGCATAACTAAAAGGGAAGTGAATCAAAATATATTTCCTTGTCATATATAATGATGTTTGATATATACAATATGTACTGTACATGACAAAATTACTAAGCTAGTTTGAGCAGGAAAATACAAGCCCATCATGGCATCCCTCTCAGAAGAAGGAGGCAACGATGTGATCTCTTGCCCAAGGGTCTTTACACAAGCCAACAGATCTACAGCCAACTGCATGGTGACACTATGCACATTAATATACGCGCTCATCTCTGAAATGATGCCAGTAGTAAGGGACCTCACTACAGTACTATCTATAACAGCGATATCTCGGGCAGATATAGCGCCATCCCGCTCAACAAACACTGCATCTCTAGATGATCTGAACTAAATACTCTGCTGAATACTGAATCACAGTAGCAGTCATACTGAGAGAATCAACAAGAGCTGTTGTCAACCCAGTGAATAGCTCCTCCTCGGTGGGAAAATCAGTGTCCTCCATGGGCTCCGCACTGACAAACTGAATTCCCAGCACTGTGGATACCACCGCAGCCGATGTGATCTCTGCCTCCATCCACAGAATACTTTGTAGAATGGCCCGGATGACTAACAGTAAACTCAGCCCGCTCACGATGATCCCAACAGGCATACTCCCTGGATCTATCATGTGACAACCCGATAATTTGGGTATTTATAAAATTTTAAAATATTGAATTAAGGTTATATAATAAACCTAGACAGAAAATAAGTGAATGGATTTGAGATTTCTGAGAAGGAATTTTGTGAATTTAAAATTTCTGTGGTGAATTATTCAAGATTAAGTATATAGGTGAATATGTTCTGTGTATATGGTTGTATATGTGTACAATATGTGGTTAAGGGTCAAGGGTTGACCAGATAACCTATATCGGTGGCAAACACTAATATTATATTAAGAATGTCAACGTTCAGTTATAAAATTCTTACGATTGATAAGAAACTTTAAAACCAGTTTAGGAAACCCTAATTTTAGTTTTGAGAATCCGAAACCCTAATCCGGAAGTTGAAAACCCTAATTTGGGAATTTAAATGCTAGTATAAGGTTTAAACGTTATTAATTATAACTAATTAGGGAATTTAAATGCTCGTATAGGCTTTAAAGGTATAAAACCCTAAGCCTTGCTAGATCCTTAAATTTTTATGTGATTATGTGATTTGATGTTTAGAAGTGTGTTATAAGATGTCATTTAGTGATCTGGGTTGTTAGATCCCAGATCCATAACATCAAAGTGCTCAAAAATCAAGTTTTCAAAAATCTGGAAAAAGTTGTCTGACAGCCATATGTCAAGGCTCGTAGATCAGTAAGTGTTAAGTGTTATGTGTGTTTTATGTTATGGATTTGTTCTATGTCACGTGTACTTTGATCTGGAACTTGAATTAAGCCCAGATCATGTGTAGATCGAAAGTTATAAGCCGTCAAAAGTCGTTGACCGAAAACGAATTCTATTTTTGGGCAGCCCAGATTTTTCCCAAAATGTCTGACAACACTTTCGTGGCCTCTGATCTTCCTTCTGTTAAATGATTTGGCCATGTTTGTGTAATATATTTGTAGACTGACATTTAGGCTACATGATCATGCCTCTAGAACACTTAAATCTAGCACATAATCAAAGATATGTGTGGCCAAACCAGCATTGACCACCAGCCTTATGAAGAAATCTGGGAAACCAAGATTTCTAAAGAACACGTTTCTGAAAAGTTTTTAACCGGCCTAGATCTTACTGTTATGATATTGTTAGGATGATCTGGTGTTATATAAATGGACCCTGACATAAGAACTACATGTATGAACCATTAGATCTTACAAACTAGACCCAGGATGCAAACTACAAGGATTCAAACTAGGCACTAAGAGTTGTTCTTCATTTCTGGGTAACCCAGAAAATGAAGAACAGTCTCTGATGTGACGCCTCCATAATAGGTATACATCACCCATCTTGAGTCACCAAATACATGGTACAAAATTCAAATACAACTTAATAATACAACTGTAGTGTAAAATACGACAAAACATAAACTGAGAGTTTTAATACGAATATTATCTTCTAGATAGTATTCAACTCAAATGAAGTCCTCAACACATTTATTATCACACTATTTCATAGAATAGTGAGGACTACTAATGCTATCATCTTAACCGTCACTCCGTTCCCCGACTAGTCTCAGCTACGTTCTCATTTCCTGAAGAGAACAATAAAAGCAAAAGGGTGAGCTCAACTAGCCCAGTAAGAAATATTCTGACTAAGATAATGATGAATCGTTTATTGTTAGCCTTAAACAGTGTTAAACTGATAAAATATAACAAACATCAAGTTAAACTACAGTGGAACAAGCAATCCATTAGAAGAGTCAAGTAGAGCATACAATCTACTATCTTCTATGATTTAAAAAAAATTTCATCACTTTTATCTCTGAGACTCAGCTTAATAAATAATCCACATCATCGAATCACCCATGCACTACGGCCAATGATATTCTTTAGTATCACGACCACAAATTATCCATGCACTACGGGCCAAGGATATTCGTGTATTCATCAATGGTTATGATCATGCCAACAACTGTCCATCAATGCACTACGGGCCAATGAGGACTTGTACCATATCATTTGTAACATTACGGCCATGATTATACCGAATAATCCCTGGTCATAATCATACCAAGTCCATCTATGGACTACAGGCCATAGATGACTTTCAACATAATATAAACCTGAGGATGATGAGAATGATATAAGAATTCAATAAAACAAGTTCAAGGATAAATTTTAATAGATTTATAATTTAATTTATCCAGAAATCAATAACGTCCAAATTGTCAACATGATACTGCTTTGTGGAGTAAAATTCAAGAATAATATTGTACTAAAATGATTTGGACCGAAAACGAATCAATTTTTATCATGAATAGTACCCCGGGTGAATAGTAACCGAGTGAATAGTACCTCGTGAATAATAACTTTGGGAATAGTAACCCCATGAATAGTACCTCGGCATGAAAAAATTAAAACTTATCAAGAATGCTCATAATAATATTTTCATGAAAAGATACTGGATGAAGCGCAAATATCAAGGATATTCTACTAATTTCATGGAGTTTAGAAGCCAAAACTTAACAAAATGAGTATAGAATTCGAAATCTGAAATGAAATAATATTACTTATATACTATAGAGTATGGAAGAAAATATTATTTCAAGCGAATATTGAACAAAAATAACATCCCTTACCTTGAAAAGAAAAGTATTATGACTTGTAGGGCGGGGATATTCTTGAAGAAATTTTTCACTGTTTTCTACGCTCAAAGCTTTCTAAAACTCTAAAGAAATACGCTCAATATTATAATATTATAGAAGACGAATTCTCTGATTCTGGTGTGATTTTCAATTATAACTAAGCATCCTATTTATAGGAGAATGGAAAGGATACTATTTATAAAAAGTTTTCACGGACCAATAGTAAAACCATCACGGAGCTCGATCGTGAAACTTTACGAAATTTGATTTTCTTTGTATATTAACATGCGATAAAAATATTCTAAGAAAATAAAAACTTTAAATAAAATATAATATATTCTATTTAAAATCAAATAAAACAAAACTTATAAAATTTATATATATATATATATAATAATAATAATAATAATAATAATAATAATAATAATAATAATAATAATAATAATAATATAACCTTTGCCTTACGGCAAAGGCATATCAATTGCACAATATATATATATACACACATTTAGTTTATATATATATATATAATATACATTCCCTTACTAATACGTAAACTCCCTTTCCCCATTTCAAATGTTATCAACTCCTGTGGCCCCCACCAAAATTCATCATCACTTGTGGCCCCATCTTTATTATATTAAAAAAATTTCTACCGATTATTTTGAAAAATGGGTAAATGGGGATCCAAATAATAAGACAATTTTACAACAACTACTTCATAAAAAATCCTCTCAATATTTTTAACAATATTTATCATCATTATTATAATTCGCAATATTTAACAACCAGGTCGTTCCTAGGAAAGAGGGGGCTTTCCAATAAGAATTTCTCCCTATTGGCGCGCAATTAGGTGACCAAACCTCTCATTGACAGAACTTCTAGACATTGTCATTATTGCAAATAATAATATTAATAACTCTGTCATCGCAATTATTGATTTAATAATATATAAAATATCGACAATAATTGAATCAAATAACGTGAGATATTATGTAACAATTACTGTAGCAATAATTGAACAAAACTGAGTGACTTCTCAGGTAAACATCAATAATTAATACCGTATGCTACTATGCAACTACGCGTATTACTATACTTTTAACACTGGGTGTTTCAACTGTTAACGGTAAAACTTCCGCCGTTATTTTCATAAAAAGATATTTTTATCTTTTTCTCAATCCGACAATAATTCCATTTGAGGGGTCAACCAATGATTGTGTCGTCGTACTAATATTCCTTGTTAAAAAGAATATTCTCCGACCAATCGAATATTATATAACAACTTGCGTACTTTGAAAAATTTATAAATATTACCCACAACTATAACATTATATCAAATTTACTCCTTAATAATAAAAAATGATATTTATGGAAAAAAAAAAATTATTCATAAAAGTTGGGGTCTTACAACCTCCCCATCTTATGAAATTTTGCCCTCATAATTAGGGTACATACCTGGTATGACGAATAGGTGAGGATATCTTGATTTCATTTAAAATTCTAACTCCCAGGTCATTTCCTCAACATCGTGGTTTCTCCACAAAACTTTGACTTGAGGTATAACCTTGGAGCGTAGAATATGTTCCTTCTTATCCAAGATTTTAACAGGAACCTCTTCATACGTTAAATCTTCCGCTATTTCATCCGGTTCTATCTCAATAATGTGGTTCGGGTCTTCCACATATTTACGTAACATGGATATGTGAAAAACGTTATGAACACGAGACATACTTGGAGGTAATGCGAGTCTATAAGCCACAGTTCCTACTCGATCAAGTATTTAAAATGGGCCAATGAATCGAGGATTGAGCTTTCCTCTCTTTCCAAATCTCGTAACTCCCTTCCATGGTGCCACACGTAACAACACATGCTCTCCAACATTGAATTCCATGTCTTTTCGATGAAGATCAACATAACTCTTTTGACGATCTTGTGAGGTTTTTATACGTTATCAGATCATTTGAATCTTTTCCGTCGTCATACGTACCAACTCCGGTCCCATCAATGTTGCTTCACCCACCTCATCCCAGCATACTGGAGAACGACATTTTCTTCCATACAACGCCTCGAATGGAGCCATACCAATACTTGCTTGATAACTGTTGTTGTAGGAAAACTCCACCAATGGTAAGAACTTGTCCCAGCTTCCCTTGAAGTCAAGGACACAGAGTCTTAATATATCTTCAAGAGTTTGAATAGTCCTCTCTGACTGCCCATCCGTTTGAGGATGATAAGCCGAACTAAATTATAAATTCGTGCCCATAGCTTTTTGCAAACTAACCCAAAATCTTGAAGTGAATCTTAGGTCTCGATCAGAAACTATGGATACTAGCATACCATGCAGACTTACAATCTCATTTATATACATACGAGCAAGATGTTCAAGTGTATAAGTTTCTCGTATAGGTAAAAAATGAGCAGACTTAGTCAATCTATTAATAATGACCCAAATTGAATCTATGCCTTGAGAAAACTTGGGAAGACCGGTAACAAAATCCATGGTAATGTGCTCCCACTTCCATTCTAGAATTTCAAGTGGTTGTAATGGACCTTTTTGTACTTGATGCTCCGCCTTAACTCTTTGACAAGTTAAACACCTTGAGATAAACTCCGCTCTCTCTCTCTCTCTTCATAGTGCTCCACCAAAATATATGTCAAAGATCACGATACATTTTGGTACTCCCAAGATGGATTGCAAACGGTGTGTTGTGCGTCTCCATCATGATTTTATACTTTAAATCAGGATCGTTAGGAACACAAAGTCTAGAGTTAACTCTAAGTATTCCTTCTTCATAGATTCTTGCTTTCGGGATAGCACCTTCTTGCACTTTCTTCTTCATACGCATCTGCTCCAGGTCTGTAGCTTGAGCAACTTTAATTTTATCGAGTAAAGTCGGTTCAACTCGTATATTTGCCATCATCACATTGGTCCCTGTAGTCTTTAACTCTATCTCCATCCTTTGCAAGTCATATAAAATGGGCCTTTGTGTTGACCATATCACACTTGTACCCACATATGATCTTCTACTTAATGTGTCAGCTACCACGTTCGCTTTGCCAGGATGGTATTGAATGGTATGATCATAATCTTTCAATAGTTCAAGCCAACGTCGTTGCCGCATGTTGAGTTCCTTTTGGGTGAAGAAATATTTGAGGCTTTTATGATCCGTAAAGATCTCCACTTTCTCCCCATACAAGTAATGACTCCAAATTTTAAGTGCAAAGACAACTGCTGCCAACTCTAGATCATGAGTAGGATAATTCCCCTCATATTCTTTGAGTTATCGAGAGGCATAGGCTATGACTTTCCCATGTTGCATGAGAACACATCCTAACCCTTTGCCTGAAGCATCAGTATAGATGACAAGTCCCTCCGAGCCAGATGGTATTGTCAGAACAAGTGCTTTGAAAGTAGTCTCCTCTTGAGTTCTTGAAAACTCTTTTCACATTCCTCACTCCAACAGGATTTTGTATCTTTTCGAGTCAGCTGAGTTAATGGAGTAGCAATTCGAGAAAACCCTTCCACGAATCTCTGATAATAACCAGCTAAACCGAGAGAGCTACGTATTTCGGTCACTGACTTAGGTTGCTCCCAGCTTTGAATTTCTTCAATCTTCACCGAGTCAATAGATATTCCATGATTTGATATCACGTGCCCAAGGAATGCAACTTTCTCAAGCCAGAACTCACATTTCTTCAACTTGGCATAAAGCTTGTTTTCACGAAGCTTTTGGAGTATCAGTCTCAAGTGTTGCTCATGATCTTCACGACTTTTGGAATATATGAGGATGTCATCAAATACTCAGTTCATCATATATATGAAGGCAGCAGGAGCATTAGTCAATCCAAAAGACATGACTAGGAATTCATAATGCCCGTACCGAGTTCTGAAAGCCGTCTTTGGAATGTCATCGGTTCTAATCTTTAACTGATGATATCTGGAACAAAGATCGATCTTTAAAAAGAATTTAGCTCCTTGCAACTGGTCAAATAGGTAATCAATACGTTCCAATGGGTACCTATTTTTTATGGTAAAATGATTCAACTCCCGATAATCAATACAAAGTCGTATACTCCCATCTTTCTTCTTCACGAATAGAACAAGGGCACCCCAAGGAGACGTACTAGGACGAATGAAACCGATGTCTAACAACTCCTGTCGTTGGGTCTTTAACTCCTGAAGTTCAATAGGAGCCATTCGATATGGGGCTTTGGAAATGGGTTTTGTACCGGGCTCAAGGTCGATACAAAATTCAATTTCTCGCTCTGGGGGTAGGCCAGGAAGTTCTTTAGGGAATACGTCAAGAAATTTATTAACAATAGAAATATCATTCAAAACTGACGTACTTTTTTTTAAATCCGTGACATGAGCTAAGAAAGCTTGACATTAGTTTTTCAATAAACGAATAGCTTTATGGCTTGAGATGACAGTGATTGATTTTAATGGTTTGGTTGCTTTAATTCACATAATAGGTTGGTTAGGAATATGAAAGCTAACAACCTTACAAAAACAATCAATTTTTGCATAATGGGTAGTTAACCAATCAATCCCTAGAATCACGTCAAATGCAAGTATTTTTAATGAAATAAGATCGACAAGTAATGTGAGGGTACCGATTTGAACCAAACAAGACTTATAAACAGTGGATGTAATGAAGGTTTCTCCCAACGTAGTTTCAACAGATAAATCAATGTCTAATTTCTCCGGAGTTAAATTTAAACGTTGAGCACAAGTAGGAGAAATAAAAGAATGGGTAGAACTGGTATCAAATAAGGTATAAACTTCACTAAAGTTTATGATAAGCTTACGCGTGATGACCTCGTTCAGGTTCCTTGCTTTCTGGGAGGTCACAACAAACGCTCTCCCTTGAACTACTGGTTTTGACTTGTCTGGGACAGCATTGGGTGTCACCGTTCCAACTAGACTTGGCTTCCCAGTACGAAAAAATCTAGCTAGGTGGCCTTCTCTTCCATAAGTGTAACACATTTTGGACTGCTGCGCACAGTTTGGACTGATGTGTGACTCCCCTTTATATTTGAAGCATATGATAGGTGGTCGTTCTCCTTCCTTAACAACGGGTGCTGGTGATGACGTCTTTCCGTCATTGTTGAATATATTCTTCTTGAAATGTCCACTTTTATTGTCTTGGCCATGATTACGACCAAAGTGGTTATCATTTCTGGCATGTTGATTCCCTCCACGTTTGTTGTCGCCACATCGATGACTGCTACCACTGGTATTATCATTTTGTCGGCTGCTCTCCCTTGGTTGGGATGTCTCATTATCGCGCTCCAATAACTGAGCCCTATTTACAATATCTAAATACAAACACAGTTTGTGAGAGATAAGATATTAACGTATCTCGGGTTTCAAACCTCTTAAACATCCGTGTCATTCTCTCCTCGTTATCAACTAAGTGGGACGTAAACCGGGACAACTCGGCAAACTTGGCTTCGTACTACAACACGTACATATTGTTCTGCTCCAACTTGATGAACTCTACCTCTTTCATGTGATGAATACTTTCGGGAAAGTACTTGTAGTTGAATAGTTCTTGGAACTTCTCCCAAGACATCTTCAGTGCGACAGGTTGAGTACGCTTTACCGATTCCCACCAGTATGCCTCTCCTCGCAACATAAAGGTGGCAAAGGTAACCTTCTGCTCCTCGGAGCATCCCAAGACATCAAATATCTTGGTGATCTGCTTTATCCACGTTTCTGCCTTAAATGGTTTTGGCTCTCCAATAAATTCTGATGGTCCCAGCTCCTTGAACTGTTTAGCGGTGGCCGGTGTCGAGAGTTGCCGATGTTTCCACACGCATTTTGGACGAGAGACTTTCTTGCACGATGTTGTCTGGTGCAAAAATCTCCTAAACATTCTGTCGTTTTCCATTTGGTTGGTGTTGTTGTTCACCTGAGGATTATTGTCTTCCTGATGCACATTATCCTGGTTGTTGATCTGTGGTGACTCAACGGTCTCCTGTGCTCCATTGCTATTCTCAACATTATCGGATGTCATTTTCAAACACTGCCACAAAACAATGGTTAATTGACATGTCACATATTATCCTTATACTCTGACCGACCAATTAAATATCAAATAAACTTAGGTAGGTTATACTAGCGAAGGAATTCCCCGTCTCTCCCCTCCTAGTTCTTGTCTCACATCTCAGCCAGGGATCATATCCCTAAGCTTTGATACCAACTGTGATGCCCCCAAAATATGTATACATCACCCATCTTGAGTTGCCAAATACATGGTACAAAATTCAAATACAACTGTTGTGTAAAATACGACAAAACATAAACTGAGAGTTTTAATACGAATATTATCTTCTAGACAGTATTCAACTCAAATGGAGTCCTCAATACATTTATTATCACACTATTTTATAGAATAGTGAGGACTACTAATGCTATCATCTGGACCGTTACTCTGTTCCCCGACTAGTCCCAACTACGTTCTCATTTCCTGAAGAGAACAATGAAAGCAAAAGGGTGAGCTCAACTATCCCAGTAAGAAATATTATGACTAAGATAATGCAGAATAATTTATCGTTAGCCTTCAACAATGTCAAACTGATAAAATATAACAAACATCAAGTTTAACTGCAGCGGAACAAGCAATCCATTAGAAGAGTCAAATATAGCATAAAATCTACTATCTTCTATGATTTAAAATGTTTTTCATCACTTTTATCGCTGAGACTCAGCTTAATAAATAATCCACATCATCGAATCACCCCTACACTACGGCCAATGATATTCTTTTGTATCACGACCACAAATTACCCATGCACTATGTGCCAAGGATATTCGTGTATTCATTAATGGTCATGATCATGCCAACAACTGTCCATCAATGAAATACTGTCCAATGAGGACTTTTACCATATCATTTGTAACATTACGGTCATTATTATACCGAAAAATCCCTGGTCATAATCATACCAAGTCCATCTATGCACTACATGCCATATATGACTTTCAACATAATATAAACATTAGGATGATGACAATGATATAAGAATTCAATAAAACAAGTTCAAGGATAAATTTTAATAGATTTATAATTTAATTTATCCAAAAATCAATAACGTCCAAATTGTCAACATGATACTGCTTTGTGGAGTAAAATTGAAGAATAATATTGTACTAAAATGATTTGGACCGAAAATGAATCAATTTTTATTATGAATAGTACCCCGGGTGAATAGTAACTGAGTAAATAGTACCCCGTGAATAGTAACTTCTGGAATAGCAACCCCGTGAATAGTACCCCGGCATGAAAAAGTTAAAACTTATCAAGAATGCTTTGAATAATATTTCCATGAAAAGATATTGGATGAAGCACAAATATCAAGGATATTCTACTAATTTCATGGAGTTTAGAAGCCAAAACTTAACAAAATGAGTATCGAATTCGAAATCTGAAACGAAATAATATTACTTACATACTACAGAGTATGGAAGAAAATATTATTTCAAGTGAATATTGAACAAAAATAACATCCCCTACCTTGAAAAGAAAAGTATTCCGACTTGTAGGGCGGGGATATTCTTGAAGAAAACTTTCACTGTTTTCTACGCTTAAAGCTTTCTAAGACTCTAAAGAAATACGCTCAATATTATAGAAGATGAATTCTCTGATTCTGGTGTGATTTTCAATTCTAACTAAGAAACATATTTATAGGAGAATGGAAAGGATACTATTTAGAAAAAGTTTTCACGGACCAACAGTAAAACCATCACGGTATTCAATCGTGAAACTTTTACGAAATTTGATTTTTACTGTGTATTACTGTGCAGTAAAATATTCTAATAAAACAAAAAATTTAAATAAAATATAATATATTCTATTTAAAATCAAATGAAACAAAACTTATAAAATTTATATATATATATATATAATAATAATATAACCTTTGCCTTACGGCAAAGGCATATCAATTGCAAAAAATATATATATTCATACATGTGCTAAATATATATATACACACATTTAGTTTATATATATAATACATTCCCTTACTAATACTTAAACTCCCCCTCCCTATTTCAAATGTTATCAACTCTTGTTGGCCCCACCAAAAGTCATCATCACTTGTGGCCCCATCTTTATTATATTAAATAATTTTCTACCGATTATTTTGAGAAATGGGGATCCAAATAATAAGCAAAATTTACAACAACTACTTCATAAAAAATCTTCTCAATATTTTTAACAACATTTATCATCATTATTATAATTCACAATATTTAACAACCAGGTCGTTCCTAGGAAAGAGGGGGCTTTCCAATAAGGATTTCTCCCTATTGGCGCGCAATTAGGTGACCAAACCTCTCCTTGACAGAACTTCTAGACATTGTCAATATTGAAAATAATAATATTAATAACTTTGTCATCTCAATTATTGATTTAATAATATATAAAATATCGACAATAATTGAATCAAATAACGTTAGATACTATGCAACAATTCTTTGTAGCAATAATTGAACAAAAGCGAGTGACTTCTCACGTAAGCATCAATAATCAATACTGGTGTGCTACTATGCACTACTCGCGTATTATTCTTGTACTTTTAACAAGGGTGTTTCAGCAGTTAAGCGGTAAAACTTCCGTTATTTTCATAAAAAGATATTTTTATCGTTTTCTCAATCCGACAATAATTTCGTTTGTGGGATCCACCAATGATTGTGTCGTCGTACTAATATTCCTTGTTAAAAAGAATATTCTCCGACTAATCGAATATTATATAACAACTTGCGTACTTTGAAAAATTTATAAATATTACCCACAACTATAACATTATATCAAATTTACTCCTTAATATTCAAAAATGATATTTATAGAAAAATCTTCTTTATTCATAAAAGTTGGGCTCTTACATCTGACAAAAACTTTGATGGCTTGAATCTCTCAGTTGTGATATGTTCTGACCATGCGAATTGTTTGTGGTTGTGGTATTACATCCATACTACAATCCTAATACCATTAGCAGTCCAGAAATTAACAAGAACACTATTTTAAAATAGGTCAAACCTCCCCCCCTGTGAACTGAGTATGAAGTTCTAGGCAGGCTCAAGAACACCTATAGCGACAGTTTCGTCGCTATAGGGCCCTTTAGCGACAGTTTCATTAGAAAAATATTTATTTTATTTATTAAATAGATAAAAATGGTTTTTAATTATTAAAAATACTACATATATTTCTAAAAATTATTTTAAAGTCCGAAAATTAGTTTTTAATTATTCTGAATATATTTCATAAATATTTAATATTTTTGGAATAATAACGGTATTTAATTTATTTAATTATCATATTAAATAAATTATATAAAAATGATTTTAATACATGAAAAATCATGAAAAATTATATTATGGTATAAGAAAATATTTTAAGTTATTTTTAATGACTTTTAATATTTTATGATGAATTTCATTAGTTAATTAGTATTAATAATAATTAATTTATTTAATAAATATATTAAATAAATTATGAAAAAAATTAAATTATTAATTTAAAAATCATATAAAATGATTTAAGTGTTATAAAAATATTGTAAGTTGTAAAATATAACTTTTGATATTTTGTCACGAAAATATTAATATTTTAATATTAAAAACAATTATCGGATAATGAATTTAATTGTTTTAAAATTATATAAATATGATTTTAAGGTATTAAAAATACTTTGATATATTATAATATTATGACATTATTTTATTAATATTTGGTATTAAATAAATATTAATGATAAAGGAATTATGTGGTATTTAATTCATATAAATACAATATTAATGATTTAAAAATCATTTTAAATGGTAATAATTATCTGAAAATTATTACGAGCTTATGAAAAATATTTTGACTGATAATAAATTATCTAAGATAATTTTTAAGTGTTTAGACATAGTTTAATTGAACTTAAAATCGATATTTATCCAATTAAGCGATGTCGTGATGTCGAAATTGTGCTTAGAACTAGACTCGGTCGTAAAAGTTTAACTTGAGATTAAGTTTTATGTGTGTTATAGACGGATATGATTATGTGATAATGTGTTTAGGTTATTTAAATACTGTGATGATATTATTCTAATTTATAGATCGATATTATTAATATTAGGTCTTTGGACAAAGCTTATTAATGCGTAATGATAATCAACGGAACATGCAATTTTTTTTTCTTAACTCGACCTCGAGTTGTATTATTCAATTATACTTGTGGTTAATCATTTCTGATTGCCATGTCTAAGAATTATTAAATCGCACTCTGTGCATACTGCATGTATTCATCAGGTGTAGACACTCGAAATTTTATGTACTCTTATTTACTAACATTGCGGGGAGGAGGACAGATTAAATCTTTAAGAGAGAACCACGAAGACAATCCAAATCCATACCGGATACTACCGGAAGTGAAGCATCAACCCCGGATCGCAATCTGGGAGTAACGATTTCAACCTCGGATCTAACCTTGCAGATACAATACCGGAACACACACCAAAGAAGATCGATTAATCTCAGAAATAACCCCGAGGTATCCAGTCTCAGTCCCAACCATGGGAATAGCCACTAACCTTGGTGATAACCCCGGAAATGCTTGTTTCAAATGCCATCAGCTTCAATCTCGGCACTCACAACGAGATACACTATGCCAACCCAACAATAACATCGGGAAGACATGCACACCTCAAAGATGACAATGAGGACCTTCAACAATTGCAACAGTCCAATCTCAGCGAAGTCTGAGCAGTTCCTTCTTTATCGGCCCAATCCGACGATAACACTGGTGAGGGGCAACATCGTCATCTCGTCCAAAATGATGCCACGTCTCGTCTCTACGCAACGATGTCCCACAAGGCTAACCAATCCCGTGTGACTATTGTGCATGTAACAGATGAAAGTTGAAGCTTGAATACCGGAGGGCATCGTCCCATCTTCAATGACTTCGTACAAACTCTAATCCCATGCCATCGTACAACTCTCGATAATGGCGGTTCGAAATAGGTCCTGAATACCTCAAAATGGATGCCTGAATTGCACTTCTCAAAATTCGAGTGGACATTATAGTGCCTGAGTGCACGTACTTCGAGATGACCCGACCCGACAAAATCGGGCCGACACGACCCGCCTCTTGTACACCTGCGGCTCAGCCGCTGGTACACATGCGGCTCATATTTCCTATAAATAGAGGGCTTGGGGTGCTAATTTTAAAAGAAAAAAAAGACGGAAACCACACACAATTTTATGCTACGCCGCCATAAATGATGTATTTTCCCACTTTCAAACACACGTGAGCTCATATATAGCCTCTTTTGTACCCACAAAAGCCGGTGTTTACCCACTCTAAAGATATAGAAGCCTTTTTTAGCGGTCACCGTGTAAGCCTTCTCACACACTTTAGAGTCTTTCTCTTCATCTTTGCACACACCTTTTTTACACGCGTTGAGAGTCGTGTTGCTTTCTTTTGCGGGACTTGATCAAGTGGTTTCATTCTAGTCTGTATATATATATATATATATATATATACTTATATATATATTGACTAACATTATCGAGTTATGCCTCGATTGAGCCTGAACTTGATGCAGAGCGTTTACTTGCTTTTATATATATACACTTATATATATCAACGTATGTCGACTTTGTTCGATGAGCCTAGACTTGATGCAGTGCGTTTATTAACTTTTATATATATATATATATATATATATATATATATATATATATATATATATATATATATATATCAACTGTGTGTCGGACTTTGTTCGATGAGCCTGAACTTGATGCAGTGCGTTTACTCGATTATATATATATATACTTATATATATGAATCGTAGTCGAACTCTATTCGATGAGCACTGGATTTTACATTCGATTGCATTTCTTTGCTTTTATATATATATATATATATATATATATATATATATATATATATATATATATATATATATATTCATCCTGCTTAGAGTTCTCTTCGGCGGTTGATAAACTTTTGCACCTTTATTTACGTTTTGTCCCTTTGAGTTTCCTCAAGTGGCGGTTGATAACTTTAACAACTTTATTTACATTTTGATCCCCCATAGAGGTGCTTCGTGGTTGGTGATTATATGCATATATATATATATATATATATATATATATATATATATATATATATATATATATATACCGCTTTTATATATATACCTACTTACTGCTTTCATACAAATTGCAACATTACATGCTTTAGGAATCATGTGATCACAGATTCATCCCATTGGATCTAGATTCGGTTCCCGTGATGGACATTTTCATTTATGGCGACTTGTAAATTATTCTGCGATGTCTGAATTTCTTCAGATGGTTTCCATACCCACGAGGAAGTCGGCATTATTTTTGTATATTATTTTCATACGGATGGCACGCATCCGTCAAATAAAATTAATCCAGCCGATCACTTAATAAAAATGGGAGTGTAAAAGGTCTCAATTCCTGTATATATAGGTTCGAACGAAGCCTCGCACAACTTTCATATAACCACACATTGATCCACACACACACACATACACACTCAGATAATAGTTTCTTGAAAAGAGGTGGTCACCGTGGTAACACAGATGTCGGGGGGGGGGTGCCTAACACCCCGCATAACCAAGTCCCCGGACCCTAAACGAATCTCGATTTTCTTTGGCAATTCGTATATCGATTGTCACATCATTTGGGTCAATGTGCAAACCTTTTCTCTCGGTTGTCTTTGGTACAACCATTTAAAAACCAATGGCGACTCTTAACATTCCCATCGTCGACATTATACATGTCTGACCTTTTTCACTTGTTTTTTCAAACAAATCTCACCTAAAACGAGAACACCAAAGAACAAGTAACAGAAAGGGACACCCAAAAATCCCGACGTCGACAGGTGGCGACTCTGCTGGGGACTCCAGTAAGAGGTCTTAAGCCGCTATTGCAATCTTTTCAAAACTGTTATCTGCTTATGTATGGATGTTGCATTTACATTGGATGAATGTGTACGAATGCATGTCTTGTTTGAACTTAGTGCTTCGCATCATATCTGCGTGTGATGTTAGTGCTTCGCACTATAAACTGCTTATGATATTAGTGCTTCGTACATGTCATCATTTCATACGGTGAGACGCAATGTATGTGAATGTATGTTGTGTGGTCCCTCCACCAAGAGGCTATCCCGTCGGTGTTTGATTACTGGACTCGTGAGAAGACTAATTCTTCG
Organism: Panax ginseng; assembly: GCA_020205605.1. NCBI lineage: Eukaryota > Viridiplantae > Streptophyta > Magnoliopsida > Apiales > Araliaceae > Panax > Panax ginseng. Next base: position 48,241,584 of record CM035141.1, read on the forward strand.
AGGCTCAGGAAAGGCACCGCCCAAATTCGCTCCAGTTGAAAGATCGGATTAACTTCTCGTCTAGTAGATTGCGATGATTTGGGAACCTTCATGCCAAAAAGCCGTGAGAGTAACCTAAGATAGGTCAGCCTCTGATAAACCCAAAACGGAGGAAAGTCTCTTCATGCTCTCATTTTAATTACTTGTAAACACAATTACTTGTAGTTTCATTCCATATCTATCTCCATGTAATGAGAAATATGAAGCAATGTGTCCACATACATGCTACAAACAACTGACACCCGTTTTGCAGGATAAAATTCCTAAAATGGACACATCACATAGCATTTATTATACACCTTCCCTAAGGACTAAACTATGCCAAGTCTTTTGCAGTGAATCAATCGGACCTATCACCCCATTCGAAAGTCCAAAAAGGCAACAGCCTCTACGATCGATCATGTCGTCATCCGACCGGACTGAACTTAATCCAGTTTCTCGCAAAGAATTCGATGGATTAAGTAAACAGATTACAGATTTGGCTGTTCTATTAAAATAATTACACCAGTCTACACAGGGTTAGAAAATAACCGTACATACTGAGCCCTCCACACAAGGGTGAAACCCGGTCATTACCATACTGGAACCACAGTTGGATACGACCAACAAAACTCATGATGCATCCCACTGGAGATCCAGACAATGGTGACATCAAAAAGAAAGTCCTCCAAATGGAAGAGACACTTCACGCTATCAAAGGAATTGGAACACACGGGAGTGTTTCGTATGTTGATCTATGTATTTTTCCTGGTGTTCACTATCCAGAAAAATTTAAAACTCCTGACTTTGAAAAATATGACGGGTTAGGGGATCCTTACACACATCTAAAAGTATTTATTGGAGAACTTGGATCCTATGCAGAGGATGAAAAGCTCACAATGTAATTATTCCAAAAGAGTCTAACTGGAGAAGCCCATTCGTGGTACACAAGATTAGACAACTCCAAAATCCACAGCTGGAAAGAGCTAGCACATGCCTTCCTCACTCAATCAGTTTTCAAACTTAGATGGCTCTGATATGGGTATAAATATCCCGAGCTAAAAAAACGGTTAATGAGTCATTCGAGAGAGTATGCTCAAAGGTGGAGACGCTGGTACACGCCAAGTTAGTCCTGCCATGACGAGAATCGAAATGGTCATGACATTCATAGACATACAAGAAGCTCCTTCTATGAGAGAGTGTTAGCTTTAAGATCGGCAAACCATTTTCTGAAATGGTTAAACATGGGGAGATGGCTGAGATGGGATTGAAGTCAGGAAAGATTCAAGACCTAGCCGCACTCAAAGCAACATCCAATCTGGAAATTATGGGAACAACCCCCGGAGGGTCCATAAAAAGAAAGAGGAAGATGTTTCCCTGATACTACAGGGGCAGAAAGGAAATCAAAACATGCCTATTCAAAGGAGAAACTACACTCCCTTTCCAGCACAGTCTGCAAACCCTCCAGTACCAAAAGGTGGAGAAGTCAAACGCCATCGAGTGTTTACACCCTTAGGGGATACCCTCGAGAACATTCTTAATCTTCTAACAACACAGAAGAAAATTACGCATCTTCTTCCACCAACCAGCCCTAATGGATGGGGTTTCAATGCTGCTAGGAAATGTGCTTATCATGCCGGGGAACTTGGACATGATACTCAGGATTGTTGGGCCCTGAAACACAAGATCCAGGACCTAATAGACAACGGGGAGATTGTAGTCACCAAGCCCGATCAGCCTCATGTACAAGATAACCCTCTTCCTCAACACAAAGAAGAAGAGGTCAACATGATTAATTAGAGCAGTGGACAGAGTTCCAACTTCAGCTGTGATTCTTCCCAAACCATCAAAGACGGTGATGACAAATGGGATTATGCCAAGTTCCAATTCATAATGGAACAAAAGATCAAAGCTCTTGGCAAAAAAATTGAGTAATTGGCGGAACAGGTGACTTATCAGCATCAAGTGACTCGCCAGTTAATCAGCCAGGAGCATGCCAGTCTCCTACTTGTTGTCATGAATATTCCCTCGTAACTTTCAGAAAATGAAATGCTGGAAGACAAAGTGACGAAGAGAGCAAATGCCAAAGCCCATCGGGATTTCGCTAATAAAAGGGAATTCACCTATCTAGGCCAACCCATGGAAGAAATCCTTCACATGTTAATCAAGGAAGGAAGGATCAGTTCCCTTCTACCTCCAATCAACCCCCGTTCGGGACGGTACAACTCTGATGGAGTATGTCAATACCACTCCCAATCTCGCGGTCACAAAGACGAAGAATCTTTGGCACTCCATACCTTATTCAAAATCTAATCGACGAGTGTGGTGTCTTGCGCTTAGCGATAACGACAACGTGTTACGTCGCAAGTGAGAATGCAGGCCCTACTAAGTGGAAAAGTGTGGTAGCAGTTATATCCACTAAAGCTGAAGGGATTAATACTTTACTCACAACACCGTTAATTCAGCTCAAAGGAGGAAACAATCCTTTGAAAGTGGCTGGTCCCGAGCCAATCAACTTGTCATGCAGAGCACAATATCCTATTGTTAGCTTGTGCAAGGTTCCGTGGAATTACGGAGAAGGTGAAGGATCCACCTCACATACAATCACTTTGTAGTGTCGAAGGAAAATCCATCATATCTTCCCCATCGGGTGATGAACCCCACCACCAAATCAAAGGGGAAAATACCCATGGAGAAGATTGAAAAATTCCTCCGCGCTGTGGGTCATAATGAAGTTACGGTGGTTTTAAGCTTGAAAGAGGCTCCACAACAAATATCAATTTTGGACTTGGTCCTAACCTCTGAGAATCACCGAAAGGTCTTGTTAAAGGTTTTGGAAGAAGCCTATCTCCTGACATCAGTGGATACGGAAAAATTTCAACATATGGTTGATCACATTTTCAACAACAATGTGATATCCTTCACTGATGATGACATACTGCTTTGAAGGGAATGGTCATTGCAAACTACACACATCATGCGGTCTTGTCCTCCTGATATATGGTAGCAGGAGTCCTAATAGATCTGAGTTCCTCTTTGAATATCTCGCCCATATGCTACCTTGGTGAAGATGAACATCAATCTCAACCGAATTCGAGATGACCATACTATCATCAAAGCTTTTGATGGAGCCCGCCGTAACTCGGTCGGAGTAATTGAGCTGCCAATCGAAATTGGTCCCCACACCTTCTGCGTATCTTTCCATGTGCCCAAGATAGATTCGGGATACAACCTGCTCTTGGGACGACCATGGATTCATATGGCTGGGGTAGTCCCCTCCACTCTTCACCAATAATTGAAATACATCATCAACAATAGCCTGGTCACAGTCAACGCTGAACTGAAGATTCCTCAGCATGGGGACATACCGTTCATCAATGCTAATGAGGATGTGGAACCAGTCAGTTTTCATGCTTTGGAAATAAGTAACACCCAATACCATGCTATTGGAGCACCATTGCCCGAACCCAAAATTTCTGCCGAGGTAATGTCGGCTACTCGAGAAATGATGTTGTTGGGTCATAAACCAGGACAAGGGTTGGGTAAAGATGGCCAGGGTATCAAGTACCCCATTCGATTAACCAAGCAAGTTAGAACAACTGGACTAGGCTATTCTTCCAGCTCTAGTCACAGGAATCCTCATAAGCATCGGTGATTCCTTCAAACTTCAACCTCATGGCGTTTGGCTTCGCCTTCAAACTCTGAGTCTGCACAACCTCCAGTAAAGGTGCCAGCCAATGTAATGGCTATGTTATTTCCCAAGCCGGTACCGGTGAAAGGAAAAGAAATCTTTGTTCCTAATCCCGCAGTGGAAGAAGAAGAACGAAAAATCAAGCAAGACGTCATACGGATGATGTCCGGTATATGCATCATCGTCCATGATGAACATACTAGCAGATACACCCCAGACGATGATTGCCCTGAGGTAATGGCCATCATTCTGGACAAGGAGGATGATGACAATCCCTCCATCACTGCGGTCCACTTGGACTTTACCCTTGCCAATTGGGACATCATTCCTCGCTTTGGTCAACGAGGGACTCTGAATTTAGATGTCATGGCCATGTTATTTCCTAAGCCGAAACCGATGGAGGAAAAGAAAATCGTTATTCCAGATCCCGCAATCGAAGAAAAGGAGCAGAGAATCAAGGAAAACGTTTTCCGAATAATGTCGGGCATGCGTATCATCGTCCATGATGAACATACCAATAGATAAACCCCAGATGATGATTGCCCTGACATAATGGCCATCATTCGGGACAAGGAGGATGATGACAATCCCTCTATCACTGCGGTCCACCCGGACTTTACCCTTACCAATTGGAACAACATTCCTTGCTTTGGTCGACAAGGGTAAACCGGGCAGAAATTCTTTTCTACCCTGTAGATACAATAACTGTTTACTTTTTTGTACAGTATTAGCAGTTTATTTTACCAGTATGTACTAACACTGTGTATGATCAACGCATTTCATATATATTAAGTGAAAGCATATTTTGCTTGAGGACTCTGAATTTAGATGTGCCTGTACTTGCGGATACGATGCCTCTCTACACAAGGATTATACCTTTGATGTAGAGATGAATTCAAATTGATGGATATCCGGGATGACTTTGAGGTGCCTCCAAAATTCAAGAATGGGTCAAAGACAAACCCAAAACCAACCTTGATCAAACCACTTCTTTCAATCTCTAACCTTAGAAAGCCCTATGTTAATCCAGTTGGTTCGGACCTTACCCCAAACCAACGGAATGACATGGTTACGCTTATTGACCCAATTCCAGGATGTGTTTGTATGGTCTCATGAAGACATGGTGGGTTTGTCCACTGACATTGTCCTTCATCGCCTTCCCATTAAAGAGGGATTTAAGCCAGTCAAGCAGAAACTCAGGCGATTGAAACCGGAGTGGAGTTTAAAGGTGAAAGAAGAAATTGTGAAACAATTTCAAGCTGGCATCATCATGGTGTCTACATATCCTAAGTGGATATCCAACATCGTGCCTGTACCTAAACCTGGAGGGAAGGTGCGAGTTTGCGTGGATTACCAGGACTTGAATAAAGCTTTCTTAAAAGACAGCTTTTCCGTGCCATTTATCCACATTCTCAATGACAATACTGCGCAATATGCCATGTACTCCTTTGCTGATTGCTTTGCGGGGTACCATCAGATCATGGTTACCGAGGAAGATCGTGAGAAGACTGCTTTCATCACTCCTTGGGGAACCTTTTGCTATAAATGGTTGTCATTCGGCCTCATCAATTCCGGAGCTACCTATCAACAAGCTATGATGGCTCTTTTCCACGATTTAATACATAAAGAGATTGAGATCTAGGTGGATGACATCATTGTCAAGTCCCGGAAGGAGGATGACCATATAGACCATCTTAAAAAGTTGTTCAACAGGTTGTGTAAGTACAACTTGAAGTTGAATCCATCTAAATGCGCCTTTGGCTTTAAATCGAGCAAGTTGCTTAGGATTTCTAGTCGACCCACAAAGGATTGGTGGATCCTGCCAAAATCCAAGCCATCACCGAAATGCCCATTCCTTAGAAAGAGAAGGAAATAAGGGGATTTTTGGGAAGAATTAACTTCATCAGCAGGTTTATCTCCCAACTCACAGCAACCTCTGAGCCAACTTCAAGCTATTAAGGAAGAACTCCTCCATGAAATGGAATGACGAGTGTCAGAAGGCCTTTCTTACAATCAAGAAACAAATTTAGTCAAAGCTCTGTCTTGGTGCCACCTAGGGATGATGTTCCCCTGTTCATGTACCTGTCCGTAAGTGACAATGCCATGGGATGCATACTGGGACAGAAAGACGATAGAGGCCAAGAACGAGCTATCTATTACCTCAGTAAAAGGTTCAGTAGCAGTGAACACAAGTACACTCTGATCGAAAAGACGTGTTGTGCTTTAGCATGGGCTTCCATGAGGTTATAGCATTACCTCCATGGTCACACAACCCATCTCATATCCCGCATGGATCCTCTCAAGTACGTGTTCAACAAACCCATGTTAAATTATCAGCTGTCCAGATGGCAGTTGATCCTACAACAATTGACATCGTATATATGTGACTCAAAAGTCCATCAAAGGTCAGGAATCGCGGATCAACTAGCTAGTCAGCATCTTGAGTGGGATTTCAAACCCTTTGAAACATATTTCCCTGATGAAGGAGTAATGACAGTACAACAACACCATCAGTACGATACGCACCAATCATGGAGGATGTATTTTGATGGAGTACATTAATATGGACGATTACGAGGCGGGAGCGATTCTAGTATCTCGCATGCAGGAGAAGCGATATCCGTCGCCGTCAAATTATAGTTTGTCAACACCAACAATACGGCTGAGTATGAAGGCTGTCTCATGGGGCTAAAACTTGCCCGTTCAATGGGCATCAGACGGTTAATTGTCATTGGAGATTCAGAGTTGATAATTAGACAATCCACCAGAATCTATCAAACCAAGGAACTACATTTGCTGCCTTACCATTGGCAGGTTTTGAAGATGGCTTTGGAATTCAAAGAAATTTTCTTTATACATGTTCCTCGTAATAGGAATGATTTGCAGATGCGTTAGCAACTTTGGCCTCCTTGATTCGCATATCAGACAAGGAACACTTGCCAAGCGTCACAATCTCCCTGAACAAGGCCCCAGCCTATGGGAATTACATTGGAGAAGTATCAGATGAGCTACCTCCCATCCAACCCCCTTGGTATCAGCATATCAGGGAATATCTGCGAGATGGATCTACACCCGCTGAGGCGAGCCTGACTGAGAAAAGGCGGATCCATCGACTTGCTATGAAGTTCTACCTAAGTGGAGATGTGCTCTACAAAAGAAATGCAGGACTAGGTCTCCTCAGGTGTCTAGACAAAGATCAAGCCCAAAGGCTTATGGATGAAATCCATGGTGGAGTCTGTGGCCCCCACACGAGTGGTTCCCTCCTTATCAAGAAAGTCCTCAGGACGGGACATTATTTGCTATCTCTCAAAGCTGATTGCAACAACCACGTCAAAAGATGCCATCAGTGCCAGATTCATGGGAATGCTATACACGCCGCTCCACGGGAGCTTCACAATATGAGTTCGCCTTGGCCCATCGAGCCTAAAGCCAGTAATGGTCACCGATTTATCTTCACCATGATCGACTACTTCACCAAGTGGGTAGAAGCAGCCTCTTTCCCCAGGGTCACTAAAGAAGTCATCATTTCTTTCATTAGAAACAATGTCATTTGTCGATATGGACAACCAGAGGTGATTGTGTCAGACAATGCCAAAAACCTCAACAGCAAAATGATGGAGGAATTATGCAGTAAATTCCACATCAAACATCTTAACTCTGTCATCTATAGTCCGAAGATGAACGGTGCTGTTGAAGTGGCTAACAAAAATATCAAGCAGATTATGCAAAAGATGTCCGCCAACCACAAAGATTGGCCTGACCTATTGCCTCTGACTCTGTTAGCCTACAGAACCACACTGCGTACTTTAACTGGGGTAACCCCCTACGCTTTGACCTATGGGATGGAAGAAGTGCTCCCCATAGAAGTTGAGATGGAATCTCTCAGAGTGTTGATCGACGCTCAGCTGGATGAAGACCAATGGGTACAAGATAGGTATCACCAATTGTCTCTGATAGACGAAAGGCGAACCGCGACTATCTTCCATGGTCAGTTATATCAGCAAAGGGTCGCCAGATCCTACAACAAAAAATTCTGACTACGGCAGTTTGAACAACATGACTCGGTTCTAAAGAAGATTCTTGACAACCAAGATCATGCTAAACGAAAATTCGCTCCTAAATGGGAAGGCCGGTTTATTGTCAAAGAAGTATTGACAGGAGGCGCTCTCAGATTGCAAGAAATGGATGGCGATGAATTTCCACAACTCATCAACTCAGACACCGTGAAACGGTATTATGTCTGAAGTAACCAGCAAACACCCTGGTGCATCATCATCAGGTCACCAGTCATTCCGGTTATTTAACCCTTTACCACATACAACTTATCTACACTTTGCCCCTTAGGGAAACGTACTCTTCAAGCTAGCAGCCTGGCTTTCTCCTTTGCACTCATACAACTTAGGTCATCCCACCGCGGATTGAACCTCTTGCGTTTGCAGTTTGGCTACCCTTACCTGGGATCAAACTTCTCATACCTACAGTTTATCCTCAACTTAGGATTAAACTTTTTCCCCCAGCTTCCTCGACCTCGCATGGGGATCACGCTTTTCTTCTACCATACCTAGGGTGAACTACGTCGACTGATCTCCTCTTCAATAGAGTACGTAGGCAACCATTTTATATGGCTCCTGGTCATGATAAAAAAAAAAACAAAAAAACATTTCGCCCTCTTCTCCTCACAAAACAACCACAAACATTCCTACACCATGTCGACCATATACTCTGATTGAACTTCTTACACCAGAGTTCGAACTCACGCAGACTGATCTCCTCTTCAATAGAGTACGTGGCGACCATTAATGAATGCGGTCTCACCCCCTACCAAAACACAAACCATTGTCAACGGGTATTGGGATTCTCTTTCAATCCATTAAATTTCATTCGGCTTCAGACCAAAGGGATGGAATTACCTGAACTCCTCCCAAATAGGAGATTCGGCGACCATCTAAGCTGCGATTATACCTCGAAGAGCAACACTAAACCATAAGAGGTGGAATTAACTAGGCTTCTCCTAAATATAAGTACTGGCAATCATCTGTGGTGCGGTCAATCTCAGAGAGGAAAGCCATACTCCACTCCACATCTCCATTCAGTAACAACTCCCAAGACACCAAAGATGGTAGGGATACATAGATCGATGATCCATTCTGAACTATCCAGAGACAGCTCAATGTCCATCCACCAAGGAAGAATTGAGAATACATCAAGATCACAAGCCACTCAAGCGGCGAGAAAAATATCAAGCAAATAGCGGTCATATCTCGAAAGGAAGTAATCCAAAAATATATTTCCCTATCATATATAATGTTGTTTGATATATATACAATGTGAACTGTACATGACAAAATGGCTAAGCTAGTCTGTGCAGATAAGTACAAGCTCATCTACGAATCAGGGTACATGCGAGCTAGCAAGACCAACATGGCATCCCTCTCAGATGAAGGAGGTAAAGCTGTAGTCTCCTGGATAAGAATATCCACACGACCCAACAGATCTGTAGCCATCTGCATGATGATCATATGCTCATCGATATAAGCATTCATCTCTACGATCATACCAATGGTAAGGGACCTCATTGCAATCTTATCTCTCTGATGTGACCACATCCGGCGGATATATAGAATTATCCCGCTCAACTATCATCGCTGCGTCTCTATCTCGATCTAGCAAGCATCACGCTTTCAAATGACGGCGGCATCTCTATGATCCAATGCATCGTCTCTCTCTAATAGGCGCGTCCCTCACATGAAGAAGCGATCGAACATCATAGATCGAATCGATATCTCTCAAAGGTCGTCGATGAAGACTCTGCTCTAAATCTTGTCTTAGAAGTCTTTGAATCACAAAAATCTTTCGGTACTAGGAGAATCTAGAAGAAATCTTTGGTAACCCAAAGAAATAGTATCCTCTTCGATTTAGGTATCAATGTCCTTTATAAGCTCTACATCGTATAACTCGCTCTCCAGTACTGCAAATACTGTTGTAGTCGATAAAACCTCCGTCTCCATCCATGCAGAGTACTCTGCGGAATAACCGGGACGACTGGCAGGGAAAGCAGCTAGCTCACGTTGATCCCAACAAGCGTATACACGAGATCGGTCCTCGGCTGAGAGGTATCAAGAAGATGAACGCTGACCTGTCGCCCCCTCGAACGGATGAAAATCATGGAACTAGTCGAACTGCGACATCACGGCCAATGGGTCATAAGTCATCAAGCCCCTGAAGCCAGCCAAAGGGAGGAAATCCATGCCCGGAGCATGAGTAATGAAGTTGTATGGTGAGCAAAGCCCCGAGCACAGCAATATGCTAAATGGATCTCTTATATCTGCCAAAAATGCGGACCAGGACTGAGCATCGGTACATTCCGATGGCTGAAAGGAGTATGACATAGCCACATTATGGGAAAAGAAATACCCATGCCGTCTAAGGGTACCAACCGGTCGCAAGTGTGACATAAACCACACATACTGACGACCGAACTCCCAATCAAACACGCTTTGATGGGTAAGTCATCTGCAGATGAGATCTTGATCGCGAGGTCTCGCCACGATCATAGGTACAATGGTACGACCCTCCCTGAGAGCTCTCACGGCCATGATAACGCCTAGATCTATCTCATCCATATACCGCGGCATATACGCATATGACAGTACACAACATCAGTACATAAACTCTGGCCAAACGCAAATGATCCTCTGACACGGTTAAATCCCCAGAATGTCGTGAGTACCTATCCTCCGCACCAAATCTGTCATACAGAAAACGCTGAGAGATCACATGGCCAGATGTCAGCTCATCCTGCACCACTCTGCACCTCAATCCTGTGAGAGTCATGAATCGTCTACTCATGTCTCCCAAAGCCATGTGCACGCAAGGTCTGTCTAGGGGCAGCATCATCAAATGGGCATACTCCTCCAGAGTAGGAGTCAACTCATGGGTGCCAAAATAGAATACCTGCCTATCAGGTAGCCAATGCTCTATCATCCCATCCATGAATCCTGCAGGAACCTGAAATACCAAAAGGGTCATGGTATGCTGCAGCAACAGATCTACAGTCACCATGTCTGGTGGTGACATGCTATCATACCACGATCGCATACCCAATGTCACCACTGACGGTGGGGTATGATCTATACGGCTAACTGTCGAAGAAGACATCTGTGCGGGCCGTGTCATAAGACCATCCAGGGGTCAATGCCAAATATCTCTAGACATACATATATATGCGTAACATGATACATGCATAACAGATAATGGATGGCAATATGATATAGGGAATGAAAAATGATGCATACATTCCTAAATATATCATCACCTAATACATTAGCTCTATACAGCTACAAGTACATGAAAATGGGGCACAGACGCCCTACTACTAACAGAGGCCTATCAAAAGATATAGCGAGAATGGGGAACAACCACCCAATATCTAACAGAGGCCTATCAAAAGATATAACGAGAATATACATCAGAAGAAGACCAGGGTCATCCTCAATCCTATCCACCTGATGTAACTCCTCCTGAGTCACTGGATCTCTATCAACAGGGATGTCAAGCCTATAAAGAAGAGGATCTGCACGCCAAAAACCAAATGGGTGCGTCTCGAGGGGCCAAAGACACGAGCTAGAAGGAACAAATGACTCGCCTCTGCGGATCTCTACCCAAATGCTGCCGAAAATATGTGTGCTGATCCAACTAATGGTCAAGCTATCAATCTGGGTCGGTGAGATGGTGAGAGCTCGGACACAAGCCACCCAATTCGTCATCATCAAAGATCCTGAAACCATGTCCCCCATAAACTGTGTGGCATGGGACTGGGCCCCAATAGTGCGAGGGAGCCACCAGCGCTGGAATATCTCCTGAGTACATGGACCCTCGGATAAATAAAAATCGTCAACTCCTAACAATGGAATATCAGTGGCGGGTGGTCGTGATACGAACCAATGGCGCTGACGGAGAGGCACGATCGGTATACGAATCTCCCCTGTGGTGCTCCTAATAACACGTTCTCCTAAATAGAGCTCCCAGCTTCCATCTGTGAAGAGAAGAAATCTTCGGGTGGAAATCAAATACTCTACTCCAGTAGGGTGTCCATCCTCAAAACCGATGGTCAAATGATACCACAGTATGGAAGCCATGTGATGGCGTCGACCATCAAGAACTCCAACAAGACACTGGCGGTGGCCAAGCCCTCGATCTGAGGACCTCTCGAAAAAATAGAATGGTGCCATCGTCAGTCCTCGTGGATAGGTATCTAAGCCTAACACACTCATGGGACGCAAACTTGGAAGCCTCTCATAGGCCCAAAACTACCAACACAATGGCAAAACATCTGCTATCAATAAACACTCTTAACCTGTGAATGGAAAAAGACAAGAGAAATACTCACCAGCAGAAATGGGTAAAATCCTAGCCAAGCCTCGGTCAAACCCTATGAGTGCAGACGCATGCCCAGGAGGAAATAGGCAAAGGTGTAAAAGCCCCAGTCATACTCTTCTATACGGTCCACATCGCGTGTGTCGTTAACCAAAGTGAAAGATACCGTGGAAGAGTTATCTGCTATGAAGCAGCCTCGAATGATCATCAGGAATAATCGCCAGTGACGCGATCCGATCCTCGACATCATCGAGCATGGGCTCACTCAATAGCTCGCCGATAACATCTATGCTCAAAGGACTGAACAGACGATCCCGCCTTTGGCGCCCGCACGAACTCCTAATAAGGATCGGACGGCAGTAGCGATGATATTCTCCATGCAAGGCACTGGCTCCCCTCCAAACTCCATACCTGTGATAAATTTCCATTCCATAGGCGTCATCATCACCTCATGATCCAAATAGGTGGAGTGGTCGAGTCCGATGAAACCATCGCTCGAGACAATGCCACGAGGTAACCCTGGGGACAACGACGGGGAAGGATGGAGAAAAATGCCCCAAATCCCCACTCATGCACTACTTCTCTATAGTCAGGATGAAGCGCCTAGTACATGGAGTGGATGCTAAACCAGTTCCCCCGAGGCTGTGTAAAACCTTGAACCTGCATGAAATGCAGATCAACATCAGAACCCTTTAATCCTCATCAATAAGAAAGAAGGAAGATAAAGTCTAACGTCATACCTCGTTAGCATGCAAGTACATCGATGGGTGTCTACCCAAATCACCCAGTAACTCTGGGTTCACCACCTGGATGCTCAGAAGCTCCCTGCGAGGGATATGTGTAGCAGGAGCGGGATCCTCAATATCCACCTCCTCGTCCTCGATGTCTGGAACATCTACCTAGACAAGACGAATCCACGACCTCCACCAACCGGACGAGGTATCGTGAAGAATAGGGGACGAGGCACGTCGAAGCCCTCCGTAGACGCCGTAAGCGATCCTATAAGAACTGCTCGACTGATCCGAATCCATAATATCTGGACAACAAGTCTTCAAATCACCTCAGAAAGGGTGTGGTATTTCCTTACCTGGAGCTTTCTAAAATGCATTATATGACTATATGCATGTATGCATTTACTTTAACATATAATAGAGTTAGAATGCATGACTACCCAATGCCTACATTTGGAAAAATTTTGCCATAGTCCCCTTTGAAAATAGGACTATCCACATGCACGTAGGCATGTCTAGGTGGCCATTCAATAGCACACCTATCCCAAAGTCATATACCTAATATATGCATTAAAAATCAAAATTTTCATGCATAAGGCCAACCTCAATGCTAGGAGTATTTTGCCTTTCTACCTTTTAGTCATTGGACCTCGAATAGGACAAAAAATAGCAGAAAAAGGTGCCAATTTGACTGTCTCAGAAGTCAAATTTTTTCACATCATTATGTTCAGTATGGTTTAATACTAACATTTACTATGTCGAATATTTTTTATCAAGTTATTTGTGCATACATAATCACTACTATGTGTTTAGATGCATTTCGTGCAATATCTCACAATCAAGCGGACAGAAACTGGAAAAAAAATACATGCATACGTTACTGGATAGTGTAGAACACTTGTACGGGACGTAAATTTGCGTAAAGTAGCCAACTCAATGAGATCTGAAGATGGCTCATGCGGTTTTCTAAAGTGAAACAAGTTGAAAGTGACTTATGAAGTGAAGCCTGCTGGGATTTATCATCCACGCCTGGCCGCAGGCTCACCTGCGGCTCCTCTATGTGGGTCCCACCCCTCCGACTCGGTCCAGTTCGAGTTGAAACGGTATTCTTATGGGCTAGAAAGGTCAAATCAGGAATAAAAATGCCACGCGATTGAGCAAAATAGCATACAATCTTGGTCTTCTCAGATGAGACTTTGAATCTGTACATCACTCATTGGTAGTCACCTGAACACAAGGTATACTCTGTCGATGACCTCAGTTGTCACAAATCACATACGACAATACCTTATATAGGTCCAATGTCGTCGACTCCAGGTCGTTACCCTATGTATGTCCCCGACGGGGGTTATAACGTGAATCCCCGACGGGGGTTACAACATGAATCCCCAACGGGGGTTACAACGTAAATCCCCGGTGGGGGTTACAACACGTTCATCCGTTGACAATTCTATCAACGAAGGTCAAGCAGCCTTGACATTATTTCAGCCGATGGCAGGTAAACCCATCGAAGCGTTGAGAACCGTTAGATAGTTGCGTACGTACTCATGCGTCCCTAGTAGATCCCCGACGGGGGTTACAACGTATACCTCCGGCGGGAGTAGCAATGCATGCTCAGCCGTTGACTCACATATCAACGAAGGTCAAGCAACCTTGACGTCATTTCAGCCGATAACGTTTAAACCTATCAGAGCTATAGAGCTATTTGAGGTTCTCATACCCAGCTGCTCATATTTCCCAGCGGATCCCTGGCGGAGGTCACAATGCAATGCTCCGTTGATCTACACGTCAGCGAAGGTCAAGCAACCTTGACGATCTCCTCACAGAGTTTTAGCCGTTGATTCACACGCCAGCGAAGGTCAAGCAACCTTGACAGTATATCCCACAGGATGTTTCAGCCGTTGATTCATACGTCAATGAAGGTCAAGCATCCCTGATAGCATTTGTTGTTGGCAGTAAATCTAATAGAATCGTGACATATTCTGGCGATACTAACCAGGAAAGGTCAACATTATCAAAGAGGATAGCTGATGGAATATGTTATACACATCCTCAAACAGATCAAGCTTTATCCCCACAGACCTCTTACACATAAGAGGTACCCCTTCAGGATCGAGTCATTATCAATGACATAGGAATTTGGTGATAACTCCAACACCAACATCCTAATAGATTCGAGTTGCACATCAGATCTGGTCAGTATTACCAATCCCCTGTTGAAGCAACAGGGAGCCAGCAATCATCCCCAGCATGTTGGGCCACAACCCCGTACACATGCATCATACATTTGCATCATGTTGCTATCCTTAGCACCATGTTTATCTTGTTGCGTTTCAAGTCTCTAGGATTCTTTATCCTACCCATGCATCGCCATGCATAAGTATGATAAAGAGGGGCATCTGTAGACACTCGAAATTTTCTATACTACTGTTACTAACATTGCAGGAGGATAGATTCGTCTTTTAAGAGAGAACCTTGAAAGAAAATCCAAATCCATACCGGATACTACCGGAAGAGCAGCATCAACCCCAGATCGCAATCTGGGAGTAACGATTTCAACCTCAGATCTAACACCGAGACCTGCAGATATAATACCGAAACACACACCGGAGAAGACCGATTAATCTCTAAATAACCCCGAGGTATCCAGGTCTCACCAAACCATGGAATAGCCACCAACCTTGGTTGGTGATAACCCCAAGGAATGCGATTTGGAGATAACCCCAAATGCTTGTTTCAAATGCCATCAGCTTCAATCTCGGCAACGAGATACACTATGCCAACCCGGTAATAACATCGAGAAGACAGACACACCTCAAAGATGACAATGAGGACCTTCAACAATTAGAGCAGTCCAATCTCAGCGAAGTCTGAGCAACGCCTGCTTTATCGGCTCAATCTGACGATAACACCGGTGAGGGGCAACATCGTCATCTCGTCCAAAACGATGCCACGTCTCGTCTCTACGCAACGATGTCCCAGAAGGCTAACCAATCCCGAGTGACTATTGTGCGGGGTAACGGATGAAAGTTGAAGCTTGAAGACCGGAGGGCATCGTCCCATCTTCAATGACCGTATAAACTCTAATCTCATGCCATCGCATCTGACTCTCTCGAAACAGCGGATCAAAATAGGTCCTGAATACCTCAAAACGGATGCCCGGATTGCACTTCTCAAAATCCGAGTGGACATTACAGTGCCTGAGTGCACGTACTTTGAGACGACCCGACCCTACAAAATTGGGTCGACTCGACCCGCCTCTGTTACACCTGCGGCTCATATTGCCTATAAATAGAGGGCTTGGGTGCTGATTTTGAAGAGAAAAAAGACGGGGAAACCCTGCACAATTTGCTCTTCACTTGCCATACAGTGTATTTTCCCACTTTCAAACACCTGTGAGCTCATTTATAGCCTCTTTTGTACCCACAAAAGCCCAGTGTTTACCCACTTTAAAGATATAAAAGCCTTTTTTAGCAGTCAGCTGTAAGCCTTCTCACACACTTTAGAGTCTTTCTCTTCATCTTTGCACACACCCCCTTTTTGTACCGTTGATAAACTTATTGGAAGGCTGAGATGAAACATAAATATACCAAGCCGGCACAACTTGTACCGGCTTTTATTTTAACATAAGGACCCCACATAGTCAACATGTTGTCAGTTTATTGAAATAAAATAAATTTTAATATTAAATAATGCTAAATAAAGACGACTTGTGCAAAGCACTGTGCCTTTTTATTTTTATTTTTAAGCATTTATCCATTAATAGTCATGACTCAAAGACATTAAATAAACTTAAAAAATATAAAATACTCCCATATTTTCTAAGCTCTTACTTACATTAAAAAAAACAAGCTCTTAGGCTTGAATTTATATCCTTGCTATTTTGTTGCTATTTTGTTTATTTTATTGTTTGTTGCTATTTTGTTTATTTTATTGTTTATAATTCTTTATATAAAAATAGCAAATATTTATAACCTATTTTATATCCTATTATAAAATAACAAATATATGATATAAAATAACAAATATATATTCTTATCGTATAAAATAGGATATAATTTTAGATGAGCAAATATATGCTATTTTATATAAAGAATTATAAAATATGCTATTTTATATCCTATTATAAAATAACAAATATTTTTATAATTCTTTATTTGCTATTTTTATAAAATATTTTATATTATTTATTTGTTATTTTATAATAGGATATAAAATAGGTTATAAAATATTTGCTATTTTTATATTAAGATAGCAACAAACAATAAAATAAACAAAATAGCAACAAACAATAAAATAAACAAAATAGCAACAAACAAAATAGCAACAAATAATAAAATAAACAAAATAGCAACAAAATAGCAAGGATATAAATTCCAAGCCGGAAGAGCTTGTTCCGGTTGGATTTTTTTTTATTTTTTTATTTTTTTTAACAATAAAGAGAGCTTGTGATACTACCGAGGAGTATTTTATATTTTTTAAGTTTACGAATGATATGTTTGAGTCATGACTATTAATGGAAAATGCTTAAAAATAAAAATAAAAAAAACGATGTCAAACAATTTGTTTATAGCATTATTTAATATTAAAAATTCATTTTATTTTAATAAACTGATAACATGTTGACTATGTGGGGTCCTCATATTAAAATAAAAGCTAAGTGCAAGTTGTGCTTATTGGTATATTTATGTTTCATCTCAACTTCCAATAAGTTTATCAACTGTACAAAAAAAGGGGTGTTACAGACAAGACTACACACAAACCCAGCCGATTCTTTATGGAAGGGCTCCCTATATATATATATATATATATATATATATATATATATATATATATATATATATAGGTCGATCACGTAAGGACTCCTTACTTTGTTAAAATCACGGACTTTTTTTTTGGTTTTTTTTAAATAACTAAAAAAAAGTTTAATATTTATGGGCTCAATTTTTTTCATAATCAAATTTTTTGGATGTGATTTGGATACATTATAACAAAAGCAGTCTGCATGCATTTGTACCACCATTTTTTGGTATAAGTATTCAAATCAAGCCCAAAATATTATATTATGAAAAATATCAGATTCCATAAAATATTAAATATATTTTTTAGTTGTTTTTTTAAAAAAAAAGAAAAAAAAAAATCCGCATTTTAACAAAGTAAAAAGCCTCACTGATTACGTTACATATATATATATATATATATATATATATATATATATATATATATATATATATATATATATATATATATATTAAATCTGCTGAGTTCTCTTAAGTGGCGATTGATAAACTTCTGACTTTATTTACGTTTTGTCCCGACCGGAGTTTCCTCAAGTAGCGGTTGATAACTTTTAACGACTTTTATTTACATTTCGATCCCCCATGGAGGTGCTTCGTGGTTGGAGATTATGTCTCTCTCTCTCTCTCTCTATATATATATATATATATATATATATATATATTCTTGCTTTTATTTATATACTTTCTATCGCTTTCATACAAATTGCAACATTATTCATGCTTTAGGAATCATGTGATCATAGATTCATCTCATAGGATCTAGATTCGGTTCCCGTGATGGACATTTTCAGCTGTAAGCAGCTTGTAAATTATTCTGCGATGTCTGAATTTCCTCAGATGGTTTTCATACCCACGAGGAAGTCGGCATTATTTTTGTATATTATTTTCATACGGATGCCTTGCATCCGTCAAATAAAATCAATCCAGTCGATCACTTAATAAAAATGGGAGTGTAAAAGATCTCAATTCCTATTGAGCATCAGGGTTTGAAAAACATCTTTTATAAAACATCACTGTCATATCTTGCTAAAAACTGAATTTTTACATAAATTCAAATCCTGTGTATATAGGGTCGAACGAGGCCTCGCACAACTTTCATATAATCGCACATTGACCCACACACACACATATACACACTCAGATAATAGTTTCTTGAAAAGAGGCAGTCACCATGGTAACATGGATGTCGAGGGCTGCCTAACACCTTCCCCCCGCATAACCAAGTCCCCGGACCCTAAACGAATCTCGGTTTCATTGAATTCGTATATCGATGTCACATCATTTGGGTCAATGTACAAATCTTTTCTCGATTGTCTTTGGTACAACCATTTAAAAACCAAGCGGCGACTCTTATCGGTCCCATCGTCGACATTATACATGTCGGACCTTTTTCACTTGTTTTTTCAAACAAATCTCACCTAAAACGAGAACACCAAAGAACAAG
This sequence comes from Panax ginseng, assembly GCA_020205605.1. Classification (NCBI taxonomy): domain Eukaryota; kingdom Viridiplantae; phylum Streptophyta; class Magnoliopsida; order Apiales; family Araliaceae; genus Panax; species Panax ginseng. The sequence goes on from CM035141.1 coordinate 48,260,643, forward strand.
TAACGGAAAGGGACACCCAAAAATCCCGACGTCAACATCAGGTATGAAAGACTGATCACCTTCATTACCATTCGGTCCAGATATATATATGTTCATGTTCAATGTTCGTTCAGCTATGTAAAATTTGTTCATGTTAGTTCACAATTATATTGTAGAACTGTAGCCAGCTTTTGTTCAATTCTTTCAATCAAGATATATCCTTAATTTATTGAACTTAAACTTGTTGGGCAAACTTATTGCTCACCCTTGCTATATCATGATAAACATTGCAGATTAAGATGAATACGTCGAATACAGGAAAAGATAAAGCCAAGTTCAACTTGGGATTTTATGCGTAGCTTAATTGTAACAGTTATGTATGATAATAACATTATATGTTAGATAGTTTATGAATTGTGTATAAGTTAAGGTTACTCGACCTTGGGGAATAGTGTAAAGTTTATTGTATAAATAATTTATGTTTATATCTTCCGCAATAGTTATAGAATGATTGTACCTGATCCGTGGTGATTTAGGACCCGAATTTGGGGCTCTCACAATTGGTATCAAAGCTATAGGTTATGAACCTTAGATAGGAATACCTGAGACTAATAACCGTAGTGATTAGGATAAGTACTAACTCAAATAGAGTTAGTAAGTCGGTAAGATTCAAAGACAAATCTCGGCGGGTTATAAAAGATACAGAGTTCCCTAACTCTCATAATAAAGGTGAACAATAGTAATGAACATATAGAGTCTAAAAGACTAAAAGTACAGCGATAGAAGATCGAAAAGCAAAACGATCAAGGCATAGAAATGAATCATAATATATACGACGAGATCACCCCGTGATCTGATAAGGTTATAGTATGGAGAAGAAACAACTAAATGATTGAAAAGTTTACAGCAAAGATTGTTGTGTGTCAGTTGTACATGAATTGGTACAGAGTCAGGAAAGGATTATGAATATGAATTGAATGGAATTCGTATTAAGAAGGGGTTAAGATTAGGTTTGTGTCACGCTATTTGCTATATGTGTGTTGAGAAGGTGATTCTTTTCTCATGTGTATAACAGATAGATAGGTTATAGGTAGAGAATATCAGGTTAAGTACGAGTTTTTAAAACTCATACTTATGGTACATTCGTAACTCATGATTATATGAACATTTATGAACCCCTCAGCGAATGGACGCCAAAGGTCTGACTAGGACAAGTTCTTAAACTCATATGATTGTGGAAAGTTCCTGAACTCATGAGTGTGGTTTGACGAACTGGGAATAGTTATGTGTATTGAGGATAATAGGAATAGATAGATTACTAAGCAATTGATCATTAGTGGAGACATAAGTTTTCCAAATCTTCTAGCTATGCTAGACTCAAAATTTTTGACATCAAGCTAAACACGCACTATGTACTTTTTGAAATGAATTTTTATTTTCAACGCCTGGTGACCATTGTGTATGCGTGGACTTCAAGGCCACCGACACATCGTTACCTTTTGAGATGATAAAACATATTTTTAATGATTTTTAAACGGTTTAAAGAATAGTCTATGCTACTTGATTCAGCTAGACGACAATAATTTAAAATATCAAAATATATTTTATTTATCACTTATGTACCATGTAACCTGGTGCATAGATGATAAAAAGTTGATGGAGTTGTAAATACAAGAATATTTAGTGTTCAATTTGATCTAAAATTTTTGTTCCACTATGGTATGATGTGTTATGACAAAGTCGTATAATGATGACATCCTTAAACAGTCTGTTAGTACAGTACGACATCATGTCGTCATTTTCAAACTAAAATTTTAAAATTTTAATTTGCCAACGGGGTTTGGCTATACCTGTAATATTCCACAATTTTAAATTATAATATTAAATATTTATTGAATTATATAAGTATTTAATTGATATATTTATTGTTGAATAAATAATTGTTCAATTTGATTTGATTTGATCTAGTTAATTATTTGTTAAGTAAATAATTAAGGAGTTAAGAAAATTAATTGTTATGAGATTATATACTAAATTAATTTAATAATTAAGTTAAAGAGCTTATAATGATTAAATGAATTATAATATTTTAATTGGAATTTGTAATTAAAATAAGGTGTTAGTTGGTTAAATAAAATTATAATTATAAAGGAAATTATAATTACATGGTAGTGATTTATGTGTTAAAAAGTAATTTAATAGATTTGTATTTGAATTGATTAAATTGATTATTTAATTTAATAGAAGTGTGACAAAGAACCTTGCTATAAAGGAGTTATTAAAATAAACTAAAGGAGTTTAATTTAGTTTTGGCCAAATAAGTTTTAATGCATATTAAGTCTTTAATCTAATAGTATTTTATCAAACAAGGTATAAAGATTAATCCATTTATTTTAATTAGGTTTACCAAACAAGGTGTAAGAGTTAATGGGTTATTTTTAGTTAGCTAGCCAAACAAGCCTTATGGCTTTTATTTTCAAATAATCTATAACTGATGTCAGTTAAAAATCTTATACTTAATATCTATATTATTATTATGATACGTTATAGCTATTTGGTTAGTACGTGAATTAGAATAGAGTTAGGAGAAAGACTCAGAAGAAGAAAGAGGTACAGAGAATGAAAGAAAAGAAGGTTTTGATAAAGAGAATAAGCTTGAGAATAACCATCATCTTCTTCTAAATTAAGGTATCATCTTGCTCCTATTTTTCTAAAAGCTATGGTTATCTTCTTCTCCAAAAGTTCTCTGTAAAAATCTTCATGAAGGATAAATTGTATATGGTATATGTTTTATATGATAAATTGTTGGTTATAAGATGGTTTCATGAGTTTATATATGATTATAGATAAACTAATTCATGTGTGTATGTAATTTGTGAAAGAAAATATATTATAGTGAGTTCATATATATATATATATATATATATATATATATATATATATATGAATATGGCTTAGTTTAAAGTAAAATTAAGGATTTATTGGTTGTTTAAATTATAATTTGACTATTGAATTTGTAAGTAGATGAATAAACATAAACGTGATAGTTTGAATTAATGGTTTTGGTTGAAAAATAAAGTTACAGTGATAAGTTTCGTTAAAAATGTCAAAAATGGAGTTTTTGCCAAAAACATTGAAATTGGGTGTTATAAAGTTGAAGTTTTACGTTATTATATGTGTAAAAACATGTTAAGAGTATTGAAATTATGTTTATATGAAGTCTATATGTGACGCCCCAAAATAGGTATATATCACCTATTCTGAGTCACCAAATACATGGTACATAATACAAATATAATCTTTACTATACAACAAGAGAGCTGTGATTTTAAATACAAATATTGTCTTCTAGATAATATCCACTCTCAGTATAAGTCCTCATTACATTTATTATCACACTATTTAACAGAATAGTGAGGACTATTAATACTATCATCTGGTCCATCACTCCGCTTCCCAGACTACGTCCCAAATATATTCTCATTTCACAGAAAAAAGCAGGTGAAAGAAAGGGTGAGATCAACTAGCCCGGTAAGAAATATTATGACTAAGATAATGAAGAATAAATTATCATTAGTCTTCAACAATGTTAAACTGATAAAATACAATAGACATCAAGTTTAATTGCAGCGGAACAAGCAATCCATTAAAAGAGTCAAGTAGAGAATAAAATCTACTATCTTCTATGATTTAAAAGGTTTTTCATGACTTTTATCATTGAGACTCAGCTTAATAAATAACCCACATCATCCCTGCACTATGGCCAAGGATATTTATTAGTATCACAGCCACAAATTATCTATTAACCACAGCCAATGATATTCGTGTATTCATCAATGGTCATAATCATGCCAACAATTGTCCATCAATGTACTACGGGTCAATGAGGACTTTTTTCCATATCCTTTGTAACATTACGGTCATGATTACAATCAATAATCCACGGTCATAATCATACCAAGTCCATCTATGCACTCTGAATACGGATGACTTTCAACATAATATAAACATGAGGATGATGACAATGATATAAGAATTCAATGAAACAAGTTCAAGAATTAATTTATCCAGGAACTAATAATGTCCAAATTGTCAATATGATACTTTTTTGTAGAGTAACACTCAAGAATGCTCAGAAGAATATTTTCATGAAAATATACTGGATGAAGCGCAAATATCAAGGATATTCCACTAATTTCATGGAGTATAGAAGTCAAAACTTTAACCAACTGAGTATAATAATGAATGGAATAACAAAAGAAATCACCATGCATGCGGTACTTTGCATAGACAGGTTATTCCAACGAATAATAAGTAATGTGAACAAGGTCAAAGTAAATTACATGCACCGGCATGATGTTCCAACAGAATAATCTGAGCGGAACCGAATCCGGCGTAAACGCATGCATACATGATATTCCAACGAGAATAATAATAAAGAAACCGGAACGTCCCAAAGAAATGCATGAATAAGATATTCCAATGAATAATAATAAAGACGGAATAATAGAAGAATGTCACCAAGTATAGGGTAGTCCGCGTATACTGGTTATTCCAACAGAATAATAAAGAATGGAATAACAGAAGTTCTCTTCATGAATACAAAAGAAATAATACCCCTTACCGTAAAAAAAAACTGGATATAAGAGTAGGGAAGTAGCAGAATACTTTTCTATAGTTTCTCTATAATTTCTCTCTCTAGAGTTTCAGTGAATTCGTAAGAAATAATGAAAGAATGAGCTTCTATTTATAGGAGAATGGAGAGGCACTGTGTAAGGATTTTTCTCACGGACGCTTAACAAATCGTCTGATAATTCACGGGTTGATTCTAATCAATTCACGGATGACTACTCATCAAATAAAATAAAAACTAAAACAAAAATATAAGATATATATATTCAATACATGCCTTACACGTCACTTTTCCACCACATACTCCAAAATCAACATCCACTCAATACACCAAAATTCAACATCCCCCAAGACTTTTGTTTCCACTATAATCTCCCACATGTGACATTATATATATATATATATATATATATATATATATATATATATATATATGGTGTGTGAGTGAAAAATTGTGGAAAAGTAGAATTTTGGTGGAATATTATAACAAAATTATATATATAAAATTATATATATAAAATCCCTCAATATTTTTAACAACATTAATCATCAATATTATAATTCATAATATTAATCGACCAGGTCATTCCTAGGAAAGATGTGATAACCCGAGATTTCGAATAATTAAAATTTTACGAATAATTTTTTTTTATATTGACATTGACTGTTAATAGTGTACTAAGAATTTGTGAGACAAGTCTCGAGAATTAGTCAATATATGTTTTGACTGAGAAATTAGAGTAGAGTTGTGCTTAACAGCTTTAGAAAAACCCTAACCCTAATTTTCGGATAGGGATTCAGTAGAAAATACAATTAAAATAATTGTATTGTTGATTATGTGTTTGGACTGTATAGAAATGTTGATCAATGGTTGGCTGGATAAGGTTTAATATTAATAAACCTTAATAAGGGATTTAAAACCCTAATCTTAAATTTAGAAAATAAATTGTACAATTAAAACCCTAATTTATGCGTGAAAACCCTAATTTCAAAACCGGAATTGTAAACCCTAATTAGGCAACCCTAATTTTTATTAGCATGCCTAAAGTGTTGTAAACATAAATATGATTAGAAATCACTAATTATATTTTTGTAATTTAAATTTCTATTTTAGAAACCCTAATTTTTATTTTAGAAAATTTATTTTTCTAATTAAACCCTAAATTTGCAAATTATGGGAATTAGAATTTTTAGACCTAAAGGGTTCAAACCCTAAACCTTATTGTCCAAACCCTAAACCCTAAGGGTTTCATAAAGTTCAAATTCTAGAAAAAAATTGGAAATGACCTAAATGCCCTTTATGGGATTTTTTTTTTTAAGTTAATTTGCAAAATTGTCCAACAACTTTATTAGGTCACCAACTCTCTTGACTTTGCAACATAAAATCTCAGAAAATCAGCAGCCAAAATCGTCCAAATGATCAGCCAAAGCAATATCAAGCATTATATATAAGTTTAGAGAGAGAAAATGTCCATAATTTAGACATTTTGTAAACTTAGCTCTCACCAACTCTTTCCCATACAAGACCTCCGAAAATTAGAAGTATATCAGTCCTAAATTCAGTCCATAGATCAACCAATAACAGATTTGAGGATTAAGATCTAGAATCGAAGCTAGAAAGGTATAATCCTATTTTTATTTTTGATCTTTGTTGCTTGAGAAATTTTTGTGTTTATGTGTTTAAGATATTTCTAGAAGATGTTTTTAGTTGATCTATGTTGATATAACACGGATCCATAACATCAAATGGCTTTAAAATGGTGTTTTTCAAAAACTGTCAAGAACAAAATCTGTGGTCTGACAACCTAATGTCAGGCGCCACGGATCGTTACTCGTTTGTTGTTTTTGTTATTTAAAAGCTTTAAGTTGTAGCCTGGTAGGAGGTCTTTAATCTGTAGTTGGTATTACTGCTAAATGATGTCTGGATCGGGAGTTATTAGCGGTCAAAATCCGTTGACCGGATTAATGAAAGTGACTTTGGCAAATTTCGAACGTTGAAATCAATGTCTGACAAGTTTTTATAATGATCGTATCTGTCAGTCTGTTTAGTGTTTGATGTTTTGTATTAGTACATCTTGTAGCTGGTTATGTGTACTACAGATCTGGGTCAATAGAACTCTTATAACTTCTTCAGATCAATCGTGAAAGATGGTCAAACCAGCCATCCTAGGCTGTTTTTGGATTTTCTGGAAATTCCAGAAAATGTTTGAACATTTTTTTTCTGACCATCTTTGACCATGTGTTTCATGATGATTCGGTTGGTTATAAGGTGTGTTTCTGCTTTAGTAATGTACCTTGACGCTAGAAATACAAGTTTGAGCCATCAAACTACATGAACTATGAACAGAGCATAGATTTAATTGAGGTTGAATATGGCAACTCGAATCGCTTTAAGCCCGTAAAGCCCAGTTGTTTTCCTCGACAAGAACTTGAGGCTTTGATCTCCTTGTTGTGATGTTTTTTGACCAAAGTATTGGTTGGGTGTTGTAGTGTTACCTTAATACTACAATACCACCAAAGTTTTAGATAGTCCGAACATGCATTGATTAAAAATTACAAGTGGTCATAGTAGCACCCAGATCGCCGGGTATCGTCGTTGTTCTTGAGGCCAAGAACACCTACAAATGACGCTTAAGTGTCGCTATAGACCTTTAGCGACGGAATAATTAATTTTATTTTACGAATATTAGAAAATTAATAAAATTAGAAATAAATTCTAAAAATTACCAAAAATGGTTTTAAAAATTATTTTAAATTATGAAAAATAATTTCGACCAATTTGAATATTTTTCTTTAATATTTATATTTATTTAAATATTAAAAGGTATTTAATTTATTTAATTAGTGTATTAAATAAATTAGAGAAAAATGATTTAATATTATGAAAAATCATTTTAAATAAGAAAAATGTATTTAAAAATATTTTGAGTTATAAAATGTAACTTTTAATATTTTTGGAGAATTTTCATTAATAATTTTATATTAATGATAATATATTTATTTGATTATTAAATTAAATAAATAAGATTAAAATGATTTAAATGATTTAAAATCATTTTAATTGAGAATAAAGTGTTAGAAAATATTTTAAATTATAAAATATAATTTTCAATATTTTTGGAGAATATTATAATTAATGACTTTTAATATTTAGATGATAATTTCATTAATATTTATATATTAATGGTGGTGATTTAAAAATGATTTTAATTACTTTAAAAATCATTTAAGTGGAATATTGTTGATTTAAAAATATTTTAAGTTATTGATAATAACTTTAATATTTTGACAAGTATGTTATTAATATTTTAATATTATTAAATATTAATAATGATAAGATTATTTGAGAATTAAATCATTTAAAAATGATTAGATGTTTGAAAAATTATTATAAATTATAATAATTGCTTGATAATTATTAAAAGCTTCCGAAAATATTATAATTGATAATTGACTTATCTAAATTAATATTGAAGCTTAGAGACCAAGTTTAATGGACAATCAATGTGTTAATTGTCGGATAGGGTGATCAGAACACCGAGAATGGACCGAAGTCCAACGGTGATGATATAGTTAGACTTGTTATGTGTTTATATAGGTTATAAACAATCGATGTATATGTAGTAATGTGCCTAGGAGAAGTTTGACCGTGAACTACAAAGTGTTACGTGTTATGAATAATTGTGCTAATTGTAAGACCGATATTATTGGTTATAGGTCTTTCAAAGCGAATAAGTATTTTGTGTATTGTAATCATTGGAAGAGGCAAGTTTCTAACTCAACCTTGAGTTAAATTTATTCAATTATTATAGTGGTTAATTATTGCTAATTACACCACATCCGAGGAATTTATTGTTGATTATTAGCAGCTTAGTGCATGCTTAATAATTAAAATTGAATTATTGATTCGTAAAATATATATTTGTAGAATAACTGCTGTTGGATATTCATATACGTAGAAGTTAGAATTGACAATACAGATAATTCTGCTTTATTGTCAAATTACACCGAGAAATGTCTTAGCTAATTATTCTAGCGAGATTTAACATTTGTTAGAACTTGATAAGTTCGAGAAGAGAATTAAATTATTATTGATAGATCGATGCCAATTATTTCGGCTAAGATCGAGAAGTAAATGCAATTTGAAATCACAAGATTTCGTTGTTAAATCAAAATCTTGATTACGAGACCGAGAAGAACAACCTTTTATAAAAAGGGAATATCATTAAATCGTATATTCGATCATTCTTGCGACTTAAATATTATGCATAATATAGGGTATAATAAAATTGATCACTTGTTATACTTGCGGAGGGTATGATTTAATCTTTACTGTTATCTCGATACACACTGGTATATCAAAGTATAACTTTGATAGTTACTCGTGAAGAGAAGTTCAAGATCCAATGGATCGCTCGATATAAATCTGAAAACATTCCACTTTGATATTTCGTAGAATTGATTCTTGATTATTCATTAGAATATCGTAGAAACTTTGAAAGCGTTGTACTCTTTCATTATTGAATTATTATGTTGTATAGAATACGAGAAGACTTGTTATTGAATAACGATTTGTTCAGTTATTTCAAAGTTCCCCGAACTTTGGTTTCATTCTATCAAAATAGATAGTCTGGTGATTTGAATACTTATACATTTATTGTATGTATTAACTTGCGGGGCAAATTTGTTGCTCACCCTTGCTAAATAAAACATTTCAGCTAGGGACGAAGTGGCAGGAGGTGCTGCGAAGAATAAAGGCAAAGGCGTTGTAATAAACTAGTTATGATTAACATATTTATTATATTGTATTTGTAAACCCTTTTTGTATATCTAAAGGGTATGTTTGTAAAGTTAAGGTTAGAAAACCTGGGTGATGTATTATAAAACTCTGATAAAAACTTATGTAAGATACTATCTATATAGCTTATGGGTAGTTAAATGTTATTTATATTGTGGATCGTGAACACCAAACTCGGGAGTCAGGTAACCCGAATTTGGGGGCGTCACAAAAGAGGGGGCTTTCCAGTAAGGATTTCTCCCTATTGGCGGGCAATTAGGTGACCAAACCTCTCCTTGACAAAACTTCTAGACATCATTAATATTGCAAATAATAATATTAATAACTTTGTCATCTCAATTATTGATTATAAAATATTGACAATAATTGAATCAAATAACGTGAGATACTATGCACCAATTCATATAATAATTGAACAAAACGAGTGACTTCTCACGTAAGCATCAATAATCAATATTGTGTGCTCTTCGCGGCAACTCACGCTGCATTATCTTGTACTTTTAACAATCGGTGTTTCAGCAGCTAACTGTAAAACTTCCGCCGTTATTTTCAAAAAGTATTTTTGTCGTTTTCTCAATCCGACAATAATTCTGTTGTGGGGTCCACCAATGATTATGTCGTTGTATGAATATTCCCTATTAAAATGAATATTCCCCGACCAATCGAATATTATATAACAACTTGCGTACTTTGCAAAATTTATAAATATTACCCATAACTATAACATTATATCAAATTTACTCCATAATATTCAAAAATGATATTTATAAAAAATTCATCTTTATTTATAAAAGTTGGGGTCTTACACTATATGTGTATTACATGTTAATTAGTTTGTTAGATTGGAGCTTGTAAGCCAATTTGGCTTTTTTCTTCTTCTTGCTTAGAAATTTGGGCGCCAAAGTGCAGTTTGGCGCCGCCAACGCTACCCCGTATAATATTATTCTCATGCATGTGCCGGTATCAACGCAAAGACCACCAACTACTAACTTTGAGTCTCGTCTTGTGGCCTTGACTCATTATGCATGACGCTAAACCACAATGTAAATAAAATATAGCCATATTTGACTTAGCGAATAATCTAAGCGGTTTTATTTAATTATATAAAGTCTAAAAATAAATGTTATATGGACTGCTAAATTATGATTTCAGTAGTACTAAACTAAGAATGAGCATGTTATCAATGATTAACTAGTATTAGTGTTAACGTAATTCGATTATGTGATTTAATAGTTAAACCTACATGACGTGTATACTTGTTTATATATATATACAAAATGTTGGTAGGGACTAATTATATCATGATGACATATATATATAGGGTATTGAGATTCAAGTTGTAAGGTTTAGCTTGTGCTCAAGGCAAGTTCTCTAACCCTTTAACTTCGTTGTGCAAGTTTAATTTCGTTGGGTACGTTATTGCTTTCAAATTCAATTACAATTTTGCAAGTTGCCACCTCTACACTTTCGTGGAGCTAGATTGTCTATTATTGAGTAAGTTCTTGTATCTAGTTGCTCATAATGATACAAGTATCCCAAATCTTATATCTTAATATTGAGAAAGTTTCTTTAATATTTTTACTTGTTATTTAGCATTCGAGTCGCTATATTTTAATATTCTAGTATTGAACAACTTTATAGTTCAAATTACTATTCACTATGCATACTTAGTATCCAATTCTCAATAACCTTAACTTAATATAGTTCAAACAAATTATGTTATGATTATTCAATGTTTATGCTATTAGATTATTCCTAAAGCATGATATTAATTTACAAACAGTGATTCAGTTATGATTATTCCATAGAATATAGTTAGTTCTTTTGTATTTAACTAATCCTTAGTTGATGACCGTTGAATTCTAAATTACCCTGTAATGTATCCAAACCAAACCTACTTTGGTGCGGACTTGTACTCTAAATACTGAGATGAACAACTCTTTTATTAGAGGTTTACGTTTATCGTTGAAATGGTTGTGCACAATACATTATACGAAGGGTTGATCCCCTTAAGTACGAGAAGTCCTTATAGTCTTATGACTGTTAAAGTTAAAGTTGAAAGATTACTTATAACTGTGGACATGATTCGTGGTCATTAGACCCTCAGTAGTATGTTTCAAAATGTTAATAGGACATATCATTCAGTTCTATTGAACCTATTTCGGGCAATTGTTGTAATGTTGTAAAGTTATTCATTCTTCTTCAAGTGAGCTTTGTTTGCTCACTCTTGCATATTTATACACTTATTGCAGCTAAGGTTGAGAAGGTCAATGAACCTACCACTAGCAAAGGAAAGGGAAAAATGTACAAGTGATGAAGACTTATAAATTTTATTTTTATCGTTATGATAATAGACTTTTAAGTGTGATGTGATGTAATAAATTTAAAATCCGCATTTGAATGATTGTAATGTAAAGGTTAGATAACCTGGGAGATTTTTATTAAATGTAATCCTATATGGGCAGGTTCTTATTATTCAATTTTATTATGATTGGGTAGTTAGTAATGAATGTTTTGATTAAGTGAACACCAAATCTTTAGAAAATGAAGTACCAGGATTTTGGGGTGTCACAAGTTGGTATCAAAGCTTTAGGTTATGAACCTTAGGAGGGGAAAGCCTTAGGAAGTAACCTTTGAAAAGATAGTGGTGATTAACTCTTATCGAGTTTTAAGGAAGAAGTAATAAAACACTTATGTGCTTATGTGTTTATAACTTATGTGCTCATGAGTGTCGAGTAGTAATGATTAATAATTAAAACTTAAAATTTTGTTGTCGGGATGACTAATGCTCTGAATCCAGGTCAAAGCTAGGGAGGAGGGACCTCAGATGCCTATAGAAAAGGAGCCTCGCGACATTCAGGTTGTTTGGGAACAATTACTGCCATGGGAGTCAGCCCCGTAGGTCACAGTAGTTGAAGATGAGGATGACGACGTGGACACGGATGAGAAGGATCCCGTTGAGTTGCCACAGGAGGATGAGGATGACGAGGACGAGGAGGAAGAGACTCCATTAACCACGATTGATGCTCGTATGTACGATGAAGTCTACGACCGTAACGTGGAACTGCAGGATATAATTGAGGAATTGCAGGAGATAGTAGCTGAACAACAGACCGCAATGACACAAAAAGACGGCCAGATCTAGGATCGTGAAGAATGCCTGACAAATGTTGAGGATAAACTAGTACAGACTGAAGGAGAGAAAGAACAACTGATCGAAGTGGTCGTTGAACTGAAGAATAAGCTGAGAAAAGAAGCTACTAAGAGGGCAAGAGCTGAAGGTACCTACGAGGAAGCTTATCAACGTACCAGAATAGCAGTGAGAGACGCTTAGTCAAAGAGGATGAGGATGGAAGAGATGGATAAAGTATTTAACACCACTATTAATCGAGCTCAAGATCGGGTCATGGGATATCCTATTCAGTTCGAGACGCTGCCATCATACGTATTAGATCGCAGAACAATGTTCTGGGTCATGGAGGAAGAGCGTAGTAAGGCTAAGCAGTATCTTAGTAGAACATCGTAGTTGTTGTACGATGAATAAAATGTTAAATAAATTGTAAATCCCAAGTGTTATGCAACCTATGGGATATGACGGTGATGTTGTCCTGAAACTTTTGTAGTTCAGGAAAGTATTGTAAATAGCAGTGATGCTATTGTTTTATATTTTCAAAAATGTTATGAATAAATAAAAGTTGTTACTTTATTCAAAGTGTTATGTGTTATGTGGTTATTTCTTTTTGGAGGCAAGAATTGAATAATAATCTAATGAGTGTACTTTTAACAGAAAATGCCTCCCAGACGTCAACCACCACAGCAGAGAACCACTGAAGGAACCAACAATAACGACAATGTTGATGGTAACCCCGTTCAACAACTAGTGACGCTACTGACATGAGCGTTGCAAAATCAACCACAACACCAAGGAACAACGTTTAAGGATTTCAAGGCGGTTAGACCACCTGAATTCCGTGGGTCCATGAATCCAGTTGAAGCATAGACCTGGATTATGGAGATAGAAAAGGTGTTCGATGTCGCTAGGGTAAGGGAAGATCAGAAGACTGCTTTTGGAACATTCATGTTGAAAGCAGAAGCTAGTTATTGGTGGCAGGCCAATAAAACTCGTGAAGGGCCAAGTGTGATGACCTGGGATAGGTTTAAGGAAATATTCTTCAAGACCTATTTCCCGGAGAGTTAGAAGAGTCAACTAGAAGTGCAATTTCTGGAACTAAAGCAAGGAACGATGACTGTATCTGAGTATGCCGCTTAATTCAACGAATTGGCAAGGTTTGCGCCATATCAAGTAAGTACAGACGAACGCAAGGAAAAGTGGTTTGAACAAGGACTGAACCCCTGGTTGTACAATAGGGTTTCCCTATTTCAGCTAAAGACTTTCGCAGCAGTGATGGAGAAAGCAATACTTGCTGAAGGTGGAAGTGAGGCAGTGACAAAGTTTAATCAGTAATAGAAAAAGAAAAAGAATGAGGTGGAAATTAAGAATGGAAATGGATGTAGTGGAAACGGAAACAACAACAACAACTTGAAGAGGAAGTGGAATGGGAGCATGGGTGCTGGAAACCAGCAGGGTAACCAGCAAAATAAAAAGTTTGAAGCATGTGCGATATGCGGGAAATTTCACAAGGGTGCGTGCTTAATGGGGAAACGAGTTTGCTTCAATTATGGCCAGGAGGGTCACATCGCCCCAAATTGCACTCAACCAAAGAAGAATGTGTGCTTCATGTGCAGATCCAAGGATCACTTTGCTCATGAATGCCCTAAGAAGAAGGATGGAATGACGACCAGAAATAATGGAGGTAACAATGGAGGTATATGTGCTATTGCAGGACCTGTAGCATCAAACAAACCCACAGCCAGAACCTTCAAAATGACTGTGCAAGATGTTGTGCAATCAAAAGATGTGGTGTCAGGTATTATCCCAATCAATGATATAAATGCTTATATATTATTTGATTCGGGTGCTACTTGTTCGTTTATATCTGATGAATTTGCTAAGAGGTTAGGAATGCCTAGTGAAGAACTAAATTTTCCTTTGAACATAGAAATTGCAAATAAGGAAGTAATCCCTGTTAGATTCGTATACAAGAACTGTAGGGTGAACATTAAGGAAAATATCTTTATGGTAGATTTGATTTTGATTAGACTTGGAGAGTTTGATGTTATTTTGGGAATGGATTGGTTGTTCAATTATGGAGCGGTAATTGATCGCCTGGACAAATGAAATGTCTGACGATTATGCAGGCCAAGAAATTATTGAGTGAAGGCTGTGTGGGCTATTTAGCTTACATAGTCGATACTCAGAAGAAGAATGTAAAACTGGAAGAAATATCAGTGGTGAGGGAATTCGAGGACGTGTTTCTAGAGGATTTGCCAAGACTTCCGCCTGATAGAGAAATTGAGTTCGTGATCAACTTGGCGCCGGGAACAACACCAATATCAAAGGCCCCGTACAGAATTGCTCCAGTAGAAATGAAGGAACTGATGGTACAGTTACAAGATTTGCTAGACAAGAAGTATATTCAACCAAGAGTATCACCGTGGGGAGCGCCGGTATTATTCGTAAAAAAGAAGGATGGGTCGATGCGTCTTTGCATCGATTATAGAGAGTTGAACAAGGTCACTATTAAAAACAAATACCCGTTGCCAAGAATAGATGACTTGTTTGATCAGTTGAAGGGTGCTAAATACTTCTCGAAAATTGATTTGAGAAGTGGGTATCACAAATTGAAAGTGAGGAAGGATGATATACCTAGAACGGCTTTTAGAACTCGATATGGACATTACGAGTTTGTGGTGATGTCTTTTGGTTTCACTAATGCCCCTGCTGCATTCACGGATTTGATGAACAGGGTGTTTAAACTATTTTTAGACAAGTTTGTTGTAGTATTTATCGACGACATTCTGGTGTATTCCAAAACTCAAGAAGAACACGTGGAACATTTACGTTTGACATTGGAGACACTAAGAAAGGAAAAGTTGTACGCGAAATTCTCTAAGTGCGAATTTTGGTTCGATCGTGTACAATTTTTGGGTCATGTGATTGACAAAGATGGAATTTTAGTAGATCCATCGAAATGGGAAGCTGTAATCAATTGGGAACAACCAAGGACACCATCGGAGGTGAGGAGTTTCTTGGGACTGGCCGGTTATTACAGACGATTCATTCAAGACTTTTCCAAGATAGCCACTTCGTTAACAAATTTGACAAGAAAGGCTGTAAAATTTGTTTGGACGGAGAAGTGTGAAGAAAGTTTTCAAGATTTGAAGAAAAAGTTAAGTATGACACCTTTGTTGGCATTACCAGATAATACAGGAAACTTTGTGATGTATAGTGATGCCTCACACAAAGGGTTGGGTTGTGTTCTTATGCAGAACGACAAAGTTATTGCATATGCATCAAGACAACTGAAGGATTATGAGAAAAGGTATCCGACTTATGATTTGGAATTGGCTGCAGTAGTATTTGCTCTCAAGATATGGAGACACTATCTCTATGGAGAGAAATGTGAGATTTACACAGATCATAAGAGTTTTAAATATATTTTTCACTCAGAATGACCTGAACATGCGTCAGAGAAGATGGATGGAATTGATAAAAGATTACGATTGTGAGATCTTTTATCATCCAGGCAAAGCGTATGTGGTTGCAGATGCTTTAAGCAGGAAAGGTCGGGAAAAGTTGATGCTGATAACAACTCAGGAGGAGCTCATTTCAACAATGATAAAACTGGAGCTGGAAATAAAATTTCCAAAAGAATCTGACGAACAACTATTCCTGATAGAAGCTGGTCCAACTCTAGTGGACAAAGTGAAGAATGCTCAACTACAAGATGAAGAGTGTGGGAAAATAAAAGATAATCTGGTTGACAGTAGTGATGTAAAATACAAGATCGATACCAAAGGATTACTACGATTTGAGGGAAGAATTTGGGTTCCAGTACTGCCAGAGCTTAAAGACGAAATTTTGACCGAAGCACACAACACAAGATATTCGATTCATCCAGGAAGTACAAAGATGTATTAAGATTTGCGGCGACATTTTTGGTGGCCAAATATGAAAAGAGATGTTGCCGAATGTGTGGCCAAATGCTTGACATGTCAAAGAGTCAAGGCAGAACATCAAAGACCAAGCGGGTTACTTCAACCGTTAGAAATACCAGAATGGAAGTTGTTTATGCCCCCAAAATAGGTATACAACACCCATTCTGAATCGCCAAATACATGGTACAAAAAAAACAACTACAGCTTCAATAATACAATTGTCGTGCAAAATACGACAACACATATACTGTGTGTTTGAATACAAATATAGTCTAATAAAGAGTATACAAATTCAAAAGGAGTCCTCATTACAATTATTGATACACTATTTTACAAAATAGTGAGGACTACTAATATATCTATCCTGAACCATCACTTCATACCCCGGCTAGTTCCTGCTATGTTCTCACCTCCTGAGAAGAAAAATGGAACAAAAAGGAAAAGGGTGAGCTCAACTAGCCCAGTAAAGAATATTATACCTAAGATAATATACAAAAATTTATCATTAGTCTTCAACAGGGAAAAAACTGATAAAATATAAAAGACAACAAGTTTTAGATCAGCAACTGCAGCGGAAACAACAATCCATTAGAAGAGTCAAGTAGAGAAAGAATTTTACTATCTTCTAAGATTTAACAGTCCATCATCAATAATTTATCCCTGTAACATCAATAAATATACATCTTGAATCAAATATTCATCTTTGCACTACAGGCCAAAGATATTCATTTGTATCACCAGTTAGTCATGTTCATCTCAACACCTGTTCATCTTTGCACTATGGGCCAAAGATATTCATTAGTTAATCATTCATCTTTGCACTACGGGCCAAAGATATTCAGTAATATCATCATCTAGGACTGAGGAAGATGAAAAAAATTTTAAAGAACGAATCCAGTGAGACAGAAGGACAAATATTAGGGATTAATATTTCAGTCTATCCAAGTTCAATAATACTCCATAATAAACTATAGTGGAGTTAAATTAAAGGATGAAGATCAAAACAGGGATTCAATTTCAAGAATAAGGGTCACAACAGATAACTTGGAAGAGAAAAAAAAATAATTTTTTTTTCTTTTGTGAAACGATGCCGTGAAACGATGCACTGAAACGATGAATCGTGAGCGATGAATCAAGTGAAACGATGCAAGTGAACGAAGAAGTGTGAACGATGCACCGACCATGAAAAGTTCCAAATTTGAAAAAAGTTCGCACCAATATTCCTATGAAATGATATTAGATGAAACGAAATTTCTAATCATTTCGTGAATTATAGAAGCAATACTTACCATAGTAAGTTCAATTTTAGGAATATGAAATGAAATAATATCCCTTCCATACTATGGAGTATGAAAGAAAATAATATTTCTTACGAGTATTGAAATAAAATAATATCCTTTACCTTGGTAGAAACTAGATTTGACTGGAATATCAGATATTATTCTGAGAAAATCTTGCAGAAAAACTACGCTCAAAATATTCTTATACTCAAGAAAAATACTCACAATACTATAGAATAAGAATTTCTGATTATGAAGGTGTGTTTGAGGAAGGAGGGGTTACCGCCTATTTATAGTACAACGCAAAGGAGTAAAACAAAACATCCTGCCTAACTATTATGCCTAACCTTCCTTTTTTTCTTTCTTTGCCTGCAATTCTTTAAGGGTGAGGCCCACCTTTTGAAAATAAGCTTTGCATTTGAGAGTAAGCTTTGCTGGAAAGTTCTCGACCAACCAAATGGTATCATGGAAGAAAATAAGTCATCAGCACATGGTTTTGAAATAGATTACAGTACACTGAGTTTGAAAAATAAGGAAAACACCAAGCTTCTCACCTCCACAAATTCACGTGCTTATATATATAATATAATAATATTATTATAATATATTTGAATGAATATTTTATCGGAGAAAATAATTGTCAAACTTTCAACAAATATTTCATACTAAATTCCTTCCTTTATATCCACATAAAATAAATATTTCCTTATCATATAAATCAATAATTAATTATTCACAAATAATATTACAGAATCACAATTATGACAACCAGGCCATTCCCAGGAAAGAGAGGGCTTTCCAATAAGAATTTCTCCTTACTGGCGTGTAATTAGGTGACCAAACCTCTCCTTGACAGAACTTTCTAGACATTGCCAATAATGCTATCAAATAATATTATTCAAATAATATGAATTATTGATCTGATAATGGAAAATACTGTGTAGTGATAATTATTGAAATAATAATAATATAAAATATTAACGCAACAATTATTGAATCAATAAAATAAAATATTGAACAGTAATTACTATAACAATTATTGAGTAGTGCCTTCTTATGTAAGAATCAATAATTCAAAAATACTACATCCATCGCCAGACATCGTATTTTAACCACCCGTATTTGAACAAGTAGTTAATTCAGAATAACTACGTCGTTATTTATAAAAACTCAAACTTGTCATTTTCTTCATCCGACAGTTATTCTGTTATGGGGGCCCACAAATGATTGCGCCGTCGTACGAATATTCCCCGACAACAAGAATATTCCATGACCAAACGAATATTCCCCGACAACAATGATTATTTTATAACCACTTGCTTATTTTGCAAAATTTGCATATTTCACCCATAACCAGAGAATTATATCAAATTAATACCTTATTATTCACAATAATAATTAGAGGAAATTCAATTTTATTTATAATAAGTTGGGGTCTTACAACCTCCCTCCTTATGAAATTTCGTCCTCGAAATTGACATACGTACCTGGTGTTTCGAAAAGGTGAGGGTACCTTGCTTTCATTTCCGATTCCAACTCCTAGGTCGTTTCCTCAATAACATGGTTCCTCCATAAAACCTTAACTTGTGGTATAACCTTGGTGCGTAGGACATGCTCCTTCTTATCCAAGATCTTAACAGGTATATCCTCATATGTTAAATCTTCGGCTATCTCGTCTGGTTCTAACTCAATAATATGGTTCGGATCTTTCACATATTTACGAAGCATAGATACTTGAAAAACATTATGAACACGAGACATGTTTGAAGGTAATGCGAGTCTATAGGCCACATTTCCTATTCGTTCAAGAATCTCAAATGGACCAACAAATCATGGATTGAGCTTTCCTCTCTTTCCAAATCTTGTAACTCCCTTCCATGAAGCAACATGTAACAATACATGATCCCCAATATTAAATTCCACGTCCTTTCAATGAAGATCAGCATAACTCTTTTGTCGATCTTGTGAGGTTTGAATACGTTGTCGAATCATTTGGATCTTTTCTGTAGTCATGCATACTAATTCTGGTCCCAACAACGTTGCTTCTCCCACCTCGCTCCAAAGATACCGGGAACGATACTTTAAATCCATACAATGCCTCGAATGGAGCCATGCCTATACTTGCTTGATAACTGTTGTTGTAGGAGAATTCCACCAGGGGCAAGTACTTATCCCAACTTCCTTTGAAATCTAGGACACATAGTCTTAATAGATCTTCAAGGGTTTGAATAGTCCTCTCTGATTGTCCATCCGTTTGAGGATGGTATGCCAAACTGAATCGTAAATCCGTGCCCATAGCTTTCTGCAAGCTAACCCAAAATCTTGAAGTGAATCTTGGGTCACGATTCAAAACTATGGATACTGGCATGCCATGCAATCTCACAATCTCATTCACGTACATACAAGCAAGACGTTCAAGGGAATAAGTTTCTCGTATCGGTAAGAAATGGGCAGACTTGGTTAATCTATCAACAATAACCCAAATAGAATCTATGCCTTGAGAAACTTTGGGAAGACCTGTAACGAAGTCCATGGTAATGTGTTCCCACTTCCATTCCGAAATCTCAAGTGGTTGCAATGGACCATTTGGCACTTGATGCTTCGCCTTTATACGTTGACAGGTTAAACACCTCGAGATAAACTCTACGATCTCTCTCTTCATATTATTCCACCAAAATGTATGTCGAATATCATGATACATTTTGGTACTCCCAAGATGGATTGCAAACGGTGTGTTGTGTGCCTCCATCATGATTCTATGCTTCAAATTAGAGTCGTTAGGAACACAAAGTCTGGAGTTGAATATAAGTATTCCTTCTTCATCGATTCTCGCTTCTGGAATAGCTCATTCTTGCACTTTCTTCTTCATACGTATCAGCCCCAGGTCCGTAGCTTAAGCAACTTTAACTTTATCGATTAAAGTTGGTTCTACTCGTATATTCGCCATCATCATGTGGGTCCCTGGAGTCTTTAATTCTACCTCCATCCTATCCAAGTCATACAAAATGGGCCTTTGCATTGACAATATCGCACTCGT
Organism: Panax ginseng; assembly: GCA_020205605.1. Lineage (NCBI taxonomy): Eukaryota > Viridiplantae > Streptophyta > Magnoliopsida > Apiales > Araliaceae > Panax > Panax ginseng. The sequence continues at coordinate 48,281,428 of CM035141.1, forward strand.
ACTCGCATATGATCTTCTACTAAATGCGTCAGCTACCACGTTTGCTTTTCCAGGATGATATTGGATGGTGTGATCGTAATCTTTCAATAATTCGCCAACGCTCGTTGCCGCATGTTGAGTTCTTTTTGGGTGAAGAAATATTTGAGGCTTTTATGATCCGTATAGATCTCCACTTTCTCCCCATACAGTAAAGGTGTCTTGATTTTCAACGCTGAAACGATCACGCTAACTCTAGATCATGAGTAGGATAATTCCTCTCATATTATTTGAGTTGTCGTGAGGCATAGGCTATGACTTTCCCATGTTGCATGAGAACACATCCTAACCCTTTGCTCAAGCATCACCAGAGATAACAAATCCATCCGCATACGATGCTATTGCGATCAAAGTCCGAAATGAGTCTCCTTGAGCTCTTGAAACTCTTCTCGCATTCCTCGCCTCCATACGAATTTTGTATCTTTCCGAGTCACTTAGTTAATCTGAGTAGCGATTCGAGAAAATCCTTCCACGAATCTCCGATAATAACCAAATAAGCCCGTAAAGCTTACGTGATTGATCACCGACTTCTGCTGTCTCTAACTTTGTATTGCTTCAATCTTCACCGTCAACAGATACTCCATGTTTTGACACCACGCGCCCAAGGAATGCTACTTCCTCAAGCCCTAACTCGCATTTCTTCACTTTTGGCATAAAGCTTATTTTCACGGCCTTTCAAGTATTAGCTTCAAATGGTGCTCATGATCTTCACGGCTTTTGGAATAGATGAGGATGTCATCAATAAAGACAACAACAAACTGATCCAAATATTCTTTGAATACACTGTTCATCATATCCATGAAAGCAGCAGAAGCATTAATCAATCCAAAAGACATGACTAAGAATTCATAATGCCCGTACCGAGTTCTGAAGGCAGTCTTTAGAATATCCTCAGTTTTAATCTTCAGCTGATGATATCCAGAATGAGGATCGATCTTTGAAAAGAATTGTGCTCTTTGCAACTGGTCAAACAGGTCATCAATGTGAGGTAGCGGATACCTATTCTTGATGGTGACATGGTTCAATTATCGGTAGTCAATACAAAGTCGCATACTCCTGTCTTTCTTCTTTACAAATAAAACAGGAGCACCCCAATGAGATGTACTAGGACGAATGAAACCGATGTCTAACAATTCCTGTAGTTGGACTTTTAACTCTTGAAGTTCGATAGGAGCCATTCGATATGGGGTTTTAGAAATGGGTTTTGTACCCGGTTCAAGGTCAATAAAGAATTCAACATCAAGTTTTGGGGGTAAACAGGGAATTTCTTCAGGAAATTCACTAACAACAGAAATTTTATTCAAATCTGACGTGTTTTTGTTCAAATCCATAACATGGGCTAAGAAAGCTTGACATCCATTTTTTAATAAACGAATAGCTTTATGGCTTGATATGACAGTAACTGATTTTAATGGTTTAGTTGTTTGGATTCGCATAATAGGTTGGTTAGGAATATGAAAACTAACAACCTTACAAAAATAATCAATTTTAGCATGATGAGTGGTTAACCAATCAATCCCTAAAATCACATCAAAAGCATGTATCTTTAAAGAGATAAGATCCACAGGTAATGTGATAGTGCCAACTTGGATTAAGCAAGATTTATAAACTATAGATGTAACGAAGGTTTCACCCAACGGAGTTTCAACAGATAAGTCAAAGTCCAATTTCTCCGGAGTCAAGTTTAAACGTTGAGCACAAGCAGGAGAGATAAAATAATGGGTAGAACCGGTATCTAGTAAGGTATAAACTTCGCAAGAGTTCAAGATTAGCTTACACATGATTACCTCGTTCAGGTTCCTCACGTTTTGGCCAGTCACGACAAACGCTCTTCCAGGAATGGCTGATTTCGACTTATCCGGGACAGCTCTTGGAGTCACCATCCCCGTTGAACTTGGTTTTGCTATAGAACAATCCCGAGCTATGTGGCCTTCCTTTCCACAGTTGTAACATACCTTGGATTGTTGTGGATAGTTTGGGCTGATATGTCCCTCTTTCCCGCATTTATAACATCTAACTGGCGGTCATTCTCCTCCCCTAGAATTTGTTATTGGTGCTGGTGCTACTACTGCTGCTGATGTCTTCCCGTCATTGTTGAATCTCCTCTTTCTGAAATTTCCACTTGACTCGCCTCTCCTATTATCATGGCCACGATGACCACATGAGTGGTTACCACCTTTGTTCGTATTTTTCCCTCCTCATTGGTTATCATCGCTCTGATGACTCCTGTCACTGGTATGACCCTGGTTATGGTCCCTCGGTTGAACATACTCACTATCTCGCTCTAATAATTGAGCCTTGTTGACAACATCTGAATATAGAGAAAATTTATAAGAGATAAGGTATTGACGAATCTCGGGTTTTAGACCTCTCAGAAACATCCTTTTCATTCGTTCCTCATTCTCTACCAAATGAGGTGCAAACCTGGATAACTCAGCGAGCTTTGCCTCGTACTGGGACACCGTTATGTTATTTTGTTCCAGTCTGATAAACTCTACCTCCTTCATATGACGAATACTTTCAGAAAAGTACTTGTCATTGAATAGTTTTTGAAACGTTTCCCAAGACATGTTGAGTGCAAGAGAAGTCAAGTACGCTTTCATAGACTCCCACCAAAGAGTCCGCTTCACCACGGAACATAAAGGTGGCAAATGGAACCTTCATTCTCCGTGCATCCCAAGACATCGAATATCTTGGTAATTTGCTTGACCCATGTTTCCGCCTTGATCGGACCCGGCTTTCCAATAAATTCTGGTGGTCCTAACTCCTTGAACTACTTGGCTGTGATAGACCACGCGTTGCTATCACTTCCACCCATATTTTGTATACGAGTCTCCCTCGTCTGATTTTGCATGAACTGAAAAAAGCTCCTAAACATTTCATCATTCATCCTTTGCTCGGTAGTGTTGTTTACAGGAGGAATATTGCCTTCTTGTTGTACGTTCTCCTGGTTTGTGACTAAAGGTTGTTCCACAGTCTCATATACTCCATTGTTAACGTTCTTAGTAGCCATTCTTAAATACTGCCACAAAATAAGGGTTAATTAAACAAATTAACATATCACATAATATCCCTATATTATGACTGACCAACAAATAAGCTTAGATAGGACACACTAGCGAAGGATTTACTCATCTCCCCTCCTCTAGTTCTATTCCCCGATCTCCTACCAGAACATATCCCTAAGCTTTGATACCAACTGTGACGCCCCCAAAATAGGTATACAACACCCATTCTGAGTCGCCAAATACATGGTACAAAAAAAAACAACTACAGCTTCAATAATACAATTGTCATGCAAAATACGACAACACATATACTGTGAGTTTGAATACAAATATAGTCTAATAAAGAGTATACAAACTCAAAAGGAGTCCTCATTACTATATTGATACACTATTTTACAAAATAGTGAGGACTACTAATATATCTATCCTGAACCATCACTCCATACCCCGGCAAGTTCCTGCTATGTTCTCACCTCCGAGAAGAAAAAAATGGAACAAAAAGAAAAAGGGTGAGCTCAACTAGCCCAAAGAAAGAATATTATGACTAAGATAATATACAACAATTTATCATTAGTCTTCAACAGAAAAAATCGATAAAATATAATAGACAACAAGTTTTAGATCAACAACCTGCGCAAAAACAACAATCCATTATAAGAGTCAAGTAGAGAAAGAATTTTACTATCTTCTAAGATTTAACAGTCCATCATCAATAATTTATCCCTGTAACATCAATCAATATACATCTTCAATCAAATATTCATCTTTGCACTACAGGCCAAAGAAATTCATTTGTATTACCAGTTTGTCATGTTCATCTCAACACCTGTTCATCTTTGCACTACGGGCCAAAGATATTCATCAGTTAATCATTCATCTTTGCACTACGGGCCAAAGATATTTAGTAATATCATCATTTAAGACTGAGGAAGATGAAAAATATTTTAAAGAACGAATCCAGTGAGACAAAAAGACAAATATTAGGGATTCATATTTCAGTCTATCCAAGTTCAATAATACTCCGTAATAAACTATAGTGGAGTGAAATTCATGGATGAAGATCAAAACATGGATTAAATTTCAAGAATAAGAGTCATAACAGATAACTTGGAAGAGAAAACAAATAATTTTTTTTCTTTTGTGAACAGTAACCGTGAACAGTACCCGTGAATAGTAACCGTGAACAGTACCCGTCATGAAAAGTTCCAAATTTAATAAAAAGTTTAGACCAATATTCCTATGAAATGATATTAGATGAAACGAAATTTCTAATCATTTCAGGAATTATAGAAGCAATACTTACCATAGTAAGTTCAATTTTAGGAATATGAAATGAAATAATATCCCTTCCATACTATGGAGTATGAAAGAAAATAATATTTCTTACGAGTATTGAAATCAAATAATATCCTTTACCTTGGTAGAAACTAGATTTGACTGGAATATCAGATATTATTCTGAGAAAATCTTGCAGAAAAACTACGCTCAAAATATTCTTATACTCGAGAAAAATACTCACAATACTATAGAATAATAATTTCTGATTATGAAGGTGTGTTTGAGGAAGGAGGGGTTACCGCCTATTTATAGTACAACGCGGAGGAGTAAAACAAAACATCCTGCCTAATTCCTGCCTAACTATTATGCCTAACCTTCCTTTTTTTTCTTTGCCTGCAATTCTTTAAGGGTGAGGCCCACCTTTTGAAAATAAGCTTTGCATTTGAGAGTAAGCTTTGCAGGAAAATTCTCCACCAACCAAATGGTATCATGGAAGAAAATAAGTCATCAACACATGGTTTTGAAATAGAATACAGTACACTGAGTTTGAAAAATAAGGAAAACACTAAGCTTCTCACCTCCACAAATTCACGTGCTTATATATATTATAATAATAATATTATTATTTAATATAATATATTATTATAATATATTTGAATGAATATTTTATCGGAGAAAATAATTGTCAAACTTTCAACAAATATTTCATACTAAATTCCTTCCTTTATATCCATATAAAATAAATATATCCATCATTTATATCCACATAAAATAAATCTTTCCTTATCATATAAATCAATAATTAATTATTCACAAATAATATTAGAGAATCACAATTATGACAACCAGACCGTTCTCAGGAAAGAGGGGACTTTCCAATAAGAATTTCTCCTTACTGGCGCGCAATTAGGTGACCAAACCTCTCCTTGACAGAACTTTCTAGACATTGCCAATAATGCTATCTAATAATATTATTCAAATAATATGAATTATTGATCTGATAATGGGAAATATTATGTTGTGATAATTATTAAAACAACAATAATATAAAATATCAACGCAGCAATTATTGAATCAATAAAATAAAATATTGAACAGTAATTACTGTAACAATTATTGAGTAGTGCCTTCTTACGTAAGAATCAATAATTCAAAAATACTGTGCATCCACGCATATTACTGTATTTTAACCACCGGGTATTTCAACAGTGTTAATGGTAACAACTACGTCGTTATTTATAAAAACTCAAACTTGTTGTTTTCTTCATCCCACAGCTTATTCATTATGGGGCCCATTAATGATCTGCGGCATACTATATTCCTGCATTTAATATTCCCTGACAACAAGAATATTCCACGACTAAACGAATATTCCCCGACAACAATGATTATTTTATAACCAGAGAATTATATCAAATTAATACCTTATTATTCACAATAATAATTAGAGGAAATTCGATTTTATTTATAATAAGTTGGGGTCTTACAAGTGGGAACACATCACAATTGATTTTGTGGTGGGTCTTCCAACTACTCAAAGAGGATACGATGCAATATGGGTAATAGTTGACAAATTGACAAAATCTGCACACTTTTTGCTAATAAAGATTAGATTTGATCTTAATCAACTAGCGAAGTTGTACGATAAAGAAGTCGTGTCAAGACATGGAGTTCTAGTGTCAATTGTGTCAGATAGAGATCCAAGGTTCACATCAAACTTTTGGAAGAGACTACAAGAATGTATGGGAACACAGTTACGAATGAGTACAACATACCATTCGCAAACCGACTGGCAAAGCGAACGAATAATCCAAACATTGGAAGATATGCTGAGAGCATGCATCATCGATTTCAAAGGAAACTGGGAAGAACATTTACCATTGGTGGAATTCGCCTACAACAACAGTTACCACGCAAGCATCGGCATGCTGCCTTACGAGGCATTATACGATAGAAAGTGCAGAACTCCACTGTGTTGGGATGAAATTGGTGAACGCCAGCTGTTAGGACCAGAACTGGTACAACAAACTGTTGAGATTGTCAAACTCATCAGAACAAGATTGGTAGCAGCCCAAGACAGACAGAAAAAGTATGTTGATCAACATAGACAAGATCGTGCATTCGACGTATGAACTTTCATATTTCAAAACGTTTCTCCTTGGAAGGGGAAAATTCATTTCGATAAAAGGGAAAGTTAAGCCCGAGGTTTATTGGACCCTTTAAAGTGCTGCGAAGAGTGGGAGAAGTGGCTTACGAAGTAGCTCTACCTCCAGAGTTGGAAAACATTCATAATGTTTTTCATATTTCGGTGTTACGACCGTATAAACCCGATTACAAACACGTGATCGAGTACGAACCATTACAGTTTGATAAAGATTTGTCCTATGAAGAGATTCCTATCCAGATAGTTGACAGGAAAGAACAGGTGCTCAGGAATAAAGTTATACCTTCTGTGAAGGTGATATGGAGAAACCACAACGCTGAAGAAGCTACGTGGAAACTCGAGGATAAAATGATGAAAGATTACCCTGAGTTATTTGTTTAATATGTGTCTTCGATTTTGGGGACAGAATCTTTATAAGTAGGGAAGAATGTAACGAATGATTTGTTTGAGTTGTGATTCTTAGGACAAAATCCTTGTAAGGAGTGAATGATGTAACATTCCAGAATTTTAAATTGTAATATTAAATATTTATTGAATTATATAAGTATTTAATGGATATGTTTATTGTTGAATAAATAATTGTTCAATTTGATTTGATTTGATCTAGTTAATTATTTGTTAAGTAAATAATTAAGGAGTTAAAAAATTAATTGTTATGAGATTATATACTAAATTAATTTAATAATTAAGTTAAAGAGCTTATAATTATTAAATGAATTATAATATTTTAATTGGAATTTGTAATTAAAATAAGGTGTTAGTTGGTTAAATAAAATTATAATTATAAAGAAAATTATAATTATGTGGTAGTGATTTATGTTTTAAAGTAATTTAATAGATTTGTATTTGAATTGATTAAATTGATTATTTAATTTAATAGAAGTGTGACAAAGAACCTTGCTATAAAGGAGTTATTAAAATACATTAAAGGAGTTTAGTTTAGTTTTGGCCAAACAAGTTTTAATGCATATTAAGTCTTTAATCTAATTGTATTTTATCAAACAGGGTATAAGGATTAATCCATTTATTTTAATTAGGTTTACCAAACAAGGTGTAAGAGTTAATGGGTTATTTTTAGTTAGATAGCCAAACAAGCCTTATGGCTTTTTATTTTTAAATAATCTATAACTAATGTCAGTTAAAAATCTTATACTTAATATCTATATTATTATTATGATACGTTATAGATATTTGGTTAGTACGTGAATTAGAATAGAGTTAGGAGAAAGACTCAGAAGAAGAAAGAGGAGAAGAAGAAGAAGAATACAGAGAAAAGTTGAAAGAAAAGAAGGTTTTGATAAAGAGAAGAAGCTTGAGAATAGCCATCATCTTCTTCTAAATTAAGGTATCATCTTGCTCCTATTTTTCTAAAAGCCATGGTTATCTTCTTCTCCAAAAGTTCTCTGTAAAAATCTTCATGAAGGATAAATTGTATGTGGTATATATTTTATATGATAAATTGTTGTTTATAAGATGGTTTCATGAGTTTATATATGATTATAGATAAACTAATTCATGTGTGTATGTATTTTGTGAAAGAAAATATATTATAGTGAGTTCATATGAATATATATATATATATATATATATATATATATATATATATATATATGTGTGAATATGGCTTAGTTTAAAGTAAAATTAAGGATTTATTGGTTGTTTAAATTATAATTTGACTATTGAATTTGTAAGTAGATGAATAAACATAAACGTGATAGTTTGAATTAATGGTTTTGGTTGAAAAACAAAGTTACAGTGATAATGTTCGTTAAAAATGTCAAAAATGGAGTTTTTGCCAAAAACATTGAAATTGGGTGTTATAAATTTGATGTTTACGTTATTATATGGGTAAAAACATGTTAAGAGTATTGAAATTATGTTTATATGAAGTCTATATGTGTATTACTTGTTAATTAGTTTGTTAGATTGGAGCTTGTAGGCCAATTTGGCTCTTGTTGTTATTTGAGGTCAAGCGCCAAATCTGAGTTTATGGCCTAGCATATATGCAACCAATGATATTATTCTCGCATTATAACGCCAGATATCATGCCGCAGCGCTAACCGCTTACTCGAAGTCTCATGTATAACGCTTAACTCAACGCCGTGCATGTGACCAAACTACTGCTTTAAATCGTATGCGTCAATTGTGAAAGTAAGCGAATGGTCTCGACAGCTTTTATTTTATTATATAAAGTCTGAAAATAAATGTTATGTGGATTGCTAAATTATGATTTCAGTAGTACTAAACTAAGAATGAGCATGTTATCAAGGATTAACTAGTATTAGTGTTAACGTAATTTGATTATGTGATTTAATAGTTAAAGCTACATGATGTGTATACTTGTTTATATATATATACAAAATGTTGGTAGGGACTAATTATGTCATGATGACATATATATAGGGTATTGAGATTCAAATTGTAAGGTTTAGCGTGTTCTCAAGGCAAGCTCTCTAACCCTTTATGTGACGCCCCCAAAATTAGGTATACATCACCCATCTTGGGTCGCCAGATACATAGTACAGAATTCAAATACAACTTACTAATGCAACTGTCGTGTACAATACGACAAAATATAAATTGTGAGTTTGAATACAAATATTATCTACTAGAGATTATACAAACTCAAAAGGAGTCCTCATTACAATTATTATCACACTATTTCACAGAATAGTGAGAACTACTAATGCTATCCTCTGGACCATCACTCCATTCCCCGACTCGTCCCAGCTATATTCTCATTTCCTGAAGAGAACAATGAAAGGAAGGGTGAGCTCAAATAGCTCAGTAAGAAATATTATGACTAAGATAATGCAGAATAAATTATCATTAGTCTCCAACAATGTTAAACTGATAAAATATAATAGACATCAAGTTTAATCTGCAAATGAACAAGCAATCCATTAAAAAAAGTCAAGTAGAAAATAAAATCTACTATCTTTTATGATTAAAAAGTTTTTCATCACTTTATTATCGTTGAGACTCGACAATAAATATTCCACATCATCGAATCATCCCTGCACTACGGCCAAGGATATTCTTTAGTATCACGACCACAATTATCTATGCACTACGGGCCAAGAATATTTGTGTATTCATTAATGGTCATGATCATGCCAACAATCGTCCATCAATGCACTATGGGCCAATGAGAACTTTTACCACATCATTTGTAACATTACGGTCATGATTACAATCAATAATCCTCAATCATAATCATACCAAGTCCATCTATGCACTACATGCCACGATGACTTTCAACAAAATATAAACATGAGGATGATGACAATGATATAAGAATTCAATAAAACAAGTTCAAGAATTATTTTATCCAGGAATTATTAACGTCCAAATTGTCAACATGATACTGTTTTGTAGAGTAAAATTCAAGAATGATCAGAAGAATATTTCCATGAAAAGATACTGAATGAAGTGCAAATATCAAGGATATTCTACATAGACAGGTTATTCCAACATAATAATAATAATAACGGAACGAGTCGAGTGCGAAATTAAGACCGGCGGGATATTCCAATGTAATAATAAATAACGGAATCGAGTCCCGTAAAATGCACAGATATAGGATATTCCAATGTAATAATAAATAACGGAACCAGTCCCACAGAAACGCATACATACATGATATTCCAAACGGAATAATAAAGAATGGAATATTAGAAGAATTTCACCATGTATGCAAAGAGATTGCATGACAAAGTTATTCCAACATAATAATAAAGAATGGAATAATGTAAGAATTTCACCAAGTATAGGGTAGCTCATGATACAAAAGTTATTCCAACAAAATAATAAAGAATGGAATAACAAAAGTTCTCTTCATAAATAAGAAAGAAAGAGTACCCCTTACGAGTATAACAAATAATATTCCCTACCTTAAGAAGAAGAGTACTGGATATATAAGTAGTGAAGTAGCATAATACTTTCTTCTTCTCTCTATAGTTTATCTCTCTAGAGTTTCAAAGAATTAAATGAGAAAATAATGAATGAATGAGCTTCTATTTATAGAAAAATGGAATGCATAGTAACTAACTCATGAACGGTCGAGATTAATTTACTTTAATCTGATGTTCCATATTTAAAGCAAAATCTTTTAAATAAAATATAATATATTCTATTTATAATATAATAAAACGAATAACTTTATAAAAGATTTTACTATACAAACACTATCTGTACTATGCAAAACACTATGCATAATAACATATAATATATTCTAATTATTGTCTAATAAAAGATAACTTTATAAAAGTATTACATTTTATATAAAAAAATTTACAATGCAAAACACTATATGATTACTTATGCAATACTATGCATAATAGAATATAATATATTCTATTTATAGAATAACTTTATAAAAGTATTCATTTTTTATATAAAAGATTTTCTCATTATTACATTAATAATACCAATAAAACTGAGTGACTTATCACTTAAGCATCAATAATTAATACTTTGCTGCTACTATGCAACCACGCCAGACATCTTGTACTTTTTAACACCTATTTGCTTCAACAGCTTAATCTGTAAAACTTCCGCCGTTATTTTCATAAAGTATTTTTGTCGCTTTTCTCAATTCGACAATAATAATTTCGTTAGGGGTCCACCAATAATTGTGCCATGGTTATCTGAATATTCCTGTTAAAATGAATATTCCCCAACCAATGAATATTATATAACAACTTGCGTACTTTGCAAAATTTATAAATATTACCCACAACTATTATATCAATTTCACTCCATAATATTCAAAAATAATATTTATAGAAAATTCATCTTTATTTAAAAGTTGGGGTTTTACACTTTAACTTCGTTGTGCAAGTTTAATTTCGTTGAGTACGTTATTGCTTTCAAATTCAATTACAATTTTGCAAGTTGCTACCTCTACACTTTCGTGGAGCTAGATTGTCTATTATTGAGTAAGTTCTTGTATCTAGTTGCTCATAATGATGCAAGTATCCCAAATCCTATATCTTAATATTGAGCAAGTTTCTTTAATATGTAACTTGTTATTTAGCATGCAAGTCGCTATATTTTAATATTCTAGTATTGAACAACTTTATAGTTCAAATTACTATTCACTATGCATGCTTAGTATCCAATTCTCAATAACCTTGACTTAATATTGTTCAAACAAATTATGTTATGATTATTCAATGTTTATGCTATTAGATTATTCCTAAAGCATGATATTAATTTACAAACAACGATTCAGTTATGATTATTCCATAGCATACAGTTAGTTCTTTTGTATTTAACAAATCCTTAGTTGATGACCGTTGAATTCTAAATTACCTTGTAATGTATCCAAACCAAACCTACTTTGGTGCGGACTTGTACTCTAAATACTGAGATGAACAACTCTTTTATTAGAGGTTTACGCTTAGTGTTGAAATGGTTGTGCACAATACATTGTATGAAGGGTTGATACCCCTAAGTACGAGGAGTCCTTATAGTCTTATGACTGTTAAAGTTAAAGTTGAAAGATTACTTATAACTGTGGACATGATTCGTGGTCATTAGACCCTCGGTAGTATGTTTCAAAATGTTAATAGGACATATCATTCAGTTCTATTGAGCTTATTTCGGGCATTTGTTATAATGTTGTAAAGTTATTCATTCTTCTTCAAGTGAGCTTTGTTTGCTCACTCTTGCACATTTATACACTTATTGCAGCTAAGGTTGAGAAGGTCAATGTACCTACCACTAGCAAAGGAAAGGAAAAAATGTACAAGTGATGAAGACTTGTAAATTTTATTTTTATCGTTATGATAATAGACTTTTAAGTATGATGTGATGTAATAAATTTTAAATTATGCATTTGAATGATTGTAATGTAAAGGTTAGATAACCTGGGAGATTTTTATTAAATGTAATCCAGTATGGGCAGGTTCTTATTATTCAATTTTATTATGATTGGGTAGTTAGTAATGAATGTTTTGATTAAGTGAACACCAAATCTTGAGGAAATGAAGTACCAGGATTTGGGGGTGTCACAATACCTAAATATTTCGGTTGAATTGAATTATTGGTATGACTCTAAGCTATTTGATTCAGCTAGACCAACGTTTATGAAATTCTTAGCGTTCTTTGAAATTTTCCCGAACCGAATTATTTTAATGCGGAATTCTATGACAAGACTGAGGTGAACTATGCAGATTGGATTAAATTATTCAATAGCGAGAATATTCGCAAGACATGATTAACGTACGTACTAGCATCAATAGTTTACCTTCTTCGTGATTGTAAACATACTGTTAACCTATGTAAGGGGTCGATTACATTTTTCTTAATTGAAATAGGTCGCAGGTAGTAATACCTATAAACCTCAATAGTTTATGGTATATATAAACCTAATTGAAATTGGGTAGCATTTGATGTTGTGTATGAATGGTGTATGGTGCATGGTGTAAGATGTAAGGTAAATTTCGGGGAAGAAATTTTTAGAAGAAGGGGTGAATGTGATATCCCAAGAATTTGGATATGTATAAAAAATTTAAAATTTGAATTAAGGTTAAATAATAAACCTAGACAGAAAATAAGTGAATGGATTTGAGATTTCCGAGAAGGAATTTTGTGAATTTAAAATTTCTGTGGTGAATTATTCAGGATTAAGTATATAGATGAATATGTTCTGTGTATATAGTTGTATATGTGTACAATATGTGGTTAGGGGTCAAGGGTTGAGTAGATAACCTATATTGGTGGCAAACCCTAATATTATATTAAGAATGTCAACGTTCAGTTAGAAAATTCTTACGATTTATAACAAACCCTAAAACCGATTCTGGAAACCATAATTTAAGTCCCGGGACTCTAAAACCCTAATTCGAAAGTTGAAAACCCTAATTTGGGAATTCAAATGCTAGTATAAGGTTTAAACATTATTAATTATAACTAATTAGGAAAAACCCTAATGATTTACTTGAAACCCTAATTGTTCAGCTAGAAACCCTAATGCACGATTATGGACTAATTGTTATTTTAGCAATTTTAATTAGGAAATATTAATCCCAATTAGCAAGCTTGAATTATGATTAGGAAATTTTATTATAATTATAGAATCCTAATTATAATTTAGAAATTTTAATTTACTGTTTTGAAAACCTAAATTAGAAATTCTAGAAATTTAATTTTCAGAACCTTAGGTTTTAACCCTAAGGGTTAAACCCTAAGGGTTGTGCAAGTTACCATCATGCCCTTAAAATGGAAAGCTAAATGACTAAAATGCTTTTTTTATTTTTAATAGGTTGGAGTAAGAATCTTTCCATATATTGGGTGGTTCACCAACTAAAGTCTCCCATGTGTGCAAATCTTCCCTTATCAGCCAATTAAGTCCACCTAGCATCATTGGTGACCATAGATTCAAAAGATCAAAGAATAAAAGTAAGAAATATCTTACTTTAGTTTATCATTTTCTCCAAGCCAATTCTCTCTCTTCAATTTTGGTACTTAGAGTGAGAGAGAGTGAGAATCAAAGCTAAGATATCCTTTTAGCCTTCCAAGAATAGAATCCAAAGACATAAATCAAATATCAATGCTTTAAAGGTATAAAACCCTAAGCCTTGCTAGATCCTTCAATTTTATGTGATTATATGATTTGTTATTTAGAAGTGTGTTATAAGATGTCATTTAGTGATCTGGGTTGTTATATCCCAGATCCATAACATCAAAGTGCACAAAAATCAAGTTTTCAAAAATCTGGAAAAAGTTGAAAAAGTTGTCTGACAGCCATATGTCAAGGCTCGTAGATTAGTGAGTGTTAAGTGTTATGTGTGTTTTATGTTATGGATCTATTCTATGTCATGTGTACTTTGATCTAGAACTTGAATCAAGCCCAAATCATGTGTAGATCGAAAGTTATAAGCCGTCGAAGGTCGTTGACCGAAAACGAATTCTATTTCTGGGCAACCCAGATTTTGCCCAGAACGTCTGACAACACTTTCGTGGCCTCTGATCTTCCTTTTGTTAATTGATTTTGCCATGTTTGTGTAATATATTTGTAGGATGACATTTAAGCTACATGATCATGCCTCTAGAACATTTAAATCTGGCACAGAATCAAAGATATGGGTGGTCAAACTAGCGTTGACCACCAGCCTTATGAAGAAATCTGGGAAACCCAGATTTCTCAAGAACACATTTCTGACAAGTTTTTAACCGGCCTAGATCTTACTGTTATGATATTGTTAGTATAATATGGTGTTATAGAAATGGACCCTGACATAAGAACTACATGTATGAACCATTAAATCATACAAACTAGACCCATGATGCAAACTATATGGATTCAAATTAGGCACTAAGAGATGTTCTTCATTTCTGGGTAACCTAGAAAATGAAGAACAGTCTCTGACAAAGACTTTGATGGCTTGAATCTCCCAGTTGTGATATGTTATGACCATACGAATTATTTTTGGTTGTGGTATTACATCCATACTACAATCTTAATATCATTAGTAGCCCAGAAATCAACAAGAACACTGTTTTAAATTAGGTCAAACCTCCCACCCTATGAACTGAGTATGAAGTTCTGGGCAGGCTCAAGAATACCTATAGCGACAGTTTAGTCGCTATAGGGCCCTTTAGCGACAGTTTAATTAGAAATATATTTATTTTATTTATTAAATAGAAAAAAATGGTTTTTAATTATTAAAAATACTAAATAAATTTCTAAAAATTATTTTAAAGTCCGAAAATAAATTTTTAATTATTCTGAATATATTTCATAAATATTTAATATTTTTGAATAATAATGGTATTTAATTTATTTAATTCTAATATTAAATAAATTATTTAAAAAATAATTTTAATACATGAAAAATCATGAAAAATTATATTATGGTATAAGAAAATATTTTAAGTTATTTTAATGACTTTTAATATTTTGTGATGAATTTCATTAATTAATTAGTATTATCGATAATTAATTTATTTAATAATTATATTAAATAAATTATGGAAGAAATAGAATTAATGATTTAAAAATCATATAAAAATGATAACTTTTGATATTTTGTCATGAAAATATTAATATTTTAATATTAAAAGTAATTATCGATAATGAATTTAATTGTTTAAAAATCATATAAATATGATTTTAAGGAATTAAAATACTTTGATATATTATAAATATATTATTATATTATGATATGTATTTCATTAATATTTGATATTAAATAAATATTAATGATAAAGAAATTATGTGGTATTTAATTCATATAAATACGATATTAATGATTTAAAAATCATTTTAAATGGTAATAATTATCTAAAAATTATTACGAGCTTATGAAAAATATTTTGACTGATAATAAATTATCTAAGATAATTTTTAAGTGTTTAGACAAATTTTAATTGAACTTAAACTCGATATTTATCCGACTAAGCCGTCGGGATGTTAGAATTATACCGAACTCGACACAGATTTTAAAAGTTTAACTTGAGGTTAAGTCTTATGTGTGTTATAGACGAATATAATTATGTGATAATGTGTTTAGGTTATTTAAATATTGTGATGATATTATTCTAATTTATAGATCAATATTATTAATATTAGGTCTTCAGACAAAGCTTATTAATGCGTAACGATAATCAACGAAACATGCAAGTTTTTTTTCTTAACTCGACCTCGAGTTGTATTATTCAATTATACTTGTGGTTAAGCATTTCCGATTTTCATATCTAAGAATTATTAAATCGCACTGTGTGCATACTGCATGTATTCATCAGGTATGAAAGGTTGATCACTTTCATTACCATTCGATCCAGATATATATATATATATATATATATATATATATTCATGTTCAATGTTCGTTCAGCTATGTAAAATTTGTTCATGCTAGTTCACAACAATATTGTAGAACTCTAGCCAGCTTTTGTTCAATTCTTTCAATCATGATATATCTTTAATTTATTGAACTTAAACTAGCTGGGTAAACTTATTGCTCACCCTTTCTATATCATAATAAACATTGTAGATTAAGACGCATACGTCGGATAAAGGAATGGATAAAGCCAAGTTCAGCTTGGGATTTTATGTGCAACTTAATTGTAACAGTTATGTATGATAATAACATTATATGTTAGATAGTTTATGAATTGTGTATAAGTTAAGGTTACTCGACCTTGGGGAATAGTGTGTAAAGTTTATTGTATAAATAATTTATGTTTATATCCTCTACGATAGTTATAGAATGATTGTACCAGATCCATGGTGATTTAGGACCCGAATTTGTGGCTCTCACATATTCTCTGCTGACAAATGTCGAGATGACAAACGCTCACCTAATACCCCCTTAAAAGGATGAACATCCTGAAACTGGTCAAACTGTGACATCACAGCCAGTGGGTGATATGTGGTCATGCCTCTCAAACCAGCCTGAGGGAGATAATTCATGCCAGGTGCATGAGTAATGAAGCTGTAGGGTGAGCTGAGCCCTGTACACGGCAAAATATCAAATGGATCCTCGATCCCTGCCAAGAACACCAACCAGGATATAGCGTCTGTACACTCCGCTGGCTGAAAGGAGTAAGACATAGCTATCTCACGGGAAAAATAGGACCCATGCTGTTCGAAGGGTGAGCTATGACATGCTCAGCAGGTTCTATATTTATAACAATATATGATTTGAAGAAGTATAAAAGTTCAAAACTTAACTGATAGTTGCTACCATTTCTTGAATTTCTTTTTCAACCATTTCTGGACTTTTTATTTCTGTCAGTCACAAAGACTTAGAAATTTTGTTTAGGTATGAGATAAGGGATCAGCCTATTCAATATCTTAGGAGTATGCATCTCATCCTACTAGTGTTCACATGCACTAAATGTCAATATTTTATTTTACCAAACATCGATCCCTTTTCGGGATACACAACTTCAGTATAGGAAGTCTTACCAATGAAATTTGGTTTGACACAACAGTTTATGCTTAATAAACAATATAATATTAATCAACAATTCATTTCTAAGTTATGTTAAAACTATAGCAATAACTTTGTAATAATTGGTAATTCAAGTTTACGTTTGTTATAACATATCAAAAGAAATTCAAGATAGGAATCTTGTTTAACGAATACAAAGGGTGCAAGAACTTGTATAAATAACAAGATAGGTTAATAGACTTGCCTTGATGTTTAGTATACTAAACTATAAGCGTAACCTTGTTAAAATAACCCTACACAATCATATAGTGCATAAGCGATTAGATTCATCATTTTATATAACTTTATATGTTATATAATAACTTAAATTAACTATATTCATAGGTGTGTTGGGTAAAATCTATATATGCACAACACGCAAGTATACGTGGTCAACAAGTAATAAAGTTAAAGTAGAGTATCGTTCCCACGAGGAATTGTTTTATAAAAATCACCAAGTACTAACCCGTAACCAACTCAATCTTATTTAAACGAATGAATTTCAAATTATATAAATTAAACTACTATTAAATTCCACTAGTTAAATTAAGATAACGGAGATTTAAGATCACAACTTCACTTATTGCTTCATTTAAGTTAACACACTTCTCATCAAATATTCTCTATCTAGAATTGTTAATCAAGAATACTAAAGCAGATAAAACCACATCTCGATGCATAATACCCATATTAACGTCAATCCATAATTAAGATAGAAATCCGTTAAACACCTTAATCAACTAACCCACTATATCTCTATGTGAATTACAATTGAAGAAGGTTGAAGAATAAGTTCTCTATCCGATTACATGAGATGTCAAGCGTATCTATACCTTAACAATAATCAAAAATCTGCTATTGACAAAATTCATGACACATGCTATCATGATAAGATCTAAATCAATACTTCATCTCTCGAGTTCATATGGATTATCACGACAATTGATGGCTAATCAATTAAACAATTAAGTCCAAATCACAATAGACAATCCTCACAATAGAACATAATAATTGATAGCAAAGCATATTAAAATAAACTACACAATAAGATCCATTGTAATCTCAAACAAAGAATTAGTTCATTGAATTAAAACTAAGAATCCACACTTGAAATAACATTAAAAGATAAAAATAAGAGTAAAGTAAAGAATAAATCTATTGTCAGCAAATCTCCATCTTCCTCAAGCTCCTGCTCTTGATCTTCAATGGTCTTCAAGCTGCTTCAATCTCCAAAACTATTTAGAACTAGTGTTTTGATCTAATTTACTCTAATCTAATCTAATTGAATCCTCTATCTAGTCTCTCATCTCTCCTAATCCTTGTGATTCTCCTCCTTTTATAAGTCTCTTCATATGTCTTTAAGTCCTCTTGGAAGTCCTTGTGTCAATCGGATCGAAACAATCCTTTCCGGACTCAAATTAGACCAAAATTCGCATTTTTTGAGCATTTTCTGGGCTACCCCCGCCCCGGTGGGGGTCTATCCTTGTTTTGGGCCTGCCCCGGCGGGCTAGGGGCCTGCTTTGTACCATGTATGCCCACCCCGGCAGCGGTTTTGTGAAGGAAAATTTTCTACTCTTACGTCCTTTGAGAAAACGGTCATAACGTTTGATCCGGGAAGAGTTACGAGTCCTGTCACATATCAAATCGAAGATATCGACGAGATCTACAACTTTAATTCTTTGACAATTGAGAAATAATGAACAGATGAAGGTAGAAATTGGGCTGGAAGTGACTGCTGTGCAAATGGCCATCCAAAAATAGTGACGTTCGATGTCTGTTGGTACAAATGTCATAACTCTTGCATCCAAACTCCGATTGGAATGATTCAAGATGTTCCAGAAAGCTAAGAAGAAGCTCTACAATGTAATCCAAGTTCCAAACCAAGAACATGAAATAAGCTTAAAAGCCCAAACGATGTCCTGGATTGCTTTTTCAAGCGTTTCATACCAATTCTTCATGATTTCAACTCCCAAGCATATAATCTATAAAATGAACACAAAATGCATGAAAAGTAACTAAGAAACATGAGATTAAGCAAATACTTCAAGTAACAGATACCGGATAAGTAGGTATAAAATCTACTTATCAAATACCCCCAAACTTAAACATTTGCTTGTCCTCAAGCAAAAACACAAAACAACAATGCTATGCAATGCAACTAATCTATATACCTACGAATCCATCAGTAATGATAAAAACAAGTCTATTCAACCGGCCTTAGAAAAATCAAGTAAACACGATAATACATCATATCAAAACAAATCAATAATTTCTCAATCAATCATCAAATCTTAGACTGTTATCACTAATATAGTACGTGTGTGCTCCACAACAATGTTAACTGATATAAAATAAAATTTAACACATAACAAGTCTCTTCGAAGGCATCATACGGTGTGAACTCAAGAAATCCAAAAACATGCTAGATCCAACTAAAATCAAACAATTACCAATATCGAGGGTCAACATGGGATACTTATGCTTTATTTTTCATCTACGGGGGCTTTTTGCTTTTATTTCCCGTTTTATTCATTTTTTTTCTTTTGGTTTACATACACATAGCTATGCAATGTCTTATTCCCTTAGGCTTTTCAATGCTACCTTAACAAGCTTTCGACCAACGACTCCCAGACCATTAAGACCTTAGGGTGCTAGGTGTAAAGACAATCCCCTCGGGCTTACTTACTCAAGTAACAAAGACCACAAAACTAGACAAGCACGCCACGGTGTTTATTCATACTTTTTCTTTTTCTTTTTCTTTTTCTTTTTTTTTCCATATTTTTTTCTTTTTCCTTCTTTTTTTTATAGCTTATATACCCCAAATATTCCCCCAAACTAAGGTTCTTGTCTAACTTTAGCCATCACTATTTATTCTTGTCATTCTTTCATTCAAACTAGCATTATCCTTTAGAATCCCATTATGTATCAATTTAAACTCAATCATTCAACAAGTTGTTTTTACTTGTATTATCCTTATTATACCGGTTTCAAATGTAAAAAGACTCAATTCATAACAAGAAATCACATCAAAGCTCTAATGGTCAAGATTATATACTTCTACCCAATTCCAATCTCATCATTGGTCAAAACAAACTGTAAACTATCTAACAAATGGATTCATGCAAATGAACATAGTAACTAACTAATAATTTTTTTTGAATTTTTGATTTTTTTTATAGTTATAAATACAAACTATTATGCAACTACTCTACTATGCAAACTATTATGCAATTATACTACATGAATGCACACATAAATAAAACTAAAATATTTAACTCCCCCAAACATAACAATTACAATGTCCTCATTGTAAAATAAAGCATGAAGTGGACGAGGACTTCCCTGTAATCATTTAAGCTTGTGGTGATGGTGGCGCTGGCGGCGATGATCATTTTCCTATCCATTGAACCTCCAATACCTGCAATGAAGAGAGACACCATGGATTAGAATAACACTTGGATTCCTATCTACTAAATAAACTAAGAAAGCATATATATAAATAAAAAAAAATTCATGGGTTGCCTCCTAGTTAGCGCTTGAATTATAGTCTTTCAGCCTGACTTTGTCTGGTCAACGCTATCCAATTCCTCTTCGATAGTTGTAGAATCCTTCATCCATCAGTAGCAAATAATCCTTTGGGAGGTTCCCAAAAGCGATGGCCATAGCATCAAAGTCACCTAGCATGCTCTGACTCGGTATAATCTCCATGAAGAAGGGCACATGACTAGGTGTTATCTCCATTGTATTTGTGATCATATGTGGGCATGGAAGTGTGTCAAACACAATGGACTCTTCGTCTATCTTCTCTTTCTCTTCCCACCACGGCTTCATTGTTGCACTCACTACTACAAAACTATATATAGACAACACTTAAACCACAACGTTTTTTAAAAAAATGTTGTGGTTTTTTTTTTACAACGTTTTTTAAAAAAATATTGTAGATATATATACAAAAATGTTATCTATTTAAAAGAGTATTTTTTTTTTGTTTTAATTAGATAACATTTTTTTTTAAAAACGTTGTCCATCAATAAAAACACGGAGCTGAAAAAAAAAGACGCGGAAATGAAACACTTAGCAAAAATAAAGACACGGAGCAAACCCATTTCTGCAGATCCTTACCAACTATTCTTCTTCTAAATCCCTAAACCAGATTCAGATCTTCTTCGTCAAAAACCCACTTCTCGCAAGCCGCCTCACCGGAAGGTGAGGAAACCCGGCCTTCCGCATACGTCTCTCCTGCTGCTCTGCTCCTTAACCATCTCAGCACCACCATCGCTGTTAGAAAAAGACAATAAGGTATGAATCTAGAGACCAAATTTCTCTCCTCTCCTAATTTCTCAGCCCTAACACAAACAAAAAGACCAAATTTCTCAATATGGGGTTTTCTGTCCTCCACTCTCTGCCGTGTCTCCTGTTTAACCAAGTGGGATTTGAGTACCGGTCGATCTATGGGCTATGGTTATGTCAACTATAGCAATCCCAGGCCATCACTAGTGGTTCATGCCTACCAGGTATGTATAATTGGGTTCATTTCCCATGTATGTATACCGATATTTATAATTGGTTTAGTAACCACATAAATTTTCCCATTTGTAAATTTATTTAAAACCCTAACTGAATCGGTCAACAGGCTAAAAATAGGTGGGCGGGAAAGACCATTGTTGATCTTTTTGCTGAAGAATTTAAAGGGCGACCTCGTGATTACTATGTAGGTTGCTATAGGATGTTCATTCAAGTTCTTCAAATTACTAATTGAGCTATTTTTCTCTACCAATTTGATATATGGGAATCACTATTGCTTAATTTTGGGTTAATATAGGATTATCTACACTTTACACATAACACATCTGACGTTTAATTTGTGTTTATTTGATTTACAAGAACCCTCCCACTCTTTTCCTTTTCAATGTAGTATTGTGAGTAGTTGTAAGACCGTGCAGATGATGAATTAATTGCCATAACAGAATCATAGTTACTGAACTTGTGGAAAATTTATGATAGACATCCTTCAAGGTTAATTAAAGGAATAGGAATCCAATATTTAATGCATCGTGAAGGTAAATGGCCTTTTTAAGCTTGTTTTGCTTCTGCAAATCAAGGTAATTATGTCACCCATCCTCTCTTTCTGTATCTGCTTATTTTATTTATGCTCTTACATTAAGGAAATGTTTCATTCACATACAGCCCCCTGCCATGGGCGCGTTTGGTGCTTTTGGCAGAAACTGTCTCCTCCAAGTATATCTGTTTCTCTTATGGCTTGGATGTGATTCCTGCACTGCAAGATACTGGCTGTTTGGCTTCTGTTCTTGTTTTGTTGATTTACGATACCAATTTGATATTGTAAATTAGTCACGTCTATTTGGTCTTCCATTAAATTGGGGAATTGCAGCTAGTTTTGCTAAATGAAATAACACCCTTTATTTCTTTTTAAGCGTTTTATTATCTTGTATGTGTTACTCCCAACCTCCATTTTGTAGATTTGATTACTAAATCATTGCAAATTGTATGCCTCACCTATATATCATTTTTCTTTGCAAATGGTATGCCTCGCCTATATATGGATAATATAATTCATACCTGACATTGGGTTATTTACCTCGTTGTTGCAGTTTAAACATGTCGGCAGCCAAGCTCATTGGTAGTGTTGCAGCTTCATTTGTAATTGTGTTTACATGTGACTATTATATTGCTGAGCAGAAAATATTTGGAGGCAAGTTCATTTTTTTTTCTTTTTCTGTTTTTTGAGGTCCTGCCTTATTTCTTGTTTCCTTAATGTTGTGGACCTTGGCTGACTTCACCATTCTAAATTCCTTTTAAAATCAGGTACTACTCCTAGTACTATTACAAACAAAGAATGGGCAGCAGAGATAGCTGACAAAAAGTTCCAGGCATGGCCTCGTACTGCTGGTTCTGAATCAACTGATCATTTGTTTCTTTCTTTTTCTCCCTGCATGTAGTGTTACATGTATAAACTGTTCAACTGCAGGCGCGGTAACTGGAGCTATAACTACTCCCCTTGATGAACATTTTCTTGGTGAACATAGTAGTAATTTATATTGAAAAGTGAATTTGAGATGTATATATGGATATTTTGGTATATATTTTGTGGATATAGTAATTTGAAACTGTAAACGAATAGTAATTTTGGGATGTATTTTGAATGGTTTCCATATTTTGGCTTAAATTTAAATGAGAATTTAAACCTTTTAGCTATATATCATGGAATTAGCATATTGCAGGTGCATTGGTAATATAGGTAAATCACAACTTTTTTTTTTCTTTTTTTTTTATCTACAACATTTTAAAAATGTTGTCTGATATACTAAACAACAACATTTTTATCTAAAAAACGTTGTGGAATTATACATTCTACAAATTTTTAAGCATCTGTTAATTTTTGAAAAATAAATCTACAACGTTTTTTTCCTAAAAAACGTTGTGTATTGTGCTTAACTACAACGTTTTAAGAACGTTGTGTAAGGGTGTCAAATAGATGACACCCTTAACCACGACGTTTTTCTGACTGAAACCACAACGTTTTTTTTGCGTTGTCTATTTACTGTTTTGTAGTAGTGACTAGCTCTCATGTCATAAAGAACATTGCCGACGACATGGCTACCAAGTGGGCATGATTTTGCAAATCTAACCGGATTCTTGAACTTTGATGGAGAAGGAAATTGGGGCACTAATAACATCGGCTCATCCTTGTTAGTATTTATAGTTACTTCTTCACCGACCTTGTTGTCATTATCCCCATTTGTCTCTTTTCCAACATCTTGTGTGTAAAACCCCAACTTTTTGAATAAAGATGAATTTTCTATAAATATTATTTTTGAATATTATGGAGTGAAATTGATATAATAGTTGTGGGTAATATTTATAAATTTTGCAAAGTACGCAAGTTGTTATATAATATTCGTTTGGTTTTAATATTTGTTTTAACGTGGAATATTAGTACAACGGCAAAATCATTGGTGGACCCCTATTAACGGAATTATTGTTTGATTGAGAAAACGACAAAAATACTTTATGAAAATAACGGCGGAAGTTTTATCATTAACTATTGAAACACCCTTGTTAAAAGTACAAGAATATCGCGCGGTCGTTGCATAGTAGCACACCAAGATTATTAATTATTGATGCTTAAGTGATAAGTCACTCGCTTTTGTTGGTATTATTAATGTAATAATACGTAAAAATCTTTTTATATAAAATGCAAATACTTTTATAAAGTTATTCTATAAATAAAATATATTATATTCTATTATGCATAGTGTTTGCATAAAGTATCCGCATAATATTTTGCATAGTAAAATCTTTTTATATAAAATAGAATACTTTTATAAAACTATCTCATTTTATTAGACAATAATTAGAATATATTATATTTTATTATGCATAGTGTTTTGCATAGTGCACGAATAGTATTTTCATAGTAAAATCTTTTATAAAGTTATTCGCTTTTATTAGATTATAAATAGAATATATTATATTTTATTTTGCTTTAAATATGGACCGTCAGATTAAAGTAAATCAATCTCGATTGCTTCATGAGTTAGTTACTATGCATTCCATTTTTCTATAAATAGAAGCTCATTCATTCATTATTTTCTTACTTAATTCAATTTGACTCTAGAGAGATAAACTTCACTACTTATATATCCAAGATTTCTTCTTAAGGTAGGGAATATTATTTGTTGTATTCGTAATGGGCGTTATTCTTTCTTATTCATGAAGAGAACAATTGTTATTCCATTGCTTATTATTTTGTTGGAATAACTCAGATACGCTGGATCACCCCTATACTTGGTGACATTCTTCTTATTATTAAAGTCTTTACTATTCTGCTGGAATATCCTCATCTCATGCATTTTACGGGGACTGATTCCGCCTTTTATTATTATTCTGTTGGAATATCCTGTCATGCGCGTTTCTGCCGGGACCGGTTCCGCTCTTTATTATTATTCTGTTGGAATATCCTCATCTCGTGAGTTTTACGCCGGACATGATTCCGCCCTTATTAGTATTACATTGTGATAATAACTCGCTACTGCATGCAATCCGCATGCATGGTGATTTCGCTGTTATTCCATTCTTTATTATTCTCTGGAACATCCTCGCTTGCAAGTTGAATTTCTGGTTCCGTTATTTAGTATTCTGTTGGAATAACCTGTCTATGAGAAGTACCGCATGCTTGGTGATTTCTTTTGTTATTCCATTCTTTATTATACTCAGTTGGTTAAAGTTTTGACTTCTATACTCCATGAAATTAGTAGAATATCCTTGATATTTGCGCTTCATCCAGTATCTTTTTATGGAAATATTCTTTTGATCATTCTTGAATTTTTCTCTACAAAGCAGTATCATGTTGACAATTTGGACATTAGTAGTTCTTGGACAAATTAATTGTTGAACTTGTTTTTATTGAATTCTTATATCATTGTCATCATCCTCATGTTTATATTATGTTGAAAGTCATCTGTGGCCTGTAGTGCATAGATGGACTTGGTATGATTATGATCAGGGATTATTCGGTGCAATCATGACCGTAATGTTACAAATGATGTGGTAAAAATCCTCATTGGCCCGTAGTGCATTGATGGACAGTTGTTGGCATGATCATGACCATTAATGAATACACAAATATTCTTGGCCCGTAGTGCATGGATAATTGTGGTCGTGATACTAAATAATATCCTTGGCCGTAGTGCAGGGGTGATTCGATGATGTGGAATATTTATTAAGTTGAGTCTCAAATGATAACGAAGGATGAAAAACCTTTTAAATCATAAAAGATAGTAGATTTTATTTTCTACTTGACTCTTTTAATGGATCGCTTGTTCACCGCAGCTTAAACTTGATGTCTATTATATTTTATCGCTTAATATTGTTGGAGACTAATGATAATTTATTCTCGCATTATCTTAGTCATAATATTACTTACTCGGGCTAGTTGAGATCACCCTTTCTTTCACTTTGTTCTTCGTGAAATGAGAATATAGTTGGGACGAGCCTCAGAAACGAGTGATGGTCCGTGAGGATAACATTAGTAGTCCTCACTATTCTCGTGAAATAGTGTGATAATAATTGTAATGAGGACTCCTTTTGAGTTTGTATAATCTCTAGTAGATAATATTTGTATTCAAACTCATGGCTTATGTTTGTCGTATTGCATACCCGACAATCAGATTAGTAAGTTGTATTTGAATTACATACTATGTATCTAACGATCCAAGATGGGTGATGTATATCTAATTTTGGGGCGTCCACAACAGTATCAAAGCTTAGGATATGATCCCCGACTAAGATGTGAGACTAGAACTAGGAGGGAGAGACGGGAATTCATTCGCTAGTATGACCTACTTAAATTTAATTTGTATTTAAATTGGTTGGTCGAGTTTAGAGATATTATGTTACATGTCAATTAACCTTTGTTTTGTGGCGATCTCAAAATGACATCCGAAAATCTTGAGAATAACAATGGAGCACAAAGAGACCGCTGATTCTCCACATATCAATAATCGGGAGAATGTGCATCGAAGGCGCAATCCTCATGCAAACAACAACACCGACCAAATGCTGAATGATGGATTGTTCAGAGGCTTTATGCAATTCATGCAACAACAGGCGAGAGCGGCTCCTGTCCAAAAATAGGTGGGAACACTGGAAACTCTCGGGCGTTCACCGCTAAACAGTTCAAGGAGCTGGGACCACCGGAGTTTAAGGGAGAGCCAAAACCACTTATGGCAGAAACATGGATAAAGCAGATCACCAAGATATTTGATATCTTAGGATGCTCCGAGGAGCAAAAGGTTCCCTTTGCCGCCTTTATGTTGTGCGGAGAGGCAGATTACTGGTGGGAATCGGTAAAACGTACTTAACCTGTCGTGCTAAAGATGTCTTTGGAGAAGTTCCAAGAGCTGTTCAACGACAAATACTTTCCCGAAAGTATTCGTCACATGAAGGAGGTGGAGTTTATCAAATTGGAGCAAAACAATATGACCGTGTCGCAATACGAGGCAAAATTTGCGGAGTTATCCTTATTATAGTCCCCACTGTGGATAATGAAGAGAGAATGGCACGAATGTTTTTAAGAAGTTTGAAGCCGGAAATACGTTAACATCTTATTTCTCATAAACTATGTTTGTATTAAGATGTTGTAAATAGGGCTCAGTTGGTGGAGCGCGATAACGAGTCAACGCAACCAAAAGAGAGCAGCCGGAAAAATGATAATACCAGTGAGAGCAGTCATCGAAGCGGTGACAACAAGCGTGGAGGGAATCAACAGGCCATAAATGGTAACCACTTCGGTGGTAATCAGGGCCAAAATAATAAGAATGGACATTTCAAGAAGAGGAGATTCAAAAATGATGGAAAGACGTCAGCACCAACACCCGTTGTTAAGGAAGGAGAAAGACCACCTATCATATGCTTCAAATGCGAGGGAGGGACACATCACCCAAATTATGATGTCGTCCAAAGCATGTTATAATTGTGGAAGAGAAGGTCACTTAGCCCGATTTTGTCGTTCACCGAAGATAAATTCAGCTAGGATGGAGGCATCAAAGGCTATCCTAGAAAAGTCAAAGCTGGTAGTGCAAGGCAGAGCGTTTGTTGTGACCTCCTAGAGAGCAAGGAACCCGAATGAGGTCATCACGAGTAAGCTTATCATAAACTCTAGCGAAGTCTACACTTTATTTGATACCGGTTCTACCCATTCTTTTATTTCTCCTACTTGCGCTCAACTATTAAATTTGACTCCGGAGAAATTAGACTTTGACTTATCTGTGGAAACTCCGTTGGGAGAAACATTCATTACATCCACGGTTTATAAGTCTTGTTTGGTTCAAGTTGGTACCCACACATTACCTGTCGATCTTATTGCATTAAAAATACTTGCATTTGATGTAATTCTAGGGATTGATTGGTTAACTACTCATCATGCAAAAATTGATTGTTTTCATAAGGTTCTTATCTTTCATATTCCTAATCAACCTATTATGCGAATTCAAGCAACCAAACCATTAAAATCAATCACTGTCATCTCAAGCCATAAAGCTATTCGTTTATTGAAAAACGGATGTCAAGCTTTCTTAGCTCATGTCACGATCTAAACAAAAATACGCCGCTTTTGAATAATATTTCTATTGTTAATGAATTTCCGACGTATTCCTCAAGAACTTCCCGCCTACCCCAGAGGCGTGAAATTGAATTTTGTATCGACCTTGAACCCTAGACAAAACCCATTTCCAAAGCCCCATATCGAATGGCTACTATTGAACTTCAGGAGTTAAAGACTAAACTGCAGGAATTGTTAGACATTGGCTTTATTCGTCCTAGTACTTCTCCTTGGGGTGCTCCTATTCTATTCGTGAAGAAGAAAGATGGGAGTATACGACTTTGTATTGATTATCGGGAGTTGAATCATGTCACCATCAAAAATAGGTACCCATTGCCACGTATTGATGACCTGTTTGACCAAATAAGCAGGAGCCAAATTCTTTTCAAAGATTGATCTTCGTTCCGGATATCACCAATTGAAGATTAGAACCGATGATATTCCAAAGACGGCTTTCAAAACTCGGTACGGGCATTATGAATTCCTAGTCATGTCCTTTGGATTGACTAATGCTCCTGCTGCCTTCATGGATATGATGAACCGAGTATTCAAGGAATATTTGGATCATTTTGTGGTCATCTTTATTGATGACATCCTCATATATTCCAAAAGCCGTGAAGATCATGAGGAACACTTGAGGCTGATACTCCAAAAGCTTCGTCAATAAAAGCTTTATGCCAAGTTGAAGAAATGCGAGTTCTGGCTTAAGGAAGTAGCATTCCTTGGGCACGTAGTATCAAGCCATGGAATATCTTTTGACCCAAAGAAAGATTGAAGCTATTCAAAGTCGGGAGCAACCTAAATCGATGGATCAAAGTCGTAGCTTTCTCGGCTTAGTCAAGGTTATTATCGAGAGATTCGTAGAAGGGTTTTCTCGAATCGCTATTACACTAACTCAAATGACTTTGGAAGATACAAAGTTCTGTTGGAGCGAGGAATGTGAGAAGAGTTTTAAGAACTCAAGAGGAGACTCATTTCAAAGACTGCTCGACAATACCATCCGTTCAAGGGATTTGTCATCTACAGTGATGCTTCGGGCAAAGGGTTAGGATGTGTTCTCATGCAACATGGGAAATTCATAGCCTATACCTCACGACAACTCAAAGAATATGAGAGGAATTATCCTACTCATGACCTAGAGTTAGTAGCTGTTGTCTTCGCACTTAAAATTTGGAGGCATTACTTGTATGGGGAGAAAGTGGAGATCTTTACGGATCATAAAATCCTCAAATATTTCTTCACTCAAAAGGAACTCAACATGTGACAACGACGTTGGCTTGAACTGTTGAAAGATTATGATCATACCATCCAATACCATCATGGAAAAGCGAACGTGGTAGCTGACGCATTGAGTAGAAGATCATATGTGGGTACGAGTGCAATATTGTCAACGCAAAGGCCCATTTTGTATGACTTGCAAAGGATGGAGATAGAGATAAAGACTCCAGGGACCCACGTGATGATGACAAATATACGAAAGTAGAACCGAATTTAATTGATAAAATTAAAGTCGCTCAAATTACGTGATCCGGAGTCGATGCGTATGAGGCGAGAAAGTGCAAGAAGGTGCGATCTTGGAAGCAAGAATCGATGAAGAAGGAATATTTCGAGTCAACTCCGCACTTTGTGTTCCTAACGACCTCGATTTAAAGTATAAAATCATGATGGAGGCGCACAACACACCGCTTGCAATCCATCTCGGGAGTACCAAAATGTATCATGATCTTCGACATACATTTTGGTGGGGCAATATGAAGAGAGAGATAAGCGCGCTTATCTCAAGGTGTCTAATGTGTCAACGAGTCAAGGCGAGCATCAAGTACCACAAGGTCCATTGCAACCACTTGAAATTCCGAATGGAAGTGGGAGCACATTACCATGGATTTCATTCTTTCGGTCTTCCCAAGGTTTCTCAAGGTATAGATGCGATTTGGGTCATTGTTGATAGATTGACCAAGTCCGCTCATTTCTTCACCGATACGAGAGACTTATACACTTGAACGCCTTGCTCAGTATATACATAAACGAGATTGTAAGATCGCATGGTGTGCGATCCATAGTTTCCGATCGAGACCCAAGATTCACTTCACGATTTTGGGTTAGTTTGCGTAAAGCTATGGGAACAGATTTACGATTTAGCTTCGGCATATCATCCTCGACGGACGGACGACAATGAGAGGACTATTCAAACTCTTGAAGATCTATTAAGACTCGTGTCCTTGATTTCAAGGGAAGTTGGGACAAGTTCTTACCATTGGTGAAGTTTTCCTACAACAACAGCTTATCAAACAAGTATTGGCATGGCTCCATTCAAGCGTTGTATGGAAGAAAGTGTCGCTTCCAAAGATGTGGGATGAGGTGGGTGAAGCAACGTTGTTGGGACCGGAGTTGGTACGTATGACTACTGAGAAAAGATTCAAACGATCCGTGAACGTATAAAAACCTCACAAGATCGACAAAAGAGTTATGCTGATCTTCATCGAAAGGACGTGGAATTTGATATAGAAGATCATGTGTTGTTACATGTTGCTCCATGGAAAGGGGTTATGAGATTTTGAAAGAGAGGAAAGCTCAATCCTCGATTTATCGGCCCATTTTTAATCCTTGATCGAGTAGAAACTGTGGCCTATAGACTCGCTTTACCGCCAAGTATGTCTCGTGTTCATAATGTTTTTCACATATCCATGTTACGTAAATATGTGGAAGACCCGAACCAAATTATTGAGTTGGGCTGGATTTAATAGCGGAAGATTTGACGATGAAGAGGTTCCTGTTCAAATCTTGGATAAGAAGGAACATATTCTACGCACCAAAGTTATACCTCAAGTCAAAGTTTTGTGGAGAAACCACGATGTTGAGGAAATGACTTGGGAGTTAGAATCAGAAATGAAATCAAGGTATCCTTACCTCTTCGACATACCGTACCGTACGTACCCTAATTTCGAGGGTGAAATTTCATAAGAAGGGGATATTGTAAAACCCCAACTTTTTGAATAAAGATGAATTTTCTATAAATATTATTTTTGAATATTATGGAGTGAAATTGATATAATAGTTGTGGGTAATATTTATAAATTTTGCAAAGTACGCAAGTTGTTATATAATATTTGATTGGTGGGAATATTCGTTTTAACAGGAATATTAGTACAACTAAGACAATCATTGGTGGACCCTATTAACGGAATTATTGTTTGATTGAGAAAACGACAAAAATATTTTATGAAAATAACGGCTAGGAAGTTTTACTGTTAACTGCTGAAACACTTTGGTTAAAAGTAGAGTAATACTGCGTGGTTGCATAGTAGCACACGATATTAATTATTGATGCTTAAGTGATAAGTCACTCGCTTTTGTTGGTATTATTAATGTAATAATATAGAAAATCTTTTTATATAAAATGTAAATACTTTTATAAAGTTATTCTATAAATAGAATATATTATATTCTATTATGCATAGTGTTGCATATAGTGTCTCGCATAATGTTTTGCATAGTAAAATATTTTTATATAAAATAAAATACTTTTATAAAGCTATCTGTTTTATTAGACAATAATTAGAATATATTATATTTTATTATGCATAGTGTTTGCATAGTGCCTGCATAGTGTTTGCATAGTAATATTTTTTATAAAGTTATTCATTTTATTAGATTAAATAGAATATATTATATTTTATTTTGCTTTAAATATGGACCGTCAGATTAAAGTAAATCAATCTCGAATTGCTTCATGAGTTAGTTACTATGCATTCCATTTTTCTATAAATAGAAGCTCATTCATTCATTATTTTCTTACGAATTCACTAAAACTCTAGAGAGATAAACTTCACTACTTATATATCCAGTACTCTTCTTCTTAAGGTAGGGAATATTATTTGTTGTATTCGTAAGGGGTGTTATTCTTTCTTATTCATGAAGAGAACTGTTGTTATTCCATTGCTTATTATTCTCATTGGAATAACTTTTGATACGCTGGCTTCTACCCTATACTTGGTGACATTCTTCTTATTATTCGCCTTTACTATTCTCGTTAGAATATCCTCACATCATGTGTTTTATGCCGGACTGATTCTCGCTCTTTATTATTACATTGGAATATCCTCACTCATGCGCTTTTACGCCGGGACCGAATTCCGCCTTTTTTTATTATTATTCTCGTTGGAATATCTTGTTCATGCGTTTCTTACGCCGACCGATTCCGCCCTTATTAGTATTCTCATTGCAATAACTCGCCTATCGAAGTACCGCATGCATGGTGATTTCATTGTTATTCCATTCTTTATTATTCATTGGAACATCCCGCTTGGCATGTAATTTCCGGTTCCGTTATTTAGTATTCTGTTGGAATAACTCTCGCCTATGAGAAGTACCGCATGCTTGGTGATTTCTTTTGTTATTCCATTCTTTATTATACTCAACTGGTTAAAGTTTTGACTTCTATACTCCATGAAATTAGTAGAATATCCTTGATATTTGCGCTTTCATCCAAAGATCTTTTATGGAAATATTCTTTTGATCATTCTTGAATTTTTCTCTACAAAGCAGTATCATGTTGACAATTTGGACATTAGTAGTTCCTGGACAAATTAATTATTGAACTTATTTTATTGAATTCTTATATCATTGTCATCATCCTCATGTTTATATTATGTTGAAAGTCATCTGTGGCCTGTAGTGCATAGATGGATTTGGTATGATTATGATCAGGGATTATTTGGTGTAATCATGACCGTAATGTTACAAATGATGTGGTAAAAACCCTCATTGGCCCGTAGTGCATTAATGGACAGTTGTTGGTATGATCATGACCATTAATGAATACACAAATATTCTTGGCCCGTAGTGCATGGATAATTGTGGTCGTGATACTAAATAATATCCTCGTCTTGGTAGTAGTGGGTGATTCGATGATGTGGAATATTTATTAAGCCGAGTCTCAAATGATAATGATGATGAAAAACCTTTAAATCATAAAAGATAGTAGATTTTATTTTCTACTTGACTCTTTTAATGGATTGCTTGTTCCGCTGCAGTTAAACTTGATGTCTATTATATTTTATTAGTTTAACATTGTTAGAGACTAATGATAATTCATTCTGCATTATCTTAGTCATAATATTTCTTACTGGGCTAGTTGAGCTCACCCTTTCTTTCACTGTTCTCTTCAGGAAATGAGAATATAGCTGGGATGAGTCGGGGAACGGAGTGATGGTCCAGAGGATAACATTAGTAGTCCTCACTATTCTGTGAAATAGTGTGATAATAATTGTAATGAGGACTCCTTTTGAGTTTGTATAATCTCTAGTATATAATATTTGTATTCAAACTCACAGTTTATGTTTGTCGTATTGTACACGACTGTTGTATTAGTAAGTTGTATTTGAATTCTGTACCATGTATCTGACGACCCAAGATGGGTGATGTATACCTAATTTTGGGGCCGTCACATTGTGGCTCATCCAGTTGTGGATTTGGCTCGGGCACTTCATCAATCTCGGAATTCACATCATAACACCAATTGTTTCGAGGAAGGTTGCTTACGGCTTTGGTCAATTGATCTATCTTATTTTGAAGATTTTGAATTGCTATCTCTTGATTCTGAATTGACCGCGCTTGATTAATCATCCTCTCCTCAATTGATGCTACAAACTTGAACCATAAATCCTCCAAACATGAATTATCTGTCTCAGTTTTGGAATCCATGTATTGAGGACCATGAGTTGAAGTGGTGATGAGTTGTTCCATCTGGTGCTGAAAATTGTGGCTCGATATTTCTTGACTCATCATCCTCTCCTCTTGGTTTGCTATAATCCTTAACATGAATTCCTTCAACTCTAAATTGTCTTCTTGTCGCATTGGAGGTGGATATGAGAATTCCGGCGTGTAAGTTGGATTTGGAGTAGAGTATTGGTCTTCATAAGTATAGCTCCATGAAGAATCCGGGTGATACCCCCAGACTTGATCATAATTATCATATGCATACTGATTGAGGTAATTACCACCATACTGTACCGGCCCGAGATTGATGGTTCATTGATTACTCGGGTGATTGCCAGCACAATAGTCACACATAACTGCAATCCTTCGACTCATTTGGGATGCAAAAACGTCCAACTTCCTCTTCGATAGTTCTTCAATCTGTGCTGACATTGCGGAAAATGCATTAAGTCTATCAATCCCCGTTTCCCTTGGTTGAGTCATATTCATGTATGGCCATTGATACGCAAAGTAATCCATAGTACATGAAAAGAGAGAAATATAGGAAGAGAATTAAAAATAAAAATAAAAATGTTTAAATTAAGACTAATTTGATTGAAATTAATATTGGTAAAAAAATATTACACTAATTCCCTAGCAACGGAGCCAAAAACTTGTTGGGTAAAATCTATATACGCACAACACGCAAGTATACATGGTCAACAAGTAATAAAGTGAAAGTAGAGTATTGTTCCCACGAGGAATTGTTTTATAAAAATCACCAAGTACTAACCCGTAACCAACTCAATCTTATTTAAACGAATGAATTTCAAATTATATAAATTAAACTACTATTAAATTCCACTAGTTAAATTAAGATAACGGAGATTTAAGATCACAACTTCACTTATTGCTTCATTTAAGTTAACACACTTCTCATCAATTAGTCTCTATCCTGAATTGTTAATCAAGAACACTAAAGCAGATAAAACCACCTCTTGATGCATAATACCCATATTAACGTCAATCCACAATTAAGATAGAAATCCGTTAAACACCTTAATCAACTAACCCACTATATCTCTATGTGAATTACAATTGAAGAAGGTTGAAGAATAAGTTCTCTATCCGATTACATGCGATGTCAAGCGTATCTCTACCTTAACAATAATCAAAAATCTGATATTGACAAAATTCATGACACATGCTATCATGATAAGATCTAAATCATTACTTCATCTCTCGAGTTCATATAGATTATCACAGTAATTGATTGCCAACCAATTAAACAATTAAGTCCAAATCACAATAGACAATCCTCACAATAGAACATAATAATTGATAGCGAAACATATTAAAATAAACCACACAATAAGATCCATTGTAATCTCAAACAAAGTATTAGTTCATTGAATTAAAACTAAAAATCCACACTTGAAATAACATTAAAAGATAAAAATAAGAGTAGAGTAAAGAATAAATCTGTTGTTAGCAAATCTCCATCTTCCTCAAGCTCCTGCTCCTGATCTTCAATGGTCTTCAAGTTGCTTCAATCTCTAAAACTATTTAGAACTAGTGTTTTGATCTAATTTACTATAATCTAATCTAATTGAATCCTCTTTCTAGACTCTCATCTCTCCTAATCCTTGTGATTCTCCTCCTTTTATAAGTCTCTTCATATGTCTTTAAGTACTCTTGGAAGTCCTTGTGTCAATCGGATCAAAACAATCCTTTCCAGACTCAAATTGGACCAAAATTCGCATTTTTTGCGCATTTTCTGGGCTACCCCCACCCCGGCGGGGGTCTATGCTTGTTTTGGGCCCGCCCCGATGGGATAGGGACCTGCTTTGTACCATGTATGCCCACCCCGGTGGGCTAGGGGCCTACTTTGTACCATGTATGCCCACCCCCGACGGCGGTTTTATGAAAGAAAATTTTCTACTCTAACGTCCTTTGGAAAAACGGCCATAACGTTTGATCCGGGAAGAGTTACAAGGCTTTCCACCTATCAAATCGAAGATATCGACGAGATATACAAATTTAATTCTTTGAGAATTTAGAAATAACGAACGGAGGAAGGCCGAAATTGGGCTGGAAGTGATCTATGCGCAAATGGTCAGTCCAAAACAAAGGACGTTCGATGTCCGTTGGTACAAATGTCATAACTCTCTTGCATCCGAACTCCGATTGAATGATTCAAGATGTTCTAGAAAGCTAAGCAGAAGCTCTACAATGTAATCCAAGTTCCAAACCAAGAACATAAAATAAGAATAAAAGCCCAAACGATGTCTGGATTGCTCTTCTTTGCGTTTTCATACCATTTCTTTGCGATTTCAACTCCCAAGCATATAATCTACAAAATGAACACAAAATGCATGAAAAGTAACTAAGAAACATGAGATTAAGCAAATAATTCAAGTAACAGATACCGGATAAGTAGGTATAAAATCTACTTATCAAGGTTATATAAGCTTCTTAACACCCTAGCTCTTTTAAGCCCTTACATTTGAGAGCCTCAAAGGAATTTTTAGCTTTGACATCCTTTACATATATTGCCATAACGTTTTCATTTTAATACATTTTTAGGTGATTCTTGTGCCTACGCGCTCTTAACTTCCATATCTAAAACTTTCTTATTCGTTCAAAAGAATATTCCCATTTTAAAATTTCAGAAAATGGACAGAAATGTCATAATTGTGATTTTGGTTCACAATTCTTCATTTCATTTGTTAAAACATGATGCCACAAGCATTAATTTGCTAGGATAACATGTAAAATTTATGACTTTTGCTCAAGAACATACGAAGAACGCGAAGAACACGAAGAACGAAAAATCGAACATGGTAACGACTTATGTTCATGAGCTTTTGGTTTTAATAATTAAAATATTTTGGGCATTATAACGGCTTGCATATGTGATTATAGCATTTTATAAAAGAAAAAACATAAACTTAAATAATATTATATTTTCTCAAGAACACATGAAGAAAAACGGAGTTGGAAAATCCAAACATGGTAACAACTTATGTTATTGAGCTTATAGACTATAAAATGAAATAAAATCGATTTTAACAATGACTAGAGATGTTCTCTCTTGTAGTTGCAAGCTTTAACTATTTCTTTGCAACTTAAGATTTTAACTTTGTCAATTGACGAATTTAAGTGAAGGTGGAATGGTCTATTTATAGGATTTTCTATGTTAGGGTATTTTGGTCTTTAAGCCACAAAATATCTACCAAGCTCAACACAGCAGCTTGCAACTAAGTTTGACACAGCAGTTTGCAACCAAGCTCGACACAACATCTTGCCACACAAAATATCTACCAAACTCGACACATCAGCTCGTAACCAAGCTCGATACAGCAGCTTGCCACCAAAAATATCTACCAAGCTTAACACAGCAGCTTGCAACCAAGTTCGACAATGCATTTTGTCAGTGTAAGCACGACAAAGCAACATGTCAAAATGAATATATCGAAAAGTCCAAAAATGAAAGAAAAATTATAGGCACGACGTGTCAAGCACGATGTTTTTTAGAGAAAAATATTTATTCGATAATACGACTTCATGACGTATTACCGGTAGATCTTGAAACGAAAATTCAATATAACGTACGGATCTCTTAAAAGAACATAGGGTCAAAACCTAACTCGTATCGTTCTTCACGTGAATAGTGATTTTACGTAAACTTTCTCAGCAATTTTTTATTTTCGTCTTCAAAATTCTTAATTATTTATTCTTGTACGCAACAAAAATACTACAATATTATCACCATCCTAGGTCATAAAACGACATTTAAACACACAATACAAATAATATTCAAAACTTAAATTTGAAACTAAGTGAAATTTCTCGGTCGTTACATTCTTCCCCCCTTATAAGGATTATATCCCCAGAATCATGATACACATTACCTATAAAAAGATGTGGATAACTATTCTTCATCTATATCTTGATATTCACACCTGATTTCAAAAACATTATGCTTACAATCATACTACCTTTTTAGAAGGTATATTTTACTACTCAACACTTATCTATCTTATCAATTCTATGGATACACCATCTCTTTAAAGACCCAAAATTAACTTTCTCTCAGCCAAAATTCATAATAATTGAACTTAGTGCACAACTTCTTCCCTTTTTAGTGTTTCCACGATATCCTTAACTTTCAATATGATCCTTAACTGATCAAAAAGAACTTCTATCATAACAATATGTACTTACTTTTAATCGTTACTTTGTTCAACTACTTATAGTCGAACAAAAGTCTCTACGTTTCACTCTTTTTCTTCTTGACAAACAATAATGGCATTTCTTATATAAACACACTTGATTGAATAAATTTTATACCTAATAATTCTCCATTTCTATCATCAATTCCTTCATTTATTTTACCTTATCTTATATAGTATCCTCATTAATTGTCCTGCTACTGGATCATATTCTTCCTCAGCATCTAACAGTTGTTGATCATGAAGCAATTCTTCATCCTCTATATCACTATCTATAAATGTCTCAATTTGTGATGGATTATTTACTATCTGCATTTCCTCAGCATTGGAGTTGGCCATTCTATAAAACAAAACTTCTTTATTATTTATAATTACAAAATTTTACACAAAACATAAAGTTTTAATGTTATTTTATGTGTAAGTTAATAGTTTTAAGGACTCGGAGACTATATACTAAGATGCCTCTTCCTTAGATTTCTATCCTATTGCTCTGATGCCAACTTGTGACCCCCCCCCCCACCCAAATATATACGCGCGTGGTATCCGATTTGGTGCTCACGACTAATCGATTTACTATACAAATAAGTCAAGATACAATTCCCATAAATCCAGGGTTCACAATATCCCATAACATATAATAGTTCTCGTCAAAACTATTATTGTGTTTGGATACCCTCACTTGGATGTATAGACTGTATCTATGAATAGTATCTATCTATCCAAAATTCAGAATACTAGTAATAACATAAGCAATCCATATTACCAATACCCTCACTTAGATGTATAGTTTATATCATGCGGATTACACTATCGTATCCATAGTACCTATTTATCTAAAATCTAGAGTATCACCAACAACATGAATAGTCCATGTTGTCAATACCCCCACTCAGATAGTTTCCAAGATTCTCAAACTAGATTAAAAATTCTAATTACATCTATATATGTAAAGAAAACACGGTTGTGGAAATAAAAGATGTTATATATCATAAATTAAGGTTCGATTACATTATTCTTCATAAAGAATTTATTATTACAAAATATTACATTCAGGGACGCTTCCCTTTATTAATTCCAGAAGTGCCAGGTACCATCTAATACTGCAAAGGGAATATTTTGCAAGGGTGAGCTATGGCATGCTCAATAGGTTCTATATTTATTACAACATATGATTTGAAGAAGTATAACAGTTCAAAACTCAACTGATAGTTGCTACCATTTTTGGAATTTCTTTTTCAATCATTTTCTAGACTTATTATTTATGTCAGTCACAAAAACATAGAAATTTTGTTTAGATCTGAGATAGGGAATCAACCTATTCAATATCCTAGGAGTATGCATCTCATCCTACTAGTGCTCACATGCACTAAATGTCAATATTTTAATTGACCAAACATCGATCCCTTTTCGGGATACATAACTTCAGTATAGGATGTCTTACCAAAGAAATTTGGTTTGACAC
Organism: Panax ginseng; assembly: GCA_020205605.1. Classification (NCBI taxonomy): domain Eukaryota; kingdom Viridiplantae; phylum Streptophyta; class Magnoliopsida; order Apiales; family Araliaceae; genus Panax; species Panax ginseng. The sequence goes on from CM035141.1 coordinate 48,321,377, forward strand.
AACAGTTTATGCTCAATAAACAATATCATATGAATAAACAATTCATTTATGAGTAATGCTGAAACTATAACAATAACTTTGCAATGATTGGAAATTCCAGTTTATGTTTGGTATAACCTATCAAAAGAAATTCAAGATAAGAATCTTGTTTAAGGAATACAAAAGGGTGCAATAACTTATATAAATAACAAGATAGGTTAGAAGACTTACCTTGATGTTTAGTATACTAAACTATAAGTATAACCTTGTTAAAATAACCCTACATAATCATATAGTGCATAAGCGATTAGATTCATCATTTTATATAACTTTATATGTTATATAATAACTTAACTTAACTATATGCATAGGTTATATAAGCTTCTTAACACCCTAGCTCTTTTAAGCCCTTAAATTTGAGAGCATCAAATAAATTTTCAGCTTTGACGTCCTTTACGGAAATTGCCATAACAGTTTCGTTTTAAAACATTTTTGGGTGATTCTTGCGCCTACGCGCTCTTAACTTCCATATATACAACTTTCTTATTCATTCAAAAGAATATTCCCATTTTAAAATTTCGTAAAATGGACAGAATGGTCAAAATTGTGATTTTGGTTCACAATTCTTTATTTCATTTGGTAAAACATGATACCACAAGCATTAATTTCCTAGGATAACATGTTCTAACACTTAATAACACATCATAACATAAAAATAATAAAATAATAAACCTACTTATGTAAAATTTCTAACTTTTGCTCAAGAACATACGAAGAACATGAAGAACAAAAAATCGAACATGGTAACGACTTATGTTCATGAGCTTTTGGTTTCAATAATTAAAATATTTTGGGCATTATAACGGCTTGCATATGTGATTATTCCATTTTATAAAAAGAAATAACATAAACTTAAATACTATTATATTTACTCAAGAACACATGAAGAAACATGAAGTTGGAAAATCCGAACATGGTAATGACTTATGTTCTTGACATTTCTACTATATAATTACATAAATTGAACATAATTACTTCTTGCTCAAGAGATTATGAAGGACATGAAGTTAGAAAATCCGAACATTGTAATGACTTATGTTCTTGAGCTTATAAAGTACGAAATGAAATAAAATTGAACATAAGAACGAAAAGAGATGTTACATCTTGTAGTTGCAAGCTTTAACTATTTCTTTGCACCTTAAGATTATAACTTTGTGAGTTAGCAAATTTAAGTGAAGGAGGAATGGTCTATTTATAGGATTTCCTAGGTTAAAGTGTTTTGGTCTTTAAGCCACAAAATATCTACCAAGCTCGACACATCAGCTTGCAACTAAGCTCGACACAACATCTTGCAACCAAGCTCAACACAACAGCTTGCAACCAAGCTCAACACAACAGCTTTCCACAAAAAATATCTACCACGCTCGACACAGCAGCTTGCAACCAAGCTCGACATAGCAGCTTGCCACTAAAAATATCTACCAAGCTCAACACATCAACTTGCCACCAAAAATATCTACCAAGCTCGACAATGCATTTTTTCAGTGTAAGCACGACAAAACAATTTGTCAAAATGAATATACCGAAAATTCCAAAAGCGAAAGAAAAAGTTTAAGCACGACGTATTAAACACAACGTTTTTTGGAGAACAATTTTTATTCAACAATATGACTTTTCACGACGTATTACCGGTAGATTTTGAAACAAAAAGTCTATATAACATACGGATCTCTCAAAAGAACCTAGGGTCAAAACCTAACTCGTATCGTTCTTCACATGAATAGTGTTTTTACGTAAACTTTCTCAAAAATTTTTATTTTCGTCTTCAAAATTCTTAATTATTTATTCTTGTACCCAACAAAAATACTACAATATTATCACCATCTTAGGTCATAAAACGACATTTAAACACACAATACAAATAATATTCTAAACTTAAATATTAACATAAGTGAAATTTCTTGGTCGTTATAATTTGCAAGGGTGAGCTAAGACATGATTTGCAGGTTTTATATTTATAACAATATATGATTTGAAGAGGTATAACTATTGAAAACTCAAATGATAATTGCTACCTAACAAGTGGGTTTTATACCCCTCGAATCTTATCCTAACTCAAGCTGAATCGATGTTAAGTCCTTATATTTATGTTTGTTTTTACTTGTTTCGTGTTATTTCATTGTGTAGGTATGGTGGTGTTGAATCTGATCGAAAAGGATGTAGTTACGTTGCATTTTGGCAAGATATGAGCAGGATTAGAGGTTCAAGAAAAGTCATCTAAGATACCCTACCCCCGCTAGGGACATGCATATTTTAGCCTTATACCCCCGCCGGGGAGGGGGGGTCTTCAAGTCTGTGAGACATGAGCTAAGCCCGCCAAGGCGGAATCTTTACATACAAATACCCCTACCGGGGCGGGGGGTGCCGAAACATAACTTCCTAACTAGTTTGTAATACTTCTAGCATATGGATTTAAAGTGATGGCATGGTGTTTGGACTCTAAAGGACATGGGACTTCGACCAGAATTCATGTATGGGATATATATTGAGCAATGAACAACAAAATCAGGATGATGAAAAGCAATTAACAGAGATTAAGGATATAAATTCATAGCGAGCTTTGGAGTGAAGATCTTGCAGAACTTTCATATCGATTGCGGATTAAGGCTAAAGTGAAAGGTGTTCTGCATTATTCTTCTTCCTTAGTTTTATATTTGTAATTGAAAGGATGTTATCTTTAATTTATTCAGTTTTTATTTCATTTATGATGAACTAAATACTTTTTAGGCTTATAAGACGGATCTTTAAGTGGAACGATGATTATGTAATCTTTGATTTTAGTTTAATAAGCTATTAACCAGTTTATCTATATTAATTTGAGCTTGACTTTATGAATTGCCTAATCAACGATTCTTTGTGGACTTGTATGAATTCGAGAGATGAAATACTAGTCTAGACTTAGTTAGTATAATATGTGTTCTTGATTTATGTGAATGAACAAAATCTTGATGAATGTTAAGGTAGAGATATGCTTGACATCACATGTAATCAGATAAAGATCTTGAACTTAAACCTTCTTTAATTGTAATTCACATAAAGATATAGTGAGTTAGTTGATTAAGGTGATTAACTTGATTCTATCTAATTTGTGGATTTGAGTTAATACGGTATTAGTACATCGAGAGGTGGCTAGTTCTACATACGTGTTCTTGATTAATAAACTGGGATAGTGAGTTAAACTGGAATAAAGGTGTAATAATCAGAGTGATGCTTAGAGTGGAGTGAGAAGCCTAATTCTCCAATATTTGTTAGAAAATTCAGTTTTTAGAGTTTATTGATTGTTTGGTGATTTTAATATTTTTAATACTTTTAGTTACAAACTGGAAGTTGATTAGTTTAATAAAATTAGGATTACTAGAAAATTGGTAATTATGAGGTTTAAATTCTTATTACAGTCTCTGAGGCAACGATACTCTACTTACTATTATATTACTTGTTGACCACGTATACTTGCATGCTGTGTGTAATTAGATTTTACCCAAATATTATCATTACAAACCTATTATAACCATTACATTTATTCTTGTCATATTATCATTACAAACCTATACTATTACATAGGTAATATACGAGTTCGCCTTAACCTTTTCTTTTATCCTTGTCGGATCCTTTGATCCGTTCGGTCATAGCTGCATTAATATAGTTCAAGCAAGAGTGAGCATAACAAGCTCAGCAAGTACAACAATTTCATTTAAACAACACGCTTGAAACATAGGAATCGTATATCTTCAATAACTGAACAATAGTTATGAAGTACTATCAATAATTCAAAATAGCATTTCTTTTCCTTTAAAATGGTTTACAATGACAATATTCAGTAAAACATCAATTCTGGTCCAAGACCATGAGCATTTTATAATTTCTATGAAAAAGACAACTCGACACTAAGTCCGTAAGTCCGACATAGCTTACGAGCACTTCTAGGTGATCAGCCTATAGTACTCTATGTTGATCAACACTACATTCATTAAACGTATGTACGTTTAAGTTTTGGCAATCTCGCGTGCCCATCGAATAATCGATAAAAAATACATTTGTTTATTCATACTCAGGCTTACCTTGAATTCGTCCCAAACAATTGGCGTAGGATGGCGTTAACAATTCTATAACGAAAGACTTATAATAAAATCAATCAATCTTTCAAGAATAGTCTAGCCGAGTTAAAACTGGCATCGACCCTTTTGTAAAACAATTCATGCATCTCATAACATGAATCACTAAAAACCTGGCTAACACGAAGGTTAGACAAGCGATAAGAAAAACTTGCCCTCAGTGTCTTCTATAGTAAAATTACTCTTCCTTTGAGTCTTTGCGATTTCTACAACATATAACCACATAACATACCACATTAAGTCATGAATTAACATACATGGTTCCTAATGAATCTTACCCTTCTTCTCAATCTAATCATGTATTAGATTTGTTATTATTGGTTTCGGCTTGCCGTTATAATTTACATCATTCTTACCAACTTCTTTCTCTTCTATAACTTAACTGAAATTATTTCATTAATACAACTCATTTCGAGTTAATTATCCTTCCACATGACTTACTAACGTTCTTATATCATTAAACCATTACTCGATCGTCATTGGTGGAATATCAATGTTGAATACCATTCACGGTTTAATTACTTACCCTTCACATTCTTCGTTTAATTATTATTAATTCATACTTAAATTCATACCGTCATCACTATAAAACTGATTTAAAGTTAGTGTTATCATGTACATTAAGTACACGTACATTCCACTATTCGTTCCTAATCAATTGGATTTATAAAACCTAACTTGATCAACCAACTTTCACTGATGACATCGCGGCGCGGCATCCCTTTATTATAGTGGCGTTGCGGCGCCACTCATCAGTCCTCGGTCCTACTGTACATGGCTCTACGACGCGAGGATTATAACTGGAGTTGCCTCTGTGGCGCAAAACTCCAGTAGGTCATGGCCTTCTCTCGGTACTGCTCGGCGTTGCAGTGCCGCTTATTTGCCTTGGGTTGGCACCGCGATGCCAACCCTATGCACCAGAAATTTTGACAGTTTTTGTAAACTTTGTGAACTTCCCGGACTCCAAATTTGATCATTTTAAGTCCGAATTGGCTCGTTCAAAAGACATTAGCTCATGAATCACATACTCTACATGTTCATGCAAGAATTTTTCAATTTTGAATCCATTAACTCAAAATTCACCTATGAGTTCATTTTGAACGAAAATGATAAACGTTCGTGAACGTTCAACGCTCGTTTCTTCATTCTAAGTCGGAATTCAGTCATTTTTGAGTTCGCAACTCTATAATGCCAAATATGACTTGGCTCCATTGAAAACCAATGTTTCTAAGCTCAATATCAAAATTCGACTTCCATTCCGAGAATTTCTCGAATTCGATGATTATAGTCCAAACTTGTGAATTTTGCCTTAACTTCATTTCTTATGATTTGTTCATCATTTCAAATGGATTAAATCTATTATATTAACATCTTAACATACATATTACATTAACTTATTTACATAATAAGTTATTACTTATGACATCATTTCACATGACTTGTTATAGATTAAGTCTTTTAACCACCATTCTCACATCTCCTTATCATACCATCTTATTAAGGTAAACATATGAGAAGTTCATATAGGTTCCTCATGAGTTAATAACTTATTTAGGTTTGAATTACTTATTCATGGCTTATACGACTTAAGTCCATTGATTTATTCATTCTCTTCATTTCTTAGCATACAAATCCTACCATTACTCACTTCTCTAACAATGGAAGAGAAAGAGAATCATAGTTTAAATTCTTACCATTGAAGATCACTTGTTTAATCCTTGTTCTTCCTTCTTTCTTCTTGAATTAACAAAGTCTAACTTTCTAGCTTTTTATCTCTAACCAATAAGCTATAAGTTGTTGGTGTTTTTGAACAAGGAACAAATGAAATCCAAAGCTTGCTATTTGTAGTAGTTGCTAGGTTAGGGTAGTTTAGTCTTTTAGGCCACCCCACCTCCTTACTATTCCTTACTTAAGCATTAAGTTAACTTGGCCATCACCTTATTTGCTTGCTCATCACATAAGCACTTTACTTAGCCTTTAAGTTTGCTTGTTAATCACATAACTTATCCTTTGCTTGCTCATCACTTTTACTTAGCCACCAAGTACTTTACTTGGCCACCACTTTGGGTCATCCATGTAATCATGGGTTGCCCCATGGATCAACCTTGCTTTGGACTTTAAATTCAATTAATCTCCTATTATACTTTGGGCTTGTATTAACAAATCATTGGGCTTTACCATTAGCTTTCATTGGACTTGTACATTAATCCCTATTGGACTTACACATTCCTACATTTGGGCCTTATCATAATTCCCATTGGACTTACAATTTCCTACTCAATCCTACAAGTCCATTACATATGGCTTAAAGCCTTAGACCGTATAATTTACGTATTATTCTCGTATACTTATTCAACATATACGTCATACCATTATTCATACATACTTTATAATACCTCATATCATACTCATATTCATTACCTCGTACAATACGCATTTAATTTCTTTTTTGGAAATCACTTTCCCTAACCGTTAGGTTTTTAAGTCCGCAGGCGAAAAACTGCGTTTACCATAGCTGAAATATTATTGGATATTCCATCTCACCTCGATATTCTACCGTTACGTATTTCTCGGAAGTTCAAAAATAATTCCTGAGCAGAAATGCGTGAATTGTTTTTCAGAAAATTTCTCGGAAAGCTTTTATTTTCGTCTTGGAAATTCAAACACTTTAATTCATTCACGTAGCCAAAATAGTACGACGTTCCGACGTATCTAGGTTATAGAACGACCTTCATCTTATTATCACATATAATCTAATTTTATTCATTATTAAATCAAATAAAATTATTTTATAATTTGCTCGATTTTCTGGGGTGTTACAGTAAGTGGATTAAGGAAACAAGGGACGACTTCTAAAATTCTAAAAAATAAGAAGCAATGGCTGCCGAAGACCAGAAAGCGTTGAGGGACTTTTCTACACCCAAGGTGACTGAGCTGCAGTCGAGTATCACCAGGCCAGCTATAGCTGCGAATACATTCGAGATTAAGCCTGTGACTATTCAGATGATCCAAAACTCAGTTCAGTTTAAGGGACTTGCAAATGATGGTCCGAATGAGCATTTGATCATCTTTCTGGAAATATGCGACATATTCAAGTACAATGGGTTGTCGGATGAAGCAGTTAGACTTCGCTTGTTCCCATTCACTCTGCGGGACAAGGCGAAGAGTTGGTTACACTCTCTACCATCGGGTTCAATAACCACATGGGATGACCTGGCTCAGAAGTTTCTAGCTAAATTTTTCCCGCCAACGAAGACTGCAAAGATGAGAAACGAGATTACCATATTTGATCAGCAATATGGGGAGTCATTGTACGAGGCATGGGAGAGATACAAAGAATTGCTCGAAAAATGCCAACATCACGGATTGCCTAAGTGGTTGCAGATGAACACATTTTATAACGGACTACATGGGAATCTTAGGACTAGTATTGATGCAGCATCGGGGGGATCTTTATGAGGTGTCATATCAGTTGATAGATACAATGGCAGCTAACAACTACTAGTGGCCCACGACAAGAATGACACAACCTAAAGTAGTTGGAGTATTAGAATTAGATGGAGTGACGGAAATAACAACACATATTTCATCACTCTCTAAGAAGTTTGATGCGTGGTCAGGGGTACAGACATAACAAGTTGTAGTTATTTGTGAATTGTGCGTGGGTGAACATCCTACGGATCAATTTGTAATCAACCTAGAGTCAGTACAATATGTGGGCAGCTATAACAGAATTCCACAGAATATGTACCATAATACATACAATGAGGGGAATAGGAATCATCCTAACTTGTCATGGAATAATAATCAGAATCAGCAATTTCCACGACCTTCGTATCCCCCAGGATTTCAGAATCAACAACCAGCGTAACATCAAGAGAGGAAATCAGATTTAGAGGATTTATTTTCCAAGTACATAACGAGTAACGAGGTAGCTATGAAAAACCAAGCAATAGCCATCAAGAATTAGAAAATTAGATTGGACATATAACTTTTGCTTTAAACAACAGGCCTCAAGGAACGTTGCCGAGTGATACGGAAAAGAATCCAAAGGGAAATCACGAGCAGTGTAATGCTATTACGCTTATGAGCGGTAAGGAGTTGGTTTCTAACCTGGATAAGAAAGCCAGTACAGGAGATGAATGTGATGATGAAGGGAAGGAATTAGAAAAGAACTATATGGAGAAAGTGGTGACAAAAGCAAAGGACGATAAACAACTTAAAGTTACACCACATGCACCCTTTCCTCAAAGGCTAGAAAGTAACAAGTTAAAGAACCAGTTTTCGAGGTTTATGGATATATTCAGACAATTACACATTAATATTCCATTTGCCAAAGCACTTGAACAGATGCCACGTTACATTAAGTTCATGAAAGACATACTGTCGAAGAAACAAAAGCTCTAGGACTTCGAAACAGTGGCGTTGACCGGGGAATGCAGTGAAATACTACAAAAAAAGCTTCCTCCTAAATTGAAAGATCCAGGAAGTTTTACAATTCCGTGTGCAATTGGAAATCAAGATGTGGGGAGAGCTCTATGCGATTTAGGAAGCAAAACCAACCAATATTAGTCTACAGCTCTCCGATAGATCATTAACATACCCATTATGAATAGTTGAAGACGTATTGGTCAAAGTTGATTCATTGATCTTTTTAGCTGATTTTGTGGTACTAGATTTTGAAGAAGATAAGAACATCCCTATCATCTTGGGATGACCATTCCTGGCGACTGGACGAACACTGATTGATGTGCCTAACGGCGAACTGATTATGAAAGTGTTTGATCAGGTAGTAAAGGTAAAGGTGTTCAAGGAAATCTCAATCCTGACTGACAAGGAAGAGTGCGAGTTACTCGAGAAATCTACACGTGTCAAGTTCAGGGATTGCAAAGAGGATAGTGGTCTTAAGGCATTAATTGAGCATATAAAGTCAAATTCAATATCCAACATGCAAGTGAACGGGCAAGCAATACAATAATGTTGGTGTTGCGCAATAAATAATCATCATGTCGTGGATAACCCAACCGATCCAGGATGAAACAGGAAGTAGTCAGGCTGAACGACTTAAAATTAAACGCTAATTGGGAGGCAACCCAATCCTTTTTTCTTTTTTTTTTATATTTTTATCCATACTATTTAGATTATAGCTTAGAATAATAGTTAGGAAATAATACTTTCATTAGGTAGTTATTTAGTTTTATTGTTCTAGATAATCGAATCTCTCATGCTTAATTTGTACTAGATCTAATGATAATAATGTTTCATACTGTGCAGGTATTGAAGGTGCTAATAGATGATTTGAGGAACAAAGAATAGCATGCAGAAAGTCCAAATAATCAAATCAAAGTCAAAGTGCAGATTACCCACCCCCGCCGGGGCGGGGGTCTCCAGGTCCAACTTACAGGGAGCAAGCCTACCGGGGTGGGCCTTTTAGGCTTATTACCCCCCACCGGGGTGGGTGTCCTGGAATTTTAACAAGCCTTGTTCGGCAGTTACACACGTCCACTACTACTTCTTCCCATTTGAAACCCCACTCTCACACATCTTCAACCTACTATCTACCCATGTTTTGGACACTACTACACCATCTTCTGCATCATCCCACTATAGTAACATAGTTTCCCATTACACTAACCCATTACTTCCATCCATTTCTATAAATTCAGTCCCTTTTGACCCAAACTCACCACATACTTTTAACTCCATCTCCAAAAGCTACGAATTAAGCAAATTATTGAAGCAAGTGTATATCAATTGAGAGTGAGTCACCTTTTTGCAAGTTATTCATCCTCTATCACCATAATTGCCACAAAAATCATCAACTTTGGGGGAAGATATCAGTGGGCACACCAAGTGTTCGACAGAGTGTGTGGGTCAAGTTTGGGGGGAAATATTTGTGTTAAGGCTTCCTTAATTCAATGGCGTCTTAACCCATATGAAAATGAAAAAGGGGAGAATGTTCAAGGCCCGCACAACCGACATGGACCTTTGATCATCGTAAATTCAAAAGTGACGCCGCCGCTGACCGTTATGACTATATGGTGACTTAAGCACTTACACCGGAGCGGGGGTTGGCACCGGATCATGTGGATGGGGAGATGATGCACCAAATTTATCAACAAGGGTGGAACAAGTTCACTGAGGAACCCGAGGCCGCCGTTATCAGCGTGGTCAAAGATTTTTATGCTAACACCGAGGACAAAGCCCCTTTCAACGCTTTTGTGAGGGGTAGATTAGTTCCATTCAGTGTCAATGCCATCAATACTTATTATCAGTTACGAGTGCCTAGGCAGTGCCAATATGCTCACTTACGTGATTTCGATCCTGAGTTTGAGGTTGTTCTCAAAGAAATGGCTAAGCCGGGAACAACATGGATCAAGGGTCGGAAAGGAGGCATTATTTTTCACAGCAAGGACCTCAGCAGTTATGGGAAGATATGGTACGCCTTCTTATGTGCAAAATTGTTTCCATTAACGCATACCTCTGTTGTGACCAAAGAGAAGGCACTACTTTTATATGCGATTATGCAAGATTTCATCATCGACGTCGGGGCCATAATCAGTTTTTCCATCCGTCGATGCTTACGAGGAAATTTTTCACGTGGTTTGCCACACCCATCACTCGTTTGTGGGTTGTGTTGCCAAGCGGGTGTTCGATGGTCTGATGATGAACACACTCAGATGCCACTGCATCTACTAGATTCCAAAATGATCGCGCGGTATTCGGTGTGGGCCAGGGGTGATTCCCATCCTAGAGGGTTAGGATTTGTATTTCTATCAGCTTCAGAGGACGAAGTTGACGCTGAAGACACCTCAGATGAGGAGGATGCGACTATGGGAGATCAAAGAGCAGAGGCGAAACCACCATCTGACGCCATATCTAGCCCTCAGTTTATTTATTTTCAATGCCAAATGGATGAGCACAACAAGGAAGCACGACGGGAGATGCGACGACTCGCACTGAGGCAAGACCACGTGTTTGAAGCTATGAATACGTCTTTTGCTTCATTGAATGCGATGCTCCAGAGCTTCAATCCAACTGCCCAATTCCCATACCAGCAACCTATGCCAATGCCAAAGTTTCCACCAAGTGACTCTGAGGAAGAACATCAACCACCACCACCCCAGACTTAGGCGATTACAGGGAAGTCCTCACACATTATATTACGTTATTCATATAATGAGGACATTATAGTTATTAATTTTGGGAGATTTAGTTTTTATTTTGCATTTCATGTTGCATGCATAATGTCATTAGTTGTGTTTGCATCTGTTATATAATGTTTAGTTTAGGATTTTTACATATTGTCACATAATTGCATAGTAGCTTAAGTGCATAGTAGTTTAGGATAGTTTTGTCATTTCTGTATTTTGTTATGTTATGTTTGATATATATAAAAAACATAATAAAAAAAATTCAGTTAGAATTGTGTTGTTTTGCATATATCCAACAGTCATTGTAGTTCATTTTTATATTGGTCAATGATGAGAATGGAATTGAGTAGATAATTACAATTACTCAAAGATATTAGAACCTGATGTAATTTTGAGTTATGAATCGAATCTTGAGCATGTTTGAAACTGGTATAAAAAGGGTAGCACATAATAACATCCGTGTCTACTGATTAGTTTAAATTGATACATAAATAGTTTCTAAAGGATAATGCTAGTGTGAATGAAAGAATGGCAAGAATAAGTAGTGATGGCTAAAGTTAGACAAGAACCTAAGTTTCGGGAAATATTTGGGGTATATAGGCTATAAAAAAAGAAAAAAAAGTATGAATAAACACCGTGGCATGCTTGTCTAGTTTTGTGGCCTTTGTTACTTGAGTAATTAAGCCCGAGGGGATTATCTTTACACCTAGCGCCCTAAGGTCTTAATGGTCTAAAAGTCGTTTGTCGAAAGCTAGTTAATGTAGCATTGAAAAGCCTAAGGGAATAAGACATTGCATAGCTATGTGTATAGAAACCAAAAGAAAAAAAATGAATAAAATGGGAAATAGGAGAAAAAAGCCCCCGTAAATGAAAAATGAAGCATAAGTATCCCATGTTGACCCTCGATATTAGTAATTGTTTGATTTTAGTTGGAACTCATCTGTTTTTGAAATTTTTGAGTTTATTCTGTATGATTCCTAATAAAAATTGGTTATGTATTGAATTTGAATTAGTATCAGTTAACATAGATGTTGATCACACACACACACACACACACACATTATATCAGAGATGACGATCTAAGATTCGAGGATTGATAAGAAGTTATTGATTAGTTTTAATATGAAGTGTTGTACTGTTTGCTTAATTTTTCTGAGGCCGAAGGAATAAATTTGATTATATGATACTGTTGGATTCGAAGACATATAGTTAGATACATTGCATTGCATTGGATGTTAGTCTATTTTGTGCTCGAGGACAAGCACTGTTTAAGTTTGGGGGATTTTCATAAGTGGGTTTTATACCCTCAAATCTTATCCTAACTCAAGCTTAATTGATGTTAAGTCCTTATATTTATGTTTGTTTTACTTGTTTCATTTTATTTCATTGTGTAGGTATGGTGGTGTTGCATTTGATCGAAAATGATGGAGTTACGTTGCATTTTGGCAAGATTTGAGCAGGATTTGAGGTTCAAGAAAAGTCATCTAAGATACCCTACCCCCGTCGGGGCGGGCATATTTTAGCATTACACCCCCGCCGGGGCGGGGGGTCTTCAGGTCTGCGAGATAGGAGCTTAGCCTACCGGGGAGGGCTCTTTACATGCAAATACCCGTTCAAGTGAGGTCTGCCAAATTCATTACATCATAATCGGTTTGAAATATCATGCTAGCATATGGATTTGAAGTGATGGCATGGCATTTGGACTCTAAAAGACATTGGACTTTGACTAGAATTCATGTATTGGATATATATTAAGCAACGAACAACAAAATCAGGATGATGAAAAGCAATTAACAGAGATTAAGGACAGAAATTCATAGTGAGCTTTGGAGTGAAGATCTTGAAGAACTTTCATATCGATTGCGGATTAAGGCTAAAGTGAAAGGTGTTCTGCATTATTCTTCTTCCTTAGTTTTATATTTGTAATTGAAAGGATGTTATCTTTAATTTATTCAGTTTTTATTTCATTTACGATGAACTAAATACTTTTTAGGCTTATAAGACGGATCTTTAAGTGGAACGATGATTATGTAATCTTTGATTTTAGTTTAATAAGCTATTAACCAGTTTATCTATATTAATTTGAGCTTGACTTTATGAATTGCCTAATCAACGATTCTTTGTGGACTTGTATGAATTCGAGAGATGAAATACTAGTCTAGACTTAGTTAGTATAATATGTGTTCTTGATTTATGTGAATGAACAAAATCTTGATGAATGTTAAGGTAGAGATATGCTTGACATCACATGTAATCAGATAAAGATCTTGAACTTAAACCTTCTTTAATTGTAATTCACATAAAGATATAGTGAGTTAGTTGATTAAGGTGATTAACTTGATTCTATCTAATTTGTGGATTTGAGTTAATACTTGTATTAGTACATCGAGAGGTGGCTAGTTCTACATACGTGTTCTTGATTAATAAACTGGGATAGTGAGTTAAACTGGAATAAAGGTGTAATAATCAGAGTGATGCTTAGAGTGGAGTTGGAAGCCTAATTCTCCAATATTTGTTAGAAAATTCAGTTTTTAGAGTTTATTGATTATTTGGTGATTTTAATATTTTTAATACTTTTAGTTACAAATGGGAAATTGATTAGTTTAATAAAATTAGGATTACTAGAAAATTGGTAATTGTGAGGTTTAAATTCTTATTACAGTCTTTGAGGGAACGATACTCTAATTACTATTATATTATTTGTTGATCACGTATACTTGCGTGATGTGCGTAATTAGATTTTACCCAACACTACCATTTCTGGAATTTTTATTTTGACCATTTCTGGACTTTTTATTTCTGTCAGTCACAAAGATTTAGAGATTTTATTTAGATATGAGATAGGGGATTCGTTAATAAACACCTAAGATGTTCATTCATATAAATCTAACACATTAGTATTGATAACAATACTCAAATACATAAACTACATATGTTTGAGTTAAGTTTGATATGGTTTCGGTGTCCAAAGACTTTACTGAGTACTTAATAAGTGGATAACTTGACTAAATTTTATTTCTAAGCTTTATTATATTTTTAGATAATTTAAATATCCTTTATAATAATTTCTAGAAGCTTATAGTAATTTCTAAGTATTTATTTATCCCTTAAATGATTTTTAAATCATTTATTTCTATTTCTAAATAATTTAATATTTACTTAGAATATTATAAAAACTTTGTTTACTATTTTAAAATAATTTATAATCATTTATTATGAATTTTATATCATAATTATTATTTTAAATAATTATTTAATATATATAAATAATTATTCTAATTACTTTATTATTAACTTAATTATTAATAATATCCAAATAAATTAAAATATTTATTGAATTTATGTAAAATTATTAAAAGTTAATTATTATAACTTAAAATAATTTTTAAAACAGTTTTTATATTTATTTATTAATTATTTCTATTTTTTATTAATCAATTTATTAGAAAACATTTTCTGTCTGTCGCTAAAGCCCTATAGTGACAGGAAGTGTCGCTATAGGTGTTCTTGAATTTTTGGGAATTAGTTGGTCACGACCAAGGGACCACTTTGACCTTGATCTAATTTGTTACTGTTGATGATTCTATGTTTGGACAAGTATGGATGTTATAGTACTCATACAGTAGTACAACATCGGACCAGTTTCATGCTTTAACCTATATATAAAATGAAGTTATAGAGGCTCAAAGTCACTGTCAAAGCTGTTCTTGAGTTTCAGGGTAACCCGAAACAGTGGTCATGGTCGGTCAATGGTTTTGTAGCTTCTATATCATTCAATTTGTATGATAGATTCGTGTTTTTTTTGTTGTAATAGGTAGTCTATAAGTCAAGGTACTTATATATATCATTGATTTGGACAAACCATGATTCTAAGGTCTCGATCTATGATGGTAAAAGTATAGCAAAAGGTTGTTCTTCATGTTCATCAGTTTTTTAGGTAACCCAAAAAACTTAGTTATGCTCGGTCAACGACTTTTGACCATTAATTCTGGTAATGTTATGAATTGTTTATGCAATTGACTGTCATAGATATGTAGTATGTATGTCAAGGTATTAATTCATTACAATAAGTTGTTGTGACAAACGAAATTTTTGTAATTTAATTTGAATGTTTATTAAATTAAATAAATATTTTTTAATGATTTAATTATTGGGTTAAATAATTAATTGATAAAATTATGGTAGATTAAATTAATTATATGTGTTACATTGATTAGATTAATGTGGAGAATTTTTATATTCAAAGTATGTATTTAATTGAGCTTATTTGATTAAATGAATTAATTAATAAGCATAATGTTATTCTAATTAATTTAATAATTTATTAGAGATTTAATGATTTGACATAATTAATAAATGAGAATTTAATTATGTGCCTCTGTGAATTAGTGAGAAATTATTTTATTTTATTTAAATTAAATTAAATAAGATATTTGATTAATTGCTTAAATGAGTGTGACATTATTAAACTATATAATAAGAGATTAATTAAATTAATTAGGAATTAGCCTTTTAAAGACTAGCCAAACAAGCCTTCAAGTTCTTCGTTCATTCATTTTTTATAAGTCTGGGAAAGTTCATCAGAGAAAAAAATAGGGAGTTTAGAGAGAAATTGAGAGAATTGATTAGAGAATTGGAGAATTCAAGTTGGTATCGCCTTCAAACAGAGAAAGCAATGGTAAACCCTAATCTAGTTTTAATATTTCACGTATTATATTTTTCTCCCAACTGAGTTCTCTGTGAAAAGGAAATTGTACAATTTCTGATTATATGTCTATATATATATATATTACAAAGTGTTCATAACATATTATATATCATGTATACATGAATCACAATGATTAAATTCATGTAATTATGTGTTAATTAGACTTTTATAGTTACAAGAGAAAAATAAATAAATAAATAAAACTAATAATAATAATAATAATTAATTAAAATATTTATCAAATAAAATGAATATTTTAATTGAGATATTTATGGAATAAAATAAATATTTGATGGAAATTATGGAATAAAATAATATTTGATGGAAATTATTATTAAAATATTTATCAAATAAAATAATTATTCTAGTTGAAATATTTATGGAATAAAATAAATATTTGATGGGAATTATTATCAAAATATTTATCAAATAAAATAAATATTTTAGTTGAAATATTTATGGAATAAAATAAATATTCGATGGAAATTATTATTAAAATATTTATAATATAAAATGAATATTTTAATTAAAATATTTATGGAATAAAAAAAATATTCGATGGAAATTTTTATGAAATAATTTATTCGAGTGTAATAATAGTAAGGGAATGAAAATATTCTAATTTAATTAAGTAATTAAATTAGAAGGGTAATGATTTGTTAAATAAAGTGGAGTTATATTAAATAATTTAGGGAAAATGTAACTAATGAATGTCGTGAATACATATGGTATGTGTGTAGGACTTGTGGTGAACGGAAGTAGTAATCGTTTTGCCTACGCACGAGGCAAGTTCTTAAACCTTGTTTCTTTACATAAAGCAAGTTCTTTATTCTATCTTGTTTATTATTGTTCAAGTCAAGATTTCATATTAGATGTTATCATTCTTTAAAAGCATGATTCCTGTTATACAATACTTATTCGATTGTATACATCTTGAATTTTATTATTCAAATTGAATATCAATTATTGTTGAACCTTATAAGACTAGCGAACCCTTATTAATTCGACTAGTCCATAGTTGATGAACGTTATAATTTTCAAAACCATTGTTTAGTTTATCCAAACCAAACTCCCTTTGGTATGGATTCTAATGTCAAACTGAGATGAACAACCCTATTATAGGGGATTAATTATGCTTTAGCGTTAAGATATTGTGCATAGTATGGTACTAAGGGCTGATCCCCCTAAGTACGAGAAGAAGAGTCCATAGTCTTATGATTGTTAAAAGTTTCAAGTATAAACACTTGACAACCTAGGACGTAGTTCAAGGTCTTATGACCCTCAAAAGTTCTTTTGATTCTTGTTATTCATTTTTGATTCAAAAGCCGAGTTTTCTTATTTTAGAAGTCTTTGATTCATTCGCATGTTATTATTTTATTGTTATATTATTATAGTTGTGGGCAATTATGCTCACTCTTGCGTAATAAAAACATTGCAGTTAAGAACGAAAGGTCCAACGAGCCTTCTATTAGCTAAGGCAAGGGCAAAGTTAACAAGTGATGAAGACTTGTTGTTTATTTGATGTATTTATGTTTTAAACTTATGTTAAAGTTGTGTAAGACTTATTATTTGTTTATGTTTCCGCATTTAAGATTTAAGGTTAGTATGACCTGGGATTAATGTATTTACATTCAGATGTTGTAACTCTATAAGGAGAGGATTTATTTTTATCTATTTATGGTTTTTCATTTATTATGGGTAGATAGATACATGAGGTTTGGACAATGAACACCAAATCCCGTGGGAATTTAAGTACCCATATTTGGGTGTGTCACAGGTTGGTATCAAAGTTGTAGGTTATGAACCTTAGGTGGGGGAAAACCTTAGGTAATAGCCTTATAGGAGATCGAGAATATAGTGTTGGTAAACTCTTATCGAGTTCTAAGAAATGAATTCCTTAATTCATTGAAGATAATAAAAGACTTTATGTAAGACCCCAACTTTTATAAATAAAGATGAATTTTCTATAAATATCATTTTTGAATATTATGGAATGAATTTGATATAATGTTATAGTTTTGGGTAATATTTATAAATTTTGCAAAGTATGCAAGTTGTTATATAATATTCGATTGGTCGGGGAATATTCATTTTAACAGGGAATATTCGTACGACGGCACAATCATTGGTGGACTCCACAACGGAATTATTGTCGAATTGAGAAAACGATAAAAATATCTTTTTATGAAAGTAACGGCGGAAGTTTTACCGTTAACTGTTGAAATACCCGGTGTTAAAAGTACAGTAATACGCGTAGTTGCACAGTAGCACACAGTATTGATTATTGATGCTTACGTGTGAAGTCACTCAGTTTTGTTTAATTATTGCTACAGTAATTGATGTATAGTATCTCACGTTATTTGATTCAATTATTGTCAATATTTTATATATTATTAAATCAATAATTGAGACGACAAAGATATTAATATTATTATTTGAAATATTAACGATGTCTAGAAGTTCTGTCAAGGAGAGGTTTGGTCACCTAATTGTGCGCCAATAGGGAGAAATCCTTATTGGAAAACCCCTTTTTTCCTGGGAACGACCTGGTCGATTAATATTGTGAATTATAATAATGGTGATAAATGTTGTTGAAAATACTGAGGAATTTTTTTATGAAGTATTTGTGGTATTTAATGGACCCCCATTTACCCATTTTTCAAAATAAGCGGTAGAAATTATTTAAAGGTGAGGCCCACATGTGGGGCCCATATGTGTTGAAAAACTGATTTTAGAAATAGGGGTGAGAGGAAGTTATGTAAAGGAGAGGTAAAATATATTTATAAATATGGTATGTGATGTGTGTGTGTGTGTATATATATATATATATATATATATAATGTGAGTGGAAAAGTGATGATATGATAATGATAGGTGTAAGGTGTGTGTGTGTGTGTGATAATGATGTGGGTGTTTGTAATATTAGTGGAGGATGGTGGAAAAGGTGGAGTGTATTATGTATATATTATATGTGGTATGGGTAATATATGTATATATATATAACTTTTGCATTTGAAATGATGAGGGTGGAGAAACAATCCTACGGTTGTCGGGTGGTAGTGGTTTTTTTTGGTTGCTTTGATCTTATTGGAGGAAGGCTTGACTTGTGCATCCGTAGGATATAAAAATTTCATCCGTGTATTATTGTGTTTTCCTTACACAGTGCCCTTCCATTCTTCTATAAATAGAAGCTCATTCCTTCATTATTTCTTACGAATTCACTGAAACTCTAGAGAAAGAAATTATAGAGAAACTATAGAAAAGTATTCTGCTACTTCCCTACTCTTATATCCAGTTCTTTTACGGTAAGGGGTATTATTTCTTTTGTATTCATGAAGAGAACTTTTGTTATTCTATTATTTATTATTCTGTTGGAATAACCTGTATACGCGGGCTACCCTATACTTGGTGAAATTCTTCTATTTTTCCATTCTTTATTATTCTGTTGGAATATCTTGTCTGTGCGTTTTACGCCGGACCTAGTTCCATTCTTTATTATTCTGTTGGAATATCCTGTATGTGTATTTTACGTCAGACCTGGTTCCGTTATTTATTATTCTGTTGGAATATCATATCTGTGCGTTTTACGCCGGACCTGGTTCCGTTATTTATTATTCTGTTGGAATAACCTGCCTGTGCGGTCTATCGCATGCCTGGTGATTTCTTTTTTTGTTCTATTTTTTTTTATACTAAGTTGGTTAAAGTTTTGACTTCTATACTCCATAAAATTAGTGGAATATCCTTAATATTTGCGCTTCATCCAGTATCTTTTCATGGAAATATTCTTCTGAGAAATCTTTAATTTTACTCTACAAAGAAGTATCATGTTGACAATTTGGACGTTATTAGTTCCTGGATAAATTAATTCTTGAACTTGTTTTATTGAATTCTTATATCATTGTCATCATCCTCATGTTTATATTATATTGAAAGTCATCTCGTGGCATGTGAGTGCATAGATGGACTTGGTATGATTATGACCGTGGATTATTCGATGTAATCATGACCGTAATGTTACAAATGATATGGAAAAAAGTCCTCATTGGCCCGTAGTGCATTGATGGACGCTTGTTGGCGTAATCATGACCATTGATGAATACACGAATATCCTTGGCCGTAGTGCATGGATAATTGGTGGTTGTGATACTAATGAATATCATTGGCCGTAGTGCAGGGATGATGTGGATTATTTATTAAGCTGAGTCTCAGCGATAAAAGTCAATGAAAAACCTTTTAAATTCATAGAAGATAGTAGATTTTATTCTCTACTTGACACTTCTAATGGATTGCTTGTTCCGATGCAGTTAAATTTGATGTTTTTTATGTTTTATCAGTTTAACACTGTTGAAGGCTAACGATAAATTAATCTGCATTATCTTAGTCATAATATTTCTTACTGGGCTAGTTGAGCTCACCCTTTCTTTAACTGTTCTCTTTAGGAAATGAGAACGTAGCTGGGACTAGTCGGGGAACGGAGTGACGGTCTAGATGATAGCATTAGCAGTCCTCACTTTTCTGTTAAATAATGTGACAATAAATGTAATGAGGACTCCATTGAGTTTGTATATTGTCTAGTTGATAATATTTGTATTAAAACTTATAGAATATGTTTAGACGTATTCTACACGACTGTTGTATAATTAAGTTTGTATTTGAATTCTGTACCATGTATTTGGCGACTCAAGATGGGTGATGTTTACCTATTTTGGGGCGTCACAGTTGGTATCAAAGCCTAGGGATATGATATGAGACTAGAACTAGGAGGGGAGAGACTGGAAATTCCTTCGCTAGTATGACCTACCTAAATTTATTTGGTATTTAATTGGTTGATCAGAGTATAGACATAATACGTTACATGTCAACTAACCCTTGTTTTGTGGCAGTATCTAAAAATGACATCCGAGAATGTTGAAAATAGCAATGGAGCACAGGTGTAAGACCCCAACTTTTATAAATAAAGATGAATTTTCTATAAATATCATGTTTGAATATTATGGAGTAAATTGGATATAATGTTATAGTTGTGGGTAATATTTATAAATTTTGCAAAGTACGCAAGTTGTTATATAATATTCGATTGGTCGGGGAATATTCGTTTTAACAGAGAATATTCATACAATGGCACAATCATTGGTGAACCCCACAACGGAATTATTGTCGGATTGAGAAACGACAAAAATATACTTTATGAAAATAACGGCGGAAGTTTTACCGTTAACCTGCTGAAACACCCTTGTTAAAAGTACGATGTACGCCAGTTTACTTAAAGAGTAATACCTGCAGTATTGATTATTGATGCTTACGTGAGAAGTCACACGCTTTTTTGTTCAATTATTGTTACGATAATTGCTTTGCAAGTATCTCACGTTATTTGATTCAATTATTGTCAATATTTTATAATCAATAATTGAGATGACAAAGTTATTAATATTATTATTTGCAATATTAACGATGTCTAGAAGTTCTGTCAAGGAGAGGTTTGGTCACCTAATTGCGCGCCAATAGGGATAAATCCTTATTCGAAAGCCCCTTCTTTCCTGGGAGTGACCTGATTGATTAATATTATGAATTATAATATTGATGATTAATGTTGTTAAAAATATTAAGGGATTTTATATATACAAGTTTGTAATGTGTGTGGTGGGTGGAATATATATATATTATTATGTGTGTGTGAGTGGAAAATGGTGAAAAAGTAGAATTTTGGTGGAAAAGTGGAAATGGTGGTGTGAGTATTAGTATTATATATATATATATATGGTATGAATTGAAATGGTGGGGAAATGATGTTTTCAGGTGGTTTATTTTTTTCAATCAACTTGTGGTTATATGTATATATATATATATATAATGTCACATGTGGGAGATTATAGTGGAAACAAAAGTCTTGGGGGTTGTTGAATTTTGGTGTATTGAGTAGATGTTGATTTTGGAGTATGTGGTGGAAAAGTGACGTGTAAGGCATGTATTGAATATATATATATCTTATATTTTTTATTTATTTTTGGTTTTATATGATGAGTAGTCATCCGTGAATTGATTAGAATCAACCCGTGAATTATCAAACGATTTGTTAAGCGTCCATGAGAAAAATCCTTACATAGTGCCTCTCCATTCTCCTATAAATAGAAGCTCATTCCTTCATTATTTCTTACAAATTCACTGAAACTCTACAGAAAAAAATTATAGAGAAACTATAGAAAAGTATTCTGCTACTTCCCTACTCTTATATCCAGTTTCTTTTACGGTAAGGGGTATTATTTCTTTTGTATTCATGAAGAGAACTTCTGTTATTCCATTCTTTATTATTCTCACTGGAATAACCAGATCTGCGACTACCCTATACTTGGTGACATTCTTCTATTATTCCGCTTTTATTATTATTCCATTGGAATATCCTGCTGCATGCATTTTACGCCTTTAACCGGTTCCGCCTTCTTTATTATTATTACATTGGAATATCCTCATGCAGGCATTTTACGCCAGACCGGTTCTCGTCAGATTATTACGTTGAACATCCTCAGGCATGCGTAATTTCACCGACCGTTCCGTTACTTATTATTCTGTTGAATAACCTATCTATCTGCAAGTACCGCATGCATGGTGATTTCTTTTGTTATTCCATTCGTTATTATACTCAACAAGTTAAAGTTTTGACTTCTATACTCCATGAAATTAGTGGAATATCTTTGATATTTACGCTTCATCCAGTATCTTTTCATGGAAATATTCTTCTAAGCATTCTTGAGTGTTACTCTACAAAAAAAGTATCATGTTGACAATTTGGACATTATTCGTTCCTGGATAAATTAATTCTTGAACTTATTTTATTGAATTCTTATATCATTGTCATCATCCTCATGTTTATATTATGTTGAAAGTCATCTGTGGCCTGTAGTGCATAGATGGACTTGGTATGATTATGACCAGGGATTATTCGGTGTAATCATGACCGTAGTGCATTGATGGACAGTTGTTGGCATGATTGTGACCATTAATGAATACACGAATATCCTTGGCTGTGGTGCATGGATAATTTGTGGTTGTGATACTAATGAATATCCTTTTAAATCATAGAAGATAGTAGATTTTATTCTCTACTTGACTCTTTTAATGGATTGCTTGTTCCGCTGCAGTTAAACTTGATGTCTATTGTATTTTATCAGTTTAACATTGTTGAAGACTAATGATAATTTATTCTGCATTATCTTAGTCATAATATTTCTTACTGGGCTAGTTGAGCTCACCCTTTCTTTCACTGTTCTCTTCAGGAAATTAGAATATAGCTGGGACGAGTCGGGGAACAGAGTGATGAACCAGATGATAGTATTAGTTGTCCTCACTATTCTGTTAAATAGTGTGATAATAAATGTAATGAGGACTTATTCTGAGAGTGGATATTGTCTAGAAGACAATATTTTTATTTAAAACTCACAGCTCTCTTGTTGTATATTAAAGATTGTATTTGTATTCTGTACCAAGTATTTGGCGACTCAGAATATGTGATGTATACCTATTTTGGGCCGTCACAGTTGGTATCAAAGATTAGGGATATGATCCCTGCCTAAGATGTGAGAATAGAACTAGGAGGGGAGAGACGGGGAATTCCTTCGCTAGTATGAGCTACCTAAGTTTATTTGGTAGTTAATTGGTCGGTTAGAATATAGGGATAATATGTTACATGTCGATTAACCTTTTTTTTGTGGCAGTATCTAAAAATGACATCCGAGAATGTAGAGAATAGCAATGGAGCACAGGCGACCGTTGATTCACCATATATCAATAATCAAGATAATGTGTGTCAGGAAGGCGACAATCCTCATACAAACAACAACACTGACCAAATTATGAACGATGGAATGTTCAGAGGCTTTATGCAATTCATGCAATAGCAAGTAGAGGCGGCTCTGTCCAAAATGTAGGTGGAAACACTTTGAAACTCTCTGAGACGATCACCGCTAAATAGTTCAAGGAGTCGGGACCACCGAGTTTATTGAGAGCCAAAACCACTTAAGGCGTAATCATGGATAAAGTAGATCACCAAGATATTTGATGTCTTCTGGATGCTCCAGGAGAAAAAGGTTCCTTGCACGCCTTTATGTTGCGAGGAGAGGCAGACATTACTAGTTGGAATCGGTAAAGCGACTCAACTCCCGCCGCCGACCAAGATGTCTTGGGAGAAGTTCCAAGAACTATTCAACGACAAGTACTTTCCTGAAAGTATTCGTCACATAAAAGAGGTAGAGTTCATCAAGTTGGAGCAGAATAATATGACCGTGTCGCAGTATGAAGAGAAGTTTGCCGAGTTGTCTCGGTTTGCATCCCATTTGGTGGATAATGAAGAGAGAATGACGCAAATGTTTTTAAGAGGTTTAAAGCCGGAGATACGTCAACATCTTATTTCTCATAAACTATGTTTGTATTCAGATGTTATAAATAGGGCTCAATTAGTAGAGCGCGATAACTAGTCAACGCAACCAAAAGAGAGCAGCCAGCAAAATGATAATACCAATGAGAGTAGTCATCGAAGCAGTGACAACAAGCGTGGAGGGAATCAACAGGCCAGAAGTGGTAACCACTTCGGTGGTAATCAGGGCCAAAACAATAAGAATGGACATTTCAAAAAGAGGAGATTCAACAATGATGGAAAGACGTTAGCACTAGCACCCGTTGTTAAGGAAGGAGAAAGACCACCTATCATATGCTTCAAATGCGGAGGGGTGGGACACATCAGTCCAAACTGCGCGATTCCGTCTAAAGCATGTTATAATTGTGGAAGAGAAGGTCACTTAGCCCGATTTTATCGTTCACCAAAGACAAGTTCAGCCATGATGGAGGCACCAAAGGCCGTCCCAAAAATGTCAAAGCCGGTAGTGTAATGAAGAGCGTTTGTTGTGACCTCCCAGAAAACAAGGAACCCGAATGAGGTCATCACGGGTAAGCTTATCATAAACTCTAGCAAAGTCTATACTTTATTTGATACCGGTTCTAAAAATTCTTTTATTTCTCCTACTTGCGCTCAACAATTAAATTTGACTCCGGAGAAATTAGACTTTGACTTATCTGTGGAAACTCCGTTGGGAGAAACTTTCATTACATCCACTGTTTATTAGTCTTGTTTGGTTCAAATCGGTACCCTCACATTACCTGTCGATCTTATTTCATTAAAAATACTTGCATTTGATGTGATTCTAGGGATTAATTGGTTAACTACTCATCATGATAAAATTGATTATTTTCGTAAGGTTATTAGCTTTCATATTCCTAATCAACCTATTATGTGAATTCAAGCGACCAAACCATTAAAATCAATCACAGTCATCTCAAACCATAAAGCTATTCGTTTATTTAAAAATGGATGTCAAGCTTTCTTAGCTCATGTCACGGATCTAAACAAAAATACGTCAGTTTTGAATGATATTTCTATTGTTAATAAATTCCTGACGTATTCCCTGAAGAACTTTCTGGCCTACCCCAGAGCGTGAAATTGAATTTTGTATCGACCTTGAACCCGGTACAAAACCCATTTCCAAAGCCCCATATCGAATGGCTCCTATTGAACTTCAGGAGTTAAAGACCCAATTGCAAGAATTATTAGACATTGGTTTCATTCGTCCTAGTACGTCTCCTTGTGGTGCTCCTGTTCTATTCATGAAGAAGAAAGATGGGAGTATGTGACTTTGTATTTATTATCGGGAGTTAAATCATGTCACCATCAAAAATAGGTACCCATTGCCACGTATTGATGACCTGTTTGATCAGTTGCAAGGAGCCAAATTCTTTTCAAAGATTGATCTTCGTTGTGGATATCACCAATTGAAGATCAGAACCGATGACATTCCAAAGACGGCTTTCAGAACTCGGTATGGGCATTATGAATTCCTAGTCATGTCCTTTGGATTGACTAATGCTCCTGCTGCTTTCATGGATATGATGAAGTATTCAAGGAATATTTGGATCACTTTGTGGTCGTCTTTATTGATGACATCCTTATTTATTTCAAAAGCCGTGAAGATCATGAGCAACACTTGAGGTTGACACTCCAAAAGCTTCGTGAATACAAGCTTTATGCCAAGTTGAAGAAATATGAGTTCTGGCTTAAGGAAGTAGCATTCCTTGGGCACGTAGTATCAAGTCATGGAATATCTGTTGACCCGACAAAGATTGAAGCAATTCAAATCTGGGAGCAACCTAAATTAGTGACCGAAGTACGTAGCTTTCTCGGCTTAGCTGGTTATTATCGGTGATTCGTGGAAGGATTTTCTCGAATAGCTACTCCATTAACTCAGCTGACTCAGAAAGATACAAAGTTCGGTTGGAGCAAAGAATGTGAGAAGAGTTTTCAAGAACTCAAGAGGAGACTCATTTCAGCACCTGTTCTAACAATACCC
Organism: Panax ginseng; assembly: GCA_020205605.1. Lineage (NCBI taxonomy): Eukaryota > Viridiplantae > Streptophyta > Magnoliopsida > Apiales > Araliaceae > Panax > Panax ginseng. The sequence continues at coordinate 48,347,781 of CM035141.1, forward strand.
TCTAGCTCGGAGGGATTTGTCATCTACAGTGATGCTTCGAGAAAAGGGTTGGGATGTGTTCTCATACAACATGGGAAAGTCATAGCCTATGCCTCAAGACAACTCAAAGAATATGAGAGAAATTATCCTACTCACGACCTAGAGTTAGCAGCTGTTGTTTTCGCACTTAAAATTTGGAGGCATTACTTGTATGGGGAGAAGGTGGAGATCTTTACGGATCATAAAAGCCTCAAATATTTCTTCACTCAAAAGGAACTCAACATGCGACAACGACGTTGGCTTGAACTATTGAAAGATTATGATCATACCATCCAATACCATCCTGGAAAAGTAAACGTGGTAGCGGACACATTGAGTAGAAGATCATATACAAGTACGAGTGCGATATTATCAACACAAAGGCCCATTTTATGTGACTTGCAAAGGATGGAGATAGATTTAAAGACTCCAGGGACCCATGTGATGATGGCGAATATACGAGTAGAACAACTTTAATTGATAAAGTTAAAGCTGCTCAAGCTATAGACCTGGAGCTGATGCGTATAAGGAAGAAAGTGCAAGAAGGTGCTATGCCGGAAGCAAGAATCGATGAAGAAGGAATACTTTGAGTCAACTCCAGACTTTGTGTTCCTAACAACTCTGATTTAAAGTATAAAATCATGATGGAGGCACACAACACACCGTTTGCAATCCATCCTGGGAGTACCAAAATGTATCATGATATTCATCATACATTTTGGTGGAGCAATATAAAGAGAGAGATAGCGCTGTTTAACTCAAGGTGTCTAACTGGTCAACGAGTTAAAGCGGAGCATCAAATACCAAAGGGTCCATTGCAACCACTTGAAATTCTAGAATTGAAGTGGGAGCACATTACCATGGATTTCGTTACCGGTCTTTCTAAGGTTTCTCAAGGCATAAATGTGATTTGGGTCATTGTTAATAGATTGACCAAGTCTGCTCATTTTTTACCGATATGAGAAACTTATACACTTGAACGTCTTGCTCGTATGTATATAAACGAGATTGTAAGACTGCATGGTATGCTAGTATCCATAGTTTCTGAACAAGACCCAAGATTCACTTCACGATTTTGGGTTAGTTTGCAGAAAGCTATGGGCACAGATTTACGATTTAGCTCGGCATATCATCCTCGATTTGGACGGGACAATGGAGAGGACTATTCAAACTCTTGAAGATCTATTAAGACTCTGTGTCCTTGATTTCAAGGGAAGTTGGGATAAGTTCTTTCCATTGGTGGAGTTTTCCTACAACAACAGTTATCAAACAAGTATTGGTATGGCTCCATTTGAGGCGTTGTATGGATGAAAGTGTCGTTCTCCAGTATGCTGGGATGAGGTGGGTGAAGCAACGTTGTTGGGATCGGAGTTGGTACGTATGACTACGGAAAAGATTCAAACGATCCGATAACGTATAAAAACCTCACAAGATCGATAAAAGAGTTATGCTGATCTTAATCGAAAGGACGTGGAATTCGATATAGGAGACCATGTGTTGTTACGTGTTGCTCCATGAAAAGGAGTTACGAGATTTGGAAAGAGAGGAAAACTCAATCCTCGATACATCGGCCCATTTTTAATCCTCGATCAAGTAGGAACTGTGGCCTATAGACTCGCTTTACCGCCAAGTATGTCTCGTGTTCATAATGTTTTTCATATCTCCATGTTACGTAAATATGTGAAAGACCCAAACCACATTATTGAGTTAGAACCGGACGAAATAGCGGAAGATTTAACATATGAAGAGGTTCCTGTTCAAATCTTGGATAAGAAGGAACATATTCTACGCTCCAAGGTTATACCTCAAGTCAAAGTTTTGTGGAGAAACCACGATGTTGAGGAAATGACTTGGGAGTTAGAATCTGAAATGAAATCAAGGTATCCTTACCTCTTCGACATACCAGGTACGTACCCTAATTTTGAGGGCGAAATTTCATAAGAAGGGGAGGTTGTAAGACCCCAACTTTTATAAATAAAGATGAATTTTCTATAAATATCATTTTGAATATTATGGAGTAAATTTGATATAATGTTATAGTTGTGGGTAATATTTATAAATTTTGCAAAGTACGCAAGTTGTTATATAATATTTGATTGGTCAGTGGAATATTCATTTTAACAGGAATATTCAGATAACGACACAATTATTAGTGGACCGCCTTAAAGGAGTTATTGCCGGATTGAGAAAACGACAAAAATACTTTATGAAAATAACGGCGGAAGTTTTACACAGATTAATGTTGAAACACCCTTGTTAAAAGTACAAGAATACGCCGTGGTTGCATGTGAGTACACAAGATTGATTATTGATGCTTACATGAGAAGTCACTCGCTTTTGTTCAATTATTGTTACAATAATTCTTTGATAGTATCTCACGTTATTTGATTCAATTATTGTCAATATTTTATAATCAATAATTGAGATGACAAATTTATTAATATTATTATTTGCAATATTAACGATGTCTAGAAATTTTGTTAAGGAGAGGTTTGGTCACCTAATTGCGCGCCAATAGGGAGAAATCCTTATTGGAAAGCCCCCTCTTTCCTAGGAACGACCTGGTCGATTAATATTATGAATTATAATATTGATGATTAATGTTATTAAAAATATTGAGGGATTTTATATATATAAGTTTGTAATGTGTGTGTGGGTGGAATATATATATATATATATATATATATATATATATATATATATATATATATATATATATATATATATTATGTGTGTGTGTGGGAAATGGTGGTGGAAAAGTAGAATTTTGGTGGAAAAGTATTATATATATATGGTATGAATTGAAATGGTGGGGAAATGATGTTGTTAGGTGGTTTATTTTTTTTCAATCAACTTGTGGTTATATATATATATAATGTCACATTTGGGAGATTATAGTGGTAATAAAAGTCTTGGGGATGTTGAATTTTGGTGTATTTAGTGGATGTTGATTTTGGAGTATGTGGTGGAAAAGTGACGTGTAAGGCATGTATTGAATATATATATATATATATATATATATATATATATATATATCTTATATTTTTGTTTTAGTTTTGGTTTTATATGATGAGTAGTCATCTGTGAATTGATTAGAATCAACCCGTGAATTATCAGACGATTTGTTAAGCGTCCGTGAGAAAAATTCTTACACAGTGCCTCTCCATTCTCCTATAAATAAAAGCTCATTCCTTCATTATTTCTTATGAATTCACTGAAACTCCAGAGAGAGAAATTATAGAGAAACTATAGAAAAGTATTCTGCTACTACCCTACTCTTATATCCAGTTTCTTTTACGGTAAAGGGGTATTATTTCTTTTGCATTCATGAAGAGAACTTCTGTTATTCCATTCTTTATTATTCTGCTGGAATAACCAGTATACGCGGACTACCCTATACTTGGTGACATTCTTCTATTATTCCGTCTTTATTATTATTCATTTGGAATATCTTATCTCACATGCGTTTTTGTTGGGACTTGGTTCCGCTTTATTATTATTACATTGGAATATCCTCGTCTACATGCATTTTACGCCGGACTGGTTTCATTCTGTATTATTCATTTGGAACATCCTGCTTCGGTGAGAATTTTGCACTACCTAGTTCCGCTTACTTATTATTCTCATTGAATAACCTATCTGTCTGCAAGTACCGCATGCATGGTGATTTCTTTTGTTATTCCATTCGTTATTATACTCAATTGGTTAAAGTTTTGACTTCTATACTCCATGAAATTAGTGGAATATCCTTGATATTTGCGCTTCATCCAGTATCTTTCATGGAAATATTCTTTTGAGCATTCTTGAGTGTTACTCTACAAAAAAAGTATCATGTTGACAATTTGGACATTATTAGTTCTGGATAAATTAATTCTTGAACTTGTTTTATTGAATTCTTATATCATTGTCATCATCCTCATGTTTATATTATGTTGAAAGTCATCCGTATTCGGAGCATAGATGGACTTAGTATGTTATGACCAGGGGATTATTCGATTGTAATCATGACCGTAATGTTACAAAGGATGTGGAAAAAAGTCCTCATTGACGTGTGAGTGCATTGATGGATGCTTGTTGGCATGATCATGACCATTGATGAATACACGAATATCCTTGGTTGTGGTGCATAGATAATTTGTGGTTGTGATACTAATGAATATCCTTGGTCAGTAGAAGCGGGAATGATGTGGATTATTTATTAAGTAACATCCATACAATCATTCTATTGAAATTTATCAACAAAATGAAGACTAATGTAATTACTATCTTCTTATTTACAATCAAAGTATAATCCTTCCCGGGTTCATAAGAAATGAGAATTACATACGAGTTCATTGTTCATAATGTATAATACATTCTTAACAAACTTACTAAACTATTACACAATGCCTAAGCATCCATCTTAGCTTTGCCTATCTTCTTATCTCTCTTCCTGTTCACGATCGTTCATCTTTATAATACATACGGTTTATATAATTCACAATGCCTAAGTGAGCATGACAATACGTTCATCTTTAACGCAGCTTATATAATTCACGCAAGAAGTTTAATCAACAAGGATAACGAGAATACCACATTCATGAATTATATAACAATTCCAACATAAGCGAACAATAGTTATGAAGTATTATGAATCAATAATACTCTAACGATTCATAACATCAATTCCCAAAGTATAGAATAGATTAAGAATTACGAACGGTCGATAGACCATGAACAATAAATTTTAGTTTTCATACTTGAAAAGGAGTCCACAACACTAAGGTAGTTCATCAAGTATAACTTACGAGCACTTCTAGGTGATCGACTTATAGTACTCTATGTTGATCAACACTCATTCATTAAACGTATTTACGTTTAATATTTTTAACAAACTTCGCGTGCCCATCGAATAATCGATGAAAAAATACTTTTGTTTGTTCATAAACAAACCTTACCTTCACGTCCATACCAATTACTTGGCATAGGATAACATTAACATTTCTATATAGAATGATATGAATAATAATCAATCTATATATTACGAATAGTCTAGCCAGAGTTAAAATCATCATCGACCCTTTCTTTAAAACAAGTCTTGCAATTCGGTTCAACGAATCACATAAAACTTGGCTAACATGGAAGTTAGACAAGCGTTAAGAAAACTTGCCTTTCGTAGTCTTCAAATAACTTCACTCGAATGACCACGATCTTTACGAATCTATATGATATATTCACATAGCACACTTTGTAATTAGCTATCAAACAACTTATTCACATTGTTCCTACAAGCTTCTTTCTCTTCTATGTCTTTGTTAACTTAATATCTTTATTAAAGTCGACATGACTTATTACCCTTCATCGGTTTATCACTCAATCCGACGCGTTTATTAACCGGGACTCAAACATCGTTGATAATGGTATCAACTTTGTTCATTGTTACATATCTTGTTAACATGCATTACATTCCTAAGTTTCATACCATATACCTTAGTATAGGTAATATAGGATTAGTATTATTACATTTATTGAGTATATAAACTCAACTAAGGTAGGTCTCAAAACAAATGAATTTTAAAACCTAACTTGGTCAACTTTTTCCCTTTAAGTACATGTGACGCTTGACATCCTTTGTATTTTAGTGGCGTTGCTGCCATGAGTTAGCGAGGTACTTTCGGTGAAGTCAAGTGCAGTGCTCTGGCGCCACCACTTTTTATCTTGGTTTTGGTATTTATGCCTGAGGTTTAATGCACCGATTAGCCAAACCAGTTTTGGTTTCCTAACGAAACTCCGGCTTCCTAATTTGTTTGTTTTACATCCGAATTGACCCATTCAATTCCTACAAGTCGGGAATTACATCCTTTACGTGTTCATATAAAATTCAACACTTTCGAATCCGTTAACTCAAATTCACTATTGAGTTCATTTTATAGAACGTTAAATAGCGTTAATGGCGTTCAATGCTTTTTTTTCTTCGTTTTAAGTCGGAATCAAGGCGATTCTCGAACCCACACTCTTAATCACCCTATCTCACGTGTTGACATTGAAAACCAACGTTTTCAAGTCTCACGACAACTTTCGACTACCATTCCAGAATTTCTACGTTTTTGACGTTTAACGTCTATTTCCGTAAAATTCGGCATAACTTCGTTACTAAGGTTCTCTAAATCAAATCACATGGAATACTCCATGAATTTCATATCTACATCCTAACCAAACAAGATGCATATACTAACGCATTGATGGAGCTCAATTGTTTATCAACAATCGATCTCAACTATCAATGTTTTCATGGTTCAAAACTATATTAAACCTTATGATTCTTATAATCTCATGACTTATAGAGATTGAATCTATGGTAAGTCATCTTTAAATCCTCACACAAGACATATTCCACCCATTCTATGATTCTCTAAGATGAAAGAAAATCTAAAAGAGATGGAGATGAAAGGTAAGGATTATACCTTAAGAACTCTTGGTTTTCTTTCTTGGAAAACTCTAAGATCAAGCTTCCAAAGTGTATGTTTTGCAAGTATAGCTCTCTTTCTCTCTCAATAATCTAAGGTTGGCAAGTTGAAAACTCCCAAATGAATCAACCTAGCTTTCTATTTATAGAAAACTAGAATGGAGGCAATTTGGACTTTAAACCACCACCTCCTTACTATTCATGTGTGGTCACCAAAAATAAAACACTTGGTGACCAAGCCTTATCTTGGCTTCCACACCAAGGTGGTAGGCCCCCACCACCCATGTGACATCCATGGGTTGCCCCATGGGTTTTACCCATTCGGTGACCCACCGGTTTGACCCACGGTTCGGTTTTAATGAATTGGGCTTAACTAAATTAACATTGGGCCTTGATCATTCAAATGATTGGATTAATTAATAATCCAACTCAAATGAATTAGTCATTAAGTCTTAACTTAATTCTATAATACTAATCGTGTTGCCACGTCATCTGATTCACGTATTATCTCAGTATACTACTAAATACAATAATCGTATTGTACTTCGTATTTACTCAACGTATTATACATAGATACTAAATAGTATCACCTCATGTACAACACTCGCATTAACCCTAACACCATTCCTTCTACGCATATTATTTCCTTCTCGGAAATCAATATACTCAACCCTTAGGTTTTAAGTCCGCAGGAGAAAATTGTGTTTGCCATAAATGAAATATTATTAGATATTCCATCTTATCACGATATTCTATCATTACGCGTTTCTCAGAATTTCAAAATAATTCCCCGAACAGAAATGGATGAATAGTGTTTTTACGAAAATTTCTCGGAAAACAATTATTTTCGTCTTGGAAATTCCAAACAATTATTTCTAACACGTAGCCAGAATACTAACCACGTTAGCACATTCTAGGTCATAGAACGACCTTCACATAGCTTACTCACAAAGAAATCAATTAAATTCATTTAATTCACATAATCAAATAAAAATTTAATTGTCATAAAAATCCAATTTTCTCGGGCGTTACATTCTCTCCCCCTTATAAGGATTCTGTCCCCAGAATCTTAGCTTATAATTACATAAACAAATGAGGAAAATCTTCCTTCATTTTACTTTCGAGCTCCCACGTTGCTTCTTCAGCATTGTGGTTTCTCCATAACACCTTCACTGAAGGTATTACCTTATTTCTTAAAACTTGTTCCTTCCTATCAATAATTTGAATTGGAAGTTCCTCATAGGACAAGTCCTTCTCTATCTGAATAGATTCATATTCTATCACGTGTTTATAGTCCGGTTTATAAGGACGCAACACTGACACATGAAACACATTATGAATGTGTTCCATCTTTGGAGGTAAGGCTACTTCATAAGCTACCTCCCCTATCCTTCTTAAAATCTCAAAAGGTCCTACAAACCTTGGACTTAACTTCCCTTTCTTCCCAAAACGTATCTTCCCCTTCCAAGGCGATACTTTTAGAAAAACAAAAGATCCTACATCGAATTCTCTATTCTCTCTGTGAGGATCTGCATACTTCCTTTCTTGGGTCTTGAGCATGACTAATCAATCGTATTAACTTTACCATGTCCACCATCTACTTTGAACCATCTCGGTCCCCAACATCCAGCGTTCACCCACCTCATCCCAACACAATGGAGTTCGACACTTCCTCCCATACAATGCTTAACCGTGGCGGCATGCCTATACTAGCGTGAAAACTATTGTTGTACGAAAATTCCACCAATGGTAGATATTCGTCCCAACTCCCTTTGAAATCCATAACGCAAGATCTTAACATATCTTCAAGCGTTTGAATTGTCCGCTCACTCTGACCATCTGTTTGAGGATGATACGCCGTACTCAATCTTAACTGCGTTCCCATTTGCTCTTGCAAACTTCTCCAAAAGTTCGATGTGAATCGTGGATCACGATCTGACACAATCGAAACAGGTACTCCATGTCTGCAAATAATTTCCTTGATATACAGCTTAGCTAACTGATCTAGGTTATACCTAACTCCTATTGGTAGAAAATGAGCCAATTTCGTCAATCGATCCACTATCACCCAAATAGCATCGCATCCTTTTCTTGTTGTTGGAAGTCCCACCACAAAGTCCATCGTGATGTGCTCCCATTTCCATTCTGGAATTTCTAACGGTTGTAACAACCCACTTTCGATGCGTTGATGTTGACCTTAACTTTTGACAAGTTAAGCACCTACTAACATATTCTGCTATTTCCTCTTCATATTCGGCCACCAAAAGTTACGATGAAGGTCTTGATACATCTTACGTACTACTACAGGATGTATCGAGTATCTCGAACTATGGGCCTCCATCATAATTTCTTCTTTTAATTAGGGATCATTAGGAACCCAAATTCTTCCCTCAAAAGCAAGTAATCCCTCCTTATCGAGGTTATACTCGAGTCTTTTTTTCATCTTCTATCCTCTTACGCATCTTCTTGCACTCCTCATTGCTCGAGTTGTACTCCCTAACCCGCTCCACTATGGTAGGTTGGGTTTCCATGGAAAATAACATCTCTCTTTGCTTCCTCCGGTAACTTAACTTCTAGCTCCATTCTTGCCATCATTGTTACCAACTCATTACGAGTCGTTAACATTGATAATTTCTCTCTACCCTTCTACTTAGGCGCGCCGGCTACTACATTTGCTTTCCACGGATGATATAAAATATCACGGTCATAATCTTTTATTAACTCTAACCACCTTCTCATCTCATGTTCAACTCCTTCTATGTGAAGATATATTTGAGACTTTTGTGGTCCGTATATATCTCACACTTCTCTCACCATAAAGATAATGCCTCCATATCTTTAGGGCAAAAACTTCTGTTTGCCAATTCCGGTCATGAGTAGGATAGACCTTCTCATAATCCTTGATTGACGTGGCCAATATCTGTGATGACCTTGCCATCTTTGCATGAGCACGCAACCCAATCCTTTATGCGAAGCATCGCTATACACTACAAAATTTCATGTATCGTCTGGTAAGGACAATACAGGTGCCTCACTTAACCTCTTCTTCAACTCCTGAAAACTATTCTCACATTTTTCATTCCATATATACTTCACCGACTTTCTTGTCAGATTTGTCAACGGAGTAGCTATTTTAGAAAAGTCTGGAATGAACCTGCTATAATATCCCGCTAACCCTAGAAAACTCCAAACCTCAGTTAGCGTTTTCGGTTGCTCCCATTCATTAACTATTTCTACTTTTGCCGGATCTACGAAAATGCCATCTTTATCAATAACATGCCCTAGAAACTGCACTCTCTCAAGCCAAAATTCACATTTTGTGAATTTTGCATACAACTTCTCCTTTCTTAGTGTTTCCAACACTATTCTTAAATATTCGCGCATGATCTTACGGCGTCTTTGAATAGACTAGAATATCATCAATGAACACTTCTGACAAACTTGTCCAAATATTGTTTGAACACTCTGTTCATCATATCCATAAATCTTGGTGGTTGGCGCATTAGTCAACCCAAACAACATTACCAGAAACTTGTAATGACCATAACGAGTTCTAAACGCCGTCTTAGGTACATCTTCCTTCCTCACCTTTAACTGATGATACCCCGTGCGCAAATCTATCTTAGAAAAATACTTTGCCCCTTTCAACTGATCAAATAGATCATCGATCCTGGGCAAAGGGTATTTATTCTTAATCGTTAACTTGTTCAACTCTCGATAGTCGATACAAAGCCTTAACGACCCATCCTTCTTCTTTACAAACAACACTGGTGCTCCCCAAGGAGACACACTTGGTTGAATGTACTTCCTATCTAATAGTTCTTGTAATTGAACCATTAACTCCTTCATTTCGATTGGCGCCATTCGATAGGGTGCCCTTGAAATTGGTGTCATTCCCGATAACAGATCAATTACAAACTCCACCTCCATGTCCGGTGGAATGCCCAGTAACTCCTCCGGAAATACATCCGCGAACTCTTGCACAATAGGTATCTGATCCAAGGATGTTCCCACTCTTTGGGTATCCACAACATGGCACAGATAACCTACACACCCTTTTCTCAACATCTTCCTAGCTTGTGTCATAGACAGACAACAAGAGCGTCTCGGTGAATTACTACCGAAGAACACTACCTTGGTTTTCTTAGAAAGACGAAGGTTTACACTTTTCCTATGGCAATCTATGGCAATCTATAATCGCCTTATGGTTAACCAACCAATCCATACCAAGAATTACGTCGAATTCTTTTAACCTTATCGGTACCAAATCTACCGATAACTTATTCCCTCTAATTTCCACGCAACAATCCTTATGAATATGTTCAATGGGGATTATCTCCTCGTTTGCTACCTTAACGTCTAAAGGTATAGGTAACTTTTCAGGGATTAAACCTAATCGCTTAGCAAATTCATATGCTATAAAAGAACAAGTAGCACCCGAGTCAAATAGCACATAAGCATTTATCTCATTGACCGGAATGATACTTGCTACCACATCTGTTGATGCAACCGCATCTTGAATAGATCATATTAAATGTCTCTGGTGAGGTCTACCCATTGATGGTGTTGGTCCAGTAATGGCTAATTTACCACTACCAGAACTCTTATTCCCCTCTAAACCCTTCTTCGGGCAATTTCTTGCCATGTGGTCCATTGACCCACAGACAAAACACCCCTGGTTCTTCTTAGGGTTAGGGCAGTTGGGTGACAAATGCCCTCACCTTACAGTTGTAGCATCTTTGCTTTCCCCTTTAAATAGACTCCCATGTGAGATTTTCCGCATGTCTTACATGCTTCCATCCTCCGTTTGGGATCTCCCTGCTTTACCCCGGTATTCCCAGGTTAAAACTCTTCCTCTTTGGCAAGTTTCTTTGCTTCATTGGCAACTTGACCCTTAATACCTCCTTCTAACTTACTCTTAATCTTTCGCTCTTTGTGATGCTTTGAGACAAAGCCTCACCACCACCTTTAGCTATTATTGCCTTCTCGAAATGGTCCCGTAGGAAGCACTCTGGAAAATCGATATCTACTATAGAGCCGGGTTTTAAGCCTACTCAAATCTGCTTTTTCTTTCCTCTGTATCCACGATGTGGAGCAAATCTACGCCAATTCGTTAAACTTGGCGGCATATTGGGGAACTGTCATATCCCTCTGCTTAAGTTCTAGGAACTTAATTTCCATCCTACCTGCATGCTAGTAGGAAATAGTTCTCGAAGAAAACCTTCTTAAATTGTTCCCCACATAACCCTCTGTCCTAGCCCCCACCACAGTGAGCTTCCCACCGATGGTTGGCTTCCCCCTTCATCATGTAAGTCACAAAAGAAGTCTTTTGCGCCTCACCTACATTTGTTATCACAAACGCCTTTTCAATCTCTCTAACCCATGTCTGGGCTTCTAGTGGATCCGTCGTTCCTCGGAACTCGGGAGGACCCACACTTTTAAAGTCCTTAAAGGTAGTTGTTCTTGCTACCCCAGGAGCTACAGGAATCCCACCCCCACTTGGTTAAATGCAGTCGTTAATAAATTAACGAACTCTTGCATAGGGTTGTTAGGACCCCCCTGATTTTCATTATGAGACTCGGCCTCTTGGTTCCGTTGTCTCCTTCTCGGCGGCATAATTCTGATTAAATAAATAAAGCTTCATTATTATCTATTTAACTACTCGGTTATCATTTTAAATCAACAACAACCATTCATACCACAACAAGCATGTTAAATAAAAACTTCATTATATAAATATGCTTTCATAGTCAAAACTATTTACATCATGTTCCCTTAGCCAAAAGCTATTACATACTATCCCGCGATTGCCTTCTACAAAAATTGGGATTTACAAAAGACTACCATTAGTTATACAAAGAGGGTTTTACGTCACTACTTATATACAAAAAGATCTAATGATCTACTAACAACTTTGTCGAGCGACATTCTCATATTTACGATTTGCGAATCGACACTATATCTCGACTTATGGTATGTCGAGTCTGCGGACTTCGATAGAATAACAAGCAATTTTCAACTTGAAATCCTCATGAGCGCATTCATGGATGTATGACATCCTAGTTATTTTCTGGTCTTTCTCAACCAGTTTCTTTTGTAGCTCAAGGACCTCATCCTTATAATTACGAGCCTTATCAGTCATAAGCACTTTCTCGTCGTACTCTAACTCAAAGTCTGTCTCTGCAGATTCTTTCGCCTCATATAAGGCAGTTATTTCCTCAATCTGTGCCTCTACCATAGTACACAAATGCACATTCCTATCCAACACTGCCAAATATAATGCTCTAGTTGCATCCGGAGATGTTGGCTCCTGAGTAGGTAACACCATGTTAATCGATGTCACCTCCATCTCCTCCTCCACATCTAGCATCTCGTTAAGGTATGATGCTAATCCCATGGTCTCCTCAGAGTATTCCTCCTCAGAGATGTACTCCTCAATGTCTGAGTCGTCTATTACAACTATCGGTACCTCCGCCACTGGCATTGGTACAACCTCAACTTGGTTAACTGAGTCCTCACTTATCATTTCCACGTTTCTAAACATTAAGCTATTGGTTGACATCTACAAACACATAACATGTTGATTAGTACATAATACACAATAGTATAAGCATAAATCACATTTAATATCTTTAAGATTAATTTTCATCTTTTAATTCTTTCAATACTGAGTTATCTCAATATCGTTTTAATTTAATGGACTTGAATTTCATTCCTCGGACTTTACCTTCCTTACGAGGTTATTAGCCTAAGGTTTCCCCCCTCCCCCATAAGTTTTATAACCTAAGGCTTTGATACCAACCTGTGACGCCCCCAAATTCGGGTATCTTCTAACCCGACGCATGGTGCTCCAACATGTCTTAACATCCATACAATCATTCCATTGAAATACAACAAAATGAAGGTAATTACTATCTTCTTATTACAATCAAAGTATAATCCTTCCCAGGTTCATAAACCGGTTACATCGTTCATTGTTCATAATGTATAATACATACAAACTTACTAAACTATTACACAATGCCTAAGCATCCATCTTAGCTTTGCCTTATCTCTCTTGGCATTCACAATCGTTCATCTTTAACTGCGGATTATATAATTCACGCAAAGTGTGAGCATGACATTTCAACAAGTTTAATCAAGGATAACAGAATACCACATTCATGAATTATATAACAATTCCAACATAAGCTGAACAATAGTTTATGAAGTATTATGAATCGATAATACTTTAACGATTCATAACATCAATTCCCAAAGTATAGAATAGATTAAGAATTACGAGGCGGTCGATAGACCATGAGCAATAAATTTTAGTTTTCATACTTGAAAAGGAGTCCATGACACTAAAATTAGTTCATCCAAGTATAACTTACGAGCACTTCTAGGTGATCGACTATATAGTACTCTATGTTGATCGACACTCATTCATTAAACGTATTTACGTTTAATATTTTTGGCAAACTCGCGTGCCCATCGAATAATCGCTGAAAAATACTTTTGTTTGTTCATAGACAAACCTTACCTTCACGTCCATACCAATTAGTTGGCATAGGATAGCGTTAACATTTCTATATAGAATGATATGAATAATAATCAATCTATATATTACGAATAGTCTAGCCGAGTTAAAATCTGGCATCGACCCTTTCTTTAAAACAAGTCTTGCAATTTAGTTCAACGAATCACATAAAACTTGGCTAACATGGAAGTTAGAGAAGCGTTAAGAAAACTTGCCTTTCAGCGTCTTCAAATAACTTACTCGACTGACCATAACCTTTACAGAATCTATATGATATATTCACATAGCACACTATAATAAGCTATCAAACAATTATTCACATTGTTCCTACAAGCTTCTTTCTCTTCTATGTCTTTGTTAACTTAATATCTTTATTAAAGTCAACATGACTTATTACCCTTCCTCCCGGTTTATCACTCAACTGACGTTTATTAACCGGACTCAAACATCATTTGATAAGGTATCAACTTTGTTCATTGTACATATCTTGTTAACATGCATTACATTCCTAAGTTTCATACCATATACCTTAGTATAGGTAATATAGGATTAGTATTATTACATTTATTAAGTATATAAACTCAACTAAGGTAGGTCTCGAAACAACTGAAGTTTAAAACCTAATGCGACTTTTTCCTTTTTTGTATTTTAGTACCTTTATCCTTTGTATAAGTTAGTTGGTACTTTGAGTTAGCGAGTACTCAGTCGTCTGTGAAGACCACCACTTTGTATCTTGGTTTTTGGTGGCTATTGCCGCCGGTCTCAATGCACCAGTTGGCTAAACCAGTTTTGGTTTCCTAATGAAACTTCCGGCTTCCTAATTTGTTTGTTTTACATCCGAATTGACCCATTCTAATTCCTACAAGTCAGGAATTATATCCTTTAAGTGTTCATATAAGAATTCAACACTTTCGAATCTGTTAACTCAGAATTCACTATTGAGTTCATTTTATAGACGTTCGTAAACGTTAATGAGCATTCAATGCTCGTTTTCTTCGTTTTAAGGCGGAATCCGACGATTCTTGAACCCACAACTATTAATCACCCTATCTCACGTGTTGACATTGAAAACCAGTTTTCAAGTCTCACGACAACTTTCGACTACCATTCCGGAATTTCTACGTTTTCGACGTTTAACGTCTATTTCCGTAAAATTCGCCATAACTTCGTTACTAAGGTTCTCTAAACCAAATCACATGGAATACTCCATGAATTTCATATCTACATCCTAACCAAACAAGATGCATATACTAACGCATTGATGGAGCTCAATTGTTTATCAACAATCGATCTCAACTATCAATGTTTTCATGGTTCAAAACTATATTAAACCTTATGATTCTTATAATCTCATGACTTATAGAGACTGAATCTATGGTAAGTCATCTTTACATCCTCACACAAGACATATTCCACCCATTCTATGATTCTCTAAGATGAAAGAAAATCTAAAAGAAATGGAGATGAAAGGTAAGGATTATACCTTAAGAACTCTTGGTTTTCTTTCTTGGAAAACTCTAAGATCAAGCTTCCAAAGTGTATGTTTTGCAAGTATAGCTCTCTTTCTCTCTCAATAATCTAAGGTTGGCAAGTTGAAAACACCCAAATGAGTCAACCTAGCTTTCTATTTATAGAAAACTAGAATAGAGGGAAATTTGGACTTTAAACCACCACCTCCTTACTATTCATGTGTGGTCACCAAGTAAAACACTTGGTGACCAAGCCTTATGCTTGGCTTCCACACCAAGGTGGCCGGTCCACCGCCCCATGTGACATCCCATGGGTTTTACTCATTCGGTGACCCACCGGTTCGACCCACAGTTCGGTTTTAATGAATTGGGCTTAACTAAATTAACATTGGGCCTTGATCATTCAAATGATTGGATTAATTAATAATCCAACTCAAATGAATTAGTCATTAAGTCTTAACATAATTCTATAATACTAATCGTGCCACAGACGCACAATTCACGTATTATCTCCGTACACTACTTGTACAATAATCGTATTGTACTTCGTATTTACTCAACGTATTATACATAGATACTAAATAGTATCACCTCATGTACAACACTCGCATTAACCCTAACGTCATTCGTTCTACGCATATTCTAGGTCATAGAACAACCTTCACATAGCCAGAATACTAACCACGTTAGCACATTCTAGGTCATAGAACGACCTTCACATAGCTTACTGACAAAGAAATCAATTAAATTCATTTAATTCACATAATCAAATAAAAATTTAATTGTCATAAAAATCTGATTTTCTCGGGCGTTACAATAAATTTAATGAGGACCTATTCTGAGAGTGGATATTGTCTATAAGACAATATTTGTATATAAAACTCACAGCTCTCTTGTTGTATATTAAAGATTGTATTTGTATTATGTACCATGTATTTGGTGACTTAGAATAGGTGATGTATACCTATTTTGGGGCATCACAACAGGAGACCGTTGATTCACCACATATCAATAATCAGGATAATGTGCATCAGGAAGGTGATAATCCTCATGCAAATAACAACACTGGCCAAATGATGAATGATGGAATGTTCAGAGGCTTTATGAAATTCATGCAACAGCAGGCGAGAGCGGCTCCTGTCCAAAATGTAGGTGGACACACTGGAAACTCTCAGACGGTCACCGCTAAACAGTTCAAGGAGCTAGGACCCCGGAGTTTATTGGAGAGCCAAAACCACTTAAGGTGGAAGCATGGATAAAGCAGATCACCAAGATATTTGATGTCTTGGGATACTCCGAGGAGAAAAAGGTTCCCTTTGCTGCCTTTATGTTGCGAGGAGAGGCAGATTACTGGTGGGAATCGGTAAAGCGTACTCAACCTGACGCATTGAAAATGTTTTGGGAGAAGTTCCAAGAACTATTCAACGACAAGTACTTTCCCGATAGTATTTGTCACATGAAGGAGGTGGAGTTCAACAAGTTGGAACAAAATATTATGACCATATCGCAGTACAAAGCAAAGTTTGTCGAGTTGTCCCGATTTTTGTCCCACTTGATGGATAATGAAGATAGAATGACGCGGATGTTTTTAAGAGGTTTGAAGCCGAAGATACGTCAACATCTTATTTCTCATAAACTGTGTTTGTATTCAGATGTTGTAAATAGGGCTCAGTTAGTAGAGCGCGATAACGAGTCAATGCAACCAAAAGAGAGTAGTCGACCAAATGATAATACCAGCGAGAGCAGTCATCGAAGTGGTGACAACAAGCATGGAGGGAATCAACAGGCCAGAAATGGTAACCACTTCGGTGGTAATCAGGGCCAAAATAATAAGAATGGACATTTCAAGAAGAGGAGATTCAACAATGATGGAAAGACGTCAGCACCAGCACCCATTGTTAAGGAAGGAGAACGACCACCTATCATATGCTTCAAATACGGAGCGGAGGGACACATCAGTCCAAACTGTGCGATACCATCCAAAGCATGTTATAATTATGGAAGAGAAGGTCACTTAGCCCGATTTTGTCGTTCATCGAAGACAAGTTCAGCTAGGATGGAGGCACCAAAGGCCGTCCCAGAAAAGTCTAAGCCGGTAGTGCAAGGGAGAGCATTTTTTGTGACCTCCCAGAAAGCAAGGAACCCGAATGAGGTCATCACGGGTAAGCTTATCATAAACTCTAGCGAAGTCTATACTTTATTTTATACCGGTTCTACCAATTCATTTATTTCTCCTACTTGCGCTCAACGATTAAATTTGACTCCGGAGAAATTAGACTTTGACTTATCTGTGGAAACTCCGTTGGGAGAAACTTTCATTACATCCACTGTTTATAAGTCTTGTTTGGTTCAAATCGGTACCCTCACATTACCTGTCGATCTTATTTTATTGAAAATACTTGCATTTGACGTGATTCTAGGGATTGATTGGTTAACTACTCATCATGCAAAAATTGATTGCTTTCATATTCCTAACCAACCTATTATGCGAATTCAAGCAACTAATGTCAAGCTTTCTTAGATCATGTCACGGATCTAAACAAAAATACATCAGTTTTAAATGATATTTCTGTTGTTAATAAATTTCCTGACGTATTCCCTGAAGAACTTCCTGGCCTACCCCAGAGCGTGAAATTGAATTTTGTATCGACCTTGAACCCTGTACAAAACCCATTTCCAAAGCCCCATATCGAATGGCTCCTATTGAACTTCAGAGTTAAAGACCCAATTGCGAGGAATTGCTAGACATTGGTTTCATTCATCCTAAATGCGCCTCTCCTTGGGGTGCTCTTGTTCTATTCGTGAAGAAGAAAGATGGGAGTATGTGACTTTGTATTGATTATCGGGAGTTGAACCATGTCACCATAAAAAATAGGTACCCATTGCCACGCATTGATGACCTGTTTGACCAGTTGCAAGGAGCCAAATTATTTTCAAAGATTGATCTTCGTTCCGGATATCACCAATTGAAGATTAGAACTGATGACATTCCAAAGACGGCTTTCAGAACTCGGTATGGGCATTATGAATTCCTAATCATGTCTTTTGGATTGACTAATGCTCCTGCTGCTTTCATGGATATGATTAACCGAGTATTCAAGAAATATTTGGATCAGTTTGTGGTCGTCTTTATTGATGACATCCTTATTTATTCCAAAAGCCGTGAAGATCTTGAACAACACTTGAGGCTGGTACTCCAAAAGCTTCGTGAATATAAGCTTTATGCCAAGTTAAAGAAATGTTAGTTCTGGCTTGAGGAAGTAGCATTCCTTGGGCACGTAGTATCAAGTCATGGAATATCTGTTGACCCAACAAAGATTAAAGCTAATCAAAGCTGGGAGAAACCTAAATCAGTGACCGAAGTACGTAGCTTTCTCAGCTTAGCTGGTTATTATTAGAGATTCGTGGAAGGATTTTCTCGAATCGCTACTCCAATAACTCAGCTGACTCGGAAAGATACAAAATTCGGTTGGAGCGAGGAATGTGAGAAGAGTTTTCAAGAACTCAAGAGGAGACTCATTTCAGCACTTGTTCTGATAATACCATCTGGCTCGGAGGGATTTGTCATCTACAGTGATGCTTCAGGCAAAGGGTTAGGATGTGTTTTCATGCAACATGGGAAATTTATAGCCTATGCCTCAAGACAACTCAAAGAATATGAGAGGAATTATCCCACTCATGATCTAGAGTTGGCAGATGTTGTCTTCACACTTAAAATTTGGAGGCATTACTTGTATAAAGAGAAAGTGGAGATCTTTACGGATCATATAAGTCTCAAATATTTCTTCACTCAAAAGGAACTCAACATGTGACAACGACGTTGGCTTGAACTATTGAAAGATTATGATCATACCATCCAATACCATCCTGGAAAAGCGAACCTGGTAGCTGATGCATTGAGTAGAAGATTATATGCAAGTACGAGTGCGATATTGTCAACATAAAGGCCCATTTTGTGTGACTTACAAAGGATGGAGATAGAGTTAAAGACTCTAGGGACCCATGTGATGATGGCGAATATACGAGTAGAACCGACTTTAATCGATAAAGTTAAAGCTGCTCAAACAATAGACCTGGAGGTGATGTGTATGAGGAAGAAAGTGAAAGAAGGTGCTATGCCGGAAGCAAGAATCGATGAAGAAGGAATACTTAGAGTCAACTCCAAACTTTGTGTTCCTAATGACCCTAATTTAAAGTATAAAATCATGATGGAGGCGCACAACACACCATTTGCAATCCATCCTGGGAGTACCAAAATGTATCATGATCTTCGTCATACATTTTGGTGGAGCAATATGAAGAGAGAGATAGCGTTGTTTATCTCAAGGTGTCTAATTTATCAACGAGTTAAAGCGGAGCATCAAGTACCAAAAGGTCCATTGCAACCACTTGAAATTCTAGAATGGAAGTGGGAGCACATTACCATAGATTTCGTTATCGGTCTTCCTAAGGTTTCTCAAGGTATAGATGCGATTTGGGTCATTGTTGATAGATTGACCAAGTCTGCTCATTTCTTACAGATACGAGAAACATATACACTTGAACGTCTTTCTCGTATGTACATAAACGAGATTGTAAGACTCCATGGTATGCCGGTATCCATAGTTTCTGATCGAGACCCAAGATTCACTTCACGATTTTGGGTTAGTTTGCAAAAAGCTATGGGCACAGACTTACGATTTAGCTCGGCATATCATCCTCGGATGGACTGAGACGATGGAGAGGACTATTCAAACTCTTGAAGATCTATTAAGACTCTGTGTCCTTGATTTCAAGGGAAGTTGGGACAAGTTCTTACCATTGGTGGAGTTTTCCTACTACAACAGTTATCAAGCAAGTATTGGCATGGCTCCATTCGAAGCGTTGTATGGAAGAAAGTGTCGTTCCACAATATGCTGGGATGAGGCGGGTGAAGCAATGTTGTTTGGACTGGAGTTGGTACGTATGACTACGGAAAAGATTCAAACGATCCGATAACGTATAAAAACCTCACAAGATCGACAAAAGAGTTATGCTGATCTTCATCGAAAGGACGTGGAATTCGATATAGGAGATCATGTGTTGTTATGTGTTGCTCCATGGAAAGGAGTTACGAGATTTGGAAAGAGAGGAAAGCACAATCCTCGATTCATTGTCCCATTTTTAATCCTCAATCGAGTAGGAACTGTGGCCTATAGACTCACTTTACCGCCAAGTATGTCTCGTGTTCATAACGTTTTTCATATATCCATGTTATGTAAATATGTGAAAGACCCGAACCACATTATTGAGTTAGAACCGGAAGAAAAAGTGGAAGATTTAACGTATGAAGAGGTTCCTGTTCAAATCTTGGATAAGAAGGAACATATTCTACGCTCCAAGGCTATACCTCAAGTCAAAGTTTTATGGAGGAACCACGATGTTGAGGAAATGACCTGGGAGTTAAAATCTGAAATGAAATCAAGGTATCCTTACCTCTTTGACATACCAAGTACGTACCCTAATTTTGAGGGCGAAATTTCATAAGAAGGGGAGGTTGTAAGACCCAATCTTTTATAAATAAAGATGAATTTTCTATAAATATCATTTTTGAATATTATGGAATAAATTTGATATAATGTTATAGTTGTGGGTAATATTTATAAATTTTGCAAAGTACGCAATTTGTTATATAATATTCGATTGGTCGGGGAATATTCGTTTTAAAAGGGAATATTCGTACGACGACACAATCATTGGTGGACCCCACAACAGAATTATTGTCGAATTGAGAAAACGATAAAAATATCTTTTTTATAAAAGTAACAGCGAAAGTTTTACCGTTAACTGTTGAAACACCCGGTGTTAAAAGTATAGTAATATGCGTAGTTGCACAGTAGCACACGGTATTGATTATTGAACGTGAGAAGTCACTCAGTTTTGTTCAATTATTACTACAATAATTGATGCATAGTATCTCACGTTATTTGATTCAATTATTGTCAATATTTTATATATTATTAAATCAATAATTGAGACGACAAAATTATTAATATTATTATTTGCAATATTATTATATGTGGTGTGGGTAATATATGTATATATATAACTTTTGCATTTGAAATGATAAGGGTGAAGAAACAATCCTAAGGTTGTCGGGTGGTAGTGGTTTTTTTTGGTTGCTTTGATCTTATTGAAGGAAGGCTTGACTTGTGCATCCGTAGGTTATAAAAATTTCATCCGTGTATTATTGCGTCTGTGATGTTTTCCTTACACAGTGCCCTTCCATTCTTCTATAAATAGAAGCTCATTCCTTCATCATTTCTTACAAATTCACTGAAACTCTAGAGAGAGAAATTATAGAGAAACTATAGAATAGTATTCTGCTACTTCCCTACTCTTATATCCAGTTCTTTTACGATAAGGGGTATTATTTCTTTTGTATTCATAAAGAGAACTTTTGTTATTCCATTATTTATTATTACATTGGAATAACTTTGATATCGCTGAACTACCCTATACTTGGTGAAATTCTTACATTATTCCATTCTTTATTATTCATTTGAATATCCTCGTCTGCATGCGTTTTATGTCGTACACTGGTTGCATTCTTTTTATTATTCGTTGGAATATCCATGCATGCGTTTTACGCCTGGACTTGGTTCCGTTATTTATTATTTTGTTGGAATATCCTGCATGCATGCGTTTCTGTGGGACTGAATCCGTTTATTTATTATTCTTTGGAATAACTCACTTCTGCTCTCGTCTATCGCATGCCTGGTGATTTCTTTTGTTGTTCCATTTTTTTTATACTCAGTTGGTTAATGTTTTGACTTCTATACTCCATGAAATTTGTGGAATATCCTTAATATTTGCGCTTCATCCCGTATCTTTTCATGGAAATATTCTTCTGAGAAATCTTGAATTTTACTCTACAAAGAAGTATCATGTTGACAATTTGGACGTCATTAGTTCCTGGATAAATTAATTCTTGAAATTGTTTTATTGAATTCTTATATCATTGTCATCATCCTCATGTTTATATTATATTGAAAGTCATCTGTGGCCTGTACTGCATAGATGGACTTGGTATGATTATGACCAGGGATTAGTCGGTGTAATCATGACCGTAATGTTACAAATGATATGGAAAAAGTCCTCATTGGCCCGTAGTGCATTGATGGACAGTTGTTGGCAGGATCATGACCATTGATGAATACACGAATATCCTTGGCCGTAGTGCATGGATAATTTGTGGTTGTGATACTAATGAATATCCTAGGCCATAGTGCAGGGATGATGTAGATTATTTATTAAGCTGAGTCTCAGTGAGAAAAGACATGAAAAACCTTTTAAAATCATAGAAGATAGTAGATTTTATTCTCTACTTGACTCTTCTAATGGATTGCTTGTTCCGCTGCAGTTAAATTTGATGTTTTTTATGTTTTATCAGTTTAACACTGTTGAAGGCTAATGATAAATTATGCTGCATTATCTTAGTCATAATATTTCTTACTGGGCTAGTTGAGCTCACCCTTTCTTTCACTGTTCTCTTCAGGAAATGAGAACGTAGCTAGGACTAGTCGGGGAATGGAGTGACGGTCCAGATGATAGCATTAGTAGTCCTCACTATTCTGTTAAATAGTGTGACAATAAATGTAATGAGGACTCCATTGAGTTTGTATATTGCCTAGATGACAATATTTATATTAAAACTCACAGCATATGTTTAGTCGTATTCTACACGACTGTTATATAATAAATTTGTATTTGAATTCTGTACCATGTATTTAGCAACTTAAGATGGGTGATGTACACCTATTTTGGGGGCGTCACACTTTATGTGCTTATGTGATAAACTTATGTGCTTGCGAGTATCGATTAGTAACTAAAACTTAAAAATTGTTTTGTCAGGATGTCAGATGTTGGAGGATCTAGTAGAGCTAGGGAGGAGGAACCCCGAGTACCTAGAGAGGAGGAGCCCCGAGACATTCATGTCATCCGGGAGAAGTTGGTACAGAGAGAGACATCTCTGTTGATCACTGTTGTTGGTCAAGAGCATGAGCCTGATCTAGAGGAGGACCCTGAGGAAGAAGAGGATGAAGATGAGTTCCCATCGAACTCTATCAGTGCAGAGATGTACAACGAGCTATATGATCGTAACATAAAGTTACAAGATACTATTCAGGAGCTGAGGGAGCTGACGGTTATTCAATAGTTTACCATCGAGTAGAGGGATGGAGAGGTTGAGGCTAGCTCTTCACACACATCTGGGAAACGTAGAGTGAGATTTGGTTCATGAGAAGGGCCAAACCGAGTAAAAGTCAGAGGAAATAGAGGAGTTTAAGAATGAACTAAAAGAGAACTCACCAAGGTTGGCCATAGCAGAGTAGGCATGGGTAAAGGAATCACGAAATGCATATCTTACAAAAGAGAACTGTTGGGCGAAGAAGGCTAAGCTTGAGGAGATGCACTCTAAGGTTCAAAATGCAGTTGATGAGGCCCAGGATCGAGTTATGAGATACCCAATTCAGTTCGAAGGACTACCATCATACATGCTAGATCGTAGGATGATGTCCCGCATTATGGAAGAAGAGCATATCAAAGCTATTCAACGCCTTAGCAGGGAGTGATAGGAATAATTTAATTATGTGAAAACCTATCTGGTAGTTAATAATGTAAATTTCGATGTGTTTATAAATAGAGGAATATTTTGATGTTTTAAATCCTGTGTATTTTTTTATCTCAGGATAGTTGATGTAAATAGTAGTGATGATATTGTATTTTGTTAAAACTTTTGGTTAAATAAATATATCAGAGTTATTTGAGATAATGTGTTAAGTGATTATGTTAAAATGTTTGAGTAAAGCCTTAAATATTTAGAGAATTGAATAAAGATCTAATAAGCATATTTCTTAACAGAAAAATGCTGCCAAGAAGACGACCAAATCATCGACCATCCCAGGAAAGGGAAACGAATACAAACAATAATGACGCCAATGTTAACCCCATTCAACAGTTGGTGAATTTACTGACAGGAGCGATTAACAATCAGCCACAAGCTCCACCAAATACTAAATTCAAGGACTTCAAGGCAGTGGGACCGCAAAAGTTTAAAGGCTCCATGAACCCGATAGAGGCTCAAACATGGGTTATGGAGATGGAAAAAGTTTTTGCCATAGTTAGAGAGGACCAGAAAACCGCCTACGCGACGTTAATGCTGAAATGTTAAGCCAGTTATTGATGGAAAACAAATAAGGTCCGGGGAGGTGAAGGTGTGATTACCTGGGAGAGGTTCAAGGAGATGTTTCTCGAGATGTATTTTCTGCCAGCTCGCAAAACCAAATGGAGGTCCAGTTTCTAGAGTAGAAACTGGGGAATATGTCCGTACCTGACTATGCAGAGAAATTCAACGAGTTGGCTAGGTTTGCCACGTATCAAGTGCATACTGATGAGAGAAAGAATAGGAAATTCGAGCAGGGACTAAAGCCCTGGTTGTATAACAAAGTGTCAATGTTTCAATTGAACACTTTTGATGGGGTGCTGGAGAAGGCCATACTCGTTGAAGGTGGAAGTGATGTGGTAACGAAGTATAACCAAGATCAGAAAAAGAAGAAGAGTGAAAGTGAAGGAAATAACAAAGCTAGTGGCAGTAACACGGAAGGAAGTAACAATCAGAAGAGGAGGTGTACTTACAACTCATCAACTGGAAATTAGCAAGGAAGTCAGAAGAAGAGAATCGAAGTATGCCCGACCTGCGAGAAAGCTCACCTGGGAGTTTGTATGAAAGGAAAATGGGTGTGCTACAATTGTGGTCGGGAAGGCCACATAACACCTAACTGTCCTAACCCAAAGAAGGGTGCCTGCTTCACTTGTGGCTTAAAGGACCATCTAGCAAGGGACTGTCTAGAGAAGGGGTCTGGAGAGGCTAGATCAGGAGGGAATATGGGAAACAGCGGTGGAAGTTCTTTAACTGTCACGGGACTAACCGCAACCAATCGACCGACCGCCAGGACCTTCAACATGACAGTGCATGATGTTGTGCAGTCTCGCGATGTGGTGTCAGGCATCATTCTGATAAATAAAGTTAATACTTATGTACTATTTGATTCGGGTGCTACTTGTTCATTTATATCTGATGACTTTGCTAAGAACTTAGAATTGCCTAAGGATGAGTTAGAATACCCCACGAACATTGAAATTGCGAATAGAGAAGTGATCCCTATTAAATACGTGCACAAGAATTGTAGGGTGGATATTAAGGGTAATATTATGAACGTAGATCTTATCCTGATTAGACTTGGGGAATTTGACGTCATTCTGGGAATGGATTGGTTATTCAATTACGGGGCTGTAATTGATTGCCAGAAGAAATGTATTAACCTTATGACTCCGTCAAAGGTTGTGTTTTATGGCAACAAGTCGCCTAGACAAGCGAGTTTTCTGATGATGATGCAAGCCAAAAAGTTGTTAAGACAAGGCTGTGTGGGATATTTAGCCTACATAGTCGATAGTCATAAAGAGAACCCGAAAGTGGAAGATATACCAGTCGTGAGGGACTTCATAGACATATTTCCAGATGATCTTCCAGGACCTTCACCTGATAGAGAGGTTGAGTTTGTGATCGATTTAGCCCCAAGAACGACCCCAATATTGAAGGCACCATACCGGATGGCTCTGGTAGAGATAAAAGAATTGATGGTGTAACTATAAGAGCTATTGTACAGGAAGTACATCCAACCGAACATATCGTCGTGGGGAGCGCCGGTATTATTTATGACGAAAAAGGACGGGACGATGAAACTTTGCATCGACTACAGAGAACTAAATAAGGTCACCATTAAGAATAGATATCCATTATCGAGGATCGACGGTCTGTTTAATCAATTGAAGGGATCAAGATACTTTTCAGAGATAGACTTGAGGAGTGGTTATCATCAACTGAAGGTGAGGTTAGAGGATGTGACGCCCCCAAATTCAGGTACTTGAAACCTGAATTCAGTGCTTCACGATACCATTTCTTTGAGTGGAATAATAATAATAATGTCATAAATATCAAACTTAATTTACATATCAAAGTTTTTAAATCCCAGTTATGCGACCTTAAAACATTTCATTACATGATAGATAATAAATAACATCATCTTATTTAAGTCTAGCTATTACATATGATAACACAAACTTATTTCGATAGCTTTCCTTTCCCATTATTCATGGCAGAGCCCTCTGGTTGGTCATACTTAACTTAAAACATTTAATTTAAGCAAGATGAGCATTTGAGTGCCCAACAAGTAATAACAATTATAAATATTAGCTGAAAGGATTAAATGTTTTCTTTGTACTACCCTTCTACAACAAATCAATGGTTGTGAAGTAATCTGAACCGATAATAATAACATAACCACTCTCTATCAAAATTTTGAAACTACGTACTGACTATAAATAGGGTTAAGGTGACATACTATGAATATTGTTCTCGATTTTCGAATAGGTTTAGCAGAACTTCATCCAAAAATAGTCATAACTTACGGGCACGAGGGGTGATAAGCCCGTTATGCCCTGTATTGATCAATACTACATGCAAGAACGATATTATTGTTCACTCTATCCGCATTGGGCGCATAAAAGTTTTCCCATGTTCGAGATGTTCATACTAGTCTGGAATCCGAACCAAAACAATTTGATTATATATAAAAAGGTTTTATTATATTCAACGATATTTCTAATTTTGTGTCAAGCTGGTCAAAATAGCTTAGACGACTCTTACTTCATGTATATATACCGGTATCAATAGGTATATATATATATATATATATCAACATGTGATTAAATACAATGACTATCCAAGTGGGGACACTTGTATGACTATATTTAGAAAATAACGAATAGAATATATATATATATATATATATATATATATATATATATATATATCTGAATTACAATATAGTACCATGTTGATAATCAATGATCGGATATAACATATATAACAATAGGGTTAATATTCTACTACAATAATAATATAATTCTGAAACTTTCTTACTCATGTCCATTGCATAAAGAAAATGCAAAGGTAAGATACTTGGTTACGATATCCGTTGAATAAAGTAAAACAAGGGTTTAGGATACTTGCCTGGTCTGCTACTCACACAACTTAGTTCTATCCTTAATTCAACAACCTATCATTTATAAGATTGTTCTATTGATTAGAATAACATATCATAACACATCATACTGTTATTTATAGTTAATAAATCAACACTATCGAATCCAATTTATATCGTATTATAAGTATAAGATGTTCATTAGCTAACACATTCGTTAATCAAGCTCGACATGATTTAAGTATGCACATATGGTACAAAATCAGCTTATATGTTTACCACGAAATCAATTATCTTGTTATTTTATAAGAAATTTAAGAATGCTCAAGGTTAAGTCTTTTTTTTCATGGACTTTCCGTTTACAAGACAAACACCATACTATTTCTTAATCCTCACATATATAAATGTATCAAGGTTTTAAACCACTTCTAGCAATATAGGCATCATATAAGTCAACTGTCAAAAATCAAATTACACTATATCAAATTCTAGATCAAGCTTTTCTTGGCTAGGCTTAGGCTTTAAGCAAGCACATTGCAAGATCCTCCTGCCAAGCCAAGACTTAGCTGTTGCCTTGTGGTTTCTGTCCGGCAAGAACACAACATACATACTATCACGACAACAGTCATTCCTTGGTTCTTAAGTCAATCTAGGTTTCCTACTTTCATAACATGGTTCTAAGTTTAACATTTCAACAAGTTAAGGCCATTCAAGGTCATAAAACCACTAAGTCTAACATGCTTGCATTCTAAACATTCAAGATACTCGTATAACTCATATTAGGCATGCTTATGAGTATTCATAGCACATATGTGTAACTATTCTAGTTATTATTTTGAAAACATGCTTTATTTTGTTCTAACTTGATTTCACACTCTTAACATCGTAGGCATATATGTATGATACATTAGCACATCTATAAGTACCATCAAACATGCTCATATAAGTCAGATTCTAACTTCCAAAGTAGTATGTTAACATTCTCATATTTTCCTTAGAAACCTTACTAGTAGGTTCTCCATGTTCAGTACATATGGATCATGTATAGGGATATTATAGACGTATCTTGACCTCTTAATCTTTTAGAATCTAAACATTATTTAGAAAATATGTTCAAGTTTACTTTTAAAACTATTTTAAGCTTGAACAATGCAATTTAACACATTCAAGACAACTTTAAGGCTCTAATCATATGTAGTCAAGTCATGTTATCATGCTCACAAGGTCAAAATTTAGAGTTTGTAGTAGTAATGCATATTAGCTCACTTTACCAAGTTAAAACTTCTTTAATACAAACCCTAAGTAAAGTGGTCATGAGAAAAGAACTATGAATCATATGTGTGACGCCCCCAAATCTGGGTATCTTCTAACCCGATAGATGGTGCTCCACGATACTACCATCCATACAATCATTCCATTGAGATAACAACAAAATGAGTGTAATTACTATCTTTGTATTACATTTGTAATAAATATTTTCCCAGGTTCATTAACCGAATACATTCGTTGGTCTTCATGAGTATATTACATACAAATACACTAGTCTATTACAGGACGATTAATTATCCATCTTAGCCTTGCCTTTATCTCTCATAGAACTCTCAGTTCTTTCGGCTTTAGCTGCAAACATATGGTACAAGCAAGAATGAGCATAACTAGCTCAACAAGTCTTAACAAAGAATCATATGAATATCACATTATCAATTACATGATTTATTTACACATCCGAACAATTATATATGAAGCACTATGAAACATTTGACTAGTACTTCTCATGTCATAATAACTATTCCAAAGTATATATAATAGCTTAGGAATGATGAACCGGTCAATAGACCATGAACATACTCTTTTCGTTTTCATACTTGAAAAGGATATCCGGCACTAAGGCCATCCACTCGTCTTTATTTACGATCACTTCTAGGTGATCAGCCTATTGTACTCTATGTTAATCAACACTCTTATGTTAAACATATTTACGTTCAACATTTGGCAACCTCGCGTGCCCATCTAATAATCGATGCAAAATACTTTTGTTTGTATATAGACAAACTTACCTTTACATCCGTACCAAATACTTGGCATAGGATAGCGTTAACAGTTCTATATCGAAAGACTTATAAACAAATCAATCAACTCTTCAGTATTAGTCTAGCCGAGTTAAAACAGGCATCGACTCTTTCTTTAAAATCATTCATGCATTGTATAACATGCATCACGTAAAACTTGGCTAACACGAAAGTTAGACAAGCATTTAAGAAAGACTTGCCTTCAAGCGTCTTCGAATAAACAATTCAACTATTCTCAGTCTTTACAGGATCTACATGATACATTCACATAGCACACTGCAATTAGTTATCAAACAAACTAACTTTACGGTTCTAACCAACTACTTTCTCTTCAATGTCTTAATTGAATTAACTTCGTTGTTAAAGTCGATTCGACTTCCTCTACTTTGTTATGTCTCATTAACGTTCTTACGTCCTTAACTGACATTCGATCATTATTGGTTAAATACCAACGTTGAATGTCATTCACGGTTTACTTATCACGTCTTCGCATTCTTTGTTTAATTTCTATTAAATCATACAAAAACTTCTTACATTATCACCTTATAAATGATTTAAGTTCAATCTTATTATGTACTTTAAGTACCTTCAATGTCTTACCTTAGGTCTACATTCAAATGGAACAAAACCTAACTTGGTTAACATTTTTCTACTACCGGCGCTACGCCGCGACATCCTATGTATTCTAGTGGTATCATGCGATGAAAGTTAGCATGGTACTTCGGCCGAGTCAGTCATTGCTTATGGCTACCACCACTTTAGTTTTAGTTTTGTGTTGTATTTGTAGTAAAGTCATAAATTGATTGGCCAAAATAGTTTGGTTTCCTAACGAAACTCCCGACTTCCTAATTTGTTCGTTTTACATCCGAATTGACCCATTCGAAAGCCTACAAGTCACAAATCACATCCTTTATGCGTTCATGTAAGAATTTCACATTCTCGAATCCGTTAACTCGCAATTCACCTTTGAGTTCATTTTTAAGCGTTCGTTTAATGTTTTCAACCGTTCAATACTCGTTTTCTTCGTTATAAGTCAGAATGCAACGATTCTTTCGCCAACAACTCTTAATTACCTTTTCTCACGTGTTGACATTGGAAACCAACATTTTCAAGTCACACAACAACTTTTGACCTTTAATCCGGGCTTTTCACGTTTTCGAAGTTTAACGTCTATTTTTACAAAATTCACCATAACTTCGTTACTCGTGTTCTATAAGCCAAATCAAATGGAAAACTCCATTGATTCATCATAGTCATCCTAACCAAACAATAGGCACATTCCTTAGCTATAATGGTCTTTCAAACGTTCATTCAAAACAAAGTTCTTGTTCAAGACTTTCTATGGTTTTTAATTTACGTAAACACTTACGGTTTCTATTTGGTCATGACCTATCAATGATTTGGTCATTAATAGGCATCCTTATATCTCCTCAATAAACATGCTCCACCAATCTACGATTCTTCTACGAGAAAGAAATCGAAAAAGATGAAGATTGCGATTTATGAGAATTTACCTTTGAAGCAATTATCGTTCTTCATAAACGCCTATTAGTTTTCTTGGAAGTAGAAGGATTTAGTGTTTCTAGGTCTTTTTCTCTCTCAATATATATTGACAAGCTTTGTAAAACAACAAAATTGCCAACTCTAGCTTTGTATATATAGAAAACCAAAATGTGGGTAAAATTGTCCAACTCCTCACCTCCTTACTATTCACTTCTTGATCACCAAGCAAAGTACTTGGTCATCAAGTATTGCCTTTACTTGTCCACCAAGTGGCCGGCCCACTCCTTGATGGATCATCCCATGGGTTGCCCCATGGGTTTTACCCATCCCATGATCCACCGGTCGACCCGCGATTTACTTTCTGCATTGGGCTTGACATTAATTTAACGTTGGGCCTTAACTTGGGCTTTCTCATATAATTTATTGGGCTTGCTATTGGTTTAAGTCCAATTAGATTATACCAACCCTTAACTCATACTCCAATAATAAGACTCGTATTCTACGCGTATTACTCACGTATTCTCTTCGTCTAATACTCATATAATAATCGTATTGTTGAATATAATTGTTCATGTAAAAAACTTGTTCAGTCAAAATTTTGTTCCTGCTAGTTCACAATTATATTGTTGAATTATAGCCAGCCAATTATTCAAATCATTTTAATCATGATATATCGTTATATTATTGAACTTAAACTTACTGGGCAATTTTATGCTCACCCTTGCTATATCATGATAACAATGCAGATTAAGACGAATGCGTCGGATACAGGAAAAGATTAAAGAAAGTTCCAGTTTTAGTTTATGTATGCGATTAGAAATGTAATAGTGTAGTTTGATAATAAAGTTATGTGTTAAATAGTTATGAATTGTGTATTAAGTTAAGGTTACTCGACCTTTGGGAATAGTGTGTAATGTATTGTATAAATAATTTATGTTTATATCTTCTGTAAATAGTAATAGTTGTATAGAATGATCAAACCGGATCCGCGGTGATTCGGGACCTCGGATTCGGGGCCCTCGCAAACATTCTCGGAAAACCTTCATTTTTGTCTTGATAATTTACAACCATTAATACTAGCACAAAGCCAGAATACTAACCACATCTGTATATTCTAGGTCATAGAATGACCTTCGAACATCTTACTCACATAATAATTCAATTAAATTCATTTACTTCACATAATCAAATAAAAATTTAATTCATTCAAAATTCAAAATTCTCGGGCGTTACAATATGAACCAAGTTAATGGGTTATTCATGCCTTTCTAAATCATACCAACATTCTTGCAAAGTCAGAATACAAACATAGCATACATACATATCAAGTTCCATTCTAAAGTCCTAAATCCATTTTAAACTCTACTCCTTCGTTAATCATGTATGTTAATCTAAACATGCTCTCATTAGGTTAACTATACTTATATTTACACATTTCACATATTTTCTTGCTAGTTTAAGTCATAATAATCGATCACACTTAGCAGAATTTTTAGCAAAAATCGAAATCGAAAATGAGATAGATAGCGCAACAAGATCTGCTACTTTAGTGTTATATCTTGCTAATTTCAAGCCCATGCCCGATTCGAGCCAGGAATAGTCTGCTTCGGTAGAACTTTAGCCCAAACACAAAAATTATTCACAATTTTGATTCTAAACAGCCATGTATCAGTTTCAACATGCTTATGTAGTTATATAACAACCATACAACCATTACCCAATCTCATCATCATCTAATTCCACAAAATTAAGAATTTGACTTTCAAGAATTCAAACTCCATTTTTTTACAAAGAATGAAATTGAAGCAAGGAAAATGGAATTATACCTTTGAAATGTGCAATGAACTTGCTCGTAATGAACTCTCAAGCTCTTAGACTACTTGTATGTTCTCTACCTCACCTTCAATTGAATTCTCAGCAAATGGAAAAATGGAAGGGGAGCTCATACTTATAGGAAATCTAATACACAGACAATGAGATTTCTCACTAAACCAAACTCATGGATGAAAGGATTACATGAAAGGTAAGGAGGAGTTGGTAATTGGTTGGTGATTTGCATCATGATCACCACTCCCCCCATGATCATTAGCTAGGAAAGTTTGGAAGGAAAGGACGAACATAGGCCTTAGCCTTTTGTTCTACACGTGACTGAGATTTGAGCAAATGGGACACTCATTTTGGGACAAGCAATTTAACTCAGCACTCTTTCAAAATTAGACCATATACTTATACACAACTCTTATTCTAATGCTATATTGTTTACACATATCAACCATATATTATAACTTAGTGTCATAATATGATTTACATATTTAATATTTCAAGGTAGTAGATGTAATACGACAATGTAACATACATATAATACATGTATAATTTTTATCACACCGGTATACTTTATTAAGAATAATAGCTTACAAAATGCTCATGGTATATTATTTTAATATATACCCACATACATTTTGTCACATACACCTTCATGATGTGTTTATACCCTATAGTTTTAATAAACATTAATATATGGTTACTTACACATTTCATGATATACATATACCATATAGTTTTAAATAAAACTCACTATGTAATCACATAAACGTCACACTACACTATATAGTATAGTCATATAATATTGCTCACATGCACATAATAGTCAATAAAATCTTTTTATATTAATAACTTATTCGTTTTATGTCAATTAAATAAATTATTCACTTCCGGTATTAGTTAACACCAAAATTAATTGCTCCAACCTGGAGTTTATATTTCGGTTAACCGTATTTACAGCTTTATTTACATTTCGTCCCGCCTGGAGTTTCCTTCATGGCGGTTGACCGTATTTACAACTTTATTTACGTTTTGTCCCGCCTAGAGTTTCCTCCGTGGCGGTTGATAGCTTTTAACAGCTTTATTTACATTTCTAATCCCCAATGGAGGTGCTTCGTGGTTGGTGATCCTGTCTGTATATATATATATATATATATATATATATATTTACAGCTTTTATATATATACCTGCTTACTGCTTTCATACAAATTGCGGTATCTTGTGCGCCTAGGAATCATGTGATCACATATTCGACCTATTGGATCTAGATTCGGTTCTCGTGATGGACATTTTCAGCTGTAAGCAACTTGTAAATTATTCTGCGGTGTCTGAATTTCCTCATATAGATTCCATACCCACGAGGAAGTCGGGATTATTTTGTACATTATTTTCATACGGATACCTCGCATTCGTAAAATAAAATCAATCAAGCCGAACACTTAAGAAAATGGGAGTGTAAAAGGCCTCAATTACTATTGAGCATCAGGGTTTGAAAAACCTTTTTATAAAACATCATTGCTATATCTTGCTAAACAGTGAATTTTTACATAAATTTAAACCCTGTGTATATAGGTTCGAATGAGGCCTCGCACTACTTCCAAATAACAGCACATTGACCCACACACACACACATTCAGATAATAGTTTCTTGAAAAGAGGTGGTCACCGTGGTAACACGGATGTCAGGGGGGTGCCTAACACCTTCCCCTGGCATAACCAAGTCCCCGGACCCTAAATAATCTCGGTTTCACCGACCCATTTTAGCAGTGTCACATCACTGGGTCAATGTGCAAACTTTTTCTCGGTTGTGTTGGTACAACCATTTAAAAAACCAATGGCGACTCTTAACAGTCCATCGTCGACATTATACATGTCAGACCTTTTTCACTTGTTTTTTCAAACAAATCTCACCTAAAATGAGAACACCAAAGAACAAGTAACGGAAAGGGACATCCAAAAATCCCAACGTCGACAGGTGGCGACTCTGCTGGGGATTCCAGTAAGAGGACTTAAGCCGCTATTACAATCTTTTCAAAACTATTATCTGCTTGTGTGTGGATGTTGCATTTACATTTGATGAATGTGTACGAATGCATTTCCTTATTGCACTTAGTGCCACGCACCATAACTGCTTGTGATATTAGTGCTTCGCACCATAACTACTTGTGATTTTAGTGTTTTGCACCATATCTGTTTGTGATATTAGTGCTTCACACATGTCATCATATTTATATGGTGTGACGCGATGTATGTGAATGTATGTTGTGTGGTCCCTCCACCAGGAGGCTATCCGTCGGTGTTTGATTCTTTATGCTCGTGAGAAGACTAATTCTCCGAGGCTCTGGAAAACACCACCCAAATTCGCTCCAGTTGAAAGACCGGATTAACATCCCGTCAAGTAGATTGCGATGATTTGGGAACCTTCATGCCAAAAAGCCGCGAGAGTAACCTAAGATAGGTCAGCCACTGATAAACCAAAAACGGAGGAAAGTCTCTTCATGCTCTCATTTCAAAATTACTTGTATTCCATATCTATATCCATGTAATGAGAAATATGAAGGAATGTGTACACATACATATTTTGAAACATGCTACAAACAGCTGACATCTGTTTTGCAGGATAAAAATCCTAAAATAGACACATCACATAGCATGTTATTGTATACATTCCCTAAAGACTAAACTATGCAAGTCTTTCGCAGGGAATTAATCGGACCTACTACCCGTTCAAAGTCCAAAAAGGCAACATGCCTACAGTCAATCATGTCGTCATTCGACCAAACTGAACTTAATCCAATTTCTCGTAAAGAATTCGACGGATTAAGCAAACAAATTATAGATTTGGCTGTTCTACTCAAAGAGTTACACCTACCTACATATGGTCGAAAATACCCAGTACATCTTTGAATCCTCCACACAGGAGGAATCCGGTCATTACCATACACGAACCACGATTGGATACGACGACCAACAAAACTCTTGATCTTGCCCATCCCAATCGAGATCCGAATAATTGGTGACATCAAAAAGAAAGTCCTCTAAATGGAAGAGACCCTTCGCGCTATCAAAGGAATTGGAACATACGGTAGTGTTTCATATGCTGATCTATGTATTTTTCCTGGTGTTCATTATCCAGAAAAATTTAAAACTCCTGACTTTGAAAAATATGACGGGTTAGGAGATCCTTACACACATTTAAAAGTGTTTATTGGAGAACTTGGATCTTATGCAGAAGACGAAAAACTTAGAATGCAATTGTTCCAAAAGAGTCTAACTGGAGAAGTCCGGTCGTGGTACACAAGATTAGACAATTCCAGAATCTATAGCTGGGAAGAGCTAGCACATGCTTTCCTCACTCAATACAGCTTTCAAACTCAGATGGCTCTTGATCGGTATCAAATTACCAAGATCAAGAAATAGTGTAACGAGTCTTTCACAGAGTATGCTTAAAGGTGGAGACGCCTTGCTGCCCAAGTTAGTCCTTCCATGACAGAATCAGAAATGGTCACGACTTTCATAGACATACAAGAAGCTCCCTTCTCTGAGAGAGTTTTAGCCGGCATCGGCAAACTATTTTCTGAAATGGTCAAACATGGGGAGATGGCTGAGATGGGATTGAAGTCAGGAAAAATTCAAGACCTAGCTGCACTCAAAGCTGTTACGGATCACATAAAATATGGAAATTATGGGAACAACCCCCGTAGGGTCTATAAAAAGAAAGAGGAAAATGTTTCCCTGATACTACAGGGACAAAAAGGCAATCAGAACATTCCTATTCAAAGGAAAAACTACACTCTATTTCCAGCACAGTCTACAAACCCTCCAATACCAAAAGGTGGAGAAGTTAAAAGCCCTCGAGTGTTTACACCCTTAGGGGATACCCTCGAGAACATCTTAAATCTTCTGACAACACAGAAGAAAATTACACACCTTCTTCCACCAGCCAGCCCTAATGGACGGGGTTTCAATGCTGCTAGGAAATGTGTTTATCATGCCGGGGCACCTGAACATGTTACTCAGGATTGTTGGGCCTTGAAACACAAGATCCAGGACTTGATAGACAACGGAGAGATCGTGGTTACCAAACTAGATCAGCCTCACGTACAAGACAACCCTCTTCCTTAACACAAAGAAGAAGAGGTTAACATGATTAATTGGAGCAATGGACAGAGTTCCAATTTCAGTTGTGATTCTTCCCAGACCATCAAAGACGGTGATGACATATGGGATTATGCTAAGTTCTAGTTCACAATGGAACGAAAGATGAAAGCTCTCTGCAAGCAAATGGAGCAATTGGCAAAACTGGTGACTTATCAACATCAAGTGACACGTCAGTTAATTAGCCAGGAGTATGCCAGTCTCCTACATATTGTCATGAATATTCCCTCGTCACTTTCAGAAAATGAAATGATGGAAGACAAAGTGACAAAGAGAGCAAATGCCAAAGCCCGTCGAGATTTCGCCAACAAAAGGGAATTCACCTATCTGGGCCAACCTATGGAGGAAATCCTTCATATGTTAATCAATGAAGGAAGGATCAGTTCCCTTCTACCTCCAATCAACCCCCGTTCAGGACGGTACAACTCTGATGGAATATGTCAATATCACTCCTAGTCTCGTGGTCACAACGACGAGACAGAATTACGGCCTCCACCTTATTCAAAATCTAATCGACAGTGGTGTCCTGCGCTTAGCGGACGACGATACTGTGTTATGGGCAAGTGAGAATGCAGGCCCTACTAAGTGGAAAATTGTGGTAGCAGTCATATCCACTGAAACTGATGGGATTAATACATTACTCACAATTCCAACAATTTAACTCAAAGGAGGCAACAGTCCTTTGAAAGTGGCCGCTCCTGAGCCAATCAACTTGTCGTGCAAAGCACAATATCCCATTGTTAGCTTGCACACAATTCTGTGGAATTATGGAGAAGGTGAAGGATCCACCTCACATACAACTTCTACAGTGTCGAAGGAAAATCGACTGTATCTTCCCCACCGGGTGATGAAGCCCACCACCAAATCAAAGGGGAAAATACCCATGGAGAAGATTGAAGAATTCCTCCGCGCTGTGGGTCATAATGAAGCTACGGTGGTTTTAAGCTTGAAAGAAGCTCCACGAAAAATATCAATTTTGGACTTGGTCCTAACTTCCGAGAATCACCGGAAGGTCTTGTTAAAGGTTTTAGAAGAAGCCTATCTCCCGACATCAGTGGATACGGAAAAGTTTCAACATCTGATCGATCACATTTTCAACAACAATGTGATATTCTACACTGATGATGACATACCACTCGAAGGGACCGGTCATTGCAAGTCATTGCACATTGCGGTCTTGTCCTCCGGTTATATGGTAGCGGGAGTCTTAATAGATGGAGGTTCCTCTCTGAATATCTGCCCATACTCTACCTTGGTGAAGATGAACATCAATCTCAACCGAATTCGGAGTAGCCAAACTATCATCAAAGCTTTTGATGGAGCCCGACAAAATTCGGTCGGAGTTATTGAGCTTCCAATCGAAATTGGTCCTCACACATTCTGCGTATCTTTCCATGTGCTCAAGATAGATTCGGGATACAACCTGCTCTTGGGACGACCATGGATTCATATGGTCAGGGCGATCCCTCCACTCTTCAAAGAATAGTTGAAATACATTAACAACAATAGCACAGTCACACCTACTTCGAACGAGTTTCTCAAAGACGAGACATGCCATTCATCAATGCCAATGTAGATGTGGAACCGGTCAGTTTTCATGCTTTGGAAATAAGCACTACCCAATACCATGCTATTGGAACACCATTACCCGAACCCAAGATTTCTGTAAAGGTAATGTCGGCCACTCAAGAAATTATGTCATTGGGTCATAAGCCGGGACAAGGATTGGGTAAAGATTGCCAGGGTATCAAGTACCCAATTTGCTTAACCAGGCAAGCTGGAACAGCTGGGCTAGGCTATTCTGCCAGTTCTAGTAACAGGAATCCTCATAAACATCAGCATGTTCCTTCAGCTTCAACCATGTGGCGTTTATCTTCGCCTTCAAACTCTGAGTCCGCACAACCTCCCGTAAAGGTGCCAGCCAATGTAATGGATGTGTTATGTCCCAAGCCGGTACCAGTGAAAGGAAAAGAAATCTTTGTTCCAAATTGCTCAGTGGAAGAAGAAGATGAACGAAGAATCAAGTAAGATGTCATACGGATGATGTCCGGTATACGCATCATCGTTCACGATGAACAAACCAACAAATACACCACAGACGATGATTGCCCAGACGTAATGGCCATCATTCGGGACAGAGAGGTTGATGACAATCCCTCCATCACTGAGGTCCACCCGGACTTTGCCCTTGCCAATTGGAATAGCATTCCTTGCATTGGTCGTCAAGGGTAAAGCGGGCGTAAACTTTCACGCCTATAGATATAATAACTGCTTACTTTTCTCATGCGATATTAGCGCTTTATTTTGCCAAGATATGCTAACACCGTGTATGATCAACACATTTCATATATACTAAGTGAAAGCATATTTTGTTTCAGACTCTAAATTTAGATGTGCAGTACTTATCGACATTTGCCTCTTCTCCACAAGGATTATACCTTTGATGTAGAGATGAATTCAAATTGATGGATATCTGAGATGACATTGAGGTGCCTCCGAAATTCAAGAATGGGTCAAAGACAAACCTAAACCCAACCTTGATCAAACCACTTCTTTAAATCTCGAAACCTTAGAAAGGCCTAAGTTAATCCGTTGGTTCGGACCTTACCCCAAAACCAACTAAATGACATGGTTACGCTATTAACCCAATTCCAGGATGTGTTTGCATGGTCTCATGAAGACATGGTGGGTTTGTCCACTGACATTGTCTTTCATCGCCTTCCCATTAAAGAGGGATTTAAACCAGTCAAGTAAAAGCTCAGGAGATTGAAACCTGAATGGAGTTTAAAGGTGAAAGAAGAAATTGTGAAACATTTTCAAGCTGGCATCATAATGGTGTCTACATATCCTGAGTGGATATCCAACATTATACCCGTACCCGTGTGAGTTTGCGTGGATTACCGGGACTTAAACAGAGCTTGCTTAAAAGATAGCTTTCCCGTGCCATTTATCCATATTCTCATTGACAATACTGCGCAATACGACATGTACTCCTTTGCTGATTGCTTTACAGGGTATCATCAGATCATGGTTGCTAAGGAAGATCGTGAGAAGACTGCTTCATCACTCCTTGGGGAACTTTTTGCTATAGACGGTTGTCATTTGGCCTCATCAATGTCGGAGCCACCTATCAACGAGTTATGATGGCTCTTTTCCACGACTTAATGCATAAAGAGATCGAGATCTACGTGGATGACATCATTGTCAAGTCCCAGAAGGAGGATGACCATATAGACCATCTCAGAAAGTTGTTCAACAGGTTGCGTAAGTACAACTTGAAGTTGAATCCAGCTAAATGCTCCTTTGATGTTAAATCAGCCAAGTTACTAGGATTTCTAGTCAGCCACAAAGGGATTGAGCTGGATCCTGCCAAGATCCAAGCCATCATGGAAATGCCCATTCCTCAGACAGAGAAGGAAATACGGGGATTTTGGGAAGAATCAACTTCATTAGCAGGTTTATCTCCCAACTCACAGCAACCTGTGAG
Source organism: Panax ginseng (assembly GCA_020205605.1). Classification (NCBI taxonomy): domain Eukaryota; kingdom Viridiplantae; phylum Streptophyta; class Magnoliopsida; order Apiales; family Araliaceae; genus Panax; species Panax ginseng. The sequence goes on from CM035141.1 coordinate 48,388,336, forward strand.
CCAATCTTCAAGCTATTAAGGAAGAACTCCTCCATGAAATGGAATGATGAGTGTCAAAAGGCCTTCCTTACAATCAAGAAACATCTAGTCAAAGCTCCCGTTTTGGTGCCACCCAAGGATGATGTTCCCCTGTTTATGTACCTATCCATAAGTGACAATGCCATGGGCTGCATGTTGGGACAAAAGGACGATAGAGGCCAAGAATGAGCTATCTATTACCTCAGCAAAAGGTTCAGCAGCAGTGAACACAAGTACACTCTGATCGAAAAGACGTGTTGTACTTTAGCATGGGCTTCCATGAGGTTACAACATTACCTCCATGGTCACACAACCCATTTCATATCCCGCGTGGATCCTCTCAAGTACGTGTTCAACAAACCTATATTAAATTGCTTACCGTCCGGATGGCGATTGATCCTACAACAATTTGACATCGTATATGTGACTCAAAAGTCCATCAAAGGTCAAGGAATTGCAGATCAACTGGTCATTTTTACCTTCGGGGATTTTAAACCCTTGAAACATATTTCCCGATGAAGGAGTAATGACAGTGCAACAACACCATTAGTGCGATATGCGCCAATCATGGAAGATGTATTTTGATGGAGTCATTAATATGGAAGGCTCTGGAGCCGGAGCAGATTCTAGTATCTCGATCACGGGGAGCAGATATCCGTTGTCAATCAAATTACGCTTTATCGGCACCAACAATACTGGTGAGTATGAAGGTCGTTCTCATGGGGCTAAAACTTGCCCGTTCAATGGGCATCGCAGTTAAATCGCCTTTGGAGATTCGGAGTTGGTAATCAGACAATCCACCAGAATCATCAAACCAAGGAACTACATTTGGTTGCCTTACCATCGACGGTGTTTTGAAGATGGCTTTAGAGTTCAAGAAATCTCCTTTCTACACATTCCTCATAATAGGAATGACTTTGCGGACGCATTAGCAACTTTGGCATCCTTGATTCGCATATTAGACAAGGGACACTTGTCGAGTGTCACAATTTCCCTGCACAAGGCCCCAGCCTATGGGAATTACATTGGAGAAGTACCGTATGAGCTACCTCCCATCCAACATCCTTGGTATCATCATATCAAGGAATATCTACGAGATGGATCTACACCCGCTGAGGCAAGCCCGACTGAGAAAACGTGGATCCATTAACTTGCTATGAAATTCTACCTGAGTGGAGATGCGCTCTACAAAAGAGATGTAGGACTAGGTCTCCTCAGATGTTTAGACAAAGATCAAGCCCAAAGGCTTGTGGATGAAATCCATGGCGGAGTCTGTGGCCCCCATATGAGTGGCCCCCTCCTTGTCAAGAAAGTTCTCAGGACGGGACATTACTGGCTATCTCTTAAAGCTGACTGCATTGACCACGTCAGGAGATGCTATCAGTACCAGATTCATGGGAATGCTATACAAGCCCCTCCACGAGAACTCCACAATATGAGTTCACCTTGGCCCTTCTCGGTGTGGAGAATGGACGTTATCGGGCCCATTGAGCCTAAAGCCAATAATGGTCATCGATTTATCTTCACCATGATTGACTACTTTACCAAGTGGGTAGAAGCAGCCTCCTTCCCCAGGGTTACTACAGAAGTCATCGTTGCTTTCATTAGAAACAATGTCGTTTGTCGATATGGACAACCAGAGGTGATTGTGCCAGACAATTCCAAGAACCTCAACAACAAAATGATGGAGGAATTATGCAGTAAATTCCACATCAAACATCTCAACTCTGTCATCTATCGTCTGAAGATAAACGGTGCTATTGAAGCGGCTAACAAAAACATCAAGAAGATTATGCAAAAGATGTCCGCCAACCACAAAGATTTGCCTGACCTATTGCCTCTTACTCTGTTAGCCTACAGAACCTCAATGCGTACTTCCACTAGGGCAACCCCCTAGGCTTTAACCTATGGGATGGAAGTAGTCCTCCCCATAGAAGTTGAAATAGAATCCCTCAGAGTGTTGATAGACGCTCAGCTAGATGAAGACCAATGGGTACAAGACAGGTATCACCAATTGTCTCTAATATACAAAAGGCGAACTGCGGCTATCTTCCATGGTCAGTTATATCAAGGATCACCAGATCCTACAACAAAAAGGTCAGGCTACGGTAGTTTAAACAACATGACTTGGTTTTGAAGAAAATCCTTGACAACCAAGATCAATATAAGGGAAAATTCGCTCCTAACTGGGAAGGCCTGTTTATTGTCAAGGAAGTATTGACAGGAGGCGCTCTCAGATTGCAAGAAGTGGACGACGATGAATTTCCACAACTCATCAACTCAGACGCCGTAAAACGGTACTATGCCTAAAGTAATTCGCAAACACCCTGACGCAGAATCATCAGGTCACCAGTCATTTTGGTTCTTTAACCCTTTACCACCTATAACTTTTCTACATTGTGCCCCTCAGGGAAACATACATTTAAAGCCGGTAGCCTGGCTCTTCTCTGCGTTCCTACAACTTAGGTCATCCCACCGCAGATTGAGCCTCTCGCACTTGCAGTTTGGCTACCCATACATGTGATCAAACTTCTCATACCTGCAGTTTATCCTCAACCTAGGATTAAACTTTATCCTCCCCGCACTTTGACCTGCACATGGGATTACGCTTTTCATCTCTACCACGAGGGTGAACTACGTCGACCTGATCTCCTCTTCAATAGGAGTACGTAGGCAACCATGTCACATGGCCCGGTCACAATAAAATAAAAACAACAAAAAAAATTCTACCCTTACAAAAACAAAAACAACCAAAAACATTCCTACACCATTTCTACTATATACAGCGTTGAACCTCTTACACCAGGTTCGAACTACGCAGACCAGATCTCCTCTTCAATAGGAGTATGTAGGAAGCCATTCATGGTACGGTCTCACCCCCTACCAAAACACAAACCCTTATCAGTTGGTACTGGGATCATCCTTCAATACACTACGTTTCATTTGGCTTCAGACCAAAGGGATGGAATTACTTGAACTCCTCCCAAATAGGAGATTCGGCGACCATCTAAGCTACGGTCATACCTTGAAGAGAAACACCAATCCATAAGAGGTTGAATTAACTAGGCTTCTCCTAAATAGAAGTACTGACAACCATCTGTGGTGCGGTCAATCTCAGAGAGGAAAGCCACACTCCTCTCCACACTTCCATTCAGAAACTAGTCCCAAGACACCAAAGATGGTAGGGATACATAGATCAATGATCCATTCTGAACTATCCAGAGATAACTCAATGTCCATCCACCTAGGAGGAATTCAAAATGCATCAAGACCACAAGCCATGAACCAGCAAGCAAAATATCAAGCAAATAGCAAGGCATATCTAAAAGGGAAGTGATCCAAAAATATATTTCCCTGTCATATATAATGTTGTTTGATATATATACAATGTAAACTGTACATGACAAAATGGCTAAGCTAGTCTGTGCAGGTAAATACAAGCTCAGCTACAAGTCAGGGTATATGCGAGCTAACAAGCCCAGCATGACGTCCCTCTTAGAAGACGGAGCAAAAGTTGTGGTCTCCTGTACGAAAATATCCACACGACCTAAAAGATCTGCAGCCATCTGCATGGTCACCATATGATCATCAATATATGCGCTCATCTCTGCGATCATTCCAGTGGTAAGGGACCTCACTATAGTACTATATGTGACAGCTACATCCCGGGCAGATATAACACTATCCCACTCAATTATCACTGCATCTCTAGTTGATCTAGCCTCATCCAGCTCAACAATAGCGACATCTCTATGAGCTAATGCCCCGTCTCTCTCTAATAGAGCTGCGTCCCTCCCCTCTAGGGCAATCAACATCATAGATCGAGCATGATCTCTCTTAAAGGTCATCAGATTAAGAATCTACTCTAAGTACTGTGCCGAGTGCTGAATCACAACAGTACTGGTACTAGGGGAATCCGGAAGAAATGCTGGCAACCCAGCAGCGGGCTCCTCCTCGATGTAGGTATCGATGTCCTCTATGGGCTCTACATCATCTGACTCGCTATCCGGTACTACAGATACTGCTGCAGCCGACAAAATCTCTGTCTCCATCCATGCAGAATACTCTGCAAAACTACCTGGATGACTAACAGAAAAAGAAGCTATCTCACGCTGATCCCAACAAGCATACACATGAGATTGGTCCTCTGCTGAGAGATATCGAGAAGCTGAATGCTGACCTATCTCCCCATCAAAAGGATGGAAAATCCTAGAACTAGTTGAACTACGACATCACGGCCAATGGGTGATAAGTAGTCACACCCCTCAAGCCAGCCAGAGGGAGGAAGTCCATGCCCGGAGCGTGAGTAATGAAGCTGTATGGTGAACAAAGCCCGAGCAGCACGTAATATATTTGAATGGATCTCGATATCTCATCAAAATGCGGACCAAGACAGAGCATCTATACGCTCCGATGGCTGAAAGGAGTATAACATGGCTACATAATGGGTGAACCAATATCCATGCCGTCTAAGGGTACCAAATGGTCTCAAGTGTGACATAAACCACACGTACAACATGACCGAACTCCCAGTGAACACTCCTGTAGGATACGTACAACAATAGGATGCCGACCGCAGGGTCTCTGCTACAATCATAGGTACAATGGTACGACCCTCTCTAAGAGCTCTCACAGCTATAATGACACCAATGTCTATCTCATCCATGTAACGCCGCATATAGACATACGATAGTACGCACAGCAATAGTACATCGACCCTGGCCAAACGCCAATGGTCCTCTGGTGCGGTGAAATCCCCGGAATGTCGTGAGTAGCTATCCCCGAGCCAAATCATCGTCTGAAAACGCCGGATATCACGTGGCGGATGTCAACTCGTCTCCGCACTACTTCACGCCGCAATCCTCGTGAGAGTCATGAATCGCTCACTCATGTCTCCCAAAGCCGGATGCACGCAAGGTCTGCGTCTAAAGGCGGCATCGACAAACCTGCATACTCCTCCAAAGTAGGAGTCAACTCATGGGTGCCGAATCGGATACACCGCCTATTCGGTAGCCAATGCTCTAGCATCCCGTCTACAAACCCTACGGGAACCTAAAAAGTAAATAAAGTCATGGTATGCTGCAACAACTATTCTACAGTCACCCTGTCTGGTGATGACATGCTATCATACCACGATCTCATACCCAATACCACTACTGACGGTTGGGTATGATCTATACGGCTAACTGTCGAAGAAGACATATGTGCGGGCCGTGTCATAAGACCATCCAGGGGTCAATGCTGAATATCTCTGGACATACATATGCATAACATGATACATGTATAACAGATAATGGATGGCAATATGATATAGGGAATGAAAAAATGGTGCATACATTCCTAAGTATATCATCATCTAATACATCAGCTCTGTACAGCTACAAATACAGGGAAATGGGGCACAACCGCCCTACTACTAACAGAGGTCTATCAAAAGATATAGCGAGAATGGGGAACAACCACCCAATATCTAACAGAGGCCTATCAAAAGATATAACGAGAATATACATCAAGAAAACCGTGGTCTCGATGTTCACGCCCTCAATCCTGTCCACCTGATGTAACTCATCCCGAGTCACTGGATCTCTATCAACAGGATGTCGGCCTATAAAGAGGAGGATCTACGCCGGCAAAAACCGAATGGGTCGTTCGAGGGCGGTCGAGCCGGAAGGAACAAATGACTCCGCTTCTACCGGATCTCCGCCCAAATGCTTGGATAAATATATGCTACCGATCCAACTCAAAGGTCAAGCTACTAATCTGGGTCATATGAGTCGGAGCTCGGACACAAGCTACCCAATCCGTCATCATCAAGGATCCTGGAACCATATCCCCCATAAACTGTGTGGCACGAGACTGGGCTCCTATAGTGCGAGGGGACCACCACCGCTGGAACGTCTCCTGAGTACATGGACCCTCTGATAATGCAAAACCGTCAACCCCCAACAATGGGATATCGGTGATGGGTGATCGTGATAATCTGAGCCAATGACGCTGGCAGAGGCAAGATCGGTATCTGGATCTCCCCTGTGGTGCTCCTAATAGCACGCTCTCCTTAATAGAGCTCCCAAATCTCCATCTCATGAAGAGAGGAACTCTTCCGGTGGAAATCAAATACTCGACTACGGTGGATGTCCATCCTCAAAGCCGATGGTCAATTGTTCCCTGAATAGGAATCCATGTAATGGTACCAAATTGCGAAGAACTCCAAACAGATACTGATGTGAGTGAATCCCTCGTGCAGGGGACCTCCCCGCAAAAATAGAATGGTGCCATCGTCGTCCTCGTGGATAGGTATCTAAACCTAACACACTCACAGGACGCAAACATGGGAGTCTCTCATAGGCCCAAAACTGCCAACACAATGGCAAAACATCTGCTATCAGTAAACACTCTTAACCTATGAATGAGAAAAGACAGAAGAAATACTCACCAGCAGAAATGGGTAAAATCCTATCCAATCCTAGCGTTTATTGCTTTTATATATATATATATATATATATATATATATATATATATTCATCCTGCCTGGAGTTTTCTTCGTGGCAGTTGATCGCTTTTACGGCTTTATTTACATTTCGTCCCGCATGGAGTTTCCTTCATGGCGGTTGACCATATTTACAGCTTTATTTACATTTCGTCCCTCCTGGAGTTTCCTTCATGGCGATTGACCATATTTACAACTTTATTTACATTTTGTCCCTCCTGGAGTTTCCTTCATGGCGATTGACCATATTTACAGCTTTATTTACATTTTGTCCCGCCTGGAGTTTCCTTCGTGGCGGTTGACCGTATTTACAGCTTTATTTATGTTTTGTCCCGCCTGGAGTTTCCTCCTTGGCGGTTGATAGCTTTTAACAGCTTTATTTATATTTTTGATCCCCTATGGAGGTGCTTCGTGGTTGGTGATTCTGTCTGTATATATATATATCTATTTACAGCTTTTATATATATACCTGCTTACTGCTTTCATACAAATTGCGGTATCTTCTGCGCCAAGGAATCATGTGATCACAGATTCGACCTATTGGATCTAGATTCGATTCCCGTGATGGACATTTTCAGCTGTAAGCAGCTTGTAAATTATTATGCGGTGTCTAAATTTTCTCAGATGGTTTCCATACCCACGAGGAAGTCGGCATTATTTTGTACATTATTTTCATATGGATGCCTCGCATTCGTAAAATAAAATCAATCAAGCCGAACACTTAATAAAATGGGAGTGCAAAAGGTCTCAATTACTATTGAGCATCAGGGTTTGAAAAACCTTTTTAAAAAACATCATTGCTATATCTTGCAAAAAATTGAATTTTTACATAAATTCAAACCCTGTGTATATAGGTTCGAATGAGGCCTCGCATTACTTCCAAATAACAGCACATTGACCCACACACACACACATTCAGATAATAGTTTCTTGAAAAGAGGTGGTCACCATGGTAACACGGATGTCGGGGGGTGCCTAACACCTTCCCCCCACATAACCAAGTCCTTAGACCCTAATGAATCTCGGTTTCACCGACCCGTTTTAGCAGTGTCACATCACTGGGTTAATGTGCAAACCTTTTCTCGGTTGTGTTGGTACAACCATTTAAAAAACCAACTAGCGACTTTTAACAGTCCATCGTCGACATTATACATGTCGGACCTTTTTCACTTGTTTTTTCAAACAAATCTCACCTAAAATGAGAACACCAAAGAACAAGTAACGGAAAGGGACATCCAAAAATCCCGACGTCGACAATCATTTATGATTTCATTTATGCTTTTAATCTTACAGACTTTATCTATTCCTCATTATTCATTATCTTGACTATTGGAGTTAGGTAACTCCTAATTCTTATTTTTATATCTCTTCAAGATTCTTCTTTGAATTTTCTTGTTTATATAACAATTCTTCCTTTAAGAATTTCTAACTTCATTTACATTGCTCAACATTTAATTCAAGTTCTACATTTTCATCATACGTGTCCATTTTTGTATACTTGATACACATCGAGTCTCTAATAGTTTCAATATGGTACGTTGAGTGCTTTCCCACAAACAACCAATAAACTAGGTTCTGAGTTGCTAGTTCATATATACCTCCGCTCTATGAAGGAATCGTTTAGCCCAGATACCATACATCAACCACTAAAGAGTACAATTGTACCATACTTAAATATAATTTTTTTTTCTTAACTTCTTTATCATCATCTTCTTATAGACATCACCTTACATCCTTATTATTGGAGTTGGGTAACCCCACATTCATATTCCTTATAACTCTGTGAGATTTTTCTTTGAATCCTTTCACACATGTTTTAATCATTTCTTTATAAATTTCTTAAATTACTTATTATTTTTCAAACTCTATTTGAGCTTATTCTTTCATAATCTTCACCTTCCTTCTTTAAGGTTATAGCCTACGGTACTACTACCTAAGGTTTATAACCTACATCTTTGATACCAACAGTAACGACCCCAAAATTCATACAATAATATTCTCCTTTTCGATCGTTAACAATACAACTGTAATCTATCTTTACATCATTATTCGATATTAAAAATCACTAAAAATGCAAAATATTTAAAACTTTTATACATTTCCTTCGGTATTGCCCTAAATCGTAACCTTTGCATTACATCTCTTCGATTCAAATTTATATCATGAAACGTTACAACAAAATGACTATACAAAGTCTTACATCATAAATAGATATCCATATACACCGGATATCTCAACTTACAATTCAACAACATGTGACATTCAAAATATTAAATACATTTCTCATAAAACATAAGTAATCTTCGTAAATATAGATCTCTATAATTCACTTAGCACATATCCTTACCTTGAAATCTTTACCTGCAAAAATTATTATTTGCAAGAGTGAGCTCGACAACTTAGCAAATTCTAACAGTTTTCATGCGTCACATATCATGTAATAATATGCCCAACATAAATATCCTAATAATTAAAGTAATATGACATACATGCTTGAATTCACATAGCAAATATAAAGATTGAGTTCCTTATTCAATCATCATTATTTAACCAAAATAATGTAGTCATAAATTGACTTTAACATTTCATGATTACAACATGTATGACATATCATGCCTGCTTACAACACATATAACATATCATGCAATTTAAAATAGTTCATCAAATCCACGTAGAAAATAGGAACCGAAAGACTTGCCTTGATCGTTGTTTATCAATAACAGATTAAGAACTTACAGCTATCTACACTTCACGTGCCCTACACAATTATATAATCACACACATCAACTATTAGTCACATAACAACACATAGTAATTGTAATGTAAACTCTACTCCAAATCTCATAATCCTTCCTGTTAATTAGCACACAATGTTCAATTAGATTGTGTTAACTTTTCGACTTATGTAATATTCAAAATTCATTCAAGTGTTTAAGTCTTGCTAGGAATACTTATGGGTTTTATATTAAAACCATTCCATATCTTATAATGTTCATTAACACTTGTCACGACGTTTCGACGTTCATTCGTCACACGCCAAAATTATCTCTCTTGTGTATGCTTAGTGTGCTTACATAACTTATCTAATACATCATTTATTAATGTTAATAATCATTATATTTACTAACATTCATGTTTTATAACTTAGGACACCATCCTTTATCGTCAGGAGCACTACACTTGCATATCTGCATGCTCGACGCCCTCTGATTGCCTCCTAATACATATCAGTCCCACAAATAACCATTGTGACCCCTGTTCCCGACCTCAAATTGAAAACCTTAAAAAACAAAAGTTGTAGGTCTATTCGTCCTCGTTCCGGATCATCTTGAATCACCTAAATCGGAGTCCGTATGAAAATGTTATGGTCGTTTTACTACACGAGGTCAAAACTGTCCGACCGTGTCAACTATTCTGGCACTGCAGCACCCCGAATAGCCTTGGGGGCCGCGCTACAGTGCCATTTAACAGTAAGGGACACATTTTATTTCCTTCCAGGTTTACTGTTCTTACTAACTTTTCACCCTTTCTCCTTCAAGCCTTCATAACTTGAGTTATACACACCCAAATCAGTCCGTTTTTGACTCTATGGATTCGTAATTCATAGAAATACAACATACTAAACTTATAAAAATTTACAGAAACACAAACTAGCCTAAATCGTGACCTAAAACTCATGTTCATACTAAACTTTTATGTTTGAACATATTTAGCGAATTCATTCACTATGGATTCGTTTCTTAACCAAATATATTCATTCAACTTGCGTTCTTTTTGTTTCTTATCGTATTAACACAATCCATCACCAATTTTAGAATTATACTACGAATTAAACATTAATTTGATAGTTTCAAAAGCCATTTTTCAGAAATTAATTCACAAAAAATCATTATGAATAAAATCCCTCTTGTTTATCAAAATTACATGGATTGAATTACTAGAACAACCATATAACTCATAATATATCATAATATAAGCCATATTACACATAAATCATGCTCACATCAAAGAGTTAAGAACAATTTTCAATGTAACTTCATAATCAAACACTATGAACATGATTTCATCATGTTCATCATATCTTTGTGAATTGAAACTTTTGAACAACTATAAAAATCTCATGTAAGCGTATATATATATATATATATATATATATATATATATATATATATATACACACACACACACACACACACACATCCCATTCACATATCAAAATTATGAAGTTTCACCAAAAGATTTTTGCATAGAACTCTAAAACTATGAAAAGATAGAAGAACTTGTTTTTACAATAAGTGTATTATGAAAATCATTTCATGGCATACAATCACATATGAACACCATATATACATAAATTCATAATCATGAAAACCTAATTTTACAAAGACTAAATACAAAATATCTTAATTTAGTATAAGGGTTATGTCGACGTCGGGATTTTTATTTGTCCCTTTTCGTTACTTGTTCTTTGGTGTTCTCATGCTAGGTGAGATTTGTATGAAAAAAACAAGTGAAAAAGGTCTAACATGTGTCATGTCGATGATGGACTGTTAAGAGTCGCAAGTTGGTTTTTTATATGGTTGTACCAACACAACCGAGAAAAGGTTTGCACATTGACCCAGTGATATTACACTGCTAAACGGGTCGGTGAAACCAAGATTCATTAGGGTCCGTGGACTTGATTATGCAGAGGGAAGGTGTTAGGCACCCCCCAACATCCGTGTTACCACGGTGACCACCACTTTTCAAGAAACTATTATATGAATGTGTATGTGTGTGTGGATCAATGTGCAATTATTTGGAAGTAGTGCAAGGCCTCGTTCGCACCTATATACACATGGTTTGAATTTATGTAAAAATTAAGTTTTAAACAAGATATGGCAGTGATGTTTTATAAAAGAGGTTTTTTAAACCCACGTGCTCAATAGTAATTGAGACCTTTTACACTCCCATTTTTATTAAGTGTTCGGCTTGATTATTTTTATTTTCAAGATACGAAGCATCTTTGAGAAAATAATACAAAATAGTGCCGAAGTCCTTATGGGTATGATAACCATATGAGGAAATCTGAACACTGTGAATAAATTTATAAGCTGCTTACAGTTGTCCATAACGGGAACTGAATCTAGATCCAGTAGACTAAATCTGTAATCACATGATTCCTAGGCTCACATGATGTCGCAATTGATAATAAAGCAGGAAGCATGTTGTAGACACTCGAAATTTTCTATACTACTGTCACTAACATTGCAGGAGAACAGATTTTTCTTTTAAGAGGGAACCCTGAAAGACAATCCATATCCATACCGAATACTACCAGAAGTTCAGCATCAACCCCGGATCGCAATCTTGGAGTAACAATTCCAACCTCAGATGTAATCCCGAGGCCTGCAGATACAATACCGGAACATACCCCGGAGAAGACCGATTAATCTCGGAGATAACCCCGAGATATCCAGTCTCAGTCCCAACCATGGGAATAGCCCCCAACCTTGGTGATAACCCCAAGGGATGCAGTTTCGACGATAACCCCAAAAATGCTTGTTTTAAATGTAACCAGCTTCCATCTCAGCGCTCACAACGAGATGCACTGTACCAACCCGATAATAACATCGGGAAGACAGGCACATCTCAAAGGTGACAATGAGGACCTTCAACAATTGCAGCAGCCCAATCTAAGCAAAGTATGAGCAACGTCTGCTTTATCAGCCCAATCCGACGATAACACCGGTGAGGGGCAACATCGTCATCTCGTCAACACGATGCCACATCACGTCGTCTTAACATCTCTATGCAACAATGTCCCACAAGACTAACCAATCTCGAGTGACTATTGTGCGGGGTAATGGATGAAAGTTGAAGCTTGAAGACCAGAGGGCATCGTCCCATCTTCAATGACTTCGTACAAACTCTAATTCCATGCCATTATACAACTGTCGACAACGGCGGTCCGAAATAGGTCCTGTATACAATGTCGTCCTCAAAAGGAAGAAAGTCTGGATGTTTAGATCATGTTTGCATAAACCAATGTCGAAAACCTGAAATAGAGAAAACAAAATAAAAATGTTTAAGTAAAACTGGACTAATTAAACCGATATCGTAAAAAAAATATTAATAATCACGGCTAAATTGTCCCCGGCAATGGCGCCAAAAACTTGTTGGGTAAAATCAATACGCTTAAAAACACGCAAGTGTACGTGGTTAACAAGTAATATAGTAGTGAATAAAGTATCGTTCCCACGAGGACAAAATATCAAGAGTTTTAACTTCACAATTATCAATTTTGTATTAACCCTAATTTTATTAAACTAATCAAGTCAATGGTTTTAAATTATATATAAAAAAAACTAAATTAATAAGGAAATAAACTATCACAAAACAGTCACCAATAACGAAATCCGGAATTTCAAACAATTAATGAAGAATTAGACTTATGATTTCACCCTGAGCTTCACTCTGATTTTCAAACCTTTATTCCAACTCAATTCAATATCCCAGTTTATTAATCAAGAACACGAACGTAGTAATAGCCACCTCTTGATGCACTAATACCGTATTAACATCAATCCACAATTAAGATAGAAATCCGTTAAACACCTAACTTAACCAACTCACTATATCTCTATGTGAACTGCAATTAAAGAAGGTTTAAGTTTAAGCTCTCTATACGATTACATGCGATGTCAAGCGTATCTATACCTTAACAATAATCATAAATCTGCTATCGACAAAATTCATGACACATGCTATATTAACTAGGTTTAGATTCGAATCTCCTCTCTCGATTCCTTTCAAATCCACAAGAACTGTTGATCAGGCAATTCATAAATTCACGCTCAAATTAACATAGATAAACTGAAAATATCTTATTGAATTGGAAATCAAAGTTATAGAATCATCGTTTTGCCCAAAGATCCATCACAAGTCTAATAAGTAAATTAGTTCATAACAAATGAATTAAAAACTGAATAATTTATTGAAAACTTCCTTCTAGTTACAAATAAGACTAAAGAGAAGAAGAATAAAGAAAACCCGATGTAGCCTTGATTCGCAACCGTTGTGACAATCTCTGAAAATTACTCCTCCAACGTTTGCTCTTGAATCCTTCAAATCGCTCTTGAATTAATGCCTTTTTGTTGTATGATCGTTGTTCTTCTACGTAATAGCAAGCTCTCCTTCTCTCTTGGCCGAAATCCATTTTTATTAGAGTCCAAGTGCATCATTCCAGTCCCACAAACCGAGCACCAAGCAGGAAGTCAAAAAGCGAGCAGGACACCCAGAATGGGACCCCGCCTCGGGTGAAGGTGCAAACAGCCCCCCCCGTGAAGCATGGCCACCGACTTCAATTTTCTTTCTTCAACTTTTTCCACTTTTGCTCCAAAAAGACCGCCTTTCCTCACCAATAGCATCCATGATCACCCTACACATAAAATAACATGAAACGAGTAAAAACGAACACAAAACATGAAGATAACTACGAATTTAAATTTGAAATGAATATTGATTCGTGTATATAAATTCCACTTATCATACTTCGAGACGACCTGACCCGAAAAACTCGGGCCCACCCGGGTTACCTCTGGTACACCTGCGGTTAAATTGTCTATAAATAGAGGGCTTGGGCTGCCCATTTTGCAAGAGAAAAAGGTGAGGAAACCCTGCCCAATTTGCTCTGCACTCACCCCATGCGGTGTATTTTTCCCTTTTAAACACCTGCGAGCTTATATATAGCCCTTTTGTATCTACAAAAGTCAGTGTTTACCCACTCTAAAGATATAGAAGTCTTCTTTGGCAGTCAACTGTAAGCCTTCTCACACACTTTATAGTCTTTCTCTTCATCTCAGCACACACCCTTCTACACGTTGAGAGTCGTGTTTCTTGCTTTTACCCGGACTTCGGTCCGTGGTTTCATTTTAGTCTATATATATATAGTATATATATATATATTTACATATATATTGACTAACATTATCGAGTTATGCCTCGATTGAGCCTGAACTTGATGCGGAGCGTTTATTTGCTTTAATATATATATATATATATATATATATATATATATATATATATATATATATATATATATATATATACATTTATATATATTAACTGTGTGTTGAACTTTGTTCGATGAGCCTGAACTTGATGCAGGAGCGTTTACTCGCTTTTGTATATATATATGAACTATGGTGGGACTCTATTCGATGAGCATGGATTTTACATCCAGTGCGTTTACTCGCTTTTCTATATATATATATATATATATATATATATGATGTGGTCGAACTCTACATTCGATGAGCACAATTTTACATCTTGTGCGTTTATTGCTTTTGCGAATATATATATATATATATATATATATATATATATATATATATATATATATATATTTTCATTCACTGGACTTTCCTTCGTGATGATTGATCGCTTTTATGACTTTATTTACATTTTATCCCTTTGAGTTCCTTAAATGGCGATTGGCCGTATTCTGACTTTATTTACGTTTTGTCTCTTTGAGTTTCCTCCGTGGAGGTTGATAGCTTTAACAGACTTTATTTAAATTTTGTCCCTTTAGAGTTTCCTCCGTGGCGGTTGATAGCTTTTAACAACTTTATTTACATTTTCGATCCCCATGGAGGTGCTTCGTGGTTGGTGATCATGTCTATATATATATTTTGACTTTTATATATATACTGCTTCTTCGCTTTCATATAAATTGCGATGATACGTAAGCTTAAGAATCATGTGATCACAGATTCATCCCATTGAATCTAGATTCGGTTCAGCGTGATGGACATTTTCAAATATAACCACTTGTAAATTATTATGCACGGTTATACGAATTTCCTCGGATGGTTTCCATACCCACGAGGAAGTCGGCATTATTTTGTACATTATTTTCGTACGGATGCCTCGCATCTGTCAAATAAAATCAATCAAGCCGAACACTTAATAAAATGGGAGTGTAAAAGGTCTCAATTACTATTGAGCATCAGGGTTTGAAAAAACCTCTTTTATAAAACATCACTGCCATATCTTGTTTAAAATAGATTTTTACATAAATTCAAACCCTGTGTATATAAGTGCGAACGAGGCCTCGCACTACTTCCAAATAACAACACATTGACCCACACACACACACATTCAGATAATAGTTTCTTGAAAAGAGTCGGTCACCATGGTAACATGGATGTCGGGCGGTGCCTAACACCTTCCCTCCGCATAATCAAATCACCGGACCCTAATGAATCTCGGTTTCACCGACCCGTTTAGCAGTGTCACATTACTGGGTCAGTGTGCAAACCTTTTCTCGGTTGTGTTGGTACAACCACTTAAAAAGCTAACTGACAACTCTTAATAGTCCATCGTCGACATTATACATGTCGGACCTTTTTCACTTATTTTTTCAAACAAATCTCACATAAAATGAGAACACCAAAGAACAAGTAACGGAAAGGGACATCCAAAATTCCCGACGTCAACAGGTGGCGACTCCGCTGGGGACTCCAGTAAGAGGACTTAAGCCGCTATTACAATCTTTCCAAAACTGTTATCTGTCTGTGTGTGGATGAATGCATTTCCTTATTGCACTTAGTGCTTCGCACCATATCTGTTGAATGCTCCACACAAGGAGGAGTCCCGGTCATTACCATACCTGAACTACAGTTGGATACGACCAACAAAACTCATGATGCTGACCATCCCACTGGAGATCCAGACACTGGTGACATCAAAAAGAAAGTCCTCCAAATGGAAGAGACCCTTCGCGCTATCAAAGGAATTGGAACACACGGGAGTGTTTCATATGCTGATCTGTGTATTTTTCCTGGTGTTCATTATCTAGAAAAATTTAAAACTCCTGACTTTGAAAAATATGACGGGTTAGGAGATCCTTACACACATTTAAAGGTGTTTATTGGAGAACTTGGATCTTATGCAGAGGACGAAAAGCTTAGAATGCAATTGTTCCAGAAAAGTCTAACTAGAGAAGCCCGGTCGTGGTACCCAAGATTAGACAATTCAAAGATCCATAGCTGGGAAGAGCTAGCACATGCTTTCCTCACTCAATACAGCTTTCAAACTCATATGGCTCCTTATCGATCGGTATCAAATTACCAAGATCAAGAAACAGTCTAACGAGTCTTTCAGAGAGTATGCTCAAAGGTGGAGACACCTGGCTGCCCAAGTTAGTCCTTCCATGACAGAATCAGAAATGGTTATGACTTTCATAGACATACAAGAAGCTTCCTTCTATGAGAGAGTTTTAGCCGGCATCGGCAAACCATTTTCTGAAATGGTCAAACATGGGGAGATGGCTGAGATGGGATTGAAGTCCGGAAAGATTCAAGACCTAGTTTGCACTCAAAGTCATTCTTTGATCACATCCAATCTAGAAATTATGGGAACAACCCCGGAGGGTCCATAAAAAGAAAGAAGAAGATGTTTCCCTGATACTATAGGGGCAAAAAGGCAATCAGAACATGCCTATTCAAAGGAGAAACTACACTCCCTTTCAAGCACAGTCTGTAAACCATCCAATACCAAAAGGTGGAGAAGTCAAATACCCTCGAGTGTTTACACCCTTAGGGGATACCCTCGAGAACATTTTAAATCTTCTGACAACACAGAAGAAAATTACGCATCTTCTTCCACCAGCCAGCCCTAATGGACGGGGTTTCAATGCTGCTAGGAAATGTGTTTATCATGTCGGGGCACCTGAACATGATACTCAGGATTGTTAGGCCTTAAAACACAAGATCCAGGACCTGATAGACAATGGAGAGATCGTGGTCACCAAACCAGATCAGCCTCATGTTCAAGACAACCCTCTTCCTCAACACAAAGAAGAAGATGTCAACATGATTAATTGGAGCAATGGACAGAGTTCCAATTTTAGCTGTAAATCTTCCCAGACCCTCAAAGACGGTGATGACAAATGGGATTATGCCAAGATCCAGTTCACAATGGATTGAGCAATTGGCGGAACTGGTGACTTATCAGCATCAAGTGACTCGTCCATTAATCAGCCAGGAGCATTCCAGTCTCCTACCTATTGTCATGAATATTCCCTCGTCACTTTCAAAAATTGAAATGCTGGAAGACAAAGTGACAAAGAGAGCAAATGCCAAAGACCGTCGGGATTTCGCCAACAAAAGGGAATTCACCTATCTAGGCCAACTTATGGAGGAAATCCTTCATATGTTAATCAATGAAGGAAGGATCAATTCCCTTCTACCTCCAATCAACCCCCATTCAGGACGGTACAACTCTGATGGAGTGTGTCAATATCATTCCCAGTCTCACGGTCACAGTACAGAAGAATGCTAGGCACTCCGCCACCTTATTAAAAATCTATTCGACAGTGGTGTCCTGCCCCTAGCAGACGACGATACTGTGTTACGTGCAAGTGAGAATGCAGGCCCTACTAAGTGGAAAAGTGTGGTAGCAGTCATATCCGCTGAAACTGATGGGATTAATATATTACTCACAACGCCAACAATTTAACTCAAGGGAGGCAACAATCCTTTGAAAGTGGCCACTCTCGAGCCAATCAACTTGCCGTGCAGAGAATAATATCCTATTGTTAGCTTGCGTATAGTTCCGTGGAATTATGGAGAAGGTAAAGGATCCACCTCACATACAACTGCTACAGTGTCGAAGGAAAATCCACTGTATCTTCCCCACCGGGTGATGAATCCCACCACCAAATCAAAGGGGAAAATACCCATGGAGAACATTGAAAAATTCCTCCGCGCTGTGGGTCATAATGAAGCTATGGTGGTTTTAAACTTGAAAGAAGGTTAAAGGTTTTAGAAGAAGCCTATCTCCCAACATCAGTGGATATGGAAAAGTTTCAACATCTAGTTGATCACATTTTTAACAACAATGTGATATCCTTCACTGATGATGACATACCGCCCGAAGGGACCGGTCATTACAAGCCGTTGCACATTGCGTTCTTGTCCTCCGGATATATGGTAGCTGGAGTCTTAATAGATGGAGGTTCCACTCTGAATATCTGCCCATACGCTACCTTAAATAAGATGAATATCAATCTCAACCGAATTCGGAGTAGCCATACTATCATCAAAGCTTTTGATGGTGCCTGGAAAAATTCGGTCGGAGTAATTGAGCTGCCAATCGAAATTGGTCCTCACACATTCTACGTATCTTTCCATGTGCTCAAGATAGATTCGGGATACAACCTTCTCTTGGGACGACCATGGATTCACATGGCTGGGGCAGTCCCCTCCACCCTTCATCATCAATTGAAATACATTATCAAAAATAGCCTGGTCACGGTCAACGCTGAACTAAAATATCCTCAACACGGGGATATACCGTTCATCAATGCCAATGCGGATGTTGAACCAGTCAATTTTTATGCTTTGGAAATAAGCAATACACAATACCATGCTATTGGAGCGCCATTGCCCGAACCCAAGATTTCTATCGAGGTAATGTTGACTACTCAAGAAATGATGTCATTAGGTCATAAGCCGGGACAAGGATTGGGTAAAGATTGCCAGGGTATCAAATATCCAATTCTCTTAACCAGCAAACTGAGCAATTTGGGCTAGGCTATTACGCCTGCTCTAGTCACGAGAATCCTCATAAACATCAATGATTCCTTGACTTCAACCATGTGGCGTTTATCTTCGCCTTCAAACTCTGAGTCCGCACAACCTCCTGTAAAGGTGCCAGCCAATGTAATGGCTATGTTATTTCCCAAGCCGGTACCGGTGAAAGAGAAAGAAATCTTTGTTCCAAATCCTGCAGTGGAAGAAGATGAACGAAGAATCAAGCAAGACATTATACGGATGATGTCCGGTATACGCATCATCGTTCATGATGAACATACCAATCGATACACCCCAGACGATGATTGCCCAGACGTAATGGCCATCATTCGGGACAGGAAGGATGATGACAATCCCTCCAACACTGCGATCCACCCGGACTTTGCCCATGCCAATTGGAACAGTATTCCTTGCATTGGTCGTCAAGGGTAAAGCGGGCAGAAACTCTTTCTGCCTTGTAGATATAATAACTGCTTACTTTTCTGTATAGTATTAGCAGTTCATTTTGCTAGTATATGCTAACACTGTGTATGATCAACACATTTCATATATATTAAGTGAAAGCATATTTTGTTTCAAGACTCTGAATTTAGATGTGCCTGTAATTTCTGATACGGTGCCTCTTCTCCACAAGGATTGTACCTTTGATGTAGAGATGAATTCAGCCTTGATGGATATACTGGATGACATTGAGGTGCCTCCAGAAATTCAAGAATGGGTCAAAGACAAACCTAAGCCCAACCTTGATCAAACAACTTCTTTCAATCTCAGAACCTTGGAAAGCCCTAAGTTAATCTAGATTGGTTCAGACCTTACCCCAAACCAACGGAATGACATGGTTACGCTATTAACCCAATTCTAGGATGTGTTTGCATGGTCTCATGAAGACATGGTGGGTTTGTCCACTGACATTATCCTTCATCACATTCCCATTAAAGAGGGATTTAAGTCAGTCAAGCAAAAGCTCAGGCGATTGAAACCTGAATGGAGTTTAAAGGTGAAAGAAGAAATTGTGAAACAATTCCAAGCTGACATCATAATGGTGTCTACATATCCTGAATGGATATCCAACATTGTGCCCGTGCCTAAACCTGGAGGGAAGATGCGAGTTTGCGTGGATTACCGGGACTTGAACAAAGCTTACTTAAAAGATAGCTTTCCTGTGTCATTTATCCACATTCTCATTGACAATACTGCGTAGTACGACATGTACTCCTTTGCTGATTGCTTTACGGGGTATCATCAGATCATGGTTGCTGAGGAAGATCATGAGAAAACTACTTTCATCACGCATTGGGGAACCTTTTGCTATAGACGGTTGTTATTCGGCCTCATCAATGCTGGAGTCACCTATCAACGAGCTATGATGGCTCTTTTCCACGACTTAATGCATAAAGAGATCGAGATCTACGTGGATGACATCATTATCAAGTCTCGGAAGGAGGATGACCATATAGACCATCTCAAAAAGTTGTTCAACAGGTTGCGTAAGTACAACTTGAAGTTGAATCCAGCTAAATGCGCCTTTGGTGTTAAATCAGGCAAGTTGCTAGGATTTCTAGTCAGCCACAAAGGGATTGAGCTGGATCCTGCCAAAATCTAAGCCATCACGGAAATGCCCATTCCTCAGACATAGAAGGAAATACGGGGATTTTTGGGAAGAATCAACTTCATTAGCAGGTTTATCTCCCAACTCACAGCAACCTGTGAGCCAATCTTCAAGCTATGAAGGAAGAACTCCTTCATGAAATGAAATGATGAGTGGCAAAATGCCTTCCTTACCATCAAGAAATAGATAATCAAAGCTCCCGTCTTGGTACCACCTAGGGATGATGTTCCCCTATTCATATACCTGTCCATAAGTGACAATGTCATGGGATGCATGCTAGGACAGAAAGACGATTGAGGCCAAGAACGAGCTATCTATTACCTCAGCAAAAGGTTCAGTAGCAGTGAACACAAGTACACTCTGATCGAAAAGACATGTTATGCTTTAGCATGGGCTTCTATGAGATTACAGCATTACCTTCATGGTCACACAACCCATCTCATATCCCGCGTGGATCCTCTTAAGTACGTGTTTAACAAACCTATATTAAATTGTCGGCTGTCCAGATGGCAGTTGATCCTACAACAATTTGACATTGTATATGTGACTCAAAAGTCCATCAAAGGTCAAGGAATTGCGGATCAACCGGTCATTTGCCCTTCGAGGGGATTTCAAACCCTTGGAAACATATTTCCTCGATGAAGGAGTAATGACAATGCAAAGAACACCATCGATCGCGATCTGCGCCCAATCATGGAAGATGTATTTTGATGGAGCTGTTAATATGGAAGGTTCTGGAGATGGAGAAGTTCTAGTATCTGATACGGGGGAGCAGTATCCCGTTGCCGTCAAATTATAGTTTGTCAGCACCAACAATACGGCTAAGTATGAAGGCTGTCTCATGGGGCTAAAACTTGTTCGTTCAATGGGCATCAGGCGGTTAACTGTCTTTGGAGATTCGAAGTTGGTAATCAGACAATACACCAGAATCTATCAAACCAAGGAACTACATATTTCTTTGCCTTACCATCAAGCGAGTTTTGAAGATGGCTTTGGAGTTCAAGAAATCTCCGCTCTACACATTCCTCATAATAGGAATGACTTTGCGGATGCATTAGCAACTTTGGCATCCTTGATTCGCATATCAGACAAGGGACACTTGTCGAGTGTCACAATTTCCCTGCACAAGGCCCCAGCCTATGGGAATTACGTTGGAGAAGTATCGGATGAGCTACCTCCCATCCAACATCCTTGGTATCAGCATATCAAGGAATATTTACGAGATGGATCTACACCCGCTGAGGCGAGCCTGGCTGAGAAAAGGCGGATCCATAGACTTGCTATGAAATTCTACCTGAGTGGTGATGCACTCTACAAAAGAGATGCAGGACTAGGTCTCCTCAGATGTTTAGACAAAGATCAAGCCCAAAGGCTTATGGATGAAATCCATGGTGGAGTCTGTAGCCCCCACATGAGTGGCTCCCTCCTTGGCAAAAAAGTCCTCAGGACGGGACATTATTGGCTATCTCTCAAAGCTAATTGCAATGACCACGTCAGGAGATGCTATCAGGGCCAGATTCATGGGAATGCTATACACGCCCCTCCACGGGAACTCCACAATATGAGTTCACCTTAGCCCTTCTCAATGTGGGGAATGGACGTTATCTGGACCATCGAGCCTAAAGCCAGTAATGGTCACCGATTTATCATCACCATGATCGACTACTTCACCAAGTAGGTAGAAGCAGCCTCTTTTCCCAGGGTTACTAAAGAAGTCATCATTGATTTCATCAGAAACAATGTTGTTTGTTGATACGAACAACCAAAGGTGATTGTGTTAGACAATGCCAAGAACCTCAACAACAAAATGATGGAGTAATTGTGCAATAAATTCCACATCAAACATCTCAACTCTGTCATCTATCGTCCAAAGATGAATGGTGCGGTTGAAGCGGCTAACAAAAACATCAAGAAGATTATGCAAAAGATGTCCGCCAACCACAATGATTGGCCTGACCTATTGCCTCCGACCCTATTAGCCTACAGAACCTCAATGCGTACTTCTACTGGGGCAACCCCCTACGCATTAACCTATGGGATGGAAGCAGTGCTCCCCATAGAAGTTGAAATGGAATCCCTTAGAGTGTTGATAGACGCTCAGCTGGATAAAGACCAATGGGTACAAGACAGGTATCACCAATTGTCTCTAATAGACGAAAGGCGAACCGCGGCTATCTTCCACGGTCAGTTATATCAACAAAGGATCGCCAGATCCTACAACAAAAAGTCCAGCTACGACAGTTTAAACAACATGACTTGGTTTTGAAGAAGATTCTTTACAACCAAGATCAATCTAAGGGAAAATTCGCTCCTAACTGGGAAGGCCCATTTGTTGTCAAAAAAGTATTGACAAGAGGTGCTCTCAGATTGCAAGAAATGGACGGCGATGAATTTCCACAACTCATCAACTCAGACGTCGTGAAACAGTACTATGTCTGAAGTAATTCGCAAACACCCTGATGCAGAATCATCAGGTCACCAGTCATTCCGGTTCTTTAACCCTTTACCACCTACAACTTTTTATACATTTTGCCCCTTAGGGAGACATACATTGCAAGCCAGCAGCCTGGCCCTCCTTTGTGTTCCTACAACTTAGGTCATCCCACCGCGAATTGAACCTCTCGCACTTGCAGTTTGGCTACCCATACATGGGATCAAACTTCTCATACCTGCAGTTTATCCTCAACCTAGGATTAAACTTTCTCCTCCACGCATTCTGACCTGCACATGGGATTACGCCTTTCGTCTCGCCCTGAGGGGCGAACTACGTCGACCTGATCTCCTCTTTAATAGGAGTACGTAGGCAACCATGTCATATGGCCTGGTCGCAATAAAACAAAAATAACAAAAACATTTCTACCATCTTCTCCTCACAAAAACAACAAATAACATTCCTACACCATTTCAGCCAAACACAACATTGAACCTCTTACACCAGGTTCGAACTACGCAGACCTGATCTCCTCTTCAATAGGAGTACGTAGGCAGCCATTCATGGTGTGGTCTCACCCCCTACCAAAACACAAACCCATATCAGTTGGTACTGGAATCATCCTTTAATCCACTACATTTCATTTGGCTTCAGACCAAAGGGATGGAATTACCTGAACTCCTCCCAAGTAGGAGATTCGGCGACCATCTAAGCTTTGGTCATACCTTGAAGAGCAACACCAATCCATAAGAGGTGGAATTAACTAGGCTTCTCCTAAATAGAAGTACTAGCGACCATCTGTGGTGCGGTCAATCTTAGAGAGGAAAGCCACACTCCTCTCCACATTTCCATTCAGAAACAAGTCCCAAGACACCAAAGATGGTAAGGATACATACAGATCGATGATCCATTTTGAACTATCCAGAGATAACTCAATGTCCATCCACCTAGGAGGAATTCAGAATACATCAAGATCACAAGCCCTGAAGCAGCAGTCAAAATATCAAGCAAGTATTCAGGCATATCAAAAAGGGAAGTGATCAAAAATATATTTCCCTGCCATATATATAATGTTGTTTGATATACAAAATGTAAGTTGTACATGACAAAATGGCTAGGCTAGTCTGTGCAGGTAAATACAAGCTCATCTACAAGTCAGGATATATGCGAGCTAACAAGCCCAACATGGCGTCCCTCTCAGAAGAAGGAGGCGAAGTTGTGGTCTCCTGTATGAGAATATCCACATGACCCAACAAATCTGTAGCCATCTGCATGGTGACAATATGATCATCAATATATGCGCTCATCTCTGCAATCATGCCAGTGGTAAGGGATCTCACGGCAGTACTATCTATGACGGCTTTATCCCGGGCAGATATAGCACTATCTCGCTCAACTATCACTGCATCTCTAGATGATCTGGCCTCATCCCGCTCAACAACAGCGGCATCTCTGTGATCTAATGCCTCGTCTCTCTCTAATAGAGTTGCGTCTCTCCCATCAAGGGTAGTCAACATCATAGATCGAGCCTGATATCTCTCAAAGGTCATCAGATGATGACTCTGCTCTAAGTACTGTGTCGAGTGCTAAATCACAACAGTACTGGTACTAGGAGAATCCGGAAGAAATCTTTGGCAACCCACCCAAAGAAATGGCTCCTCCTCGATGTAGGTATCGATGTCCTCCATGGGCTCTACATCGTCTGACTCGCTATCCGGTACTGCAGATACTGCTGTAGCCGACAAAATCTTTGTCTCCATCCATGCATAATACTATGCAGAACAACATGGATGACTGACAGAAAAAGAAGCTATCTCACGCTGATCCCAACAAGCATACACACGGGATCGGTCTTCTGCTGAGAGATATCGAGAAGCTGAACGCTGACCTATCGCCCCATCGAAAGGATGAAAATCCTGGAACTAGTCGAACTGCGACATCACGGCCAGTGGGTGATAAGTAGTCATGCCCCTCAAGCCAGCCAGAGGGAGGAAGTTCATGCTTGGAGCGTGAGTAATGAAGCTGTATGGTGAGCAAAACCCCGAGCACGGCAATATGCTGAATGGATGTCTGATATCTGCCAAAAATGCGGACCAAGATAGAGCGTCTATACACTCCGACACGGCTGAAAGGAGTATGACATGGCTACATCATGGGTGAACCAATACCCATGTCGTCTAAGGGTACCAACCGGTCTCAATTATGACATAAACCACACATACAGAATGACCGAACTCCCAGTGAACACTCCTGTAGGATAAGTGCAACAGTAGGACG
The DNA here is from genome assembly GCA_020205605.1 of Panax ginseng. Classification (NCBI taxonomy): domain Eukaryota; kingdom Viridiplantae; phylum Streptophyta; class Magnoliopsida; order Apiales; family Araliaceae; genus Panax; species Panax ginseng. The sequence continues at coordinate 48,413,739 of CM035141.1, forward strand.
CTGACCGCAGGGTCTCTGCTACAATCATAGGTACAATGGCACAACCCTCTCTAAGAGCTCTCACAACAATGATGACACCAATGTCTATCTCGTCCATGTATTATGGCATATAGACATACGACAATACGTACAACAATAGCACATCAACTCTGGCCAAACGCCAGTGGTCCTCTGGTGCGGTGTAATCCCCGGAATGTCGTGAATAGCTATCCTCCGAGCCAAATCTGTCGTACAGAAAATGTTGGGATATCATGTGGCCAGATGTCAACTCGTCCTGCACTACTCTGCGCCGCAATCCTGTGAGAGTCATGAATCGTCTACTCATGTCTCCCAAAGCCAGATGCACGCAAGGTCTGTTTAAAGGCATCATCGACAAACGTTCATACTCCTCCAAAGTAGGAGTCAACTCATGGGTACCAAATCGGAATACTTGCCTATCCGGTAGCCAATGCTCTAGCATCCCGTCTACAAACCCTACGGGAACCTGAAACATAAATAAAGTCATGGTATCTTTGCGAAGAATCGATCTACAATCACCACATGTCTCTGGGTGACATGCTATCATACCACGATCGCATACCCAATACCACCACTGATGGTGGGATATGATCTATACGGCTAACTGTCGAAGAAGACATCTGTACGGGCCGTGTCATAAGTCCATCGAGGGGTCAATGCTAAATATCTTTGGACATACATTCATATGCATAACATGATACATGCATAACAGATAATGGATGGCAATATGATATAGGGAATGGAAAAAACGATGCATACATTCCTAAGTATATCATCATCTAATACATCAGCTCTATATAGCTACAAATACAGGGAAATGGGGCACAACCGCCCTACTACTAACATAGGCCTATCAAAAGATATAGCGAGAATGGGGAACAGCCACCCAATATCTAACAGAGGCCTATCAAAAGATATAACGAGAATACACATCAGAAGAAGACCATGGTGTCGATGTCCACATCATCAATCTTGTCCACTTGATGTAACTCCTCCTGAGTCACTTGATCTCTATCAACAGGGATGTCAGGCCTATAAAGAGAAGGATCTGCTACCAAAAAAAGCCGAATGGGTCATCCGAGGGGCGGCCTTTGAGTAGGAAGGAACAAATAACTTCGCCTCTGCTGGATCTCTGCCCAAATGCCGGATAAATATATGTGCTTGGTCCAACTGTCGGGTCAAATTATCAATCTGTGTGGCGCGGGACTGGGCTCCAATAGTACGAGGGAACCACCAACGCTGGAATGTAGCCAGATGCCAACTCGTCCTGCACTACTCTGCGCCGCAATCCTGTGAGAGTCATGAATCGTCTACTCATGTCTCCCAAAGCCAGATGCACGCAAGGTCTGTTTAAAGGCATCATCGACAAACGTTCATACTCCTCCAAAGTAGGAGTCAACTCATGGGTACCAAATCGGAATACTTTCCTATCCGGTATCCAATGCTCTAGCATCCCGTCTACAAACCCTACGGGAACCTGAAACATCAATAAAGTCATGGTATGCTACAGCAACTGATCTACAGTCACCCTGTTTGGTGGTGACATGCTATCATACCACGATCGCATACCCAATACCACCACTGATGGTGGGATATGATATATATGGCTAACTGTCGAAGAAGACATCCGTACAGGCCGTGTCATAAGTCCATCGAGGGGTCAATGCTAAATATCTCTGGACATACATTCATATGCATAACATGATACATGCATAACAGATAATGGATGGCAATATGATATAGGGAATGGAAAAAACGATGCATACATTCCTAAGTATATCACTATCTAATACATCAGCTCTATATAGCTACAAATACGGGGAAATAGGGCACAACCGCCCTACTACTAACAGAGGCCTATCAAAAGATATAGCGAGAATGGGGAACAGCCACCCAATATCTAACAGAGGCCTATCAAAAGATATAATGAGAATACACATCAGAAGAAGACCATGGTGTCGATGTCCACATCATCAATCTTGTCCACCTGATGTAACTCCTCCTGAGTCACTTGATCTCTATCAACAGGGATGTCAGGCCTATAAAGAGAAGGATCTGCGCCGACAAAACTGAATGGGTAGTCTGAGGGGCCAGCGCCTGAGTTGGAAGGAACAAATGACTTTGCCTCTGCTGGATCTCTGCCCAAATGCCGGATAAATATATGTGCCTGGTCCAACTGTCGGGTCAAATTATCAATCTGTGTGGCGCGGGACTGGGCTCCAATAGTACGAGGGAACCACCAACGCTGGAATGTGGCCAGATGTCAACTCGTCCTACACTACTCTGCGCCGCAATCCTATGAGAGTCATGAATCGTCTACTCATGTCTCCCAAAGCCAGATGCACGCAAGGTCTGTTTAAAGGCATCATCGACAAACGTTCATACTCCTCCAAAGTAGGAGTCAACTCATGGGTACCAAATCGGAATACTTGCCTATCCGGTATCCAATGCTCTAGCATCCCGTCTACAAACCCTACGGGAACCTGAAACATCAATAAAGTCATGGTATGCTACAACAACTGATCTACAGTCACCCTGTCTGGTGGTGACATGCTATCATACCATGATCGCATACCCAATACCACCACTGATGGTGGGATATGATATATATGGCTAACTGTCGAAGAAGACATCTGTACGGGCCGTGTCATAAGTCCATCGAGGGGTCAATGCTAAATATCTCTAGACATACATTCATATGCATAACATGATACATGCATAACAGATAATGGATGGCAATATGATATAGGGAATGGAAAAAACGATGCATACATTCCTAAGTATATCATTATCTAATACATCAGTTCTATATAGCTACAAATACGGGGAAATAGGGCACAACCGCCCTACTACTAACAGAGGCCTATCAAAAGATATAGCGAGAATGGGGAACAGCCACCCAATATCTAACAGAGGCCTATCAAAAGATATAATGAGAATACACATCAGAAGAAGACCATGGTGTCGATGTCAACATCATCAATATTGTCCACCTGATGTAACTCCTCCTGAGTCACTTGATCTCTATCAACAGAGATGTCAGGCCTATAAAGAGAAGGATCTGCGCCGGCAAAACTGAATGGGTCGTCTGAGGGGCCAGCGCCTGAGTTGGAAGGAACAAATGACTTTGCCTCTGCTGGATCTCTGCCCAAATGCCGGATAAATATATGTGCCTGGTCCAACTGTCGGGTCAAATTATCAATCTGTGTGGCGCGGGACTGGGCTCCAATAGTACGAGGGAACCACCAACGCTGGAACATCTCCTGAGTACATAGACCCTCTGATAATGCAAAACCGTCAACCCCCAACAATGGGATATCAGTGACGGGTGACTGTGATATGGGCCAATGACGCCTGGCAGGAAGCAAGATCAGTATACAGATCTCCCCTGTGGTGTTCCTAATAGCACGCTCTCCTAAATAGAGCTCCCAACCTCCATCTGTGAAGTGAGGAACTCTCCTGGTGGAAATCAAATACTCGACTCCAGTCGGGTGTCCATCCTCAAAGCCGATGGTCAAATGTTCCCCTGAATAGGGAATCTATGTAATGGTATCAGCTGTCAGCAACTCCAGCTATATACGGCAGTGATAAATCGCCATGCAAGGCACTGGTTCCCCTCCAAACTCCATACCTATGATAAATCGCCAATCTATAGGCGTCATCATCACCTCGCAATCCAGCAGATGGAGTGACTGAGCCTGATGAAACCATCGCTCAGACAATACCCTGAGGTAACCCCAGGGACAACGACGGGGAAGGATGGAGAAGAATGCCCCGAATCCCCACTCATGCTCTACCGCTTTATAGTCAGGATGAAGTGCCTGGTACATGGAGTGAATGCTGAAGCAGTTCCCTCGAGGCTGTGTAAAACTAGGAACCTGCATGAAATGTAGATCAACATCAAAACCCTTTAATCCTCATCATTGGGAAAGAAGGAAGATCAAAGTCTAACGCCATACCTCGTTAGCATGCAAGTACATCGATGGATATCTGCTCAAATCACCGAGCAACTTTGGGTTTGCCACCTGAATACTCGGAAGCTCCCTACGAGGGACATGTGCAGCAGGAGCGGGATCCTCAATTGGAATATCCGCCTCCTCGTCCTCAACGTCTGGCACATCTACCCGAACATGACGAATCACGGCCTCCACCAACCAACGAGGCTGTCTGACAAAACAAGGATGAGGCACTTCGGAAGCCCTCCGCCGTATGCCAGAAGTGGTCCTGTGAGAACTGCTTGGCTGATCCGGATCCATCAATATCTGGACAACAAGTCTCCAAATCACCTCAGAAAGGGTGTGATATTTCTTTACCTGGAGCTTTCTAGAATGCATTTATATCTATATGCATGCATGCATTTATATCTATATGCATGCATGCATTTATATCTATATGCATGCATGCATTTATTTTAACATATACTAGAGTTAAAATGCATGACTACCCAATTCCTGCGTTTGAAATTTTTTTTTGCCATAGTCCCCTTTGAAAATAGGACTATCCACATGCACATAAGCATGTCTAGGTGGCCATTCAGTAGCGTACCTGCCCCAAAGTCATATACATAATATATGCATTAAAAATTAAAATCATCATGCATAAGGTCAACCACAATACTAGGAGTACTTTGCCTTGCTACCTTTTGCTCATTGGACCTCAAATAGGACAAAAAATAGCAGAAAAAGGTGCCAATTTGACTGTCTCAAAAGTCAATTTTTTCACATCATTATGTTCAACATGGTTTAATACTAACATTTACTATGTTGAATATTTTTTATCAAGTAATTTGTGCATACATAATCACTAATATGTGTTTAGATGCATTTTATGCAATAACTCACAATCCAACGGATAAAAACTGGAAAAAATACATACATACGTTACCAGGATAGTGTAGAACACTTATATGGTGAAAGAATTTGCAGAAAGTAGCCCGAACTCAACAGATCTGAAAGAGGCTCAAGGATTTTCCTTCGCGCGACAAGTTGAAGTGACTTGTGAGACCAACCTGCTAGAATTTATCATCCACGATTGGCCGCAGGCCCACCTATGGCTGCAGCAGGTGCACCTGCGGCACCCCTATGTGGGTCCCACCCCTCTGACTTTGTCCAGTTCGAGTTACAAAGGAGTTCTTGCGGACTAAAAAGGTCAAATCGAGAATAAAGACGCCACGCGATTGAGCAAAACAACATACAATGCTGGTCTTCTCAGATGAGACTTTGAATCGGTACATCACTCATTGGTAGTCACCTGAACACAAGGTATACCCTGCCGATGATCTCATTTGTCACAAATCACAAACGATAATACCTTATACAGGTCCGATGCCGCCAACTCCAGGTCGTTACCCTACGTGAGTCCCCGACGGGGGTTACAACGTGAGTCCCCGACGGGGGTTACAACGTGAGTCCCTGACAATGGTTACAATGTGAGTCCCCGATGGGGGTTACAACGTGAGTCCCCGACGGGGGTTACAACGTATATCTCCGGCGGGAGTAACAACGCATGCTCATCGGTTGACACACAAATCAGCGAAGGTCAAGCAGCCTTTACGTTATTTCCGCCGATAACGATTAAACCTATCAGAGCTCTAGAGCTATTCAAGGTTTTCACACCCGACTGCTCGTATTCCCCAGTATAACCCCGGCGGGGGTCACAACGCAATGCTCCGATGATCTACACAACAACGGAGGTCAAGCAACCTTGACAATCTACCCACAGAGTTTCAGCCGTTGATTCATACGCCGACGAAGGTCAGGCATCCCTGACAACATTTGCTGTTGGCAGTAAATCCAACCGGATCTTGACATACCCTGGCGATACTAACAAGAAAAAGTAAATGTTATCAAAGAGGATATATGATGGAATATGTTATACACATCCTCAAACAGATCAAGCTTTATCCCCACAGATCTCTTACACATAAGAGGTACATCTTCAAGATCAAGTCATAATCAAAGACCCAGGAATTTGGTGATAACTCCAACATCAACATCCTAACAAATTCGGATTACACATCAAATCTGGTCATCTTTGCCAATCCCAAGTTGAAGCAACAAGGAGCCAACAATCATCCCCAGCGTGTCGGGCTACAACCCCGTACAAAGGCATCATACATTTGCATCATGTTGTTATCCATAGTACCATGTTTGTCTTGTTATGTTTCAAGTGTCTAGGATTCTTTATCCTACCCAATGCATCGCCATGCATGAGTATGATAAAGAGGGGCATCTGTAGACACTCGAAATTTTCTGTACTACTATCACTAACATTGCAGGAGGACATATTCGTCTTTTAAGAGGTAACCCTGAAAGATAATCCAAATCCATACCGGATACTACCGAAAATTCAGCATCAATCCCGGATCGCAATCTGGGAGTAATAATTCAACCTCGGATGTAACCCCGAGGCTGCGCAAATCAATCTAAACACACCGGAGAAGACCGATTAATCTCGGAGATAACCCCGAGATATCCACTCTCAATCCCAACCATGGGAATAGCCCCCAACCTTGGTGATAACCCCAAAGGATGCAGTTTCAGCGATAACCCCGGAAATTCTTGTTTCAAATGCAACCAGCTTCAATCTCTGCGCTCACAACGAGATGCACTGTACCAACCCGGCAATAACATCGGGAAGACAGACACACCTCAAAGGTGACAATGAGAACCTTCAACAATTACGTGCAGCCGATCTCGGTCAAATAAGTATGAGCAACGTCTGCTTTATCAGCCCAATCCAGCGATAACACCGTTGAGGGGAAACATCGTCATCTCGTCAACACGATGCCACATCACGTCGTCTTAACATCTCTACGCAACAATGTCCCACAAGACTAACCAATCCCAAATGACTATTGTACGGGGTAACGGATGGAAGTTGAAGCTTGAAGACCGGAGGGCATCGTCCCATCTTCAATGACTTCGTACAAAGTCTAATCCCTTGCCATCGTACAACTCTCGATAATGGCGGTCTGAAATAGGTTCTGTATACCTCAAACGGATGCCCGAATTGCACTTCTGAAAGTTCGAGTGGACATTACAGTGCCTGAGTGCACGTACTTCGAGACGACCCGACCTGAAAAACCTAGGCCCACCCGGGTTGCCTCTGGTACACCTGCGGCTAAATTGCCTATAAATAGAGGGCTTGGGCTGCCCATTTTGCAAGAGAAAAAGGTGAGGAAGCCTTGCCCAATTTGCTCTGCACTCACTCCATACAGTGTACTTTCCACTTTTAAACACCTGTGAGCTCATATATAGCCCTTTTGTATCTACAAAAGTCAGTGTTTACCCACTCTAAAGATACAGAAGTCTTCTTTGGAAGTCAGTTGTAAGCCTTCTCACACACTTTAGAGTCTTTCTCTTCATCTCTGCACACACCCTTCTACACGTTGAGAGTCGTGTTGCTTACTTTTGCCCGGACATCGGTCCGTGGTTTCATTTTAGTATATATATATATATATATATATATATATATATATATTGACTAACATTATCGAGTTATGCCTCATTTGAGCCTAGACTTCGGTCTGGAGCGTTTATTTGCTTTAATTTATATATATATATATATATATATATATATATATATACATTTATATATATTAACTGTGTGTCGAACTTTGTTCGATGAGCCTAGACTTTGGTCTGGAGTGTTTACTCGCTTTTGTATATATATATATATGAACTGTGGTCGGTCTCTATTCGATGAGCCTGGATTTTTTATCCGGTGCATTTACTCACTTTTGTATATATATTTATATATATGAACTGTGGTCGGACTCTATTCGATGAGCCTGGATTTTACATCCGGTGCGTTTACTCTGCTTTTGTGTATATATATATATTTTTATATATGAACTATTGTCGAACTCTGTTCGATGAGCCTAGATTTTATATCTGGTGCGTTTTATGCTTTTGGGAATATATATATATATATATATATATATATATATATATATATATATATATATATTAAATCTACTGAGTTTCCTTAAGTGGCGATTGATCGCTTTTACAACTTTATTTATATTTTGTCCCGCCTGGAGTTCCCTTCGTGGCAGTTTACTGTATTTACCGCTTTATTTATGTTTTGTCCCGCCTAGAGTTTCCTCTGTGGCGGTTGATAGCTTTTAACAGCTTTATTTACATTTTGTCCTGCCTGGAGTTTCCTCCGTGGCGGTTGATAGCTTTTAACAGCTTTATTTACATTTTCTGATCCACCATGGAGGTGCTCCATGGTTGGTGATCATGTCTGTATATATATATTTACAACTTTTATATATATACCTGCTTACTGCTTTCATATATATTTTAGTATTCTGTGTGCCTTGGAATCACGTGATCACAGATTCATCCCATTGAATCTAGATTCGGTTCCCGTGATGGACATTTTCAGTTATAAGTAGCTTGTAAATTATTCTGCGGTGTCTGAATTTTCTCAGATGGTTTCCATACCCACGAGGAAGTCAGCATTATTTTGTACATTATTTTCGTACGGATGCCTCGCATCTATCAAATAAAATCAATCAAGCTGAACACTTAATAAAATGGGAGTGTAAAAGGTCTCAATTACTATTGAGCATTAGGGTTCGAAAAAACCTCTTTTATAAAACATCATTGTATTATCTTGCTTAAAATTGAATTTTTACATAAATTCAAACCTTGTGTATATAGGTGTGAACGAGGCCTCGCACTACTTCCAAATAACAGCACATTGACCCACACACACACATTCAGAAAATAGTTTCTTGAAAAGAGGCGGTCACCGTGGTAACACGGATGTCGGGGGGTGCCTAAGACCTTCCCTCTGCATAATCAAGTCCCCGGACCCTAATGAATCTCGGTTTCACCGACCCATTTAGCAGTGTCACATCACTGGGTCAATGTGCAAACCTTTTCTCGGTTGTGTTGGTACAACCACTTAAAAAACAACTGACGACTCTTAATAGTCCATCGTCGACATTATACATGTCGGACCTTTTTCACTTGTTTTTTCAAACAAATCTCACCTAAAATGAGAACACCAAAGAACAAGTAACGGAAAGGGACATCGAAAAATCCCGAAGTCGACACATGTATATATATAAAAGATATAAATATATATATATACAGACATGATCAGCCACCACAAAGCACCTCCATGGGGGATCAGAAATGTAAATAAAGATGTAAAAGCAATCAACCTCCACGGAGTAAACTCCAGACGGGACTAAATAAAAAAATATATATATAAAAAAGGGATAAATGCACCGGATGTAAAATCCAGGCACATCGAACAGAGTTCGACAATAGTGATATATATATATATATATATATATATATATATATATATATATATATATATATATACGAAAGCAAATAAACGCTCAAGATCAAGTCTAGGCTCAATCGAGGCCTAATTCAATAATGTTAGTCCATATATATAAATATATATATGTATATATATATATATATATGTACAAACTAAAATAAAACCATGGACCGGAGTCTGGGCAAACACACGCAACACGACTCTCAACGTGAAGTTTTAGCCCCATGAGACATCCTTCATACTTAGATGTGTTGTTGGTGCTGATAAACTGCAATTTGACGGCGACGGATCTCGCGCTTCGCATCTGGGATACCGTAATCGCTGCTCAACTCCGTAACCTTCCATATTAACATCTCCATCGAAATACATTTTCCATGTGTGGCAATTATCGTACTGATGGTGTTGCTGAACTGTCATTACCCCTCCATCTGGGAAGTAGGTTTCCAAGGGTTTGAAGTCCCCTGAAGGTGCGGCAGCCAGTTGATCCACAATTCCTTGACCTTTGATGGACTTTTGCGCCGGCAATTTAACATGGGTTTATTGAACACGTACTTAAGAGGATCCATGCGGGATATGAGATGGGTTGTGTGACCATGGAGGTAATGATGTAACCTCATGGAAGCCCATACTAAAGCACAACAAGTCTTCTTAATCAGAGTGTACTTGTGTTCACTTCGGCTGAATTTTTTGCTGAGGTAATAGATAGCTCGTTATTGGCCTCTATCGTCTTTCTGTCCCAGCATGTAGCCTATGGCATTGTCACTTATGGACAGGTACATGAACATGGGAACATCATCCCTGGGTAGTACCAAAATAAGAGATTTAACTAGCTGCTCTTTGATTGTAAGGAAGGCTTTCTGGCACTCGTCGTTCCATTTCATGGAGGAGTTTTTCCTTAACAACTTGAGGATAGGCTCACAGGTTGCTATTAGTTGAGATATGAACCTGCTGATGAAGTTGATTTTTCCTAAAAATCCCTATATTTCTTTCTCTGTCTAAGGAATGGGCGTTTCCGTTATGGCTTGGATTTTGGTGGGGTCCAGCTCAATCCCTTTTGTTGCTGACTAGGAATCCTAGCAACTTGCCTGATTTAACACCGAAAATGCACTTGGCTAGATTCAACTTCAAGTTATACTTACGCAACCTATTGAAGAGCTTTTTGAGATGGTCTAAGTGGTCTTCTTCCCTTCGGAACTTGACAATGATGTCATCCATATAGATCTCTATCTTTTTATGCATTAAGTCGTGGAAAAGAGCTATCATGGCTTGTTGATAAGTAGCTCCGGCATTGATGAGTCCGAAGGATAGTCGTCTATAGCAAAAAGTTCCCCAAGGCATTATGAAAGCAGTTTTCTCATGGTCTTCTCACCAACCATAATCTGGTGGTACCCAGCGAAGCAATTGGCAAAGGAATGCATGCCGCATTGAGTAGTATTGTCAATGAGAATGTGGATAAATGGCACGGGAAAGCTATCTTTAAGGCAATCTTTGTTCAAATCCCGGTAATCTATGCAAACTCGCACATTTCCTCTAGGCTTAGGCACGGGAATGATGTTAAATATCCATTCAGGATAGGTGGACACCACGATAATCCCAGCTTGAAATTATTTCATAATGTTTTCTTTCACCTTTAAATTCCACTCAGGTTTCAATCGCCCGAGCTTCTGCTTGACGGGTTTGAATCCCTTTTTAATGGGAAGGCGATGAAGAACAATGTCAGTGGACAAACCCACCATGTCTTCGTGAGACCATGCAAACACATCCTGGAATTGGGTTAGTAGCTTAACCATGTAATTCCTTTGATTTGGGGTAAGGTTTGAACCAATCTGGATTAACTTAGGGCTTTCTAAGGTTCCGAGATTAAAGGAAGTGGTTTAATCAAGGTTGGGTTTAGGTTTGTCTTTGACCCATTCTTTAATTTTTGGAGGCACCTCAATGTCCTCATATATTTCCATCAAGGCTGAATCCAGCTTTACATCGAAGCTACAATCCTTGTGGAGAAGAGGCACCTTATCAGCAAGTACATGCACATCTAAATTCAGAGTCCTGAAACAAAATATGCTTTCACTTAGTATATATGAAATGGTCTAATCATACAAAGTGTTAGCATGTACTGACAAAAAAACTGCAAGTATTGTACAAAAAAGTAAGCAGTTATGATATTTACAGGGTAGAAAGAGCTCCTACCCGTTTTACCCTCGTCGACCAATGCAAGGAGTGCTACTCCAATTGTCGAGGGCAAAGTCCTGATGGACTGCAGTTATGGAGGGGTTGTCATCATCCTCCTTCTCCCGAATGATGACCATTACGTCTAGGCAATCATCGTATGGGGTGTATCTGTTTGTATGTTCATCATGGACAATGATGCGTATGCCTGACATCATTTTGACGATGTCTTGCTTTATTCTTTGTTCCTCTTCTTCTACTCTGGTGTCTGGAACAAAGACTTCTTTCTCCATTACCGGTATCGGCTTGGGAAATAACATAGCCATGACGTTGGCTGTTACCTTTACAAGAGTTTGTGCGGACTCAAGATTTGAAGGTGCAGACACTCGTCATGTAACTGAAGTTGGAGGAATCTGATGGTGTTTATGTGGATTCCTGTGACTGGAACTGGCAGACTAGCCCAGTCCAGCTGTGCTAGTTTGCTTGATAACTTGAATCGGGTGCATAATACCCTGATGACTTTTACCCAGCCCTTGTCCCGACTGATGACCCAAAGATATCATTTCTTGAGTAGCCGACATTACTTCAGCAGAAATCTTGGGTGTGAGAGGTGGCGCCCCAATATGGTGGTAGTGAGTGTTGCTCACCTCCTGAGCATGAAAACTGACTGGCTCAACTTCTGAGTTTAAACTGATAAGGGGTATGTCACTTTGTTTAGGACATTCTGGTTCAACATTGATTGTGACTAGGCTATCATTAATGATGTATTTCAATTGCTGATGAAGAGTGGAGGAAACGACCCCCGCCATATGAATCCATGGTCTTCCCAATAGTATGCTGTATCTTGAATCTATTTTTAGCACATGAAGACTGAATTTCGGCAGGATCCGTCGAAAGCTTTGATGATCGTATGGCTACTTCGAATCCATTTGAGATTGACGTTCATCTTCAGCAAATTAGCATAAGGATAGATATTCAAAGACAAACCTCCATCTAGCACATATTTGGATGACAAAACCGCAATGTGTAACGTCTTGCAATGACTGATCCCTTCGGGCGGGATATCATCATCAGTGAAAGATATCACATTGTTGTTAAAAATGTGATCAACCAAATGTTGAAATGTTTCCAAATCCACTGATGTTGGCAAGTAGGCTTCTTCCAAAACCTTCAGCAAAATCTTCCTGTGATCCTTGGAAGTTAAAACCAAGTCCAGGATTGAAATTTGATGTGGAGCTTCTCTTAAGCTTAAAACCACCATGTCTTCGTTTTGACCTATAGTGCGGATGAATTTTTCAATCTTCTCCATGGGTATTTTCCCCTTTGATTTGATGGTACAATTCATCGCCCGTTGGGGAAGATACAGTGGATTCTCCTTCGACACTGCATCAGTTGTATGAGAGGTGGATCCTTCAGCATTTCCATAATTCCATGGAACTTTTTGTAAGCTGGTAATAGGATATTATGATCTGAACAACATGTTGATTGGTTCTAGAGTAGCCACTTTCAAAGGATTGTCAATTCCCTTGACTTCAATTTCTTGTATGATAGCAGGTTTGATAGTTCTGTCAGCCTCATTGGATATAACTGCTACCAATCCCTTCCATTTAGTAGGACCAATATTCTCCTTCTCAAATAGCACAGTATTGTCGTCTTCTAGCTGCAGGACACCGCTGTCAATTAGGTTCTGAATAAGGTGGTGGAGTGACCAACATTCTTCAGTGCTGTGACCGCGAGAATGGGAGTGATATTGGCATACTCCATCAGAATTAAACCATCCTGAACGGGGATTGATTGGAGGCAGAAGAAAAGTGATCCTTCCTTCATTGAACAGAATCTGAAGTATCTCCTCCATAGGTTGGCCAAGGTATGTAAATTCTCTTTTATTGGCAAAATCCCTACGGGTTTGGCACTTGCTCTCTTCATCACTTTTTCTTCCAGTATTTCTTTCTCTGAAGGTGATGAGGGAGTACTTGCAACAAAAGGGAACAGACTAGCATGCTCATGGCTGACTAATTGGCGTGTGACTTGATGTTGATATGTCACTAGTTTGGCCAATTGCTCAATCTGCTTACACAGAGCTTTCATCTTTCGTTCCATTGCAAACTGGAACTTGGCATAATCCCATTTGTCAACACTTTCTTTGATGGTCTGGGATGATTCACCGTTAAAATTGGAACTCTGTCTGCTCCTCTAATTAATCATATTGACCTCTTCCTCTTTGTGTTGAGGAAGAGGGTTGTCTTGTACGTGGGCTTGATATAGTTTGGTGACCACAATCTCACCGTTGTCTATTAAATCTTGGATCTTGTGTTTCAAGGCCCAATATTCTTGAATATCATGTCCAGGTGCCCCAACATGATAAACACATTTCTGAGCAGCATTGAAACCCCTCGCATTAGGGTTGGTAGGTGGAAGAAGATGTGTGATTTTCTTCTGAGTTGTTAGAAGAGCGAGAATGTTCTCGAGTGAGTCCCCTAAGGGTGTGAACACTCGAGGGCATTTGACTTCTCCACCTCTTGGCAATGGAGGGTTTGAAGATTGTGCTTAAAAGGTAATGAAATTTCTCTTCTGGATATGCATGTTCTGATTGCCTTTTTGAACCTGTAGTATCCAGGAAATATCCTCCTCTTTCTTTTTATGGACCATCCGGGGGTTATTTCCATAATTTCCGGATTGGATGTGCTCAGCAACAGCTTTAAGGGTAGCTAGGTCTTGAATCTCTCATGACTTCAATCCCGTCTCAGCCATCTCCCCATGTTTAATCATTTAAGAAAATTGTTTACCAATTCCAGCTAAGACTCTTACATAGAAAGGAGCTTCCTGTATGTCTCTGAAGGTCATGACCATTTCTGATTATGTCATGGAAGGAATAACTTGAGCAGCAATGCGCCTCCACCTTTGAGCATATTCTCTGAAAGACTCGTTGGAATGTTTCTTGACCTTGGTAATCTGGTACCAATCAGGAGCCATCTGAGACTGGAAGTTGTATTGAGTGAGGAAGGCGTGAGCTAGATCCTCCCAACTATGGATTTTTGAATTGTCTAATCAGGTATACCACGAATGGGCTTCTCCAGTCAGACTTTTCTAGAACAGCTGCATCCTAAGCTTCTCGTCCTCTGCATAAGATCCAAGTTTCTAATGAACACCTTCAAATATTTGTAAGGATCTCCTAACCCATCATATTTTTTGAAGTCAAGAGTTTTAAATTTTTCTGGATAATGAACCCTAGGGAATATACAAAGGTCAGCATATGAGACACTTCCGTGTGCTCCAATTCCTATTATTGCACGAAGGGTTTCTTCCATTTGAAGGACTTTCTTCCTGATGTCACTGGTGTCTGGATCTCTTTTGAGATGGGTGATATCATGACTTTTGTTGGTCGTATCCAATTGAAGTTCAGGTTCTGTAATGGCTCTATCAGGACCTTGGGTTCTTCCTTGTGTAGAGGATTCAGCATGTCTGGGTATCCTCGTACCCTGAGTAGACTGGTGTAGTTCTTTAAGCAGAACAGCAAAATCGGTGTTTGTTTACTTAATCCATCAAATCCTTTGCACGAAACTGGATGAAGGTCAGTCTGGTCTGATGACGACGTAATTGACTGTAGGCTCGTGGCCTTTTTGGACTTTGATCGGGTGATTGGTCTTATTGCTTCCCTGCAAAAAGACTTGCGTAGTTTAGTGTTTAGGGAATGTGTAAATGTTTACATGATACGTATCCGTTCTAGGAATATTATCCTGCAAGGCGGATGTTAGATGATATCATGTTTTAATTTAAATATGTATGTACACATGTTTCTTTAAATTTCTCATTACATGGAGATGAAAATGGAATGAAATTACAAGTAATTGTTTTTACAAGTAATTTAAAATGAGAAAGCATGAAGAGACTTTTCTCCGTGTTTGGTTTATCAGAGGCTGACCTATCTTAGGTTACTCTCGCTGCTTTTTGGCATGAAGGTTCCCAAATCATCGCAATTTACTCGACGGGAAGTTAATCCGGTCTTTCAACTAAAGTGATTTTGGGTGGTGCATTTCCTAAGCCTCGTTGGAATTAGTCTTCCTATGAGTCCAGTAATCAAACATCGATAGGATAGCCTCCTGGTGGAGGAACCGCACAACATACATTCATATACAACGTGTCTCACCGTTTATGAAAATGATGACGTGTGTGAAGCACTAATTTCACAAGCAGATATAGTGTAAAGCATTTAAGCACAGAAAAATATATGCATTCGTACACATTCATCATAAATATAATTGTAACATCCACACACAAGCATATAACTGTTTTGAAAAGCTTTTAATATCGACTTAAGTCCTCTTTACTGGAAGTGTCCCCAGCAGAGTCGCCACCTGTCGACGTCTGGATTTTTATTTATCCCTTTTCGTTACTTGTTCTTTTGTGTTCTCATGTTAGGTGAGATTTGTTTGAAAAAACAAGTGAAAAAGGTTCGACATGTATCATGTCGACGATGGACTGTTAAGAGTCGCCAGTTTGTTTTTTATATAGTTGTACCAACACAACCGAGAAAAGGTTTGCACATTGACCTAGTGATATGACATTACTAAACGGGTTGGTGAAACCGAGATTCATTAGGGTCCGGGGACTTGATTATGCAGAGGGAAGGTGTTAGGCACCCCCCGACATCCGTGTTACCACGATGACCGCCACTTTTCAAGAAACTGTTATATGAATGTGTGTGTGTGTGTGTGGATCAATGTGCAATTATTTGGAAGTAGTCGAGGCCTCGTTAAGCACCTATATACATTGTGGTTTGAATTTGTCTAAAATTCTCGGTTTAAACAAGATATGGCAAAGGATGTTTTAGAAAAGATGTTTTTCAAACCCATGTGCTCAATAGTAATTGAGACATTTTACACTCCCATTTTTATTAAGTGTTCGACTTGATTATTTTTATTTTCGAGATGCGAATCATCTTCGAGAAAATAATATACAAAATAGTGCCGAACTCGTCGTGGGTATGATAACCATCTGAGGAAATTCGAACATCGTGAATAAATTTACAAGCTGCTTACAGCTGAAAATGTCCATCACGGGAACTGAATATAGATTCAGTAGACTGAATCTGTGATCACATGATTCTTAGGCTCACATGATGCCGTAATTGATAATAAAGCGATGGTTATATATATATAAAAGTCAGAATATATATATACAGACATGATCAGCCACCACGAAGCACCTCCATGGGGGATCAAAATAAAGCTGTAAAAGCAATCAACTGGCACAGAGTAAACTCTAGGCGGGATGAAATATATATATATATATACGAAAGCAAATAAGCGCTCCAGACATAAGTCTAGGCTCAATCGAGGCATAACTCGATAATTCTAGTTCATATATATAAATATATATATATATATATATATATATATATATATGTACTTACTGAAATAAAACCATGGACCGAAGTCCGGGAAAACACACGCAACACGACTCTCAACGTGAAGAATGGTGTGTGCAAAGATGAAGAGAAAAGCTTTAAAGTGTGTGAGAAGGCTTACAATGGACTGCCAAAGAAGACTTATATATCTTTAAAGGGATGAACACTCGGCTCCTGCTTGTACAAAAGTAGCTATATGTGAGCTCACAAGTATTTAAAATGAGAAAGCACTCAGTGTAGGGTGAGTACAGAGCAAATTTGACAAGGCTTCTTCGCCTTTTTCTCTTACAAAATGGTCACCCCAAGCCCTCTATTTATATAGGGGGCAGCAGGTGTTCCTGCGGCTAGCCACAGATGTATCTATGGCTATTCGGATTGCCCCGGGCTTCGTGGGTCACGTCGTCTCAAAGTACGCGCACGCATGCACTGTAATTTCTGCTCGAACTTTCAAAATTGCAATCCGGGCATCCGACTGAGGTATAAAAGACCTATTTTGGATTGTCATTGTCGAGAGTTACGCAATGACATGGGATTAGAGGTTGTACGAAGTCAGGAAGATGGGACCATGCCCTCCGGTCTTCAAGCTTCAAATTTTATCCGTTACCCTGTGTAATAGTCACTTGGGATTGGGCCTCCTTAGTTCTTGTGGGACATTGCTGTGTAGAAATGTATGTATGAAATGTTGAGACGGCGCGATGTGGCGTTAAGGTGGCAAGATGGTGAGTTTTCTGAGATTGGACTGATAAAGCAGACGCTGCTCAGGGTTATCTCTGAGATTGGACTGTTGCAAGTGTTGAAGGTCCTCAGTGTCATCTCAGAGGTGTGCTTGTCTTCCCGATTTTATCTTCGAGTCTTGTACTGAGGGCCTTGGTGTGAGTGCCAAGGTTGAAGCTGATTGCATGCATTTGAAACAAGAATTTCTGGGGTTATCTCTGGAACTGCATTCCTTGGGGTTATCTCCAAGGTTGGTAGCTGCTACTCCCAGTGTTGGGACTGAGACTGAATATCTCAGGGTTTTCTCCGAGATAGATCGATTTTCTCCGGTGGAATTTCTGGTATTGGAACTGCATGCCTCGGGGTTCTCTCTTAGGTTGGACCTTGTGACGCCCCCAAATCCATGTATCTTCCAACCCGACAGATGGTGCTCTACGATACTAAATTTCATACAATTATTCCATTGAAATAACAACAAAATGAGTGTAATTACTATCTTTGTATTACATCTGTTGTTCTTCATAAGTATATTATATACAAATATACTAGTCTATTACAGGACGATTAATTGTCCATCTTAGCCTTGCCTTTATCTCTCTAAGAACTCTCCTTTTGTTCGGCTTTAGCTGTAAACACATGGTTCAAGCCAGAATGAGCATAACTAGCTCAACAAGTCTTAACAACGAATCATATGAATATCACCTCAATAAATACATGTTTTAATTCTATATCTGAACAATTATCTATGAAGCATTACTAAACATTTTACAAATACTTCTCATACAACAATTCCATAGCATAAATAATAGCTTAGGAATGATGAACCGGTCAATAGACCATGAACATACTCTTTTTATTTTCATACTTGAAAAGGATATCCGGCACTAAGGCCATCCACCCGTCTTTACTTAAGAGCAGTTCTAGGTGATCAGCCTATTGTACTCTATATTGATCAACACTCTTACGTTAAACGTATTTACGTTTAACATTTGACAACCTCGCGTGCGACACCCCCAAATCCCGGTACTTCATTACCTCTAGATTTGGTGTTCACGTAATCAAAATATTCATTTATAACTACCCAATCATAAATAAAATTGAATAAATAAACCTGCCCATACAGGGATTTCATAAAATAATATCTCCCAAGTTATCTAACCTTTACAAACAATCATTTATGCGAAAAATTTAAATAAACTTCATTACATTCTTTAAACCAGAGTCTGATAATAAAACTATCAAAACTATTACAAGTCTTCAGTACTTGTTCATCTTTCCCTTTCCTTTATTTGGTGCTAGGTACGTCACCCTTTCCATCTTTAGTCGTAAGGATTTTACAAAAAGAGTGAGCAAACAAGCCTCACTTGAAATAATAATGAATAACTTTTACATTCTCTCCTATCCATTCGGGGCTCAATAGAAGCCCAACAATAGGTTCTATTAATATCTTAAACATTCCTTGCCCATTCAGGGGCTCAATAGAACTAAATAATAAGTCATATTAACATCTTAACATTCACTGAGGGTCTAATGACCACGAACCTTGTCTACAGTTATAAGTAATCTTTCAACTTAAACTTTTACAGTCTTACGACCATAATGACTTTAAGGTACTTAGGGGAATTAACGCTTCGTACATGTATTGTATACAAACATTTCAGCGCAAAGTACAAAACTAAGCGTAACCCCTATAAATAGGGTTGTTCATCTCAGTATTTTGAGTACAAGTCCACCCCAAAGATAGTTTAGTTTGGATACACTTCAAGGTAATTTGGAATTCAACGGACATCAACTAAGGATTAGTTGAATGAAAGATAATAACACTATGTTATTGAATAATCATAACTAAATAAATATTTCATTCTAAGTTCATGCTTTAGGGATAATCTAATAGCATAACTATTGAATAACACATCATACCTTGCTTTGAATAACATTAAGCTAAGGTTACATCTTAGAATTTAATATCAAGGATGCACAACAAATAATAACTTGAATGATAAACTAAAGGTACTTGCATGCTAATATAACAAGTTTAGAGTTAAGAAAACTTGCATAATCATAATAACTATCTCAACGAAAATGTGGAGATAAGAAACTTGTATCATCATGAATAACTGGATACAATGAAGTTGCTTAATGGAAATACTTTACTCAATAAAGTATAGCATATAAAATTTACATAACGAAGCTTTAGAATTAGAAAACTTGCTTAAACACAACAAACTAACTCAACGAGAGCATGGAGTTAGAGAACTTGCTTAATGTAAAAAGATAGGTTTAGAAACTTGCACAATTATAAAAGTAGAGTTAGAGAACATGCCTCCTGCGTAGGTTAAACAATTACTATTCACGTTTACCCCAAGTCCTACACATACCATATGTATTGACAATACACATTAGTTACACTAACATTACCTTTATGAGTTACTTCATTACTCTTAGTATAGCTACTAACTAAGTTTAAGTTTAAACAACATCACATCTTTTCATGAACATTACTTTTTAGCTTTATTACAACTACTTAAGTGAACATGTCATTGCACCACATGCACATTAACAACCTAATACAACATTCTATTACATGTCCAACATGTTATCATTAAATTATAATAATACCCAAAGGGTTGCACTTGCATTCGTGCATCCCGACGCCCTCCGATTGGCTCCAAATACACAACAATCCTAAAGATGGCCATTTGGACTACTGTTACACACCTCCAATTAAATAACTTAAAGCATGAAAGTTGTAAGTCTATTCGTCCTCGTTCCGGATCATCTTGAATCAACTCAATCGGAGTTCGTATGAGAAAGTTATGTCCGTTTTACTACAGGAGTTCAAAACTACCCAACTCAGACAACTTTTTCCCCTTGGGCAGGTCATGGATCAGTGGAGCCGGGCGCGATACCAGCAAATGGGGAGCGAGTTCCAAAGACCGGGCACGAAGCTATCGCCCATTTTTGACGTTTGGGCTAACTTTGACGTGGGCGCAAAATTTGGTGTTTGAGCGAAATTTGACGCTAGTGGCTACCAAACTCACAGAACCAAAACGAAGAACAAAGCCAAAGCAACTGTCTTAAATTTGTAACAACAATCTGCCCCAAACAACTTGTATAACTAATATAAACTACACATAATTGTTAACAATTATCAATATACCAATTTCCAACAATTGAACAACAAATTTAAAAGACTTAAATCACTAAAATAATATTTGGTTAAAACTCAAAACTCCATTGTTGATATCTAAAGTACAGTGAACAAAATTTTCACTATTATCAACCAAATTTGATTCCTTTGAAATACAAGTATACCAACATATAACAAATTAACATGTATAGTTAAATTCCTCAGTTAGCATACATATCTTTTGATATTTCTACAAAATATATATTCGTATATATATTTTTCACCGTAAAACTAAGTTCTCTTTCTAAATCTTAATTTAGCATACAACACATATATATATGCTAACTATAACAATTATAACAATAAAAACACATAACATCATAACCAATTCTAGAACATGTTTTACAGATAATTTTTGGTAAAAACCTTAACAGAGTGAATGACTTTCAAGAACACAGAGACTTTAAACCTAATGACGTAAAACATATATGTCTTCATAAACATAAATTTAGGTTATAAACACCTACCATTTGTTGCTAAGAAACACTTGTTAAACCCTTAGAAAAGCTTGAAGAACTCTGTATTTTCCTAGAATCCCAGCCCTTTCTCTCTCAACTATCTTTGTATTCTTTTCTTTCTTTTAGCAGACAACTCTAAGGTAAAACTGATAGCTAAGCCACATAACAAAGATAATGATACTAAAAATAAAACTAACGCGACGCTTATTTTTCAAACGTTTGGAAACCCATTTAATCAGATTAAATGCTAATAAGTTTATCGGTTACCAAAAATATATTCATATATATATATATATATATTATTTATATTTTATTTATTTAATTAATAATTTAAATTCAAAAGAAATCCAAGAGCCATAAGGCTTTGTTTGGCAAACCATTTAAAATTAAAGGATTAATACTTAAACCTTGTTTGGCAAAACTAAATTAAGAATTACTTTAATTATTTTAATAACTCTTTATCACATAGTTATTTGTCACACTTTATGTAATAAGAATTTATTAAATAAATCACTTAATAACATAACTCAATCCACATAACACATTAATTATTTAACAATTAAATAATTAACTAAAACATATCAATCAAATTGAACAATTACTTATTCAATAATAAACACGACCAATAAATATTTATATAAATCAATAAATATTTATAACTTACATTTAAAAAATTTGGAATGTTACATCATTCCCCTCTTATAAGGATTCTGTCCCCAGAATCACAACTCAAACAATACATTCATTACATTCTTCCCTACTTATAAATATTCTGTCCTCATAATCGAAGACACAGATTAATCAAATAACTCAGGGTACTCTTTCATCATTTTCTCTTCGAGTTCCCACGTTGCTTCTTCAGCATTGTGGTTTCTTCATATCACCTTCACAAAAGGTATCACTTTATTCATGAGCACTTGTTCTTTCCAGTCGACTATCTGGATAGGAACCTCTTCATAAGACAAATCTTTCTCAAACTGCAATGGTTCGTACTCGATCACGTAATTGTAATCGGGTTTATATGGTCGTAACACCAAAATATGAAAAACATTATGAATGTTTTCCAACTCTAGAGGTAGAGCTACCTCGTAAGCTACCTCTCCAACTTTTCGCAGCACTTCAAAGGGTCCAATAAACCTCGGGCTTAGTTTTTCCTTCTTACCGAAACGAATTTTTCCCTTCCAAGGAGAAAGTTTTAGGAATACATAGCTTCCTACGTCAAATGCACGATCTTGCCTGTGTTGATCAACATACTTCTTCTGTCGGTCTTGAGCTGCTACCAATCTTGTCCTGATGAGTTTGATAACCTCAGCAGTTTGTTGCACTAATTCTGGTCCTAGTAGTTGACGTTCACCAACTTCATCCTAGCACAGTGGAGTTCTGCACTTTCTGCCATATAACGCTTCTTAAGGCGGCATGCCGATGCTCGCGTGATAACTATTATTATAGGCGAATTCCACCAACGGTAATTGTTCTTCCCAGCTTCCTTTGAAATCCATGATGCATGCTCTCAACATATCTTCCGATGTCTGGATCGTTCGTTCGCTTTGGCCATCTGTTTGTGGATGATAAGCTGTACTTATTCGCAATTGAGTTCCCATGTATTCTTGTAGTCTCTTCCAAAAATTTGAAGTGAATAGCGGGTCTCTATCAGACACAATTGACACTGGCACTCTATGTCTCGAAACGATCTCTTTGATGTACAATCTTGCCAACTGATCAAGATTGAACCTAATCTTTATTGGTAAAAGTGCTGCCGATTTCGCCATTCATCCACACTATCACCCAAATTGCATCGCATCCTCTTTGAGTAGTTGGAAGACCCACCACAAAATCTGTAATAACCGTGAATCTTAAGTCACCATGTATGTATGTACATTTTTTTTTAAACTTTGTATTATATATGGATACATACATTTATGGATTTCATTAAAAATGAAAGCCTTGTGACCTAATTATACATTAGGTAAGGATATTAAATAACCTAAGGGTTATGGTAACACGAAAAAAGTTAGTATTTTATACGATACTAACTTAAGTGGGTAAACTTAGTATTTCAAGTGACTAATAATTTTAAACCTAATTCTTGTAAATCTAATTAGGTTATGAGATAAAATCATATGTATAAGTAATTAAACTTCATATGATTGGAGATGAAAGCCCTAAATTATCAAATTGGGTAACATTATTAAAATTGTTGGACTATGTTTTATCTAGCCCAAATCAATTAAAAGAGAAGCCCAAGGAAAATAAATTGTAATCCAATACTTAGCCCACTTGATTGGGGGTATTCTAGACATTTGATTAATCAAAATTGGGCATTTAAAATAAAAGCTAAATGGTGGATATTATGAGGATCCTAAGTGGAATAATTAATCTAGCTTGTCCATTAGTAGACATGAATAAACATAAGGACAATGTGGTAAGGCTCCCATTGGTTGCCACTCCATTATGCACATTTAATCATGTTTAACCTAAGGTAAGTAATAATACAAAGTTTTTACCTAATGGGCAACAAAATAATTGTGGGAGAATTATTAATGAATTGGCCATTTCATTTTGTAAACACAATTCATTCTTCCAACATCTCATTTTCTCTCCATCTTCTTCATCTTCTTCTTCTACCTCTTGCTCCCAAGCTAGCCAACTTCAAAGAGAGAAAAGAAAGAGAGAATTTCAGCCATAGGAAGAAGAATTATAGGAGTTCTAGTGGTTTATGCCCCTAAGTTTATTAGTTACTTTGGAAAATCAAGGAAGGTAGCCACTAAGTCAAGGTATAATGTACCTTCATCTTCTTCTCTTACCTTGTTTTGATAGCTTGAGTTTTGATGGGGTTATGTACAACTACTCAAGATACACTAGTTATACATACCATCATGCATGGAACTAAGTATCTTGAGTGTTAGATCAAAGACTTAGAGGAAGAAAATGAGCATATGTTCTCCAAGGGTGAAAACTCTTGTTTTTTCTTCCACTAAATCTTGTGTAACTCAAGTTCTACAACTTGGAATTATGATCCGTTGAAGGGGGGTGCTAGATACATGAGTTATCTAGTAAACCCAAGTGGTAGATCACAAATCTAGCATGTTTTGAAACCTTTGAGATTTTTTTTACAAAAACAGTCCACTTTATATGCTAAAGCCTTGAAATCCAAAATCAGCTACTGACTTGTTTTTCATGAGGCTGTTTCGGCTAGTTCCTTGTCTTGTAAAAATCTGGAAAAATATTACAGAGGTACCTTATGAAGTTATCTACGCGTAGGAAAAAGAACGGACACGTTTCGAGTTATATATTGTGCGTAATGACTATTTCCGTAAAGGACTCCATAAATATTATCCTACAAATATCTCACTGTGTATACACTGGAAAATTCCAAATTTTTTACAGTAGCTTCATATACGTTAAGAGAGCATACCCTGAAAATTTCAGATCTTTCTGAGCAAGACTCAATTTTTTAAAAATAGAGCAAGATCTGAGTGTTTTGAGCACTTTAAAAATAGTAAATCATTTTCTAAAATTCTAGAAAAATTAGAGGATCATTGTTGGTTCATATTCTGTTAAAATCCAGAAGCTGAGAATTTTGGAATCAGTTTGCTATTTTTTCCTAAAAATGATTAGGTTGTAAATAAAAGGAAATAAATAGTTAAATGATGTCTTTAATGAGAAAAATATGATTTTTATGCTTAAATGCTCATAATATATTATATCATGACTATCTTAGGGCATTTTGGTAATTTATAATAATAAATATTACTTATGACCTTTTATGGATATTAAATAAGAGGTTATTAAAGGATGAACAATTAGAATAAATTATTTATTAATTTAATAAATCATTGGAATATTATTATAATACTAATAATATTATAATATGATGTTGTTATGTAAATAAAAATATTAGATTAGAGTATTATTATTAAATAAAAATATTCGAGATTAAATAAAATATTATTAAATGATTAATAATATTAGTAAGTGAATAAAATATTATTAAATAATTAATAATATTAGTAAAGGGATAAAATATTATTAAATGATTAATAATATTAGTAAGTGAATAAAATGTTGGTAAATGATTTAAAGTAATATTAGTGAACCAATAATACTAGAAGGTGAATTAATATTATCTAAGTTAATAATATTATGTGAATTAAAGGTAGTCGTTAATAACACTATCTAGATATGATAATGTTTATAAGAACTTATTGTAATGTATGATATCTATGTGATTACATAATCGATGTTATGCAATGACTAATTGAAAGGCTAATTATAGGTCTCTCAAAGGAAGATAATTTAACTAAATAGTGGATAGAAATTTATTTCAGAGTCAGAAACCTACGATCGAGGCAAGTTTCCTAACTCAACTTGAGTTATTATTTTCAAAAGCATATTAGTGAATAATTATTGATGATTATTCACGCCTTTATTGATTATTGAAATTACACTTTGTGCAATTGAATTCCGTTTCTACCGCCATTGAACCGTGAATTAAATTAAAGTTCTTCATTTATGAATCTGCTTATGGGATAGATCTATGCTAATTGTATCAATTTAGATCAAGCATGTCTAAATTTGTTAAATCAAATGGATTTTAAATAACCGTTTCTTATTAATTGATATGGTAAGAACTCTTGATCGAGAAATGAACAAATTTGATTAAGGCATGATATCAATGTTCGGATTATTAAGTGTTTATGAATAAATCACGGGTATGAAAAAGGTCGATCCCTTGAATACCAAAACTTTTTAAAAGGTCCATTTAAATCATCGAGCACCTTGGCAAACGTTCATGGTTATTCAAAACCACTCAGTTCATGTTATTCAATTATCGAATATTCAATTGTTGATTATTAATTCATGTTCCTTCACAATCTTATATTATTGTTGAACATTGAAGGCAATATTTCTTTCTAAGTCATGATATATCTCCTTTGTCTTTATAAACTTGTGAAGCAAATTAGTTGCTTACTCTTGCTATATCATGACCTCTATTTTCAGTTAAGCTCGAAGGATCTAATGCGAAGGACAAGGGCAAGGGCAAGATCCAGGAGTAATTTTAGAATGAATGTTAAATTAGTTATTATCTAATGGAATTTCTTGAGTAAACTATTTGTATTATAAATGGTGTATTTAAAGTTAAGGTTAGAGAGACCTTGGGACCATATTTTGAGACTTTTGTATAATGAACAATGTATGTTTATTATTTCGAAATAGTTATAGAATGCTTATGATGATGATAGGATCGTGAGCACCGAATCGAGAGGTTAGAGAACCTCGGATTTGGGGGCCACAGTTGGTATATCAAAGTCAGAGGTTATAAACTTTAGGAATGCGAAACCTAGGTTATAACCTTAGTAGAAAACTCTTATGGAGTATGTTAGGAGATGGATTATGGAAATTCATCAAGTTTGTGTTGTACTTAATAAAAATTATTTCATTTCATCAATGAATATATTTTATTGTGGTAATCGACGTTGACTTTATGGTGTTTGTAGGATGTCCGACGAGCGCCAAGGTAGTTACTCAGTTGAGCAGAACCCATTGAGCATGAGGCCACCCAAGATGTCCCTCATGGTCCTCCTCGGTAGGGGACTTGTTGAGGAGAATCACCAATTAGAAGGCGTAGGGAGGAATTAGAAGTAGAAAACCACACCTCCAATTTCTTGAAGAACAATACAAGGATGAGGCTCATCAAGCCCAGATGGAGAAAGTCGAATGTAGGAAAAATTTGATGAGTCCCAGTTGCAAAGTGGAGATCTTGAGGTACAACTAGAGAATGAAAAGGCAAAGTTTGGAGAGTCGAGCATGAAGCATCCGGAGATGCAGCCGAGTTTGACGAGAAATTGCCGATAAGATGCGGGGTGGAAGAGGCATTCCATGAGTCGGATGAGTGGTGGGCCAATTAAAGATCGAATCAAGCAGTAGTAAAGGTCGAGTAGAAACTTTAGGATCGGCCCTTGATCAACAGCTGATATGAGGGCCAGCCTTAGAGGAGCTAGGCTAGGAGGTCCACTCGAGATAGGAGAGTCTAGTCGATCCGCTTCGACGTGAGAGTCCTGCGATGAGTTGCTTCCCTAGGAGCCTGTCACGGTGACTCAGCGAGATGTGATGGCCCAGTTGTAGATAGATGCATTAGTACTTTTCTTGTTGTGTAATAAGGATTTATGTTGATGTAAACCTCAACAGGTGTGAGGTAGTAAATGGTTATGTACTTTCCCTAATTGTGTTTGTAGGGAGGTATTATTATGAGTTAATCCCATCTTTTGTGTTAAAATGGGATAGTAGCATTTATAAAATATACCGTATTAATCGTGTAAGTCACCAAGATTGGTGTATGAATATAAATGCGTAATTATTATGATATGTGTTAGAAAATTTTAAATAGTAAATTTTCTATTTAATGTTATGTGAATTCAAGAGATCGATTTGGAAAATGTTCTTTAAAACAAACTTAACCCACTAAGCGTGGAGAAAGACTTCCAAATCTCTTGTAACTTAAAACTCTCACATAATGATCATCCGATTGTTTAAATAAATAGTGTATTACATACTAAGTAATCATATGATAATAAATCCGAGTAACGTGTTAGAATTTTGTTTCACTAGATAATGGCGCTAGCAGACGTGGACTCGTGAACCAAGATATTGAAGAGTCGCTTAATAATGCAATGGGATCTCAACAAAACCCAATGCAAGATTTTATTAACATGATGGTTGAAGCCATGAGGAATCAAGCTCAACTCGCAGGAAATCGAGCAGCACCCAAATAGTAAACTTTAAGGACTTCAAGGCGAGAGGACCGCCAGAGTTCGGAGGAACAACAGACCCAATAGAAGCCCAAATGTGGGTAAAGGAGATTGAGAAGTCCTTCGTTATTGCTAGAGTAGCAAAAGAACAGAAGACAATTTTTGCTACCTACTTAATGAAGGGGGAGGCTAGCTATTGGTGGGATGCCAACCGTAACAAAGCCGGAGCTCGGAATCGTGACTTGGGAAGCATTCAAGAAGTTGTTCTTCGAGAACTACTTCCACGAGAGTGTTCAAGCAAGAATGGAGATCAAGTTCTTGGAATCAAACAGAGAATATGTCAAGATGTCGAGTATCTTTCATAAATTCAATGAATTGGCAGATTCGCTCACACATCAGGGACACAGAGGCGAGGAAAGCGAGAAGGTTTGAAAATGGACTAAAAGCGTAGATTTATAGTAAGGTAGCGGTTTTACAAATCACATCATTCTCAACTCTGTTGGAAAAAGCTCTTATAGCGAAGGAGGAAGTGGTGGTCTCAAGATACAATCGGAGAAGAATAAGAAGAAATCGGAAGGTGGGAATCAAAATGTCAAGAGATGGCGGTAGTAACAATAAGAAGCGGAAATGGAGCGATGGGGGGTAGTAATCTGGAGATGCAAAGAAGGAAGCGCAACAAAAGAAGTCGGTGTGTGGGAATCTGTGGAAAGGGTCACTCGGGGAGTCTTTGGAAAGGAAAAATGATATGTTATACATGTAAGCAAGAAGGGCATACCTCACCCAATTGTACTAAGGTGAAGAAAGGAGGTTGCTTTAATTGTGGTGAAGTGGGACATCGGATCAAGGATTGCCCAAGAAGAAAAAAGCATGGATGGCGGAAATGGCGGCGAGGGCAATAACACAAAGACAACCAAAGGAGGACCAAATTGACCAAAACAAGCCAACAAAGACGGACATTCAATATGATGACAAGAAGATGTGTGGCATCCGGGAGGTGGTGTCGTATAATTCCGATCAATGATATAAATGCCTATGTGTTATTCGATTCGGAGCTTCATGTTCTTTTTGTATCCGATGAATTTGCTCAAAGATTAAGTTTACCTCATGAACTATTAGAACACCTAATGAATGTAGAAGTAGCAAACAAAGAAATTATCCCCAGTAGACTACATCTATAGGAACCGCTGTGCTAATGTAAGAGGTTTTAAGCTTAACGTGGATTTGATACCGATTCGCCTTGGAGAGTTTGATGTAATCCTTGGGATGGATTGGTTATCAAGTCATGGAGCGCGGTCATTGATCGTAAGAAAAGTGCGTACACCTAAAGACTCAAATAAGTCAAAGGTGGTATTTTATGGCGATAAATCGCCAAGACAATCTTGTTGTCGACGATGATGCAAGCAAGAAGTTGCTTAGGAAGGGTTGTATAGGTTATTTGGCTCACGTTGTGGATACCCGCAGAATCGAGGGTGAACTGGGTCAAATACCTATTGTAAGGGAATTCGTTGACGTTTTTCCCGGATGAAATTCGGGATTGCCACCAGATAGAGAGATAGAGTTTGTTATCGATTTGGCACCGTGGGACATCACCCAGATCCAAAGCGCCAGATCGCATGGCTCCTATAGAAATGAAGGAACTGATGGTTCAACTACAAGAGTTGTTAGATAAGGGATACATTCAACCAAGCGTATCACCATGGGGAGCACCAGTCTTATTCGTAAAGAAGAAGGATGGGTCATTAAGACTTTGTATCGACTACCGAGAGTTAAACAAGGTCACCATTAAGAATAAATACCCATTGCCCAGGATCGACGATTTGTTTGATCAGTTGAAGGGGGCAAAATACTTTTCAAAAATTGACTTGAGGACTGGTTATCACCAACTGAAGGTGAGACATGAGGATGTTCCAAAGACGGCATTCAGAACTCGGTATGGACACTTTGAGTTTCTGGTAATGTCTTTTGGGTTAACTAATGCACCAGCAGCATTCATGGATTTGATGAACAGAGTGTTTAAGCAGTATTTGGATAAGTTTGTTGTCGTGTTCATCGACGACATTCTGGTATATTCCGAGACAGAGGAAGATCACGCTGAACATCTAAGGAAAGTGTTGGAGACGTTAAGGAGGGAGAAGTTGTATGCAAAGTTCTCCAAGTGTGAATTTTGGTTGCGGAGAGTGCAATTTTTGGGTCACGTTATCGACAAAGATGGTGTTTCGATAGATCCAGCAAAAGTAGAAGCGGTTATCAATCGGGAACGACCCAAAGACACCGGCTGTAAATTAGGAGTTTCTTGGGATTAGCAGGATACTATCGAAGATTCATCCAAGATTTTTCAAAGGTAGCATCGCCATTGACCAACCTTACTAGAAAGGCAGTGAAGTTCGTTTGGACGGAAAAATGTGAACAGAGTTTCATGGAATTGAAGAAGAGGCTCAGTCAAGCACCTGTGTTGGCTTTACCGGACAACACGGGAGGATTTGTAGTGTATAGTGATGCGTCACACAAGGGTCTTGGTTGTGTCTTGATGCAAAGATGGCAAGGTCATTACGCGTCACGCTTCACGCCGACCTAAAGGATTATGAGAAGGGTTATCCAGACTCATGACCGGAGTTAGCAAAGCAGATAGTTTTTTGCCTTGAAAATTTGGAGGCACTATTTGTATGGAGAGAGTGTGAGATATATACGGATCATAAGAGTCTAAAGTATATCTTCACCCGTAAGGAGCTAACATGATGAGGCAACAAGATGGCTAGAATTGATCAAGGATTATGATTGTGAGATTTTGTACCATCCAGGCAAAGCAAATGTAGTGGCTGATGCCCTGAGCAGAAAAGGCAGAGAGAAGTTATTGAAGTTAACCATTCAAGAGGAATTGGTGAAGGATTTCGAACGACTTGACTTAGAGGTTAAGTACCCGACGGAGGTCAATGAGAAATTATTTATCGTGGCAAATGAGCCCTACTTTATTAGATAAGGTTAAAGAGGCTCAAGAGAAGGACGAAGATTGCGGCGACAAAGATCAAGAAGCTAAGTGAAGGGATGAATTGAAATACAAGATTGATGGCACCGGACCGCTAAGATTTGAAGGACGAATTTGGGTACTGCAGATTAATACCGTAACTAAGAGAAGAGATTCTAAGTAGAAGCACATAATACGAGGTACTCGATACACCCAGAAGCACAAAAATGTATCAAGACTTACGTCCAACACTTTTGGTGGCCAAACATGAAGAGAGATGTTGCGAGAATGTGTCAAGAAATGTCTAACTTGTCGAGAGTCAAGGCGAACATCAACGAATCGAAAGTGGACTATTACGACCTTTAGAGATTCCAGAGTGGAAATGGGAGCACATCACGATGGATTTTGTGGTGGGACTTCCAAAGAACGCAAAAGGGACACGATGCCATATGGGTGATCGTAGATCGCCTTACGAAGTCGGCTCACTTTTGCCGATCAAGATCGTATAGTCCGGACCAAATAGCCAAACTATACATCAAAGAAATTATATCGAGACATGGCGCATCAAAGATCTATTGTGTCGATAGGATCCGCGTTTCACGCCAAACTTCCGGAAGAGTCTTCAAGAAAGAATGGGGACGCAGACTACGGATGAGCACCGCGATCATCCGCAGAATCGATGGGCAAAGTGAGAGAACGATTCAAACACTTGAAGACATGCTCGAGCTTGTGTGATGGACTTCAAGGGTAGTTGGGAGGATCATCTTCCATTGGTAGAGTTCGCATACAACAATAGCTACCACGCCAAAGATCTTAATGCCGCCGTCTGAAGCAATCGTATGGGAGGAAATGTAGAACGCCTGTGTATCTTTGGGATGAAGTGGGTGAACGCCAACTGTTGGGACCAAAAGCGGTGCAAAGCAGAATCAGAGAGACCATTAAGGTGATTAGAGCCCGACCGGTAGCGACTCAAGATTGCCGTAAGAAGTATGCAATTACATCGCTTGAGCGAGATTTTGAGGTGGGAAGCCATGCATTTTGAAAGTATCTCCTTGGAAAGGAAAGATAAGGTTTGGAAAGAAAGGTAAAATTGAGTCCGAGATTTATTGGACCTTTTGAGATCTTGAAGAAGATAGGTGAAGTGGCGACGACGAGGTAGCTCTACCTCCTGAATCGAACATATTCATAATGTGTTTCATATGTCGATCTTCTACGACCATATAAGCCTCGATTATAAGCATGTGATATCGTCATTTAACCAATTCAGTCGAAAAAGATTTATCGTATGAGGAAATTCCAAATCAAGTTTTAGATGAAAGGAATGTAAATTGCGAAATAAGGTTATACATTCTCGTAAAAGTTCTTTGGAGGAACCACAATGTCAAGAAGCTACGTGGGAACTTGAAGAAAGGATAAGAGAAAATTACCCACACCTTTTTTGAGTAACTCCTTATATGTAATTCCTGGGACGGAATTCTTATAAGGGGGGAGGATGTAATAACCGTGAATCTTAAGTCACCATGTATGTATGTACATTTTTTTAAACTTTATATTATATATGGATACATACATTTATGGATTTCATTAAAATGAAAGCCTTGTGACCTAATTATACATTAGGTAAGGATATTAAATAACCTAAGGGTTATGGTAACACGAAAAAGTTAGTATTTTATACGTATACTAACTTAAGTGGGTAAACTTAGTATTTCAAGTGACTAATAATTTTAAACCTAATTCTTGTAAATCTAATTAGGTTATGAGATAAAATCATATGTATAAGTAATTAAACTTCATATGATTGGAGATGAAAGCCCTAAATTATCAAATTGGGTAACATTATTAAAATTGTTGGACTATGTTTTTATCTAGCCCAAATCAATTAAAAGAGAAGCCCAAGGAAAATAAATTGTAATCCAATACTTAGCCCACTTGATTGGGGGTATTCTAGACATTTGATTAATCAAAATTGGGCATTTAAAATAAAAGCTAAATGGTGGATATTATGAGGATCCTAAGTGGAATAATTAATCTAGCTTGTCCATTAGTAGACATGAATAAACATAAGGACAATGTGGTAAGGCTCCCATTGGTTGCCACTCCATTATGCACATTTAATCATGTTTAACCTAAGGTAAGTAATAATACAAAGTTTTTACCTAATGGGCAACAAAATAATTGTGGGAGAATTATTAATGAATTGGCCATTTCATTTTGTAAACACAATTCATTCTTCCAACATCTCATTTTCTCTCCATCTTCTTCATCTTCTTCTTCTTCTACCTCTTGCTCCCAAGCTAGCCAACTTCAAAGAGAGAAAAGAAAGAGAAATTTCAGCCATAGGAAGAAGAATTATAGGAGTTCTAGTGGTTTATGCCCCTAAGTTTATTAGTTACTTTGGAAAATCAAGGAAGGTAGCCACTAAGTCAAGGTATAATGTACCTTCATCTTCTTCTCTTACCTTGTTTTGATAGCTTGAGTTTTGATGGGGTTATAGTACAACTACTCAAGATACACTAGTTATACATACCATCATGCATGGAACTAAGTATCTTGAGTGTTAGATCAAAGACTTAGAGGAAGAAAATGAGCATATGTTCTCCAAGGGTGAAAACTCTTGTTTTTTCTTCCACTAAATCTTGTGTAACTCAAGTTCTACAACTTGGAATTATGATCCGTCGAAGGGGTGCTAGATACATGAGTTATCAAGTAAACCCAAGTGGTAGATCACAAATCTAGCATGTTTTGAAACCTTTGAGATTTTTTTTTACAAAAACAGTCCACTTTATATGCTAAAGCCTTGAAATCCAAAATCAGCTACTGACTTGTTTTTCATGAGGCTGTTTCGGCTAGTTCCTTGTCTTGTAAAAATCTGGAAAAATATTACAGAGGTACCTTATGAAGTTATCTACGCCAGAGGGAAAAGAACGGACACGCTTTGAAAGTTATATATTGTGCGTAATGACTATTTCCGTAAAGGACTCCATAAATATTATCCTACGAATATCTCACTGTGTATACACTGGAAAATTCCAAATTTTTTACAGTAACTTCATATACGTTAAGAGAGCATACCCTGAAAATTTCAGATCTTTCTGATCAAAACTCAATTTTGTAAAAATAGAGCAAGATCTGAGTGTTTTGAGCACTTTAAAAATAGTAAATCATTTTCTAAAATTCTAGAAAAATTAGAGGATCATTGTTGGTTCATATTCTGTTAAAATCCAGAAGCTGAGAATTTGTGGAATCAATTTGCTATTTTTTCCTAAAAATGATTAGGTTGTAAATAAAAGGAAATAAATAGTTAAATGATGTCTTTAATGAGAAAATATGATTTTTATGCTTGAATGCTCATAATATATTATATCATGACTATCTTAGGGAATTTTGGTAATTTATAATAATAAATATTACTTATGACCTTTTATGGATATTAAATAAGAGGTTATTAAAGGATGAAACAATTAGAATAAATTATTTATTAATTTAATAAATCATTGCAATATTATTATAATACTAATAATATTATAATATGATGTTGTTATGTAAATAAAAATATTAGATTAGAGTATTATTATTAAATAATAATATTCGAGATTAAATAAAATATTATTAAATGATTAATAATATTAGTAAGTGAATAAAATATTATTAAATGATTAATAATATTAGTAAAGGGATAAAATATTATTAAATTATTAATAATATTAGTAAGTGAATAAAATGTTGGTAATGATTTAAAGTATTATTAGTGAACCAATAATACTAGAAGGTGAATTAATATTATCTAAGTTAATAATATTATGTGAATTAAAGGTAGTCGTTAATAACACTATCTAGACATGATAATGTTTATAAGAACTTATTGTAATGTATGATATCTATGTGATTACATAATCGATGTTATGCAATGACTAATTGAAAGGCTAATTATAGGTCTCTCAAAGGAAGATAATTTAACTACATAGTGGATAGAAATTTATTTCAGAGTCAGAACTCCACGATCGAGGCAAGTTTCCTAACTCAACTTGAGTTATTATTTTCAAAAGCATATTAGTGAATAATTATTGATGATTATTCACGCCTTTATTGATTATTGAAATTACACTTTGTGCAATTGAATTCGCTTCTCTGCCATTGAACTGTGAATTAAATTAAAGTTCTTCATTTATGAACTGTTTATGGATAGATCTATGCTAATTGTATCGGCCTAGATCAAGCATGTCTAAATTTGTTAAATCAAATGGATTTTAAATAACTGTTCTTATTAATTGATGTGGTAAGAACTCTTGATCGAGAAATGAACAAATTTGATTAAGGCATGATATCAATGTCGATTATTAAGTGTTTATGCATAAATCACGGGTATGAAAGGTGATCCTTGAATACCAAAACTTTTTAAAAGGTCCATTTTTAAATCATCGAAAGCACCTTGGCAAACGCTCATGGTTATTCAAAACCACTCGGTTCCATGTTATTCAATTATCGAATATTCAATTGTTGATTATTAATTCATGTTCCTTCACAATCTTATATTATTGTTGAACATTGAAGGCAATATTTCTTTCTAAGTCATGATATATCTCCTTTGTCTTTATAAACTTGTGAAGCAAATTAGTTGCTTACTCTTGCTATATCATGACCTCTATTTTCAGTTAAGCCCGAAGGATCTAATGCGAAGGACAAGGGCAAGGGCAAGATCCAGGAGTAATTTTAGAATGAATGTTAAATTAGTTATTATCTAATGGAATTTCTTGAGTAAACTATTTGTATTATAAATGGTGTATTTAAAGTTAAGGTTAGAGAGACCTTGGGACCATATTTTGAGACTTTTGTATAATGAACAATGTATGTTTATTATTTTGAAATAGTTATAGAATGCTTATGATGATGATAGGATCGTGAGCACTGAATCTGAGGTTAGAGAACCTGGATTTGGGGGCGTCACAAAATCCATCGTGATGTGTTCCCACTTCCATTCCGGTATTTCCAATAGTTGAAGTAATCCGCTGGGTCTTTGATGTTCGGCTTTTACTCTTTGACATGTCAAACATTTAGCCACACATTCTGCAACATCCCTTTTCATATTCGGCCACCAAAAATGTCGGCATAAATCTTGATACATCTTCGTGCTTCCTGGATGAATCGAATATCTTGAGCTATGAGCTTCGATCAAGATTTCGTCTTTCAGTTCTGGTGTTGCTAGAACCCAGATTCTTCCCTCGTACCGTAGTAATCCTTCGGTATCGACCTTGTATTTTGTATCGCTACTATCAACCATATTCTCTTTTATCTTTCCACATTCTTCATCTTGTAACTGAGCATTCTTCACATTGTCCAGTAAAGTTGGACCTGCTTCTAACTGAAATAGTAATTCGTCAGATTCCTGTGGAAATTTGATTTCCAGCTCTAACTTTGTCATTGCTAAAATGAGCTCCTCCTGAGTTGTTATCAGCATTAATTTCTCCCGACCTTTCCTGTTTAAAGCATCTGCAACCACATTCGCTTTGCCCGGATGATAAAAGATCTCAGAATCGTAATCCTTTATCAATTCCATCCATCTCCTCTGACGCATGTTCAGGTCCTTCTGAGTGAAAATATACTTCAGACTTTTGTGGTCTGTGTAGATCTCACATTTCTCTCCATACATATAGTGTCTCCATATCTTGAGAGCAAATATTACTGCAGCAAATTCCAAATCATGAGTCGGATAACACTTCTCATAATCCTTCAGTTGTCTCGATGCATAGGCAATGACTTTGCTGCTTTGCATCGTAACACAACCCAATCCTTTGTGTGAGGCATCACTATACACCACAAAATTTCAGATTATCTGGTAGTGTTAACACAAAAGCCACACTTAGCTTCTTCTTCAAATCTTGGAAACTCTCTTCACATTTCTCCGTCCAAACGAATTTCACAGCTTTTCCGTGTCAAATTTGTTAACGGAGTGGCTATCTTGGAAAAATCTTGAATGAATCTTCTATAATAACCGGCCAGCCCTAAGAAACTCCTCACCTTTGAAGGTGTCCTTGGTTGTTCCCAATTGATTACAACTTCCACTTTCGATGGATCTACTGAAATCCCATCTTTGTCAATCACATGACCCAAAAATTGTACACGATCGAGCCAAAATTCACACTTAGAGA
The DNA here is from genome assembly GCA_020205605.1 of Panax ginseng. Lineage (NCBI taxonomy): Eukaryota > Viridiplantae > Streptophyta > Magnoliopsida > Apiales > Araliaceae > Panax > Panax ginseng. Next base: position 48,450,861 of record CM035141.1, read on the forward strand.
ATTTTCCGTACAACTTTTCCTTTCTTAGTGTCTCCAATGTCAGACGTAAATGTTCCACGTGTTCTTCTTGAGTTTTGGAATACACCAAGATGTCATCGATAAACACTACTACAAACTTGTCTAAGAATGGTTTAATTACCCTATTCATCAAATCCATGAACGCGGCAGGGGCATTTGTTAAACCAAAAGACATCACCAAAAACTCGTAATGTCCATACCGAGTTCTGAATGCTGTTCTAGGTATATCCTCCTTTCTTACCTTCAATTGATGATACCCACTTCTCAAATCTATTTTCGAGAAATATTTAGCACCCTTCAACTGATCAAAAAAGTCATCTATTCTAGGTAACGGATACCTATTCTTAATAGTGACCTTGTTTAACTCCCTATAATCAATGCAAAGACGCATTGATCCGTCCTTCTTCTTCACAAATAATAATAAAGGCCTCCCCACTTGATACGCTTGGTTGAATATACTTCTTGTCCAAAGCCAGCTTCTTGCAGTTGCACCATCGGTTCCTTCATTTCTACCGGAGCCATTCATCAGACGGGCCTTTCGATATCGGTGCAGCAGCCTCGCACTAAGTCAATTAAGAACTCAATCTCTCTGTCAGGCGGAAGTCCTGGCAAATCTTCCGGAAATACATCTACAAATTCTTTAACCATTGGTTTCTCCTCCAGTTTTACACCCTTCTTCTGAGTATCGACTATGTAAGCTAAAAAACCCACACAGCCTTGACTCAACAACTTCTTGGCCTGCATAATCTTCAGACATTTCATTTGTCTAGGCGATTTGCTACCATGGAAAACTACCTTTGACGGAGTCATAAGGTTTACACACTTCTTGTGATAATCAATTACTGCTCCATATTTGAACAGCCAATCCATTCCAAAAATTACATCAAATTCCCCGAGTCTAATCGGAATTAAATCTACCATCAGGATATTCCCTTTAATGTTCACTCTACAGTTCTTGTGTACAAACCTAACAGGAATCACCTCCCTATTCGCAATTTCTATGTTCAAAGGGAAATTCAGTTCTTTTCTAGGCAATTCTAACCTCTTAGCAAATTCATCAGATATAAACGAACAAGAAGCACCTGAATCAAATAATACATAAGCATTAATATCGTTGATTGGGATAATACTTGACACCACATCTTTTGATTGCACATCATCTTGCACAGTCATGTTGAAAGTTCTGGTTGTGGGTTTGTTTGACGATGTAGGTCCAGCAATGGCCCAAGTACCTCCACTGCTACCTCCCTTACTTCTTACTATTTCTCCGACCTTCTTCTGAGGGCATTCACAAGCAAAATGATCCTTGGATCAATATGTGAAACAGACATTCTTCTTGGGTTGGGTGCAATTTGAGGCGATGTGACCCTCCTGGCCACAGTTGAAACATGCACGTTTCCCCATCAAGCACACACCCTTATGAAACCTCCCGCATGTAGCATATGCTTCAAACTTCCTAAACTGTTGGTTACTCTGTTGGTTTCCAGTACCCCCATTTCCGTTCCACTTCCTCTTCAAGTTGTTGTTGTTGCTGCCATTTCCATTGCCTCCGCTACCATTCTTCACTTCCACCCCATTCCTCTTCTTCTTCTGCTCTTGATTGAATTTTGTCACTGCCTCGCCTCCACCTTCAGCGAGTACAGCCTTCTCCATCACTGCTACAAATGTCTTCAACTAGAACAGGGAAACCCTACTGTACAGCCAGGGCTTCAGTCCCTGTTCAAATCTCTTTGCCTTACGCTCGTCTGTGCTGACTTGATATGACGCAAACCTCGCCAATTCGTTGAATTTCATGGCATACTCAGACACCGTCATCGCTCCCTGCTTCAGTTCTAAAAACTGAACCTCTAACTGACTCTTTGAACTCTCTGGGAAGTAGGTCCCGAAGAATAACTCCTTAAACCTATCCCAAGTCATCACTCCTGGTCCTTCCCGGGTTTTATTTTACTTGCCACCAATAACTAGCTTCTACATTCAACACAAATGTTACAAAAGCAGTCTTATGTTCATCCACTACCCTAGTGACTTCAAATATCTTCTCAATCTCCATAATCCAGGTCCGTGCCTCAACCAGATTCGTTGACCCACGGAATTCAGGTGGTTCGACCGCCTTAAACTCCTTAAACATTGTGCCTTGGTTTTGAGGTTGATTCTGCAACGCTCCTGTTAGTAATGTCACTAGTTGTTGGACGGAATTATCCTCAACACCATTATTGTTAGTTCTTGCATTAGTTCTCTGACGGGGTGGTTCACGTCTGGGAGGCATTTTCTGTTAAAAAAAACATCTATTAGACTATTACCCAACTTCTTTAAGTATTAACTTGCCTCCATAAAAGAAATAACCACATAACACTTTTGAATAAAATAATAACTTTTATTTATTCATCATTACTTTGAAAAACATAATAATAATAGCATCACTGCTATTTACATTCCTTTCCTTAACTACAAAAGTTACAGGACAACATCATCATTCTCATATCCCATGGTTACTTAACACTAGGGATTTACACATTATTTAACACTTATTACTTGCAAAATAGACATATTTCCTACGATGATATATTAAGATACTCAGTAGCCTTTTGATGCTCTTCTTCCATAACACGAAACATGGTTCGGCGATCTAACACGTATGATGGCAGAGTCTCAAACTGAATTGGATAACCCATGACCCGATCTTGAGCTCGATTAATCACCGTATTGAATACTTTATCCATCTCTTCCATCTTCATCCTCTTTGCTTGTGCATCCCTTTATCGCTTCTTCCAGCTCGTTGATAAGCTTCCTCAGATGCGCCTTCACTCTCTCCTCCCTTTTGGTAGCTTCTTCATTCAAATTTCGTTCTTTAGTTCCACGACCATCTCGATCGATTGTTCCTTCTCTCCTTGATGCCGCATCGCCTTCTCTTCGCCATTAGTTAGACGCGTTCATCTCGGTCCCCGGATGTCGTCGTCCTTCTATGTCATTGCGATCATTGTTCAACTACTATCTCTGCAGAATTCCTCAATCGTGGTCCCGAAGTTCCACGCTATTACGGTCAGACTTCATCATACATACAAGCAGCCATCGAGGTTAGTGGAGTCTCTTCTTCCTCGTCCTCGTTATCCTCATCCTCCCGTGGCAACTCCACGGATCCTCCTCATCCGCTCCACATCATCATCCTCATCTTCAACCACTCGTGACCAATCTGGCCGACTCCATGGCGAGAGTTGTTCCCAAACAACTCCAATGTCATGAGGCTCCTCCTCTATAGGCATTTGAGGTCCCTCCTCCCTAGCCCGATCGGATTCTCCAACATTAGTCATCCTGACAACAAAATTTTAAAGTTTTAGTTATTAATCATTCTACTCGACACTCGTGAACACATAAGTTATAAACACATAAGCACATAAGTGTTTTATTACTTCTTCCTTAAAACTTGATAAGAGTTATCTCCACTATCTTTTCAAAGGTTACTTCCTAAGGCTTTTTCCCCACCTAAGGTTCATAACCTAAAGCTTTGATACTAACTCAGGACACCCCCAAATCCTTGCTTTCATTACCTCAAGATTTGGTGTTCACGTAATCAAAATATTCATTTATAACTACCCAATCATAAATAAAATTGAATAAATAAACCTGCCCATACAGGGATTTCATAAAATAATATCTCCTAGGTTATCTAACCTTTACAAACAATCATTCATGCAGAATATTTAAATAAACTTCATTACATTCTTTAAACCAAAGTCTGATAATAAAACTATCAAAACTATTACAAGTCTTCAGTACTTGTTCATCTTTCCCTTTCCTTTACTGGTGCTAGGTACGTCACCCTTTCCATCTTTAGTTGTAAGGATTTTACAGGCAAGAGTGAGCAAACAAGCCTCACTTGAAATAATAATGAATAACTTTTACATTCTCTGCCCATTTAGGGGCTCAATAGAACTGAACAATAGGTTCTATTAATATCTTAAACATTCCTTGCCCATTCAGGGGATCAATAGAACTAAATAATAAGTCATATTAACATCTTAACATTTAGTGAAGGTCTAATGACCATGAACCTTGTCCACAGTTATAAGTAATCTTTCAAATTAAACTTTTACAGTCATACGACCATAATGACTTTAAGGTACTTAGGGGGATCAACCCTTCGTACATGTATTGTATACAAACATTTCAAATAAGAAAGTACAAAAACTAAGCGCAACCCTATAAATAGGGTTGTTCATCTCAAGATTTTGAGTACAAGTCCACCCCAAAGATAGTTTGGTTTGGATACACTTCAAGGTAATTTGAATTAAATCGGACATCAACTAAGGATTAGTTGAATGAAAGATAATAACACTATGTTATTGAATAATCATAACCTGAATAAATATTTCGTTCTAAGTTCATGCTTTAGGGATAATCTACTAGCATAACTATTGAATAACACATCATACCTTGCTTTGAATAACATTAAGCTAAGGTTACATCTTAGAATTTAATATCAAGCATGCACAACAAATAATAACTTGAACGATAAACTAAAGGTACTTGCATGCTAATATAACAAGTTTAGAGTTAAGAAAACTTGCATAATCATAATAACTATCTCAACGAAAGTGTGGAGATGGGAAACTTGTATCATCATGAATAACTGGATACAATGAAGTTGCTTAATAGAAATACTTTACTCAATAAAGTATAGCATATGAAATTTATATAACGAAGCTTTAGAATTAGAAAACTTGCTTAAACACAACAAACTAACTCAACGAGAGTATGGAGTTAGAGAACTTGCTTAATGTAAAAAGATAGGTTTAGAAACTTGCACAATTATAAAAGTAGAGTTAGAGAACTTGCCTCGTGCGTAGGTTAAACAATTACTATTCACGTTCACCCCAAGTCCTACACATACCATATGTATTGACAATACACATTAGTTACACTAACATTACCTTTATGAGTTGCTTTATTACTCTTAGTATAGCTACTAACTAAGTTTAAGTTTAAACAACATCACATATTTTCATGAAAATTACATTTTAGCTTTATTACAACTACTTAAGTGATCATGTCATTGCACCACATTCACATTAACAACTTGATACAACATCCTATTACATGTCCAACATGTTATCATTAAGTTATACTAATACCCAAAGGGTTGCACTTGCATTTGTGCATCCCGACGCCCTCCGATTGGCTCCAAATACACAATAGTCCGAAGGATAGCTATTTTGACTACTGTTACAGACCTCCAACTAAAACACTTAAAGCATAAAAGTTGTAGGTCTATTCGTTCTCGTTCCGGATCATCTTGAATCAACTCAATCGGAGTTCGTATGAGAAAGTTATGGCTGTTTTACTACAGGAGGTCAAAACTGCCCTAACTCGTATTAACTTTTCCCAAGGCCGGGCATGGATCAAGTGGAGCCGTATGCGCGAGTAACAGCTCCGGGGCGCGAGTTCCAGCACCGGGGCACGAGCTACTAGCCCATTTTTGATGTCAAGCGAACTTTGATGTCGGGCGAAAAATTTACAAATTGGGGCTGAATTTTGACGTCAGGCAAAACTCACAGAAACCAAAACGAAGAACAGAGCCAAAGCTACTGTCTTAAATTTGTAACAACAATTCGCCCCAAACAACATGTATAACTAATATAAACTACACATAATTGTTAACAATTATCCATATACCAATTTCCAACAATTGAACAACAAATTTAAAAGACTTAAATCACTAAAATAATATTTGTTAAAACTCAAAACTCCATTGTTGATATCTAAAGTACAAAGGAACAAAATTTTCACCGTTATCAACCAAATTTGATTCCTTTGAAATACAAGTATACCAACATATAACAAATTAACATGTATAGTTAAATTCCTCGCTTAAGATATACATATCTTTTGATATTTCTACAAAATATATATTCGTATATATATTTTTCACCGTAAAACCAAGTTCTCTTTCTAAATCTTAATTTAGCATACAACACACACACACACACACACACACACACACACACACACACATATATATATATATATATATATATATGCTAACTATAACAATTATAACAATAAAAACACATAACATCATAACCAATTCTAGAACATGTTTTACAGATAATTTTTGGTAAAAACCTTAACAGAGTGAATGACTTTCAAGAACACAGAGACTTTAAACCTAATGACGTAAAACATATATGTCTTCATAAACATAAATTTAGGTTATAAACACCTACCTTTTGTTGTTAAGAAACACTTGTTAAACCCTTATAAAAGCTTGAAGAACTTTATATTTTCCTAGAATCCCAACCCTTTCTCTCTCAACTATCTCTGTATTCTTTTCTTACTTTTAGCAGACAACTCTAAGGTAAAACTGATAGTTAAGCCACATAACAGTATACGTATACTAAAAATAAAACTAACGCGACGCCTATTTTTCAAATGTTTGAAACCCATTTAATCGTATTAAATATACCAATAAGTTTATCGCTTACCAAAATATATTCATATATATATATATATTATTTATATTTTATTTATTTAATTAATAATTTAAATTCAAAAGAAATCCAAAAGCCATAAGGCTTTGTTTGGCAAACCATTTAAAATTAAAGGATTAATACTTAAACCTTGTTTGGCAAAACTAAATTAAGAATTACTTTAATTATTTTAATAACTCTTTATCACATAGTTATTTGTCACACTTTATGTAATAACAATTTATTAAATAAATCACTTAATAACATAACTTAATCCACATAACACATTAATTATTTAACAATTAAATAATTAACTAAAACATCTCAATCAAATTGAACAATTACTTATTCAACAATAAACACGACCAATAAATATTTATATAAATCAATAAATATTTATAACTTCCATTTAAAAAATCTGGAATGTTACATCGCGTGCCCATCAAATAATCGATGAAAATACTTTTGTTTGTACATAAACAAACTTACCTTCTCATCCGTACCAAATACTTGGCATAGGATAGCGTTAATAGTTCTATATCAACAGACTTGTAAACAATTCAATCTATCCTTCAATACTTGTCTAGCCCGGATAAAACAGGCATCGACTCTTTTTTTATTTACCATTCATGCATTGTATATCATGCATCACGTAAAAACTTGGCTAACACAAAGGTCAGACAAGAGTTAAGAAAAACTTGCCTTCAAGCGTCTTTGAATATATATTCCAACTATTCTCAGTCTTTACAAGATCTACATGAGATATTCACATAGCACACTGTAATTAGTTATCACATAAACTATCTTTACGGTTCTAACCAACTTCTTTCTCTTCTATGTTTTACTTGGTTTAACTTCGTTATTAAAGTCGATTCGACTTTCTATACTTCGTTACGTTTCATTAACGTTCTTACGTCCCAGTGACATTCGATCATTAATGGTTAATTACCAATGTTGAATGTCGATACTGAGCTCACTCATTACGTATTGGTGTTCTTCGTTTAATTTCCATTAAACCTTACCCGCTCTTCTTACATTAACATCTTATAAGTGTTTTAAAGTAAGTCTCATTATGTACTTTAAGTACCTTTAACATCTTACTTTAGGTCTACATTCAAAATGGAACTAAACCTAACTTGGTCAACTTTTTTCCCCGTTGTACGTGACAATGACGACATTCCTTATGTTTTAGTGGCACTGCGGCTCGAGTTAGCGGGATACTCGTCGGCCGAGTCCTGAAATGGCTACACCACCACTTTCTAATCGGTTTTGGTGTTTGTGGCCGTAGAATGCATGCACCAGTTAGCCAAAACAGATTTGGTTTCTTAACGAAACTCCCAGCTTCCTAATTTGTTCGTTTTACATCCGAATTGACCCATTCGAATTCCTACAAGTCACAAATTACATCCTTTACGTGTTCGTATAAGAATTTCACCTTTTCGAATCCGTTAACTTGGAATTCACCTTTAAGTTCGTTTTAAGCGTTCGTTTAACGTTTTCGCCCGTTGAATACTCATTTTCTTCGTTACAAGTCGGAATGCGACGATTCTTTTGCCAACGACTCTTAATTACCTTATCTCACGTGTTGACATTGGAAACCGACATTTTTAAGTCACACGACAACTTTTGACCTTTAATCTGGACTTTATACGTTTTCGACGTTTAACGTCTATTTCCGCAAAATCCGTCATAACTTCGTTACTAATGTTCTCTAAGTCAAATCACATGGAATACTCCATGGACTTCATATCTACATCCTAACCAAATCAAGATGCACATACCTTAGCTACAATGATTTCCAAAACGTCCAATTATAACTAAGTTCACGTTCAAGACTTTCTACATTTTCTACTTCCGTAAACACTTACGATTTCTATTTGGTCAAGACCTATCCATGATTTGGTCATTAATAGGCCTTCTCAATAAATGCTCTCTACTCATCTACGATTCTTCTATGAGAAAGAAATCGAAAAGAATGAAGATTACGGTTTATAGGAATTTACCTTTGAAGTAGTTAACGTTCTTGATAAACGTCTATTGGTTTGCTTGGAAGTAGGAGGATTATAGGATCCTAGCTCTTTTCTCTCTGTCAAATATGTTGAACAAACTTTGTAAAACCACCAAATGGCCAACATAAGCCTTATATTTATAGAAAAGCAATTGAGGAGCAAAATAGTCCAATTCTCCACCTCCTCACTTATTTACAACTTTGTCACCAAGTAAAGTACTTGGTGACCAAGTGATACACTTGGCTTGCACACCAAGTGGCCGACCCACCTTGCACATGGGTCATCCCCATGGGTTTCGTCGGGTTATTCAAACCCTAACCCTTAGGTTTCGTCGGGTGAATAGTGTCTATTTCGTCTTTTTCCCCAGAAATATTTTTGTTCCCGGAAAATTTTTATTTTCGTCTTGAAAAATCTTACTCGTAGCCAGAATCCTCCAGACATATAATCATTCTAGGTTCTAGAATGATTAATAAACACATAACACATAATAGTATTAATAAAACTTCATTTTATTAATAACTAATTCTTTAAACTTAATTTCTGGACAATCTAAATTTTCGGGTTGTCACAGATGGTGCAGACTTTAAAAACCCATTGCAACCTAGTCTAATGAAATGTTAATGTGATGAACATGTAATAAAGTTACTATAATAGATTTGTATCATGTATGTGATAATTTCAAAGTTGTAAAAATTAGTAAGTCGTGAAAACTTACGTTGTGATTTATTAAAATCTAGAGTGGGTAACTAAGTGTTGTAATTCTAAGACTTGTGATTCTAACGTGTATGTGGTATTAGTGATATGAAACTTGTTATAAAATAATAAGTTCAACTAAAGTGAGATTTAACTTGGAAAGTGGATGTTAGTGTATCTAAGAGATGTTGTGATTCTAATAATATGTGTAGGTGAATGTGAATTATAAATTATATCTTACGCAAGAGGCAAGTTCTTTACCCTTAAACTATATTTGAGCAAGTTCTCTAACCTTAATTTTATTTGAGCAAGTTTTAAACTCTAATCTTTGTTTGATTTACCCTAACTTGTTTATAATTAAGCAAGTTTTCGTAGTTTTATTTTCTTTATAATGAATGCAAGTTCTTGAACTCAAATCTCTAATTGAGTTATCTTATCTCATTTACTTTACACAAGTTTCTAATCTTTATTGTTATATTGAGCAAGTTTCGTTCTCAGCTTATTATTCATTAATGCATGTCAATAATTCAATTCTTTATTCAACAATATTATAGCCTTAGCTTAATATTGTTCAAGAAAGGTTTCTTGTATTACTCAATGCTTATGTTTTCTAGTTTATTTCTAAGCCTGATTTTGATATATAGTGTTGGTTCACCTATGATTCATAATTATTCCACATTATGTTGTTATTGATCATTCGAAATGATATTGAATGTTGTTGATCCAACTAATCCTTAGTTATTGATTGTTAAACCCTAAATTACCCTTGAAGTTATCCAAACAAAACTTTCTTTGATGCGGACTTGTACTCTAAAACTTAGAAGAACAACCCTATTATAGGGGAATTATTTATGCGATGCGTTTAGATGTTTGTGCACAATACATGGTATGAAGGGCAGATCACCGTAAGTACGGGGAGTCCCTACAGTTTTATGATTGTTTAGGTTTAAGTTGAAAGATTACTTATATAACGCCCGAGAAAATCGGATTTTTAGGAGAATTAAAATTTTATTTAATTATGTGGATTAAATGAATTTAATTGATTATTTATGGGAGCAAGCTAATTGAAGGTCGTTCTATGACCTAAACATATCAGAACGTCGTATTATTTTGGCTACGTGGTAGAATTAAAGTGTTTGAATTTCCAAGATGAAAATAAAACCTTTCCGAGAAATTTTCTGAAAAATACTATTCACGCATTTCTGCTTAGGAATTATTTTTGAACTTCTGAGAAATACGTAACGATAGAATATCAAGGTGAGATGTGTTACCTCTTTTTTAGTTCTAACAAAAGAGCTCTAACTCATGCAAGCATACATGTGTCAACAAGCAATACAGAGTAAGTCGAGTATCGATCCACGGAGAAAGTTGTCTAAATTAAACTATTATGCATCAACTAAATCACTATTTTTATATGCTTAAACTAATGCTTATAATTGTGAATTACTCTAAATGCAAATAATAACTAAAATAAGAATAATAATGTAATAAATCAAATATGGAGATAATGAGATCCTAACTTCATTTAACCGTTCATCTAATTACAATCGTCATGCAAGATTATCCAAATATCATAGAAAAGTAGCCAAGAGCCCTAATGTAGACAACCATTTTTCAATGCATTATGACCTACTTACATAACATCCACATGCAATAGACACCATGTAATCATCAATAAAAACCAATCTCACCATATTTCTATGTGAGATTGCATCAATATTGAATTTAAGCACAAGCCCTTATTTAACCCATACGGTGAAACAATATATGTCTATCTGATTCACGAAATACAAAGCTAAGCAAAACAGCCCCATATACGCATGCTATCATGATTACAACCATACTAGCATGTTATTTTTCAATTCCATACAAGCACATAAAATGAATGGTGATCAATCATCCATACATGTAAATCAACCATGATAAAAATTCCTTATAATACGCAAAACAGTCCAGCAATCAGGCCATAAGTTAGACTACGTAGTAATCTCCGTTGGAATCCCATAATGGAGTTTAGTTCATGACTGAACCAAAAGCCATTATGGGATCAAAGCAACGCATGGAAAATAAACAAACAATAGAAAGAGAGAAGAGAGAATCGATCAAACCAAATTGGTGATTACAATCCCAACGTAACGTTACAATCCTCAATAATATCCAGCAACATAAAAGTAAAGCATCCACAATGACTAAATTCCAAAGAAGAAGTAGAAATACGAAATTTATGCTTGGTTTCACGTTGGAATACTCTCCAAGTGTAAACCCTAGTTCTCTGCTATGAAAAGTACGTAAAAACTGAAGATAATCGCGTCTGGTACCAACCATAATCGTTTATACAAATTCAAACACTTGAATTTTAAAAATTAAAATAAAGTCAGCATCCTCAATCAACAGCGCGCGCGGCCGAGCGCGGTCCTTGTGTAATTGTCGCGCAGGCGCGCGAAGGTAAAATCAGTGTAGTCCGAGTAATGGTGCGAGCGTGTGTGATGAAGCCTATGTAGCCGCGCGGCTTCTGCAGTTTGGATCCTTTGCTCTGCTACTACTACTGATTCTTTGTTAAGCTGCTAAATCTTTGACATGCCACTCTTCCTTCATCCATCCTCATTTTCTTATCTCCACTTGTTCCTTTCGTTATGCTTCATTATTCACATGCCAACTACCAATGTCGAGCTCATGCCATATCCTGCACTTTTACACCAAAGGAGTTCTCAGTACATGCAATGCGAAATTTTATGAAATGCAACTAAAACCACACTAAAATATACTTGAGATGGGCATAGTTCTCCTGAATTGATATTCAATAAGTAGGTATAAAACCCACTCAAATACCCCCAAACTTGAACTATTTCTTGCCCTAAAGCAATGCATACTAATAGACAATGAAAATGCAACTAAATCATGATGCAAACTAGTCTCACATTGTTCTAGCTCTAACATAATTTCATTCTAAAATGCCTCAGCGAATTATCTAGATTCAAGATTACAAATTCAAACCAAACTATAGGCATAATATCATACACTCACATAATTCATATATGCTATAAAGATGTTGTGTGTGTGTTTTATGTTAACCAAAATGTGATTTAAGCAAAGAATACACATGTTAAACTTCTCAAAACAGAAAATTACAGTCTAAATCAAGACTCATGTATACTTATGCAACAAAGATTGTTCCAACATATCAAAACAAACTAAAGTTCAACAATGGGATTAACTGCTTTAATACTACTTACGAGGGAGATTTTTGCTCTTTCCCATGGTGTTTATTGCTATTTTTCTTTTTTTTTCTTTTTTTTATACATCGAGTGAATTTTACGCTCCATCTCGCCCCTTCCAAAAAGTCAACTATTCAGCTCAAGAAGGCTTCAAGATAGCTTTTTTGTTTTTTTTATTCATAGCATATCCATGTTTTCCCAAAGTTTGAATATCGATGTTTTGTACAGTCTAAGTCCATTTTCCACATATTTCTCTTTTTAAAACCACATTTTCTATTGAGCAATGCAACGCACCATTCTTATGCCTACAAGCAATTGTGAACACGACAGTGCAAACCGAAAGCATTTAGACAGCATCATGAATTACATTGTGTAAAACATTATATCTAAGCAATTGTTATCCAACATATTCAACAATCCTTCAAAATTCACATTCATCATAGGCTAGACAAAATTTCCATAAAGCTAGAATTTGTGAGACATGCAACTAAACGTATACTAACACAAACAATGATGACTAAAAATAGAACAATATAACATGCAATTATTAACTAACACATAAACATGCAAACTTTTAAACTAACCATGAAACTTTAAACTAACCAGCTACATTTATGGATATGATGAACAAAGTGTTCAAACAATATTTTGACAAGTTCGTCGTGGTATTTATCGATGATATTCTAGTTTATTCTAAGATGCCAGACGATCATGCTGAACACCTAAGAATAGTGTTGGAAACACTGAGGAAGGAGAAGTTAAATGTGAAATTTACTAAGTATGAATTTTAGCTAGAGAAGGTACAATTTCTAGGTCATGTCATTTCTAGGGGATTTCAGTAGATCCAGCAAAGGTGGAAGCTGTGATGAATTGGGAACAACCGAAAACGGCGACAGAGGTGTGGAGTTTCCTAGGGTTAACAGGTTATTATCAGAGATTCATTCAGGATTTTTCGAAGATAACTACTCTGTTGACTAATTTCATAAGGAAGACGATGAAATATGCATGGACTGAGAAATGTGAGGACAACTTTCAAGAACTGAAGAAAAGGTTAAGTGAAGCGCCTGTTTTGTCATTACCCGATGACACATGAAATTTCGTAGTCGATAGCGATGCTTCGCATGAAGGACTTGGTTGTGTGCTCATGCAGCATGGCAAGGTCATTACGCAAGCATCTAGGCAGTTGAAGGATTACGAGAAAGTTTACCTTACTCATGATTTGGAACTGGTCGCGGTAGTATTTTCCTTAAAGATTTGGCTACATTATCTTTACGGGGGAAAATGTGAGATATATACATACCACAAAAGTCTAAAATATATCTTCACATAGAAGGAGTTGAATACGAGACAGCGAAGATTGCTGGAATTGATAAAGGATTATGATTGTGAAATACTGTATTACCCTGGAAAAGCCAATGTAGTTGTAGACGCCTTAAGTAGAAAGGGTCAGGAAAAGTTGTCTATGTTAACGGCTCAAACTGAGTTAATAACAGAGATGGCTAGGATGGAGATAGAGGTTAAGTTATCAAGCGAAGCGGATCAGAGACTATTTGTGACGGAGATCCAATCTACCATCGTAGAGAGAGTCAAGGAAGTACAACTCAAAACTGATGAGTGTGACCAGATGAAGAAGCAGTTGACCAATGAAACAGATATTACGTTTAGTCTTGATAATGAGGGATTATTAAGATTTGAAGGAAGAATTTGGGTTCCAAATGAGACGGAATTAAAGGAGAAAGTTTTACAAGAGGCTCATAGTTTGAGGTACTCGATTCATCCTGGTAATACTAAGATGTATCAAGATCTTCGACATAATTTTTGGTGGCCGAACATGAAGAGAGAGATAGCTGAGAATGTGAGTAGGTGCTTGACTTATAAAAAAGTTAAGACTGAACATCAACGACCAAGTGGCTTGTTATAGTCATTGGAGATTTCGGAGTGGAAGTGGGAGCATATCACCATAGATTTTGTGGTGGGACTTCCGATTACTCAGAAGGGGTATGATGCGATTTGGGTAATAGTGGACTGGTTGACAAAGTTGGCTCACTTTTTTCCAATTTGGGTCAAGTATAACTTAGATCAATTAGCGAAACTTTATGTTAAGGAAATTATTTCCAGACATGGAGCACCAGTTTCGATTGTGTCAGATCGTGACCCACGATTCACGTCAAACTTTTGGAGAAGTCTGCAAGAGCAGTTGGGGACGCAGTTGAAGTTAAGTACGGCATATCATCCACAAACTGATGGGCAGAGCGAGAGGACAATTCAGACATTAGAATATATGTTAAGATCTTGTGTCATGGATTTCAAGGGTAGTTGGGATGATCATCTACCATTAGTAGAGTTTGCGTATAACAATAGTTATCATGCAAGCATAGGTATGCCGCCTTATGAAGCCTTGTATGGAAGGAAATGTAGAACACCATTGTATTGGGATGAAGTGGGAGAAGCAACTGAATGCCTAACTGAGAATTGGTGCGATGAAAATGGATGTAGTGAAGTTGATCTGATGCATCTCGTAGCGACTCAAGATGAGTATGAAGAAGTACAGACTTATATCGAGAAAATAGGTAGTTTGAGGTAGGCTCGTACGTATTTCTAAAGGTATCTCCCTGAAAAGGAAAGATACGCTTTGGAAATAAGGGGAAACTAAGCTCAAGGTTTATAGGACCTTTTGAGGTACTAAAACGAGTAGGTGAGGTAGCGTATATGGTAGCGTTACCTCCAGACTTAGAACGAATACATAACGTATTTTATGTATCGGTGTTACGTCCTTACAATCGGATTATAAACACGTAATAGAGTTTGAGCCTATTCAACTCGAGAATGACTTAACATACGAAGAGATGTCGATTCAAATCATCGATTGAAAAGAGCAAGTTCTGCGAAACTAGGTCATATCGTTGGTAAAGGTGTTATTGAAGAACCATGATGCCGAAGAAGCAACGTGGGAATTTGAAGAAAAGATAAAGAAGGATTACCCTCATTTGTTTACGTAATGTAAGGCGAGATTCTGGGGATAGAATCTTTATAAGGGGGGAAGAATGTAACGACCAAGAAATTCGGATCCTTTGTAAAATACTTAAAAGAATTAAATAATGAATAAAATAATATTATTTGTTATTATTATGTGTTAATAAGACGTATGTCATTCTATAACCTAGAAACGTCGGAACATCGTAGTATTTTAACTATGTGAGGGAATTAAAGTGTTTGAATTTCCAAGAAGAAAATAAAAGTTTTCTGAGAAATTTTACGAAAAACACTATTCATCGTTTATCACTCGGGAATTATTTTTGAACTTCCGAGAAATAGGTAACGTTATAATATCAAGGCAAGATGGATTATGTAATAATAATCTAAGTATGGAAAACATAATATTTCGCATTTGGACTTAATTTTAGAATGTTAGGTATTAAAGTCTAATGAAATGGAATGGTGGATTTTGTATGAAGAACAATTCCAATATGAATAAAGGTGTAAACCTATGTGGGATTAATGTAAAGTCAAGTGGTTAATAATATGAAGCCCAAACTAAATTAATGCAAGCCCACAAGAAATAATCTAATTAATTGAGCCTAAGCCCAAAGGATGATTCAATGGGTAAAGTAAGATCCATGGTGAAACCCATGGGTGAATTGGAGACCAAGAATTTTATGTGGTGGCCAAGAAAATTATGTAGGGTGAAAGTTTACTTAGAGCTTAAGTTAGGAATAGTAAGGAGGTGAGTTAAGGAGGTGGGATGTCCTAATGACTAGAATGCCCTAACCTTAGCCTTCTATAAATAGCAAGCATATGAAGTCATTAGTTGTTTGTCATTTCATCCAAGTCAAACAACTTATTGGTTAGAGAGAATAAGCACTTTTAAGCTAACTTCCATTGATTAAATTTTTCCAAGAAGAAGAATAACTAGTTCATCAAGGGTAAGACTCTTGCTCTATATTCTTCTATCTCTACCATGATAGTTTGATAGAGAAGTGATGATAACGTATGTTAATAACTTATCAAGATAGTTAATCAATGGACTTAAGCCGAATAAGTAAGGAATAAGCAATTCAAACCTAAATAAGCTATCAACTTATGAAGAACAATGATGAACTTGTCATTTGTTACCTTAAAGAGTTAGTGTGATTCATAAGATGCAAGAATGTTGTATAAAGGACTTAATTCAAGAATAAGTCATAAGGAAATGAAAATCTTATATTAAAGAATTGTTAAGTTATGAACTTATAAGAAATAAGTCATACTCTAATTTGAATATAAGTTATTATAATATGTAGGTTGAGATATCTAGTTAATGAAATGAATCCTTTTGGCATGAGAAACAAATTGTTAGTAATGAAGTTTTTCCAGAATTCACACGATTGGACGACAATCGTCAAATTTGTGAAATTCTCGGAATGGAAGTCGAATTTTGTGTTTGAACGTGGAAATGTTGGTTTTCGATGGAGATAATTCGTATTTGGCATTATAGAGTTGCAGACTCAAAAATGACCGGATTCCGACTTAGAACGAAGAAACGAGCGTTGAACGTTCACGAACGTTTATCGTTTTCGTTAAAAAAGAACTAATAGGTGAGTTTTTAGCAAACGAAGACGAATAGATAAAATTCTTGCATGAACATGTAGAGTATGTGATTTGTGAATCGTAGGCTCTTGAACGAGCCAATTCGGACTTATAACAAAGAAGTTACAAGTCCGGGAATCTCACAAGTTGAAAAACCTATCAAAGTTTTCTGGTGCACAGAGCTGGCGTCGCGGTGCCAGCCCAAGGCCAAATAGCCCACGCTGTAGCGCCGCGCTTAGCCGAGCAATGCCATAACCTACTGGAGAGTGGCGCCGCAACGCCGAGTCCGGTCTTCTAGCCTAATGTGTGATGCCGCAACGTGGCACATAGAGGAATAGTCGACGCCGCAGCGCCAGCCTTAAAACTTAGATAGTAAAGAATGTTTACATGTTAAGCATGAATAGTAAATGATTAACACTTAACTAAGGATCTTAATGTAACATTATTAAGACATATTTGAGCCTTAAGTATGATCACTTAAGGTTAAAGAAAGTCAGTTGCATGTGAACGTAAAAATGACGTAACGAAAAGTCGGAACCAATAATAACAAATCTAATACGTAATTAGATTGAGAAGAAGGGTAAGATTCTTTAGGAACCATGTATAATTATTCATGACCTAATATGCTATGTGATGTTATCATCTACTATAGAGACCTAAGGACTTAAAATGCACGTGTTATATCTGTAAGCAGATGCTAAAGGCAAGTACTCTAACCCTTGTTCCAGTTCGATCTGGACAAGCTTTGTGATTTATTTATTCTTCACATGAGTTAATGTCTAGTTAATTCAACGCCAATTCCTTTGGCTAGACTTGCGATATGTTAAATTTCTTTTAATCTTTCAAGTATAGACAATGATTTACCAAACTAATATTGTTGTGGTTTTCAAAAGGAGACTGAGTATGCCAAATTGTTTTGTCATCAAACGACAGGCACGTTAGGTTGCCACAACTTAAACGTATACACGTTTAATGAATGTAGTGTTGATCAACATAGAGTACTATTGGTTGATCACCTAGACGTGCTCGTAAGCTATGTCGGACTTACGTACTTCGTGTCGGGATGTCCTTTTAAAAGTACTTATGAAATGCTCATGGTCTTGGACCAGGAATTGATGTTTTACTGAATATGGTTGTTGTAAAACCTTTTGAATGAAAAGAAGTGCTATTTTAAATTATTGATAGTACTTCGTAATTATTATTCAGTTATTGAAGATATACGATTCCTATGTCTCAAGCATGTTAGTTTTATTAGAATTGTTGTACTTGCTGAGCTAGTTAGGCTCACTCTTGCTTTAACCACATGAATGCAGCTAAGATCGAAAGGACCGATGGATCCTAAAAGGATAAAGGGAAGGCGAAGGTGAACCCGTAGATTACTTATGTAATAATATAGTTTTGTAAGAATAATATTTGATATTATGACAAGGAAAAATGTAACGGTTATAAAGAACCTGGGGAATGTTAATATTCTATTAATATATATAAGACAAATTCGTTCTTTTGAGGCATTTCAATTGAATGTTTGTGTGAACTGTAGCACCGTGTAGCACCATCTTTCGTGAAACACAAATACATGAAACACATGTTGTATGCGTTCTAAGTCTGGAGGTAATGCTACCATGTAAGCTACCTCTCCAACCCTTTTTAATATCTCGAAAGGTCCTACAAACCTTGGACATAACTTTCCCTTCTTCCCAAAGCATATCTTTCCTTTCTACTGAGATAACTTTAGAAACACATACGAGCCTACTTCAAACTCTCTTCTCATTCGATGAGGATCTGCATACTTTTTTTGTCTGTCTTGAGCTGCTACCAATCGCATTCGTATCAACTTAACTATATCCGCTGTTTGCTACACCAATTCAGGTCCTAGCATTCCGCGTTCTCCTACTTCGTCCCAAGACAATGGTTTTCTACATTTTCTTCTATATAAAGCTTTATAAGGTGGCATGTTGATGCTTGCATGATAATTGTTGTTATACGCAAACTCTACTTGCGGTAGATGATTATCCCAACTACCTTTGAAATCCATAATGCAAGATCTCAACATATATTATAACGTCTAAATTTTTCTTAAACTCTGACCATCTATTTGTGGATGATAAGTTGTACTTAACTTCAACTGCGTTCCCATCTATTCTTGTAGACTCCTCCAAAAGTTTGATGTGAATCGTGGATCACGATCTGACACTATCAGAACTGGTACCCTATGTCTGGAAATTATTTCCTTAACCTAAAGTTTAGCTAAGTGATCTAAGTTAAACTTGACTTTAATTGGCAAAAAGTGAGCCAACTTCGTCAATCGGTCCACTATTACCCAAACATCGTTGTAACCTTTCTGTGTAGTTGGAAGTCCCACCACAAATTCCATCGTGATATGCTCCCACTTCCATTCCGGAATTTCTAATGACTATAACAAGTGTGACGCCCCCAAATTCTTTCCTCCACTTAGTCACTCGAATTCGGTTCATCACGTGCTCAAAGTATTACCATAATAACTAAAATCATATATTTACAATGAAAGATCTAATTTAGAATAATATACAATGTTTTATTATAATTATTCCCCCATGTCTCGCAACCTACAGTGCATAATAGATTACATAATAATATTGAATAAAGACTTATTACATAATCCTACATATGCTTAAACATAGTCTGGAAATAGTCTTAATACAACATAATCAATTTAAACATAAAAGGGGCAAGCTAGTCGGTAGCCTTGCCCTTGCCCTTGTCTTTCCCAGATACACCTCCATGTTCCGCATTAACTGAAAGGTTTTAAATAAGCAAGAATGAGCACAAATTTCCCAGCAAGTAATATACAACAAGGGTAAAGAGTCTTATAACACAAGTTTGAAATATCGAAGTATCATTACTAAGATAGCTCAGGGTTTCAGAATAATATCATGAATAATGAATTATCAACAATTCTTAGAATAAGAATAATATTTCAATATAAATCAAGAGATGTATTTAAAGACTATCAAGGTATCCGACTGGATAACAATTTATACCGAGCAGTCACTAAGTGTAAAAACCCAAAACCCTAATAAGACTCGTATGTATAAATCCCGTTATATAAATAAAATTTCTCTGTTCTGAATGTGTTACATGTTATTATATACTTGGTTTAACAAAATTGACCAAATGAATTTTTATCCGAAAAACGTCGTGTTTGACACCTCGTGCTTAAATTTTTTCTATAATCGGACTTTTCGGTAAAATTATTCTGACAAGTTTCTTTGTCGTGCTTACACTGACAAAACGCTTTGTCGTGCTTGTTAGGATTAGTGAGTAAACCCTAATTAGCAAAACCCTAACCCTAATTAGCAAAACTGTGACGCCCCCAAAATAGGTCTATTTCATCCAACCCATTCTGAGTCGCCAAATACATGGTACTTTATTAATACATTTGTCGTGCAAAATACGACAACATATATACTGTGAGTTTAAATACAATTATTGTCTTCTAGACAATATACATACCCAAATAAATCCTCATCATAATTATTTATACATTATTTTACAAAAATGGTGAGGACTACTAAACAACTCTCTCTATAACCATCATTCCATACCCCGACTCGTACTCGCTACATTCTCGCCTCCTGAGAAGAAAAATAGAACAAAAAGGAAAAGGGTGAGCTCAACTAGCCCAGTAAAGAAAATTATGACTAAGATAATATACAACAAATTATCGTTAGTCTCCAACAGGGAAAAATCTAATAGAATACAATAGACAACCAGTTTTAAATCAATCTTCGCAGCGGAAATAATAATTCATTAGAAGAGTAAAGTAGAGAATGCAAACTACTATCTTCTATATATGAATTTAAAAGCTCATCGTCGATATTTTATCCCTGTAACATCAATCAATATATATATCTGGAATCAAATATTCATCTTTGCACTACAGGCCAAAGATATTCATCAGTTGGTCATGTTCATCTAAACACTTGTTCATCTTTGCACTACGGGCCAAAGATATTAATCAGTCGGTCATGTTCATCTCAACACTGCTCATCTTTTGCACTTCACGGGCCAAAGATATTCATCAAGAAATCATTCAACTTTGCACTACTGTGCCAAAGATATTCAAAGAATATCATCATTTAAGACCGAGGATGATGAAAAATATTTTAAAGGAAACGAATCCAGTGAAATAAAAGAACAAATATTAAGGATTCGTATTTTAAATAATCCAAGTTCAAAAATACTTCATAAGTAATCAGAGTGGAGTAAAATTCAAGAATGCTCAAAACATGGATATAATCAAAGTTAGTATCCATAATAAATATTTTGGACAAAAAGAAGAAATTTCATTTTTTGGTGAATAGTGTCGTATTCGTGAATAGTGCCGTATACGTGAATAGTGTCGTATACGTGAATAGTAACTCTGACACCAAAAGATAGAAATTTCACAAAAAAACATCTTCACGCTTCGTGAATAGTACTCGTGAATAGTAACTCGTGAATAGTAACTCATAAATAGTAACCCCGACATGAAAAAAATTCCAAATTTGATAAAAATTTCCAACCAATATTTCGGCATAATGATATTGAAGAAATAATATCATTTTCGAATAAAATAACATCCCTTACCTCGAAAGCACAAGATTTAGTTGAAACAGGATATAGGCTATGACTTGAACTTGCAATAGTATAGCAATACTCAAAGTATACTCAAAATACTCACAAGAATACGCTCAATATATCAAGAGAGAAAACTTCAGTATTCGGTATAATTTTCAATTCTAACCTAAGCACCCTATTTATAGGAAAATGCTTAGAACACCAAAGTAGAAAATTTAATAAATTAATATTATTTATTTTCCACATCTTCCTACGCATCCATGAATCTGAACTCAGCCATGCTAACACATGTTAAATGAGTCCCAAAAATGTAAAAAACGTTTTTCTTATTAAAAATAATTAAAACTTCAAAAATTAATTATTTCGGTGCTTCGGAACTTCAATAATTCATAATAAATAGCCCCTTTATCAGAAAATTCAAATCGCGCAACTTTTTATTAGAAATTCAATTTTCTACAACTTTGCAGAAGAAAGTTTTTCCAAATTCCAAACAGAAATTGACCGAAATCCACAAATGGGCGATTTTACAAGCTATAATCAAATTTCGGTCAATAATTGTGTCCACCAACACACAAAATATGTGTTAAACATTTAATGCCAAAAAATACTCTTCCTCCTCATATACTCATATATCCCACATTCATTGTAAAAATATCACCATTATTATATTATTAAAATATAATAATATATTTAAATGAATTATTTTATCAGAAAAAGATAAAATTTCAATTTTCAACAATTGTCACTTTAAAAATTTTCTCCATCTATATCCACATAAAATCAATATTTTTCTCATCATATAAATCAATAATTAATTATTCACAAATAATATTACAGAATCACAGTACTGGCAACCAGGCCGTTCCCAAGAAAGAGGGGGCTTTCCAATAAGGATCTCTCCTTCTTGGGCGCCGCAATTAATTAGGTGACCAAACATCTCCTTAGAGCGAGAACTTTCTAGACATTACCAATAATGTTGTCCAATAATATTACTCAGGATAATATGAATTATTGTTCGATAATGGAAAATCTTTGTGTAATGACAATTTATTGAAACAACGAATATAAAATATCAATGCGTGAATTATTGAATCAATAAAATAAAATCTTGAACAATAATTACAGAACAATTATTGAGTAATGCCTTCTTACGTAAGAATCAATAATTGGTGCAATACTGGTGTCTTCTTGTTGACGCCAGACATTTATGTTTTAACCAATTTTATTCCAATAGTATTAACGATAACAATCTGCGGCGTTATTTATAACAACTTATATTAAATGCTTTTCTTCATCCAATAAACTTTTACATTATGGGGCCCACAAAGATCTGCGTAAATCGTCATTTAATATTCCCAACAAGATACGAATATTCCACGACCAAACGAATATTCCCCGACAATAATGAATATTTTATAACCACTTGCTTATTCAAAATATTTGCGTATTTTACCCATAACTATCCACATTAATCAAATCAACCCTTACTATTTTAAAATAATAAATAGAGGAAAATAAATTTCATTTATTAATAATTTGGGGTCTTACAAAAACCCTAACCCTAATTTATTAATTAAACCCTAATTAGCTAATCTAACTCTAATTAGCTTATGTTAACACTTAATCATGGTTATTGAAATATAATAATATATTTAAATGAATTATTTTATCGAGAAAAAGATAAAATTTCAATTTTCAACAATTGTCACTTTAAAAAATTTTCTCCATCTATATCCACATAAAATCAATATTTTCCTCATCATATAAATCAATAATTAATTATTCACAAATAATATTACGAGAATCACAAGATCTTGCAACCGTAGTTCCCTGGAAAGAGGGGCTTTCAATAAGGATCTCTCCTTCTTGGCGCCGCAATTAGGTGACCAAACCTCTCCTTAGATGAACTTTCTAGACATTGCCAATAATGTTATCCAATAATATTATTCGGATAATATGAATTATTGCTCCAATAATGGAAAATCTTGTGTAATGAAAATTTATTGAAACAACGATAATATAAAATATCAATGCGAAGAATTATTGAATCAATAAAATAAAATACGAGCAATAATTACTGTATGTAATTTATTGAGTAATACCTTCTTTACGTAAGAATCAATAATTGGTGCAATCTGTATGTCTTCTTCACAACGTGTATTCTTGTGTTTTAACCACCGGTATTCCAACAAAGATAATCTTGGTAATAACTGCGTCGTTATTTATAACAACTTATATTTGTTGTTTTCTTCATCCAATCGCTTTCCGTTATGGGGCCCACAAAAGACTGCGTCGTCGTACGAATATTCCCCGACAGTACGAATATTCCACGACCAAACGAATATTCCCCAACAATAATGAATATTTTATAACCACTTGCTTATTCGAAATATTTGCATATTTTACCCATAACTATCCACATTAATCAAATCAACCCTTACTATTTCAAAATAATAAATAGAGGAAAATAAATTTCATTTATTAATAATTTGGGGTCTTACAACCTCCCCTCCTTATGAAATTTCGTCCTCGAAATTGACGTACGTACCTGGTGTTTCGAAAAGATGAGAATACCTTGCTTTCATTTCCGTTTCCAACTCCCAGGTCATTTCCTCAATAACATGGTTTCTCCACAAAACTTTATCTTGTGGTATAACCTCAGTACATAGGACATGTTATTTCCTATCCAAGATATTGACAAGTACCTCCTCGTACGTTAAGTCTTCGGCTATCTGATCTGATTCTAACTCAATGACGTGGTTCGGGTCATCCACATATATATGTAACATCGATACGTGAAAAACGTTATGAACACGCGTCATACTTGGCGGTAAAACGAGTCTATAGGCCACGCCTCCTATTCGATCGAGAATTTCAAATGGATTAATAAATCGAAGGTTTGAGCTTTCCTCACCTCACCGATTCTCGCTTTTGAAATAACAACTTCGCACCTCCTTCTTCAAATTCATCACCTCAAGTGTGTGGCTTGAAATTTTAACTTTATCGATTAAAATCGATTATACTCGTATATCATCACGTGAGTACCTAGAGTTTTCATCTCCATCTCTATTATTTGTAAATTATAATGAAATTAGTCTTTGACAATATCGTACTCAGTGCTTGTATCACGATCTTCTACTCAACACGTCGGCTACCACGTTAAGCTTTTCCGGGATGGCATGGTCGAACATGTGCTTGAAATGAGTCTCCTCTTGAGTTCTTGAAGCTCTTCTCACATTCCTTGCTCCATTCAATTTTTGTATCTCTCTGAGTCACCGCGTTAATGGAATAGCGATTCGAGAATATCCTTCAACGAATCTCCGATAATAACCAACTAAGCCTGAAAGCTACGTGTTTTCGATTCTGAGGCTTAGGTTGTTCTCAACTATGACTCATATCCTAACCTTGGATAGCACGCTACAATGACACCTATCGGTTTACTATCGCATTTAATATGGTGTCCCCTACGGAGAATGCGTTCCGCCGATTGCATTCCAAAGGAATTCACCGGATAAAGGCTCAGTACCAAATTTTATAGTTGAATTTTAACTCACGAAGTTCAATAGAGCCATTCGATATGAGATTTTAGAAATGAGTTTTGTACCGGTTCAAAGTCGATACAAAATTTAATATCGAGCTTTGGGAGTAAGCCAAGAAATTCTTCAGAAATACGTCGGAAAAATCAATAACAACAGGGAATATTATTCAAATCGACGTGTCTTTATTCAAATCCATAACATGGACTAAGAAAACTTGACATCGATAATAAAACGAATGACTTCATGGCTTGATATGAAAATGTTTGACTACAATGGTTTGATTTCTTGAATTGAATAACAAAAGTTGCTTAGGAATATGAAAACTAACAACCTTACGAAAGTAATCAATTTCGGCATGATGAGTAGTTAACCTTAAAATCACATCAAAAGCAAATATCTCTATTAAAATAAGGTTAACAAGTAATGTGATAGTGCCAACCTGAATCAAGCAAGATTTCTAAACAACGGATGTAATGAAAGTTTCTCTTAACGGAGTCTCCATAAATAGGTCAAAGTCTAATTTCTCCGTAGTCAAGTTCAAACGTTGAGCTCAAGCAAGAGAGATAAAAGAATGGGTAGAACCGATTCTAGTAAGGTATAAACTTACAAGAAGAATTTATAATTAACTAACCCGTGCTAACTTCGTTCGGGTTCCTCGCATTTTGACCGGTCACGACAAACGCTCTTCCAGGAACCGTTGACTTTGACTTTTCTGGGACATCCTTTTGAGTCACCATTCCCGCTAGACTGGGTTTCGATACCGTACAATCTCGAGCGATATGTCCTTCCTTTCCATAATTATAGTATACCTTGAACTGTTATGGACAGTTTGGGCTGATATGTCCCTCTTTCCCGCATTTGCAACATACGACCGGTGGTCTTTCTCCTCCTTGGAACCGATTTACTCTCAAGGGCGACGTCTTCATATGGTCGTTGTTGAATCTCCTCTTTTTAAAATCTCCTCCCGACTCGCATCTTCTATTTTCATGGCCACGATTACCACCAAAGTGGTTACCGCCTTTGTCCATATTCTTCTTTCTCCACTGGTTATCGTTATTCTGATGACTGCTATCTTCGGTATGATCCTGGTTATGGTCCCTCGGTTGAACGTACTCGTTATCTCGCTCTAACAACTGAGCCCTGTTGACAACATCTGAATAGAGAGAAAATTTATGAGAAATGAGATATTGCTGAATCTCGAGTTTTAAACCTCTTAGAAACATCCTCGTCATTCGTTCCTCATTCTCTACCAAATGAGGTGCAAACCTGGATAACTCTGCGAACTTCGCCTCGTATTGGGACACCGTCATGTTATTTTTTTCTAGTCTAATAAACTCTACCTCTTTCATATGGCGAATACTTTCAGGAAAGTATTTTTCGTTGAAAAGTTTCTAAAACGTTTCCCATGACATCTTTGAGTCAAATTTGGATGGAGTACGCTTCCACGTAATTCCACCAAAGAATCGCCTCATTCTGGAACATAAAAGTAGCGAATGGAACTTTCTGTTTCTCCTTGCATCCCAAGACATCGAATATCTTGGTAATTTGTTTGACCCACGTCTCGCCTTTAATCGGATCTGGCTTTCCCAGTCTGGTGGTCCCAACTCTTTGAACTTCTTGGGCCGTGACCACCACGTGAATTGCTATCATTTCCTCCTATTTTGAACACGAGTCTCCTCGTCGATTTTTGCATGAACTCGCAAAAAAGCTTCTAAACATCCCTCGTTCATCATCTCGCTTTCGGTGGTGTTGTTCACGGGAGGAACATTGCCAACTTTGTTGCACGTTCTCCTCATTGGTGAGTATAAGGCGTCTCCACGGTCTCATTTCCCTTTATTAATATTCTCGATCGACATTCTCAAATACATCATAAAACAAGGGTTCATTAAGAAATCAATATATCACATAATATCCCTATATACTAACCAACTAACAAATAAGCTTAGGTAGGACACACTTAGCGATGGATTTACTCGTCTCTCCCTCTAGTTCTATTCCCCGATCTCCTAAAGAGATCATATCCCTAAGCTCGATACCAACCGTGGCGCCCCAAAATAGGTCCATTCCATCCAACCCATTACGAGTCGCCAAATACATGAGTACGAGAAATAACTAACACTTTATTAATACATTTGTCGTGCAAAATACGACAACAAATATACTGTGAGTTTAAATACAATTATTGTCTTCTAGACAATATACATACCCAAATAAATCCTTATCATAATTATTTATACATTATTTTACAAAAATAGTGAGGACTACTAAAAAACTCTCTCTATAACCATCATTCCATACCCCGACTCGTACTCGCTACATGCTCGCCTCCTGAGAAGAAAAATGGAACAAAAAGGAAAAGGGTGAGCTCAACTAGCCCAGTAAAGAATATTATGACTAAGATAATATACAACAAATTATCATTAGTCTCCAACAGGGACAAATCTAATAGAATACAATAGACAACCAGTTTAAAATCAATCTTCGCAGCGGAAATAATAATTCATTAGAAGAGTTAAGTAGAGAATGCAAACTACTATCTTCTATATATGAATTTAAAAGTTCATCATCGATATTTTATCCTGTAACATCAATCAATATATATACGGAAGCAAATATTCATCTTTTGCACTCTGAGCCAAAGATTTTCATCGATTGGTCATGTTCATCTAAACACATGTTCATCTTTGCACTACGGGCCAAAGATATTAATCGATCGGTCATGTTCATCTCAACACTGTTCATCTTTGCTTTCGCCAAAGATATTCATCAAAAATCATTCATCTTTGCACTACGGTGCCAAAGATATTCAGTAATATCATCATTTAAGACTGAGGATGATGAAAAATATTTTAAAGGAAACGAATCAAGTGAAACAAAAGAACAAATATTAAGGATTCGTATTTTAAACAATCCAAGTTCAAAAATACTTCATAGATAATCAGAGTGGAGTAAAATTAAAGAATGATCCAAACATGGATACAATCAAAGCTAGTATCCATAATAGATATTTTGGACTAAAAGAAGAAATTTCATTTTTTGGTGAATAGTGTTGTATTCGTGAATAGTACCGTATACGTGAATAGTGCCATATACGTGAACAGTAACTCCGACACCAAAAGATAGAAATTTCACAAAAAAACATCTTCACGCTTCGTGAATAGTACTCATGAATAGTAACTCGTGAATAGTAACTCATAAATAGTAATTCGTGAATAGTAACTCATGAATAAGTAACCCGAGCATGAAAAAAATTCCAAATTTGATAAAATTTTCAACCAATATTTCGGCATAATGATATTGAAGAAATAATATCATTTTCGAATAAAATAATATCCCTTACCTCGAAAGACAGTACTTCTAGTTGAAATACCAGATATAGGTTATGACTTGAACTTGCACCGTATAACAATACTCAAAGTATACTCAAAATACTCATAAGAATACGCTCAATATATCAAGAGAGAAAGAGAGAGAAAACTTCAGTATTCGGTGTGATTTTCAATTCTAACCTAAGCACCCTATTTATAAGAAAATGCTTAGAACACCAAAGTAGAAAATTTAATAAATTAATATTATTTATTTTCCACATCTTCCTACGCATCCATGAATCTGAACTCAGCCATCCTAACACATGTTAAATGAGTCCCAAAAATGTAAAAAACATTTTTCTTATGAAAAATAATTAAAACTTCAAAAATTAATTATTTCGGAGCTTCGGAACTTCAATAATTCATAATAAATAGCCCTTTTATTAGAAAATTCGAATCACACGAATTTTTATAGGAAATTCAATTCTCTACAACTTTCTGAAGAAAGTTTTCCAAATTCCAAAGCAATGAAATTGAAAGAAATCCACAAGCGGACGATTTTACAAGCTATAATCAAATTTCGGTCAATAATTGTGTCCACCAACACACAAAATATGTGTTAAACATTTAATGCCACAAAAATACTCTTCCTCCTCATATACTCATATATCCCACATTCATTGTAAAAATATCACCATTATTATATTATTAAAATATAATAATATATTTAAATAAATTATTTTATCGAGAAAAGATAAAATTTCAATTTTCAACAATTGTCACTTTAAAAATTTTCTCCATCTATATCCACATAAAATCAATATTTTCCTCATCATATAAATCAATAATTAATTATTCACAAATAATATTACTGAGAATCACAATCTTGGCAACCGTGCCGTTCTAGGAAAGAGGGCTTTCAATAAGGATCTCTCTTCTTGGGCGCGCGATTAGGTGACCAAACCTCTCCTTAGAGCGAACTTTCTAGACATTGCCAATAATGTTATCCAATAATATTATTCAGATAATATGAATTATTGCTCGATAATGGAAAATCTTGTAATGACAATTTATTGAAACAACGATAAATATAAAATATCAATGCGTGAATTATTGAATCAATAAAATAAAATCTTGAACAATAATTCATGTAACAATTATTGAGTAATGCCTTCTTTACGTAGAATCATCAATAATTGGTGCAATACCAGGTGCTCTTGTTCAACAACGCGTATTACTATGTTTTAACCAACCGTATTCCAATAGTATTAACTTGATAACAATAGCTAGCGTTATTTATAACAACTTATATTTGTCGTTTTCTTCATCCAATCGCTTTTCCGTTATGGGGCCCATAAAAGGCGTATGTCGTCAAGAGGAATATTCCCAAACGATGCGAATATTCCACGACCAAAACGAATATTCCCAAATAATAATGAATATTTTATAACCACTTGCTTATTCAAAATATTTTGCGTATTTTACCCATATCTATCCACATTAATCAAATCAACCCTTACTATTTCAAAATAATAAATAGAGGAAAATAAATTTCATTTATTAATAATTTGGGGTCTTACAAAAACCCTAATTAAACCCTAATTAGCTAATCTAACTCTAATTAGCTTATGTTAACACTTAATCATGGTTAGTAAACTTCTATTAGGTACTAATTAACATTACTTAACATTCCTAATCATTAGAAACAAAACCCTAATCAAGATTAGTGAAGATTTAAGCCTAATTAAGCTACTAACTTAATGAACTAGCTCACAAGTAGGTTGGGAGTCACCATTACAAGTTCCAAAACATCACATGACATGCTTCCAAACTCCCAAGCATCAGAAGAGTCACAGATCAGATCTTTATAGAGGCAAGTAGGTGAAAAAATGACAAAAAAGCCAAGTTGTAAAATTCTATAAATAGGAACCTTAGGGCTGAGCAAACCCACGAATTCTCAAAGCCTAGATACACTTATAAAACTACCATATCAAGCCTAGGTGTTATCAGCAACAAGATCAGAAGCTAGAATCACAAATTTTTCAAGAAAAGGTGCAAACCGTAGTTCATAAATTTCTCTTTGATCTTATGTTAGATTTGTTGTTTAGATGTTTAGAATATTATATTAGGATGTTAGAAAGTATGCTAGAGTGGTAGAACACGTTTTCATAACATATAGATGCCTTAATTAAGTGTTTTATGAAATCAGGGAATTTTGAAAAAATGGTCCGATGTAGAATATACGGGCTTTTCGATTCATATGTGTTTATGTTTTGGTGCATTAATCGATTGATATTTGTAGCTTTGTAAGTAGGTCTTTAATCTGGAAAGAAAGCAGTTCGGATGAACCATAGATTCCAAGATATAAGCAGTCAAAGTGGGTTGACCGTTCATGGAAGCTGGTTTTCTGGGTTGCCCAAAAAGCTCAAGAACAGTTGAACTGGCTACTTTGACCGACCTATTTAATCATCTTCTGATTGTTAATTGTTTATGTTTTTGTTATAAATTAGTACTCTGGTATACATACTACATATCTATGATCTTCAATCAAACAAAAAACTTATAGGATTACCGGAATTATTGGTCAAAACTAGTTGACCGAGCATGACCGAGTTTTCTAGGTTTTCCAGAAAATTGAAGAACACAAAAAACGATTGTTAATTTATACTTTGACCATCATAAATAGAGATCTTAGAATTATGATTTGTTCATATTAATGTTATATATATACTTATTTGGTATATAGACTACATGTTACAACAAACAAAACATACATCTAATACTGCCGAATCAAAGTTATTCAAGCCACAATCTGGTTGGTAAAGCCTTGACCAACGTTACAGGTTACCCGAAACCCAAAAACGACTCGTGATAACTTTGAATCTTTATAATTTCTTGTTAGATGTAGATTAAAGCCTACTTATTGCTTGATCTTGTACTATTACATAAGTACTACAACACCAATACTTGATCTAACCGAAAATCATTACGAATCTGAGGTTATTTAATGGTCAAACTAGCCACCGACTGACCACGAGCAGCGCCTGAAACTCAAGAACACACAGTGATGCCCCCAAATCCGGGTCTCTTTCAACCCGACATATGGTGCTCCACGGTACTCTGAGTTCACACAAACATACAATTGAAATGCCTCGAAAAGAAGCGAATATGTCTTATATATATTCCAAAACAATACTACCATTCCCCAGGTTCTTTATAACCGTTACATTTGTTCCTGTCATAATATCAAATATTATTATTACAAACCTATACTATTACATAGGCAATCTACATGTTCACTTTAGCCTTCTTTTTATCCTTGTAAAATCCTTCGGTCAATTCGGTCTAAGCTGCATTCATATGGTTTAAGCAAGAGTGAGCATAACAAGCTCAGCAAGTACAACAATTTCATTTTAAAAGCATGCTTGAAACATAGGAATTGCATATCTTCAATAACTGGATGATAGTTACGAAGTACTATCAATACTTCAAAATAGCTTTCCTTTTTCCTTCAAAAAATTTTACAATAATAATATTCATCAATTCTGGTTCAAGACGTGAACGTCTTATAGTTTCTTTGAAAAGGACAACCCGACCGCGAAGTCCGTAAAGTCCCGGCATAGCTTACGAGTACATCTAGGTGATCAGCCTATAGTACCCTATGTTGATCAACACTTCATCCATTAAACGTTTATACGTTTAAGTTATGGCAACCTCACGTGCCCATCAAATACTTGATGAAAATACATTTGTTTATTCATATTCAGGCTTACCTTGAATCCGTACCAATTAGTTGGCGTAGGATAGCGTTAGCAATTCTATATTGAAAGACTTGTAAACAGTTCAATCAATCTATTATGATTAGTCTAGCAGAGCTAAAACTGGCATCGACTCTTTATTTTAAACCATACATGCATCTCATAACTTGAATCATTTGAAAACCTGGCTAACACGAAGGTTAGACAAGCGTTTAAGAAAAACTTGCCTTGATACTCACGCTCTACACCTTAGAATAATTACGTTTCCTTTGAGTCTTTACAATCTCTACAATACATAATCACATAATATACCACATTAGGTCATGAATGAACATACATAGTTCCTAAAGAATCTTACCCTACTTCTCAATCTAATCCCGTATTATATTTGTTATTATTGGTTCCGCTTTAGTTATTCTTTACATCATTCTTACGCATACATCTCTTCCATAACTTAAGTGAAGTTATTTCATTAATACAACTCAGTTCGAGTTAATCAACTTTCCTTATGGCTTATTAACGTCCTTACGTTATTCATCGAAACTCGATCGTCATTGGTTATGTGTACTTATTACGTATAGTTCACGTTCATAATCAATTGACCTTCTTTAACCCTAAGATATCATACTTGGGGTTTAATTATAATATAACAATGTTTGATTAAGCTCCTTAACTCATTGTTAACAATTCCCATTCATTTCCACTTGTAACCATTCTTCATTGTCTAGCTTTTAAGACTAATGCTTGGCTGCTCGGTGATCCTTTGTTGTCTTGTTGCCTGCAGATCGCTTCGATAGGGCTTGGAGGCCGGGACTTCGGCTGAGACGAGTCCCTTTGTTAACTATCACGCTGCGGCGTGAGTTTGCAGTGTCTGGAGCTCACTTTGGCGCTGCGGCACCAGTCATTTAAGCTTGGAGTCGCGTCGCGACACGGACTCTGAGCCACAGATAGTTTTGACAGATTTTCAACTTTGCGAGATTCCCGGACTCGTAACTTCTTCGTTATAAGTCCGAATTGGCTCGTTCAAGAGCCTACGGTTCACAAATTATGTACTATATGCGTTCATGTAAGAATTTTATCTATTCGACTTTGTTTGCTAAAATTCCACCTATTAGTCCATTTTTAACGAAAATGATAAACGTTCGTGAACGTTCAACACTCGTTTCTTCGTTCTAAGTCGGAATCCGGCCATTTTCGAGTCTGCAACTCTATAATGACAAATACGACTTGTCTCCATTGAAAACCAATGTTTCCAAGCTCAATATCAAAATTCGACTTCCATTCAGAAATTTCATGAATTGACGATCGTCGTCTAATCGTGTGAATTCCGTCGAAACTTCATTACTTGAGATTTTTAGACCATTTCACTTGGATTCAATCCATTATACCAACATCTTGACATACATGCTTTGTTAACTTATAACCATGATAAGTTATTACTAGTTCATTGTGAATTTGTAACTTATGAAAATATAAACTACTTATATTTCCATTTAACTTATGTCTTCTTTTCATATGACTTATTAATGAGTTAAGTCCTTAAATACTTATTCTTACATCTTATTAATCATGCTAACTTTATAAATGTAAACATGTTACAAGTTCTAACAAGTTCTTATACTTCCAATATAAGTTCATAACTTATTTATGAATGAATTACTTATTCATGACTTATCTGGCTTATTAAGACGTAAGCCCTTTGGTTTATCATTCCAACTTCTTCTTAGCATGATATTCTACCAATACCCCCTTCTCTACAAAAGGAAGAGAAAGAAATCATGGTATAAGTTCTTACCCTTTGATGACCACTTGACTAATCCTTAATCTTCTTCTTGCCTCTTGAAATAAGAACTCTAGCTTTCTAGCTTTTTCCCTCAAGCCACTAAGCTCTCAACTTATAAGTTATTGGTGGAAAATCTAATAATAGAAGTTAAGCATCAAAGTGCTTATCCTCTCTAACACTTAAGTTGCTTTGAAATGGATGAAAACTAACAACCAAATAATGAGCCCACTCCTCCTCTATTTATAGGATTACTAAAGTGAGGGTAGTTTGGTCATAAAGCCACTCCACCTCCTTAATCCACCTCCTTACTATTCCAAGCTTAGCAACCAAGTAAACTTTCTCCTCACATTTACTTGCTCACCACATAAGTTATCCATTGCTTAGCCCTTAAGTCTCTTGCTAATCACAACACTTGGTCACCACACTTACTTAATCATTAAGTATACTTGCTCCCCACAACACTTAGTCCTTAAGTTTACTTTGTCATCACTTATAAACACTTTGTGTGATAACCACGCTAACTTAGTCTCTAAGTATACTTACTTCCTACTTTGGATCATCCATGATTTACTCCATGGTTCATACTACCCATTGGATCATAGGCTTGAGCTTAGGTTAACTAACATACTTAATTACTTGGGCTTCTAACATAATTTGCTTCACAAATTTTAATTCATAAATTGGGCTTGCAATTAACAAACATTTGGTCTTTGTTCAATAACTTATATTGGACTTCAACTTAATTTACATTGGGCTTCACATTACAAACACTTAGGCTTGCACATTAATTCTATTGGAGTTAACCATTTGCTACACAATCCTACTAATTCATTACAATTGGCTTAAAGCCTTACAACATATACTCCACGTATAATTCTCGTATTCTAACTCGTATACTTATTCAATATATACTATATACCATCATTCATACGTACTCGTATAATACCTCGTATCATACTCGTATTCTCTACCTCGTACAATACCTACGTATTATACAATCATCGCTTAATTCATTAATCGCATTACATTTCCTTCTCGTAAATCATTTTCCTTAAACGTTAGGTTTTAAGTCCACAAGCGAAATATTATGTTTTCCATAACTGAAATATTATTGGATATTCCATCTCACATCGATATTCTATCGTTACGTATTTCTCGGAAGTTCAAAAATAATTCCGGCGATCGTGAAATAGTGTTTTCGGAAAATTTCTCGAAAAGCTTTTATTTTCGTCTTGGAAATTCAAACACTTTAATTGTACCACGTAGCCAAAATCCTACGATGTTCTGACATTTCTAGGCCAGAGAACGACGTTTGATTAGCTTGCTCCCTGAATAATTGATTAAATTCATTTAATAAAAATAAAAATTTAATTCTCAAAAATCCGATTTTCTCGGGGTGTTACACTCTTCCCTCCTTATAAGGATTCTGTCCCCAGAATCTCGTTAATAATACCTACACCACAGAGGATAAGTTTCCTTTATTTTAATCTCGAGTTCCCACAATGCTTCTTCGACATTGGGGTTCTTCCATTTCACCTTCAACCATAGCACCTCACAAGAATATATATCAAATTGGCCACCGACTTGATTGCCACCCCTTACGGAAAAACCTACTTCCGCACATTAGTCAACCTAAATGACATAACCAGAAACTTGTCATAACCATAACGAATTCTGAACGCCATCTTAGGTACCTCCTCCTTCTTCCTTACTTCCAACCGACTATACTCCATACATACATCTATCTTTATAAAAATTCTTTGCTCCTCTCAACTGACCAAATAGATCATCGATCCTGGGCCATGGGTATTTATCCTTAACCGCTATCTTACTCCTATTATGATAGTCGATATGCAACCGTAACAACTCATCCTCTTCCTTAACACCAACCTAACTTGTGTCATGGTTCGACAATAATAATATCACAGTATTTTATTACCGTAAATTACTACCTTAGATTTTCTGGGAAAACTAAGGGTTCACACTTTTCTTATAACTATTTGTTATAGCTCTATGGTTAATCAACCCATTCATACCGAGAATTTCCTCAAATTCTCTCAATATGAACAGTACTAATCTACTGATACCTACTTACTTCTATTATCCATGAAATAATATTTCACGAATATAATTTAATGAAAGTTATTTCCTCTTCCTCTATTTTAATGTTTAAAGGTACTTATAACCCCTTTCATACAGACTCCTAGATATGTCTTTCCACCTGTCTTACACACCTTGATCGTACACTTAGGATCCCCTTGTCCCACTCCAGTATTCCTGGAGTAAAAATTTTTTTTTTTTTTTTTTGGCATACTGCCGTTGGCATTCTCTACCTTGGTAACTCCCTCTCTCTTGCTCTCATTTTTTCCCTCTTTATGGTATTGAGTCTACAACTCACTATCACCTTATGCTATAATCACCTTCTCCAGAATGATCCCATAAGAAACACTCTAGATCACCAAAATCCCACTATAGAGCTAGGGTCTCAGGCCCTGCTCCAACCTACGAGCCTTCACCTCCTCCTTGTCCACTTGATGTGAAACAAACCTTGCCAATTCATTTGAATTTGGTCGCGTACTGGGGAAATGTCATGTCCCCTTGCTTAAGTTCTAAGAACTCAGTGTGTATCCTCCCTCACATGTCTTATAGGGAAAATAATTCTCGAAGAAAACCTTCTTTAATTGTTCCCACGTTACTACCTCTGTTCCAGCCCCACCTTGGTGAGCCTCCCACCAAAAGTTGGCTTTACTCTTCCTTAGGTAAGTCACAAAAGAAAACTTCTACGACTCACCTACGTTTGTAATAACAAAACGCCTTCTCTATTACTTTTACCCATGTCTGGGACTCTACTAGGTCCGTCGTTCCATTGAACTCCGGCGGACCTACGCTTTTAAACTATTTATAGGTAATCGTTCTAGCTACCCTAGGTTCCGCAAGTATTCTAGCCCCGGTTCGGTTAATGCAGCCGTTAATAAATTAACGAACTCTTGCATAGGGTTGTGTTGACCCCATTAATTATCATTATGTGATTCCGCTTCCTTATTACGTTATCTTCTTCCTGGCTACATTTTTAGATTAAATAAAATTTAATTATTATCTATTTACTTACTTCGTTACTAATCGCCACATACCAGATCACACCAGAACAAATCATCTCAATGAAAACTTATTTATATTCATATACTCTTTCATAGTTTGAAACTATTTACAACTTGTTCTCTATAGCCAAAATCTATTACATTTTCTATCCCACAATTGAACTTCACAAAAGTTGGGATTTACAAAAGACTACCCTTTGAAAGAGGGGTTTACGTCATTACACACATATTTATAACTTTAGATTTCTAATAATGCATAACAGCATCCTCGTGTTTCTCATTCGCAATCATTGCTACAGTATCCCGACTAATCATATGATGGGTTTGTCCTGACTCAGTGGAATAACAAGCAACCTTCATCTTGAAATCCTTATGTGCACTCTCATGGATGTAAGACATCCGTGTTATCTTCCGGTCCTTCTCACCCAGTTCTCTACGAAGCTCATCGGCATCTGCCTTAAAATTCCTAGCCTGCTCTGCCATAAGCACCTGCTTATCGTGATCTAACTCAAAATCTTCTTCTGCAGACATCTTAGCTTTATGGAGATAACTAATCTCTTCACTGATTATACAAGCTGTACCCGATTGCACATTCTGTCAGCTTATTTGCGCCGAGATCTGATGCTTCCATTGCATCTGGAGGTGATGACTCCAATGTAGGTACCACCATAGTAACCGATGTTACCTCTCTTTCCTCCTCCACATCGTTCATCATACTAAGGTATGACGTTATATCCATCTCTCCCTCGGAGTAGTCTTCCTCAGAAAAGTACTCCTCCGCCTCCGACTCCTCTAGAATCGCTATTTGTACCTCTGCCACGGGCATAGGTACAGGCTCTACTTGGTTCACAAACTCTTCGCTCACCGCGTGTATATCTCTATACATCAAGCTATCGATCGACATCCTACAATAACACATATGTCAATTAGTACATAACACAGAATCGTATAAGCACAAATCACATTTAATTTATTTAGGGTTACTTTCCATCTTTTAAATCTTTTGATACTGAGTTTCCTCAATACCGTATTAACTCATTCGACTCAACTAGAGCTCAAGTTTTTTCTTCCTTTGAACTTCTATTCCTTAACGAGGTTATGAGCCTAAGGTTCTTCCCCCTTAAGTTTTATAACCTAATGCTTTGATACCAAACTGTGACGCCCCCAAATTCGGGCCTCTTTCAACCCGACATATGGTGCTCCACGGTGCTACAGTTCACACAAACATACAATTGAAATGCCTCAGAAGAACGAATATGTCTTATATATATTCCAAAACAATACTACCATTCCCGAGGTTCTTTATAACAATTTACATTTGTTCTTGTCATAATATCAAATATTATTATTACAAACCTATACTATTACATAGGCAATCTACACGTTCACTTTAGCCTTCTTTTTATCCTTGTAGAATCCTTCGGTCCATTCGGTCTAAGCTGCATTCATATGGTTCAAGCAAGAGTGAGCATAACAAGCTCAGCAAGTATAACAATTTCATTTTAAAAGCATGCTTGAAACATAGGAATTGTATATCTTCAATAACTGGATGATAGTTACGAAGTACTATCAATACTTCAAAATAGCTTTTCTTTTTCCTTCAAAACATTTTACAATAATAATATTCATCAATTCTGGTTCAAGACGTGAACATCTTATAGTTTCTTTAAAAAGGACAACCCGGCACGAAGTCCGTAAGTCCGGCATAACTTACGAGTACATCTAGGTGATCAGCCTATAGTACCCTATGTTGATCAACACTTCACCCATTAAACGTTTGTACGTTTAAGTTGTGGCAACCTCACGTGCCCATCGAATACTAGATGAAAATACATTTGTTTATTCATATTCAGGCTTACCTTGAATCCGTACCAATTAGTTGGCGTAGGATAGCGTTAGCAATTCTATATTGAAAGCCTTGTAAACAGATCAATCAATCTATTACGATTAGTCTAGCCGAGCTAAAACTGGCATCGACTCTTTATTTTAAACCATACATGCATCTCATAACTTGAATCATTTGAAAACCTGGCTGACACGAAGGTTAGACAAGCGTTTAAGAAAAACTTGCCTTCAGCGTCTGCTACCGAATAATTATGTTTCCTTTGAGTCTTTACAATCTCTACAATATGTAATCACATAATATATCACATTAGGTCATGAATGAACATACATAGTTCCTAAAGAATCTTACCCTACTTCTCAATCTAATCCCATATTAGATTTGTTATTATTGGTTTCGGCTTTCCGTTATTCTTTACATCATTCTTACCGCCTTCTGTCTCTTCTATAACTTAAGTGAAGTTATTTCATTAATACAACTCGGTTCGAGTTAATCAACTTTCCTTATGGCTTATTAACGTCCTTACGTTATTAATCGAAACTCGATCGTCATTGGTTATGTGTACTTATTACGTATAGTTCACGTTCATAATCAATTGACCTTCTTTAACCCTAAGATATCATACTTGGGGTTTAATTATAACATAACAATGTTTGATTAAGTTCCTTAACTCATTGTTAACAATTCCCATTCATTTCCACTTGTAACCATTCTTCATTGTCTAGCTTTTAAGGCGTATTGCGGCCCGGTGATCATTGTTGTGCCGCCTTAACTTGGCGTCGTCCGATAGGCTTGGAGACCGGACTTCGTGACTGCCAGTGCGAGTCCTTTGTTAACTATCGTACTTGCGAAGCCGAGTTTCACGATGTCTGGAGCTCACTTTGGCCGACTGCGTTACCGGGTCATTTAAGCTTGGAGTCGCGACACGCCGCGGACTCTGAGCCACAGATAGTTTTGACAGATTTTCAACTTTGCGAGATTCCCAAACTTCGTTATAAGTCCGAATTAGCTCGTTCAAGAGCCTATGGTTCACAAATTACGTACTCTATGTGTTCATGTAAGAATTTTATCTATTCGACTTCGTTTGCTAAAATTTCACCTATTAGTCCATTTTTAACGAAAACGATAAACGTTCGTGAACGTTCAAACCTCGTTTCTTCGTTCTAAGTCGGAATCCGGCCATTTTCGAGTCTGCAACCCTATAATGACAAATACGACTTGTCTCCATTGAAAACAAATGTTTCCAAGCTCAATATCAAAATTCGACTTCCATTTCGAGAATTTCACGAATTCGACGATTGTCGTCTAATCGTGTGAATTCCGGCAAAACTTTGTTACTTGAGATTTTTTGACCATTTCACTTGGATTCAATCCATTATACCAACATCTTGACATACATGCTTTGTTAACTTATAACCATGATAAGTTATTACTAGTTCATTCTGAATTTGTAACTTATGAAATTATAAACTACTTATATTTCCATTTAACTTATGTCTTCTTTTCATATGACTTATTAATGAGTTAAGTCCTTAAATTCTTATTCTTACATCTTATTAATCATGTTAACTTTATAAATGTAAACATGTTACAAGTTCTAACAAGTTCTTATACTTCCATTATAAGTTCGTAACTTATTTATGAATGAATTACTTATTCATGACTTATCTGGCTTATTAAGACTTAAGCCCTTTGGTTTATCATTCCAACTTCTTCTTAGCATGCTATTCTACCAATACCCCCTTCTCTACAAAAGGAAGAGAAAGAAATCATGGTATAAGTTCTTACCCTTTGATGACCACTTGACTAATCCTTAATCTTCTTCTTGCCTCTTGAAATAAGAACTCTAGCTTTCTAGCTTTTTCCCTCAAGCCACTAAGCTCTCAACTTATAAATTATTGGTGGAAAATCTAATAATAGAAGTTAAGCATCAAAGTGCTTATCCTCTCTAACACTTAAGTTGCTTTGAAATGGATGAAAACTAACAACCAAATAATGAGCCCACTCCTCCTCTATTTATAGGATTTCTAAAGTGAGGGTAGTTTGGTCATAAAGCCACTCCACCTCCTTAATCCACCTCCTTACTATTCAAAGCTTAGCAACCAAGTAAACTTGCTCCCCACATTTACTTGCTCACCACATAAGTTATCCATTACTTAGCCCTTAAGTCTCTTGCTAATCACAACACTTGGTCACCACACTTACTTAATCATTAAGTATACTTGCTCCCCACAACACTTAGTCCTTAAGTTTACTTTGTCATCACTTATAAACACTTTGTGTGATCACCACACTAACTTAGCCTCTAAGTATACTTACTTCCTACTTTGGATCATACATGATTTTCTCCATGGTTCATACTACCCATTGGATCATAGGCTTGAGCTTAGGTTAACTAACATACTTAATTACTTGTGCTTCTAACATAATTTGTTTCACAAATTTTAATTCACAAATTGGGCTTGCAATAAACAAACACTTGGGCTTTGTTCATTAACTTATATTGGACTTCACCTTAATTTACATTGGGCTTCACATTACAAACACTTAGGCTTGCACATTAATTCTATTGGACTTAACCATTTCCTACACAATCCTACTAATTCATTACAATTGGCTTAAAGCCTTACAACATATACTCCACGTATAATTCTCGTATTCTAACTCGTATACTTATTCAATATATACTATATACCATCATTCATACGTTACTTTCATTATAATACCTAAATATCATACTACGTATTCTCTACCTCGTCAAT
Organism: Panax ginseng; assembly: GCA_020205605.1. Lineage (NCBI taxonomy): Eukaryota > Viridiplantae > Streptophyta > Magnoliopsida > Apiales > Araliaceae > Panax > Panax ginseng. Next base: position 48,492,516 of record CM035141.1, read on the forward strand.
ACCTACGTATTATACAATCATCGCTAATTCATTAATCGCATTACATTTCCTTCTAAGTAAATCATTTTTCTTAAACGTTAGGTTTTAAGTCCATAGGCGAAATATTACGTTTTCCATAACTGAAATATTATTGGATATTCCATCTCACATTGATATTCTATCGTTACGTATTTCTTGGAAGTTCAAAAATAATTCCCGATCAGAAATGCGTGAATAGTGTTTTTCAGAAAATTTCTCGGAAAGCTTTTATTTTTCGTCTTGGAAATTCAAACACTTTAATTCTACCACGTAGCCAAAATCCTACGATGTTCTGACATTTCTAGGCGAAAACATTCGATTAAATTGCTCCTAATAATTGATTAAATTCATTTAATAAAAATAAAATTTAATTCTCAAAATCCGATTTTCTAAAAGCGTTACAACACCTACAACGACACTTTCTGTCACTGTAGAGCTTTAGCGACGGACAAAAATTAAATTTTTAGAAATAAATTATAAAAAATTAGAAATAATTAATAAAAATATTTTTAAAAATTATATTAAATTATTATAAATTATTTACGATATTTCTACAAAATGTAATAATTATTTTATTTTATTTAGATATTATTTATAATTAACTTATTAATAAAGTAATTAGAATAATAACTTTTAAATACTAAATAATTATGTAAAAATATTATTATCGAAATAAAAATCATAATAAATGATTATAAATTATTTAATAATATTAAATAATGTTTTTATAAAATTTTAGTAAATATAATTACTTATAAATAGAGATAAATGGTTTAAAAATCATTTAAAGGATAAATAAATATTTTAAAAATACTTTAAACCTTCTAAAATATATTATGGGGATAATAAAATTATTTAAAAATATAACCAAATTTTATAAATAAAATTTAGTTCATTTATCAAAAGGTATTAAAAGTCAAACCCTATTAAATCTAACTCAGATTAAATAAATGTTTTATTTGAGTATTGTTATCAATACTAACGTGTTAGATTTATATTCTTAAACGTCATAGGTACTTAATAGCGTTGAATAGTATAACTTGAGTGATCTACGCTCGCCAGCAAGTCTTCTATACCCAATTTATTACTTATGCAAAATTTATCAACCCATTTATTATTTGAACAAGATTTTATCTTGCTATACTGTTGATATAATACACCTATGTTGAATTACCTATTATTGAAAAGTTATTGCTATAGTTTCATCATGACTAAGAAATGAATTATTTATTCATATGATATTGTTTATTGAGCATAAACTGTTGTGTCAAGCCAAATTATTTTGGTAAGACAATCGTATACTGAAGTTGAGTATCCCGTAATGTAGCAAAGTGTAGTAAATGAATATATTGACAGTAAATTGTAACTGTAATTGAGCACTGTAGGTGATATGCATACTCCTAGGATGTTAAATAGGCTGATCCCCTATCTCATATCTAAACAGAATTTCTAAGTCTTTGTGACTGACAAAAAGGATAAAAATTCCAGAACTAGTTGGAATTAGAAATCCAGAAATGGTAACAACTATTAGTCAAAATTTGAATTGTTATAATTCTTCAAATCCTATATTGTTATAAATATACAACTTGCTGAGCATGTCATAGCTCACCCTTGCAAATTATTCCTTTGCGCTTTTAGATGATAATCACGGAACATCTGGAGTTGGTTAAAGGGAAGGGTCTACATAGATTAGATTATATTTTTGTCTGTATGAATACCTTGTAATAAGAACTTGTTATGAGAATTTTGTAATCGAATCATAATATTATGATATATATAACATCTTTTATTTCCGCAACCATGTTTTCTTACATATATAGATGTAAAGTAAGATGTCTTCTAATCTAGTTGAGATCCTTGGGAACTATTTATCTGAGTGAGGGTATTAATAGCATGGACTGTTCATGTTGTTATTAATACTCTGAATTTCAGATAGATGGTTACTATCGATACGATAGTATATAATCGCATGACATAACTATACATCTGGGTGAGGGTATTGGTAATATGGATTGTTCATGTTATTACTGATACTCTAAATTTCGGATAGATAGACTCTAGTCACAGATACAGTTCATATATTCAAGTGAGGGTATCCAAACACGATAATATTTCTCTTGAGAATTACTATCTGTTATGGGATACTGTGAATCTTGATTCTATGGGAATTATATCTGATAGTCCCTCTATCTAATGTAATATTTTAATCAGATACCATGGGTGTATAGATTTAAATGTATTATGTTAATTCTCTGTAAACACCATACCGGATACCACGGGAGTATAGGTATGGGGGTGTTACAATTTTGGTATCAAAGTTGTTAAGGCTATAGATATAAGGAAGAGTTTTCTTAGTATATAGTCTTCGAGTCCGTAAAAATTTGTAAAAGACATATAAAATATAACATTAAAATTATTATGTTGTGTAAAACTTTATACCAGTATTTATGGGAGATTCAGTCAAGACTTCTTAAAACATCTTTGGGAGTTCGAGATACTTTTAATGATTTGCAGCGTCGTGTAACTCGATATCCAGTAGAGGAGAAGAAAATTGCTTATCTTATTGATCGATCTGTGGTTTGTCACATGATCCAGGATTCCTTTGATGATATCAATGAATTCTAGAGAGTAGCATAGGAGGTTGGATGCTTTATATTAGTACAATAAAGAAGCATTCAAAGTTTGTATTGTGATAAGTACTGTGTAATATACTAGTATGTTTAAAGTTATTGTAAGACTGTGAGTTATAAATAAAAAATATGTTTTGGTTATCTAAGAATCTTATGTGAATCTTTGTTGTTGTTTTATAGAATCATGCCACCAACCAGAAGACCCCAAAGAGAAATGAATAATGAGGATAATTCTACTCAATAGTTAGTAGATATGATGTTAGGAGTAATAAACAGACCTGTAAACCAAAATACATCCTTTAAAGACTTTAAATTAGTTGGACCACCTGAATTTAAAGGTACATTAGAACCTGTAGATGCACAGATTTGGATTTCTGAGATAGAAAAATTCTTCCTAGTAACCAATGTTAGTAATAACCAGAAGACAACTTTTGCAACTTTCTTCTTGAAAGGTGAAGCTAATTATTGGTGGGAATAAACCAAAGGTCGAGTAGAAACTGAAATTGTTCCTTGGGATAGATTTAAAGAGTTGTTCTTTGAAAACTATTTTTGCCCAATCCCTGAAAGACCGAATTGAAATAAAATTTCTGGACTTAAAACAAGGAGATCTTACTGTAACCAAGTATACATCTAAGTTTAATGAACTATCCAGGTTTGCTCCTCATCAAGTGACTACTGAACTTAGAAAGACTCGTAGGTACCAAGAAGGTTTAAAACCTCAGATTAGGAGTAAATTATCAGTGCTTCAAATTAAAACTTTCTCTGAAATACTAGAGAAAGCCACTATAATTGAAAGTGAGAATAAAAATCTCGCTAAATTCTATCACGACAAAAAGATTCAGAATGAGAAAGGGAAAAGTAAGACAAAACCCAGTTCAGGTGGGTTTAATAACAAGCGTAAATGGAATAATTCTTTGAAGTCAATGGTATTAACCTTTGACTTCAAAACCCAGTTCAGATTAGGAATGGATTGGTTAGTTAATCATAACGAGATGATTGATTGTCATCAAAAACGTATTAACCTTTTGACTACTTTGAAGTCAAAGGTAATGTTCAATGGTAGTTGTTCACCTAAGCAATCTCGATGTTTGACTATAATTCAGGCAGAAAGATTACTTAAAAAGGGTTGTTTAGGATATTTGGCCTATATAGTTGATACTCATCAGGAAGGAGTAAAACTAGATCAAATACCTATAGTCAAGGAATTTCCTGATGTATTTCTAGATGATTTACCCGGTTTGCCTCCAGATAGGGAGATTGAGTTTATCATTGATCTTGCACCAGGAGCAGCACCAGTTTCTAAGGCACCGTACAGAATGACACCTATAGAACTGAAAGAGTTATTTATTCAATTAAAGGAACTCTTAGATAAAAAGTACATACAACCTAGTGTTTCACCCTGGGGAGAACCAGTGTTGTTTGTAAAGAAGAAGGATGGAACTATGAGACTTTGTATAGATTATAGGGAGCTAAATAAGCTAACTATTAAGAAAAAATATCCTTTTCCAAGGATTGATGATTTGTTTGACCAATTAAAGGGGGCCGAACATTTTTCAAAAATTGACCTTATAACAGGTTATCATCAATTAAATGTAAGAAAGGAGGATGTGCCGAAAATAGCATTTAGGACACGCTTTGGACATTATGAATTTCTTGTAATGTCTTATGGATTAACAAATGCACCTGCAGCATTTATGGATTTAATGAATCGAGTGTTTAAACAATGCTTGGACAAATTTGTTGTAGTGTTTATCGACAATATTCTGGTATACTTGAGAAGACGGGATGAGCATATTGAACACTTGAGAGTCGTATTGGAGATATTACGAAGGGAACAACTTTATTCAAAGTTTTCCAAGTGTGAATTCTGGTTGAAGAGAGTTCAATTTTTAGGTCATGTAATTGACAAAGATGGATTATCTGTAGATCCAACTAAGATCGAAACGATTGTGAACTGGGAACAACCAATAACTCCAACAGAAGTACGAAGTTTTCTTGGTTTAGCGGGTTATTATCGACGGTTTATAAAAGATTTTTCAAAAATAGCAACCCCATTAACCAATTTAACTCGAAAGATAGTGAAATACGTGCAGACGGATAAATGTGAGAAAGCTTCCAAGAGTTGAAGAAGCGACCGAGCATGGCTCTAGTGTTATCCTTACCAGATGATACAGGAGGCCTTGTAGTATATAGTGACGCATCACACAGAGAATTAGGGTGTGTGTTGAAGCAACATGGGAAAGTGATAGCTTATGCATCACTACAACTCAAAGATTATGAGAAGAGATATCCTACTCATGATTTAGAGTTAGCCATGATGAGTTTTGCTCTAAAATTTGGAGACATTACTTATACGGGGAGAAATACGAGATATATCTGATTATAAAAAGTCCTAAAATATATTTTTACACAACTAGAATTAAATTTAAGACAGGCGATGGTTAGAATCGATAAAGGATTTTGACTTGTGAAATCTTATATCATCCCTAAAAGCTAATGTTGTAAATGATCGTTAAGTAGAAAGAATCAAGAAAATTGAATGTATTAACCACCAATGATAGGTTAATAAAAGACTTTGAAAAGTTAAAAATTGAGGTGGAATGTCCAACTACCTCTACCCAAAAATTATATATTTTAGAAGGAGTTTCATCTCTGCTCGATAAAATTAAAGAGATACATGAGAAGGATGAAGAGTGTCAGAAGTTTAAATCTAATTCCACACATGATAAGTATAATAAATTTCGAACAGATACGGATGGAATAAATAGATATGAAAATAGAATCTGGATTCCGTTAGATCAAGCTTTAAAAGATGAAATTTTGAACGAAGCACATAATTCTAAATTTGCCATACATCCTGGTAGTACTAAAATGTTCAAAGATTTAAGTCGACACTTTTGGTGGTCGAATATAAAAAGGGAAATAGCTGAATGGGTAAGTAAATGTCTCACGTGTCAAAGGCTTAAGGCAGAACATCAGAAGCCAAGTGGTTTACTTCAACCCTTACCAATTCCTGAGTGGAAGTGGGAACATATAACCATGGACTTTGTAGTGGGCCTTCCAACTACACAAAAAGGCCATAATGCCATTTGGGTGATAGTTGACCGTTTAACTAAATCCGCTCACTTTTTGCCTATTAAAATTACACATAACCTGGATCACCTTGCCAAATTATATATTCATAAAATTATCTCTAGGCATGGAGTACCTATTTCCATAGTATCAGAACGAGATCCACGTTTTACTTCAAAATTTTGGAAGTCTTCAGAAAAATTTAGGAACACAGTTAAGACTAAGTACAGCTTATCATCCTCAAACTGATGGACAGAGTGAGAGAACCATACAAACATTAGAGGATATGTTGAGAACATGTGTCATAGACTTCAAAGGAAGTTGGGAAGACCAGTTACCTTTAGTCGAATTCGCCTACAACAATAGTTATCATGCTAGCATAGGTATGCCACCCTATGAAGCCTTATATGGAAGAAAATGTAGAATGCCTATGTGTTGGGATGAAGTCGGGGAAAGACAAATGTTAGGACTCAAAATAATTCAACAAACTACTTTGAAACTATCGTAATCATACGTCAACGATTGCAAGCATTTCAAGATCGACAAAGAAAATACGCTGATCCACATCGTCAACAACGAAATTTTAGCGTAGGAGGCCATGTATTCTTGAAAGTATCTCCTTGGAAGGGCAAGATACGTTTTTGCAAGAAAGGAAAACTAAGTCCGAGGTTCATTGGACCTTTTGAAATTTTGAGACGAATTGGTGAAGTTGCTTATGAAATAGCACTACCACCTGAGTTAAACCATATTCATAATGTGTTTCATGTGTCCGTTTTACGACCATACAAACCTGATTATAAACACGTTATAAATTATGAACATATCCAAATCGAAGAAAATATTTCTTATGTAGAAGAACCTGTGCAGATCGTCGACCGTAAAGAGCAAGTCCTCCGTAATAAAGTGATAGCATCGGTTAAAGTAATATGGAAAAATCAGAACGTTGAAGAAGCTAAATAGGAGCTTGAAGATAAAATGCGCGAGAATTATCCTCAATTATTTACTTGACATGTACTGTAATTTCGAGGACGAAATTCTTATTAGTGGGGGTGAATGTAAAAACCCAAAACCCTAATAAGACTCGTATGTATAAATCCCGTTATATAAATAAAATTTCTCTGTTCTGAATGTGTTACGTGTTATTATATACTTGGTTTGACAAAATTGACGAAATGAATTTTTATCCAAAAAACGTCGTGCTTGACACCTTATGCTTAAATTTTTTCCATAATCGGACTTTTCGGTAAAATTATTTTAACAAGTTGCTTTGTCGTGCTTACACTGACAAAACCCTTTGTCGTGCTTGTTAGGATTAGTGAGTAAACCCTAATTAGCAAAACCCTAATCCTAATTTATTAATTAAACCCTAATTATCTAATCTAACTCTAATTAGCTTATGTTAACACTTAATTATGGTTAGTAAACTTCTATTAGGTACTAATTAACATTACATAACATTCCTAATCCTTAGAAACAAAACCTTAATCAAGATTAGTGAAGATTTAAGCCTAATTAAGCTATTAACTTAATCAACTAGCTCACAAGTAGGTTGGGAGTCACCATTACAAGTTCCAAAACATCACATGACATGCTTCCAAACTCCTAAGCATCAGAAGAGTCACAGATCATATCTTTATAGAGGCAAGTAGGTGAAAAAATGACCAAAAAGCCAAGTTGGAAAATTCTATAAATAGGAACCTTGAAATTTGACAAAACCCACAATTCTCAAAGCCTAGATACACTTATAAACCTACCATATCAAGCCTAGGTGTTATCGAAGAACAAGATCGAGAAGCTAGAATCACAAATTCCTCAAGAAAAGGTCTGAACCCTAGTTCATAAATTTCTCTTTGATCTTATGTTAGATTTGTTGTTTAGATGTTTAGAATATTGTATTAGGATGTTAGAAAGTATGCTAGAGTGGTAGGACACGTTTTCAAAACATCTAGATGCCTTAATTAAGCGTTTTATGAAATCTAGGAATTTTGAAAAAAATGGTCTGACAGCATAATGTCAGGGCTTTTCGATTCATATGTTTTTATGTTTTGGTCTGTTAATCGATTGATATTTGTAGCCTGTAAGTAGGTCTTTAATCTTGAAAAGAAAACAGGTTCAGATGAACCATAGATTCCAAGATATAAGCGATCGAAAGTGGGTTGAACGTTCACGGAAGTCGGTTTTTCGGGTTGTCGAGAAGCTCGAAACGATTGAACTGCTACTTTGACCGAATTCGTTTAATAATCTTCTGATTGTTAATTGTTTATGTTTTTGTTATAAATTAGTACTCTGGTATACATACTACATATCTATGATCTTTAATCAAACAAACAACTCATAGGATTACCGGAATTATTGGTCAAAACTAGTTGACCGAGCATGACCGAGTTTTCTGGGTTTTCCAGAAAACTGAAGAACACGAAGAACAGTTGTTAGCTGTAATTTGACCATCATAAATAGAGATCTTAGAATTATGATTTGTTCATGTTAATGTTATATATATTTACCCTGGTATATAGACTACATTTTACAATAAACAAAACATACATCTAATACACCGAATCAAAGTTATTCAAGCAACAAAACCGTTGACCGGCCTTGACATCTAATTCAGTCAAGACTTCTTAAAATATCACTACAACAATAGTTATCATGCTAGCATAGGTATGCCACCCTATGAAGCCTTATATGGAAGAAAATGTAGAAACGCTTTATGTGTTGGGATGAAGTCGGGGAAAGACAAATGTTAGGACACAAAATAATTCAACAAACCAATTGAAACTATTAGAATCATACGTCAACGATTGCAAGCATCTCAAGATCGACAAAAAAAAATCTGTTGATCCACATAAATCGACAACGAAATTTTAGCATAGGAAGCCATGTATTCTTGAAAGTATCTCCTTGGAAGGGCAAGATACGTTTTGGCAAGAAAGGAAAACTAAGTCCGAGGTTCATTGGACCTTTTGAAATTTTGAGACGAATTGGTGAAGTTGCTTATGAAATAGCACTACCACCTGAGTTAAACCATATTCATAATGTGTTTCATGTGTCCGTTTTACGACCATACAAACCTGATTATAAACACGTTATAAATTATGAACCTATCCAAATCGAAGAATATCTTTCTTATATAGAAGAACTCCAGCATGATATCGTCGGCAGTAAAAAAGCAAGTCCTCCGTAATAAAGTGATAGCATCAGTTAAAGTAATATGGAAAAATCAGAACGTTGAAGAAGCTAAATGAGAGCTTGGAGATAAATGCGCGAGAATTATCCTCAATTATTTACTTGACATGTACTGTAATTTCTAGGACAAAATTCTTATTAGTGGGGGTTAATGTAAAAACCCAAAACCCTAATAAGACTCGTATGTGTTAGAGTTTATGCCCTAGAGGCCAATTATTTGATATAATTGCTTAACATTTTGATATTATATTTGATTGAATAAATATATGATTTTATTATGGTTTTATTTACTGCGCAATATAATTGTTAACATAATAAAATTCCTTAGAATAGTGATACAAATTATATAGTTTCAAGTATGTGACTTGAACATGAGATTATATATTACCATTAGTATCAGTATTCTTAAATGTCCCTAGTCGAGTATCATTGTTGATGGGACAACAATGATGCATTGAGACTAGTATGTGGATTGACTGATGACCAAATCTCATTGGTCATAAATATATGAGATATATATATATATATAAATTGGATTTTATAAAATTAGGTTTTGATTTGATTAATTCCTTTTAACTACTATATATATGATATATATAACTACTTAGGCTAAGATATCATAATTGAAAAACCTAGCCGCTCTTAGAGAGAGACTAGAGAAAACAGCTTCGAAAAATCCATTCCTTTTGGTGGCTAGTCTGCAAGTCCTTCTTATTGCGAGAATAGTTCGACGGTTCAAATGCGCGCGTTAGTGTGATATCTAGTAGAGGCGCAATCGGTTTGTATTAAGCGTTGGAGATTCGAGGCTATGATCGGTTTTAGATTCTCATTTTTGTTTATATCTGGTATAATCTCTAAACCTCTGAATTAATTGATTTTCGCATGGATCCTGTTTTAGGGTTTCAAAAATTGCTTTAAAATTTTAATTTTCATTTGTGCGTTTAAAGTCTTAGAAAGCCCAACAAAGATGTAAAAATCCCGTTATATAAATAAAATTTGTTTGTTCTGAATGTGTTACGTGTTATTATATATTTGGTTTGACAAAATTGACCAAATGAATTTTTATCCGAAAAACGTCGTGCTTGACACCTCGTGCTTAAATTTTTTCCATAATCAGACTTTTTGCTAAATTATTTTGAAAAGTTGCTTTATCGTGCTTACACTGACAAAACACTTTGTCGTGCTTGTTAGAATTAGTGAGTAAACCCTAATTAGCAAAACCCTAACTTGAGAAAACTTAGGAAAATAGTCGAAAAAGAGACTAAAACCCGCCTCGGTCATCCAGTTAACACGAAAACACATGGAATAGCACCGCGTAGGCAATAGACACGCGTTACAACTGATGGGACATGATTCCGATCTATGGAGCCCGAGTTCGAGCCCCGTACGCCTAACTTGAGAAAACTTAGGTAAATAGTCAAAAAGAGACCAAAACCCGCCTCGGTCATCCAGTTGACATGCAAACACATGCAATAGCACCGCATAGGAAATAGACACGCGTTATAATTGACGGGACTAGATTCCGATCTACGGAACCCGAGTTTGAGCCCGGTACGCCTAACTTGAGAAAACTTAGGAAATTAGTCGAAAAAGAGACCAAAACCTTCCTCGGTCCTACGAACGACACGCAAACATAAGCAATAGCACCGCATAGGCAATAGACATGTCTTACAACTGACGGGACTCGATTCCGATATACGGATCCTGAGTTCGAGCCCCGTACGCCTAACTTGAGAAAACTTTGGAAAATAGTCAAAAAAGAGACCAAAACCCGCCTCGGTCATCCAGTTGACATGCAAACACATGCAATAGCACCGCATAGGCAATAGATACGCGTTACAATAGATGGAACTCATTTCCGATCTACGTAGCCCGAGTTCGAGCCTCGTACGCCTAACTTGAGAAAACCAAGGAAAATAGTCAAAAAAGAGACCAAAACCCGCCTTGGTCATCCAGTTAACACACAAACACAGGCAATAGCACCGCATAGGCAATAGACATGTGTTACAACTGACGGGACTCGATTCCGATCTACAGAGCCGGAGTTCAAGCCCCGTACACCTAACTTGAGAAAACTTAGGAAAATATTCGAAAAAGAGACCAAAACCCGCCTCGATTGTCCGAACGACACGCAAACACAGGTAATATAACCGCATAGGCAATAGACACGCGTTACAACTGACGGGACTTGATTTCGATCTACGGAGCCCGAATTCGAGCCCCGTACGCCTAACTTGAGAAAACTTAGGAAAATAGTTGAAAAAGTGACCAAAACCCGCCTCGGTCGTCTGAACGACTCACAAACATAGGCAATAGCAACGCGTAGGTAATAGACACACGTTACAACTGACGGGACTCGATTCCGATCTGCGGAGCTCGAGTTCAAGCCTCGTACGCCTAACTTGAGCAAACTTAGGATAATAGTCGAAAATGAGACCAAAACCTGCCTCGGTCATCCGTTAAAACGCAAACATAGGCAATAACACAGCATAGGAAATAGACACCCGTTACAACTAACGGGACTCGATTCCAATCTACGTAGCCCAAGTTTGAGCCCCGTACGCATAACTTGAGAAAACTTAGGAAAATAGTCGAAAAAGTGACCAAATCCCGCCTCGGTCATCCAGTTAACACGCAAACATAGGCAATAGCACCGCATAGGCAATAGACACGCGGTACAACTCACGGGACTCAATTCCAATCTACGGAGCCTGAGTTCGAACCCCATACGCCTAACTTTAGAAAACATAGGAAAATAGTGGAAAAAGAGACCAAAACCAGCCTCGGTCGTCTGAACAACATGCAAACATAGGCAATAGCACGTGGCGTGTAATGAACCGTGTTACAACTAACGAGACTCAATTCAAATATCTGCAAACCCAGAGTTCGAGCCTGTCGCGCCTAACTTGAGAAAACTTTGGAAAATAGTCAAAAAAGATACCAAAATCCGCCTCGGTAGTTCTAACGACACACGAACATAGGCAATAGCACCGCGTAGGCAATACACACACGTTACAACTGACGGGACTCAATTCCGATATACGGAGTACGAGTTCGAACCCCGTACGCCTAACTTGAGAAAACTTAGGAAAATAGTCAAAAAAGAGACCAAATCCTGTCTCGGTCATCCAGTTAACACGTAAAGATAGGCAATAGCACCGCATAGGAAATAGACACGCGTTACAAGTGACGGGACTCGATTCTAATATACGGAGTCCGAGTTCAAGCCCCGTACGTCTAACTTGAGAAAACTTAGGAAAATAGTCGAAAAAGATACCAAAACCCACCTCGGTCGTCCGAATGACACGCAAACACAGGCATTAGCACCGCATAGGCAATAGACACGCGTTACAACTGACGAGACTCGATTCCGATCTACGGAGCCCGAGTTCGAGCCCCGTACGCCTAACTTGAGAAAACTTAGGAAAATAGTCGAAAAGAGACCAAAACCCGCCTCGGTCATCCAGTGGACATGCAAACACATGCAATAGCACCGTGTAGGCAATAGACAAGCGTTACAACTGATGGGACATGATTCCGATCTACGGAGCCCGAGTTCGAGCCCCGTACGCCTAACTTGAGAAAACTTAGGTAAATAGTCGAAAAAGAGACCAAAACCCGCCTCGGTCATCCAGTTGACATGCAAACACATGCAATAGTACCGTATAGGAAATAGACACGCGTTACAATTGACGGGACTAGATTCCGATCTACGGAACCCGAGTTTGAGCCCCGTACGCCTAACTTGAGAAAACATAGGAAAATAGTCGAAAAAGAGACCAAAACCTTCCTCGGTCCTCCGAACGACACGCAAACATAAGCAATAGCACCGCGTAGGCAATAGACATGTCTTACAACTGACGGGACTCGAATACGATATACGGATCCTGAGTTCGAGCCCCGTACGCCTAACTTGAGAAAACTTAGGAAAATAGTCAAAAAAGAGACCAAACCCTGCCTCGGTCATCCAGTTGACATGCAAACACATGCAATAGCACCACATAGGCAATAGATATGCGTTACAACAGATGGAACTCATTTCCGATCTACGTAGCCCGAGTTCGAGCCTCGTACGCCTAACTTGAGAAAACCAAGGAAAATAGTCAAAAAAGAGACCAAAACCCACCTTGGTCATCCAGTTAACATGCAAACATAGGCAATAGCACCGCATAGGCAATAGACATGTGTTACAACTGACGGGACTCGATTATGATCTACAGAGCCGGAGTTCAAGCCCCGTACGCCTAACTTGAGAAAACTTAGGAAAATATTAGAAAAGAGACCAAAACCCGCCTCGATTGTCCGAACGACACACAAACACAGGCAATATAACCGCATAGGCAATAGACACGCGTTACAACTGACGGGGGACTTGATTTTGATCTACGGAGCCCGAATTCGAGCCCCGTACGCCTAACTTGAGAAAACTTAGGAAAATAGTTGAAAAAGTGACCAAAACCCGCCTCGGTCGTCTGAACGACTCACAAACATAAAGCAATAGCAGCGTGAGGTAATAGAGCGACGCGTTACTGTTGACGGGACTCGATTCCGATCTGCGGAGCTCGAGTTCAAGCCTCGTACGCCTAACTTGAGCAAACTTAGGAAAATAGTCGAAAATGAGACCAAAACCCGCCTCGGTCATCCGTTAACACGCAAACATAGGCAATAGCACCGCATAGGCAATAGACACCCGTTACAACTAACGGGATTCGATTCCAATCTACGGAGCCCAAGTTTGAGCCCCGTACGCATAATTTGAGAAAACTTAGGAAAATAGTCGAAAAAGTGACCAAATCCCGCCTCGGTCATCCAGTTAACACGCAAACATAGGCAATAGCACCGCATAGGCAATAGACACGCAGTACAACTCACGGGACTCGATTCCGATCTACGGAGCCCGAGTTCGAACCCCATACGCCTAACTTGAGAAAACTTAGGAAAATAGTCCAAAAAGAGACCAAAACCAGCCTCGGTCGTCTGAACAACATGCAAACATAGGCAATAGCACCGCGTAGGTAATAGACACGTGTTACAACTAATGAGACTCAATTCAAATATACGGAGCCCGAGTTCGAGCCCCGTATGCCTAACTTGAGAAAACTTTGGAAAATAGTCAAAAAAGATACCAAAATCCGCCTCAGTAGTTCTAACGACACACGAACATAGGCAATAGCACCGCGTAGGCAATACACATGCGTTACAACTGATGGGACTCGATTCTGATATACGGAATACGAGTTCGAACCCCGTACGCCTAACTTGAGAAAACTTAGGAAAATAGTCAAAAAAGAGACCGAATCCTGCCTCGTTCATCCAGTTAACACGTAAAGACAGGCAATAGTACCACATAGGAAATAAACACGCGTTACAAGTGACGGGACTCGATTCCGATATACGGAGTCCGAGTTCGAGCCCCATACGTCTAACTTGAGAAAACTTAGGAAAATAGTCGAAAAAGATACAAAAACCCGCCTCGGTCGTCCGAACGACACGCAAACACAGGCATTAGCACCGCGTAGGTAATAGACATGCGTTACAACTGACGGACTTGATTCCGATCTCTGACGGCCGAGTTCGAGCCCGTGCATTTAAAATAGTCGAAAAGAGACCAAAACCCGCCTCGGTCCATCCGGTTAACATGCAAACACAAGAAATAGCACCGTGATAGGAAATGAGACACGCGTTACAAACCGACGAGACTCGATTCGATCTCACTGAACTGAAAGTTCGAGCCCGTCACGCCTAACTTGAGAAAACTTAGGTAAATAGTCAAAAAGAGACCAAAACCGCCTCGGTCATCCAATTGACATGCAAACACATGCAATAGCACCAAGCATAGGAAATAGACACGCGTTATAATTGACGGGACTAGATTCCGATCTACGGAACCCGAGTTTGAGCCCGTTACGCCTAACTTGAGAAAACTTAGGAAATTAGTCGAAAAAGAGACCAAAACCTTCCTCGGTCCTACGAACGACACGCAAACATAAGCAATAGCACCGCGATAGGCAATAGACATGTCTTACAACCGACGGACTCGATTAGATATCTGGATCTGAGTTCCGACCCGTCGCCTAACTTGAGAAAACTTTGGAAAATAGTCAAAAAGAGACCAAAACCCGCCTCGGTCATCCAGTTGACATGCAAACACATGCAATAGCACCGCGATAGGCAATAGATATATGTTACATACAACAGATGGAACTCATTTCCGATCTCGTGGCAGAGTTCGAGCCTCGTCGCCTAACTTGAGAAAACCAAGGAAAATAGTCAAAAAGAGACCAAAACCCGCCTTGGTCATCCAGGTTAACACGCAAAACCACGAGCAATAGCAACTTTGCGCATAGGCAATAGACATAATGTTACAACCGACGGACTCGATTCCGATCTACTGAGCCGGAGTTCAAGCCCCGTCGCTAACTTGAGAAAAACTTAGGAAAATATTCAAAAAGAGACCAAAACCCGCCTCGATTGTCCGAACGACACGCAAACACGTGCAATATAACCAAGATAGGCAATAGACCGCGCGTTACATAACCGACGGGACTTGATTTTATCTACGAGCCCGGTCGAGCCCGTCGCCTAACTTGAGAAAACTTAGGAAAATAGTTGAAAAAGTGAACAAAACTCGCCTCGGTCGTCTCTAACGACTCACAAACATAAGCGGCAATAGCAGCGTAGGTAATGAACCTGCGTTACATGGCCGACGGACTCGATTCCGATCTGCGAGCTCGAGTTCAAGCCTCGTGCGCCTAACTTGAGCAAACTTAGGATAATAGTCGAAAATGAGACCAAAACACCTTTCGGTCATCCGTTAAAACGCAAACATAGGCAATAACACGGCGATAGGAAATAGACACCCGTTACAACTAACGGGACTCGATTCAATCTCGTAGCCCAAGTTTGAGCCCGTCGCATAACTTGAGAAAACTTAGGAAAATAGTCGAAAAAGTGACCAAATCCCGCCTCGGTCATCCAGTTAACACGCAAACATAGGCAATAGCACCGCATAGGCAATAGACACGCGGTATAACTCACGGGACTCAATTCCAATCTACGGAGCCTGAGTTCGAACCCCATACGCCTAACTTTAGAAAACATAGGAAAATAGTGGAAAAAGAGACCAAAACCAGCCTCGGTCGTCTGAACAACATGCAAACATAGGCAATAGCACTGCGTAGGTAATAGACACGTGTTACAACTAACGAGACTCAATTCAAATATACGCAGCCCGAGTTCGAGCCCTGTACGCCTAACTTGAGAAAACTTTGGAAAATAGTCAAAAAAGATACCAAAATCCGCCTCGGTAGTTCTAACGACACACGAACATAGGCAATAGCACTTGCTAGAGAGGCAATACACACAGCGTTACTGTTGACGGGACTCAATTCCGATATACGGAGTACGAGTTCGAACCCCGTACGCCTAACTTGAGAAAACTTAGGAAAATAGTCAAAAAAGAGACCAAATCCTGTCTCGGTCATCCAGTTAACACGTAAAGATAGGCAATAGCACCGCATAGGAAATAGACACGCGTTACAAGTGACGGGACTCGATTCTAATATCTGAGTCCGAGTTCAAGCCCGTCGTCTAACTTGAGAAAACTTAGGAAAATAGTCGAAAAAGATACCAAAACCCACCTCGGTCGTCCGAATGACACGCAAACACAGGCATTAGCACCGCATAGGCAATAGACACGCGTTACAACTGACGAGACTCGATTCCGATCTACGGAGCCCGAGTTCGAGCCCCGTACGCCTAACTTGAGAAAACTTAGGAAAATAGTCGAAAAGAGACCAAAACCCGCCTCGGTCATCCAGTGGACATGCAAACACATGCAATAGCACCGTGTAGGCAATAGACAAGCGTTACAACTGATGGGACATGATTCCGATCTACGGAGCCCGAGTTCGAGCCCCGTACGCCTAACTTGAGAAAACTTAGGTAAATAGTCGAAAAAGAGACCAAAACCCGCCTCGGTCATCCAGTTGACATGCAAACACATGCAATAGTACCGCATAGGAAATAGACCGCGCGTTACAATTGGCGGGACTAGATTCCGATCTACGGAACCCGAGTTTGAGCCCCGTACGCCTAACTTGAGAAAACATAGGAAAATAGTCGAAAAAGAGACCAAAACCTTCCTCGGTCCTCCGAACGACACGCAAACATAAGCAATAGCACCGCGTAGGCAATAGACATGTCTTACAACTGACGGGACTCGAATACGATATACGGATCCTGAGTTCGAGCCCCGTACGCCTAACTTGAGAAAACTTAGGAAAATAGTCAAAAAAGAGACCAAACCCTGCCTCGGTCATCCAGTTGACATGCAAACACATGCAATAGCACCACATAGGCAATAGATATGCATTACAACAGATGGAACTCATTTCCGATCTACGTAGCCCGAGTTCGAGCCTCGTACGCCTAACTTGAGAAAACCAAGGAAAATAGTCAAAAAAGAGACCAAAACCCGCCTTGGTCATCCAGTTAACATGCAAACATAGGCAATAGCACCGCATAGGCAATAGACATGTGTTACAACTGACGGGACTCGATTATGATCTACAGAGCCGGAGTTCAAGCCCCGTACGCCTAACTTGAGAAAACTTAGGAAAATATTAGAAAAAGAGACCAAAACCCGCCTCGATTGTCCGAACGACACACAAACACAGGCAATATAACCGCATAGGCAATAGACACGCGTTACAACTGACGGGACTTGATTTTGATCTACGGAGCCCGAATTCGAGCCCCGTACGCCTAACTTGAGAAAACTTAGGAAAATAGTTGAAAAAGTGACCAAAACCCGCCTCGGTCGTCTGAACGACTCACAAACATAGGCAATAGCAACGCGTAGGTAATAGACGCACGTTACAACTGACGGGACTCGATTCCGATCTGCGGAGCTCGAGTTCAAGCCTCGTACGCCTAACTTGAGCAAACTTAGGAAAATAGTCGAAAATGAGACCAAAACCCGCCTCGGTCATCCGTTAACACGCAAACATAGGCAATAGCACCGCATAGGCAATAGACACCCGTTACAACTAACGGGACTCGATTCCAATCTACGGAGCCCAATTTTGAGCCCCGTACGCATAATTTGAGAAAACTTAGGAAAATAGTCGAAAAAGTGACCAAATCCCGCCTCGGTCATCCAGTTAACACGCAAACATAGGCAATAGCACCGCATAGGCAATAGACACGCGGTACAACTCACGGGACTCGATTCCGATCTACGGAGCCCGAGTTCGAACCCCATACGCCTAACTTGAGAAAACTTAGGAAAATAGTCCAAAAAGAGACCAAAACCAGCCTCGGTCGTCTGAACAACATGCAAACATAGGCAATAGCACCGCGTAGGTAATAGACACGTGTTATAACTAACGAGACTCAATTCAAATATACGGAGCCCGAGTTCGAGCCCCGTATGCCTAACTTGAGAAAACTTTGGAAAATAGTCAAAAAAGATACCAAAATCCGCCTCAGTAGTTCTAACGACACACGAACATAGGCAATAGCACTGCGTAGGCAATACACACGCGTTACAACTGATGGGACTCGATTCCGATATACGGAATACGAGTTCGAACCCCGTACGCCTAACTTGAGAAAACTTAGGAAAATAGTCAAAAAATAGACCGAATCCTGCCTCGCTCATCCAGTTAACACGTAAAGACAGGCAATAGTACCACATAGGAAATAAACACGCGTTACAAGTGACGGGACTCGATTCCGATATACGGAGTCCGAGTTCGAGCCCCATACGTCTAACTTGAGAAAACTTAGGAAAATAGTCGAAAAAGATACAAAAACCCGCCTCGGTCGTCCGAACGACACGCAAACACAGGCATTAGCACCGCGTAGGCAATAGACATGCGTTACAACTGACGGGACTTGATTCCGATCTACGAAGCCAGAGTTCGAGCCCCGTACGAAAATAGTCGAAAAGAGACCAAAACCCGCCTCGGTCATCCAGTTAACATGCAAACACAAGAAATAGCACCGCATAGGAAATAGACACGCGTTACAACTGACGAGACTCGATTCCGATCTACGGAGCCCGAGTTCGAGCCCCGTACGCCTAACTTGAGAAAACTTAGGAAAATAGTCCAAAAAGAGACCAAATCCTACCTCGATCATCTAGTTAACACGTAAAGACAGGCAATAGTACCGCATAGGAAATAGACACACGTTACAAGTGACGGGACTCGATTCCGATATACGAAGTCCGAGTTCGAGCCCCGTACGTCTAACTTGAGAAAACTTAGGAAAATAGTCGAAAAAGATACAAAAACCCGCCTCGGTCGTCCGAACGACACGCAAACACAGACATTAGCACCGCGTAGGCAATAGACATGCATTACAACTGACGAGACTTGATTCCGATCTACGAAGCCAGAGTTCGAGCCCCGTACGAAAATAGTCGAAAAGAGACCAAAACCCGCCTCGGTCATCAAGTTAACATGCAAACACAGGAAATAGCACCGCATAGGAAATAGACACGCGTTACAACTGACGAGACTTGATTCCGATCTACGGAGCCCGAGTTCGAGCCCCGTACACCTAACTTGAGAAAACTTAGGAAAATAGTCCAAAAAGAGACCAAAACCCGCCTCGATTGCCGATAAAACAACACACAAACATAGGCAATAGCATCGCGTAGGCAATGGACATGCGTTACAACTGACGGGACTAGATTCTGATCTACGGAGCCCGAATTCGAGCCTCGTACGCCTAACTTGAGAAAACTTAGGAAAATAGTCGAAAAAGAGACTAAAACCCGCCTCGGTCATCCAGTTAACACGAAAACATAGGCAATAGCACCAGTGAGGCAATGAACACGCGCTATAACCGATGGGACATGATTACGATCTCACGAGCCGAGTACAAGCCCGTCGTCCTAACTTGAGAAAACTTAGGAAAATAGTCGAAAAAGAGACCAAAACCCGCCTCGGTCATCCAGTGGACATGCAAACACATGCAATAGCACCGCGTACGCAATAGTCATGTGTTACAACTGATGAGACACGATTCCGATCTACGAAGCCCGAGTTCGAGCCCCATACGCCTAACTTGAGAAAACTTAGGAAAATAGTCGAAAAAGAGACCAAAACCCACCTCGGTCATCTAGTTGACATGCAAACACATGCAATAGCACCGCGTAGGCAATAGACACCACGCGTTCTGTTGTGGAACTCGTTTCCGATCTACTTGAGCCCCGTTTAGAGCCTCATACGCCTAACTTGAGAAAACTTAGGAAAATAGTCGAAAAAGAGACCAAAACCCGCCTCGGTCATCCAGTTAACATGTGAAACCCCATATTTTATGAATAAAGAATTAATTTTCTCGAAATAATTTTTTTTATATTATGGTGTGAATTTGAGATAATGTTATAGTTGTGGTAATATTTATAAATTTTGCAAAGTATGCAAGTTGTCATATTATATTCGATTGGTGGGGAATATTCGTTTTAAATAGGAAAAATTAAATGCACTGGCACAATCATTAGTGGACCCACAACGGAATTATTATTTGGATTGAGAAAACGACAAAAATATTTTATTGAAAATAACGGCGGAAGTTTTACTGGTTGATCTTGTTGAACTACTCGGTAGTAAAAGTACAAAGAATATGTCTGGCGTTGTTACATAGTAGCACACGGTATTGATTATTGATATTTATGTGAGAAGTCACTCAATTTTGTTCAATTATTACTCTGATAGTTCTTTAGTAGTATCTCACATTATTTGATTCAATTATTGTTGATTTAGAAGTTTTGTTTTATTCATATTATTAATTTAATAAAATGTAAAACATCTTTTATATAAAATGAATACTTTATTAAAGTTATTCTATAAATAGAATATATTATATTTTATTATGCATAGTGTTTGCATAGTCCTGCATAGTGTTTGTATAGTAAAAATCTTTTTATATAAAATAGAATATATTATATTTTATTTAAAATATTTTACTTTAAATATGGACCGTCAGATTAAAGTAAATCAATCTGGACCGTTCATAGATTAGGCAAACACACGCCTTAGTCATCCAGTTAACACGCAAATACAGGCAATAGCACCACATAGGCAATAGACACGCGTTACAACTGACGGGACTCGATTTCGATCTATGGAGCCCGAGTTCAAGCCCCATACGCCTAACTTGAGAAAACTTAGGAAAATAGTCAAAATGAGACCAAAACCCGCCTCGGTCGTCCGAACGACACGCAAACATAGGCAATAGCATCGCGTAGGGAATAGACACACGTTACAACTAACGGGACTCGATTCTCACATAGGGAGCCTGAGTTCGAGCCCCATATGCCTAACATGAGAAAACTTAAGAAAATTATCGAAAAAGATACCAAAACTAGCCTCGGTCGTTCGAACGACACACGAACATAGGCAATAGCACCGCGTAGGCAATGAACGCAGCGTTACAACTAACGGGACTCGATTCCTATATACGGAGTACGAGTTCGAACCCCGTACGCCTAATTTGAGAAAACTTAGGAAAATAGTCGAAAAAGAGACCAAAACCCGCCTCGGTCATCCGGTTAACACGCAAACACAGGCAATAACACAACATAAGCAATAGACACGCGTTATAACTGACGAGACTCAATTCCGATCTACGGAGCCCGAGTTCGAGACCCGTATGCCTAACTTGAGAAAACTTAGGAAAATTGTCAAAAAAGAGACCAAAACCTTCCTCGGTCCTCCGAACGACACGTAAACATAAGCAATAGCACCGCGTAGAAAATAGACACATGTTACAACTGACGGGACTCGATTCCGATCTACGGAGCCCCAGTTCGAGCCTCATACGCCTAACTTGAGAAAACTTAGGAAAATAGTCGAAAAAGAGACCAAAACCCGCCTCGGTCATCCAGTTAACATGTGAAACCCCATATTTTATGAATAAAGAATTAATTTTCTCGAAATAATTTTTTTTATATTATGGTGTGAATTTGAGATAATGTTATAGTTGTGGTAATATTTATAAATTTTGCAAAGTATGCAAGTTGTCATATTATATTCGATTGGTCGGGGAATATTCGTTTTAAATAGGAAATATTCGTATGACGGCACAATCATTGGTGGACCCCTAGCGGAATTATTAGTCGGATTGAGAAAACGACAAAAATATTTTATTGAAAATAACTACGGAAGTTTTACCGTTGATCTTGTTGAACTACTCGGTAGTAAAAAATACGATGTCTGGCGTTGTTACATAGTAATACACTCAGGTATTGATTATTGATATTTATGTGAGAAGTCACTAAATTTTGTTCAATTATTGCTACAATAGTTCTTTGCATAGTATCTCACATTATTTGATTCAATTATTGTTGATTTAGAAGTTTTGTTTTATTCGTATTATTAATTTAATAAAACAGAAACATCTTTTTATAAAAAATGAATACTTTATTAAAGTTATTCTATAAATAGAATATATTATATTTTATTATGCATAGTGTTTGCATAGTCCTGCATAGTGTTTGCATAGTAAAAATCTTTTTATATAAAATAGAATATATTATATTTTATTTAAAATATTTTACTTTAAATATGGACCGTCAGATTAAAGTAAATCAATCTAGACCGTTCATAGATTAGGCAAACACACGCCTTAGTCATCCAGTTAACACGCAAATACAGGCAATAAGACCACATAGGCAATAGACACGCGTTACAACTGACGGGACTCGATTTCGATCTATGGAGCCCGAGTTCAAGCCCCATACGCCTAACTTTGGAAAACTTAGGAAAATAGTCAAAAAGAGACCAAAACCCGCCTCGGTCGTCCGAACGACACGCAAACATAGGCAATAGCATCGCGTAGGGAATAGACACGTGTTACAACTAACGGGACTCGATTCTCACATAGGGAGCCTGAGTTCGAGCCCCATATGCCTAACATGAGAAAACTTAAGAAAATTATCGAAAAAGATACCAAAACTAGCCTCGGTCGTTCGAACGACACACGAACATAGGCAATAGCACCGCGTAGGCAATAGACACGCGTTACAACTAACGGGACTCGATTCCTATATACGGAGTACGAGTTCGAACCCCGTACGCCTAATTTGAGAAAACTTAGGAAAATAGTCGAAAAAGAGACCAAAACCCGCCTCGGTCATCCGGTTAACACGCAAACACAGGCAATAACACAACATAAGCAATAGACACACGTTATAACTGACGGGACTCAATTCCGATCTACGGAGCCCGAGTTCGAGACCCGTACGCCTAACTTGAGAAAACTTAGGAAAATAGTCAAAAAATAGACCAAAACCTTCCTCGATCCTCCGAGCGACACGCAAACATAAGTAATAATGCCGCGTGAAAATGAACACACGTTACAACCGGACGGAGTCGATTCTCGATCTACGGAGCCCGAGTTCGAGCCCCGTACGCCTAACTTGAGAAAACTTAGGAAAATAGTCGAAATAGAGACCAAAACCCCTCGGTCATCTAGTGGACATGCAAACACATGCAATATAGCACCGTGTGTAGCAATAGACACGCGTTACAACTGATGGGATATGATTCCGATCTACGGAGCCCGAGTTCGAGCCCCGTACGCCTAACTTGAGAAAACCAAGGAAAATAGTCAAAAAAGAGACCAAAACCCGCCTTGGTCATCCAGTTAACACGCAAACACAGGCAATAGCACCGCATAGGCAATAGACATGTGTTACAACTGACGGGACTCGATTTCGATCTACAGAGCCGGAGTTCAAGCCCCGTACGCCTAACTTGAGAAAACTTAGGAAAATATTCAAAAAAGAGACCAAAACCCGCCTCGATTGTCCGAACGACACGCAAACACAGGCAATATAACCGCATAGGCAATAGACACGCGTTACAACTGACGGGACTTGATTTTGATCTACGGAGCCCGAATTCGAGCCCCGTACACCTAACTTGAGAAAACTTAGGAAAATAGTTAAAAAAGTGACCAAAACCCGCCTCGGTCGTCTGAACGACTCACAAACATAAACAATAACAAGCAGTAGGTAATAGACGACGTTACTGTTACCGACGGACTCGATTCCGATCGGTGAACTCGAGTTCAAGCCTCGTCGCCTAACTTGAGCAAACTTAGGAAAATAGTCGAAAATGAGACCAAAACCCGCCTCGGTCATCTGTTAACACGCAAACATAGGCAATAGCACCGCATAGGCAATAGACACCCGTTACAACTAACGGGACTCGATTCCAATCTTCGGAGCCCAAGTTTGAGCCCCGTACGCATTACTTGAGAAAACTTAGGAAAATAGTCGAAAAATTTATCAAATCCCGCCTCGGTCATCCAGTTAACACGCAAACATAGGCAATAGCACCGCATAGGCAATAGACACGCGGTACAACTCACGGGACTCGATTCCGATATACGGAGCCCGAGTTCGAACCCCATATGCCTAACTTGAGAAAACTTAGGAAAATAGTCGAAAAAGAGACCAAAACCAGCCTCGGTCGTCTGAACAACATGCAAACATAGGCAATAGCACCGCGTAGGTAATAGACACGTGTTACAACTAACGAGACTCAATTCAAATATACGAAGCCCGAGTTCGAGCCCCGTACGCCTAACTTGAGAAAACTTTGGAAAATAGTCGAAAAAGATACCAAAATCCGCCTCAGTAGTTCTAACGACACACGAACATAGGCAATAGCACCGCGTAGGCAATACACACACGTTACAACTGACGGGACTCGATTCCGATATACGGAGTACGAGTTCAAACCCCGTACGCCTAACTTGAGAAAACTTAGGAAAATAGTCAAAAAGAGACCAAATCCTGCCTCGGTCATCCAATTAACACGTAAAGATAGGCAATAGCACCGCATAGGAAATAGATACGCGTTACAAGTGACGGGACTCTATTCCGATATACGGAGTCCGAGTTCGAGCCCCGTACGTCTAACTTGAGAAAACTTAGGAAAATAGTCGAAAAAGATACAAAAACCCGCTTCGGTCGTCCGAACGACACGCAAACACAGGCATTAGCACCGCGTAGGCAATAGACATGCGTTACAACTGACGGGACTTGATTCCGATCTACGAAGCCAGAGTTCGAGCCCCGTACGAAAATAGTCAAAAAGAGACCAAAACCTGCCTCGGTCATCCAGTTAACATGTAAACACAGGAAATAGCACCGCATAGGAAATAGAGACGCGTTACAACTGATGAGACTCGATTCCGATCTACGGAGCCCGAGTTCGAGCCCCGTACGCCTAACTTGAGAAAACTTAGGAAAATAGTCCAAAAAGAGACCAAAACCCGCCTCGGCCATCTGAACAACACACAAACATAGGAAATAGCGTCGCGTAGGCAATGGACATGCGTTACAACTGACGGGACTAGATTCTGATCTACGGAGCCCGAGTTCGAGCCCCGTACGCCCAACTTGAGAAAACCTAGGAAAATAGTCGAAAAAGAGACTAAAACCCGCCTCGGTCATCCAGTTAACACGAAAACATAGGCAATAGCACCGCATAGGCAATAGACACGCGTTACAACTGATGGGACACGATTCTGATCTACGGAGCCCGAGTACAAGCCCCGTACGCCTAACTTGAGAAAACTTAGGAAAATAGTCAAAAAAGAGACCAAAACCCGCCTCGGTCATCCAGCGGACATGCAAACACATGCAATAGCACTGCGTACGCAATAGACATGCGTTACAACTGATGAGACACGATTCCGATCTACGAAGCCCGAGTTCGAGCCCCGTACGCCTAACTTGAGAAAACTTAGGAAAATAGTCCAAAAAGATACCAAATCCTGCCTCGGTCATCCAGTTAACACGTAAAGACAGGCAATAGCACCGCATAGGAAATAGACACGCGTTACAAGTGACGGGACTCGATTCCGATATACGGAGTCCGAGTTTGAGCCCCGTACGTCTAACTTGAGAAAACTTAGGAAAATAGTCGAAAAAGATACAAAAACCCGCCTCGGTCGTACGAACGACACATAAACACAGGCATTAGCACCGCGTAGGCAATAGACATGCGTTACAACAGACGGGACTTGATTCCGATCTACGAAGCCAGAGTTCGAGCCCCGTACGCCTAACTTGAGAAAACTTAGGAAAATAGTCGAAATAGAGACCAAAACCCGCCTCGGTCATCTAGTGGACATGCAAACACATGCAATAGCACCGTGTAGGCAATAGACACGCGTTACAACTGATGGGATATGATTCCGATCTACGGAGCCCGAGTTCGAGCCCCGTACGCCTAACTTGAG
The DNA here is from genome assembly GCA_020205605.1 of Panax ginseng. Classification (NCBI taxonomy): domain Eukaryota; kingdom Viridiplantae; phylum Streptophyta; class Magnoliopsida; order Apiales; family Araliaceae; genus Panax; species Panax ginseng. The sequence continues at coordinate 48,518,693 of CM035141.1, forward strand.
AAAACCCAGGAAAATAGTCAAAAAAGAGACCAAAACCCGCCTTAGTCATCCAGTTAACAAGCAAACACAGGCAATAGCACCGCATAGGCAATAGACATGTGTTACAACTGACGGGACTCGATTTCGATCTACAGAGCCGGAGTTCAAGCCCCGTACGCCTAACTTGAGAAAACTTAGGAAAATATTCGAAAAAGAGACCAAAACCCGCCTCGATTGTCCGAACGACACGCAAAGACATGCAATATAACCGCATAGGCAATAGACACGCGTTACAACTGACAGGACTTGATTTTGATCTACGGAGCCCGAATTCGAGCCCCGTACGCCTAACTTGAGAAAACTTAGGAAAATAGTTGAAAAAGTGACCAAAACCCGCCTCGGTCGTCTGAACGACTCACAAACATAGGCAATAGCAACGCATAGGTAATAGACGCAGGTTACAACTGACGGGACTCGATTCCAATCTACGGAGCCCAAGTTTGAGCCCCGTACGCATAACTTGAGAAAACTTAGGAAAATAGTCGAAAAAGTGACCAAATCCCGCCTCGGTCATCCAGTTAACACGCAAACATAGGCAATAGCACCGCATAGGCAATAGACACGCAGTACAACTCACGGGACTCGATTCCGATCTACGGAGCCCGAGTTCGAACCCCATACGCCTAACTTGAGAAAACTTTGGAATATAGTCGAAAAAGAGACCAAAACCAGCCTCGGTCGTCTGAAAAACATGCAAACATAGGCAATAGCACCGCGTAGGTAATAGACACGTGTTATAACTAACGAGACTCAATTCAAATATACGGAGCCCGAGTTCGAGCCCCGTACGCCTAACTTGAGAAAACTTTAGAAAATAGTCGAAAAAGATACCAAAATCCGCCTCAGTAGTTCTAACGACACACGAACATAGGCAATAGCACCGCGTAGGCAATAGAACGCGTTACAACTGAATGGACTCGATTCAAATATACGGAGTACGAGTTCGAACCCCGTACGCCTAACTTGAGAAAACTTAGGAAAATAGTCAAAAGAGACCAAATCACTTTTCTCGGTCATCCGGTTAAACACGTAAAGACAGGCAATAGCACCGCATAGGAAATAGACACGCGTTACAAGTGACGGGACTCGATTCCAATATACGGAGTCCAAGTTCGAGCCCCGTACGTCTAACTTGAGAAAACTTAGGAAAATAGTCGAAAAAGATACAAAAACCCGCCTCGGTCGTCCGAACGACATGCAAACACAGGCATTAGCACCGCGTAGGTAATAGACATGCGTTACAACTGACGGGACTTGATTCCGATCTACGAAGCCAGAGTTCGAGCCCCGTACGAAAATAGTCGAAAAGAGACCAAAACCCGCCTCGGTCATCCAGTTAACATGCAAACACAGGAAATAGCACCGCATAGGAAATAGACACGTGTTACAACTGACGAGACTCGATTCCGATCTACGGAGCCCGAGTTCGATCCCCGTACGCCTAACTTGAGAAAACTTAGGAAAATAGTCCAAAAAGAGACCAAAACCCGCCTCGGTCGTCTGAACAACACACAAACATAGGAAATAGCATCGCATAGGAAATGGACATGCGTTACAACTGACGGGACTAGATTCTGATCTACGGAGCCCGAGTTCGAACCCCGTACGCCTAACTTGAGAAAACTTAGGAAAATAGTCGAAAAAGAGACTAAAACCCGCCTCGGTCATCCAGTTAACACGAAAACATAGGCAATAGCACCGCGTAGGCAATAGACACGCGTTACAACTGATGGGACACGATTCCGATCTCTGAATGCCGAGTCTGAGCCCGTCGCCTAACTTGAGAAAACTTAGGAAAATAGTCGAAAAAGAGACCAAAACCCGCCTCGGTCATCCAAAGGACATGCAAACACATGCAATAAGATCACAGACGTCAATGTAATAGACATGCGTTACCGATGAGACACGATTTCGATCTCTGAAGCCCGAGTTCGAGCCCGTCGCGCCTAACTTTAGAAAACTTAGGAAAATAGTCGAAAAGAGACCAAAACCCACCTCGGTCATCTAGTTGACATGCAAACACATGCAATAGCACGCAAGATAGGCAATAGACATCACGTTACAAACCGACGGAACTCGTTTCCGATCTACGGAGCCCCAGTTCGAGCCTCGTATGCCTAACTTGAGAAAACTTAGGAAAATAGTCGAAAAAGAGACCAAAACCCGCCTCAGTCATCCAGTTAACATGTGAAAACCCAGATTTTATGAATAAAGTATTAATTTTCTCGAAATAATTTTTTTTATATTATGGTGTGAATTTGAGATAATGTTATAGTTGTGGTAATATTTATAAATTTTGCAAAGTATGCAAGTTGTCATATTATATTCGATTGGTCGGGGAATATTCGTTTTAAATAGGAAATATTTGTCAACGACCAAGACAATCATTGGTGGACCCCATAATGTAATTATTGCCTTGATTGAGAAAAAGCGACAAAAATATTTTATTGAAAATAACAGCTGAAGTTTTACCGTTGATACTGTTGAACTACTCGGTAGTAAAAGTACAGTAATACGCGTTGTTACATAGTAGCACACGGTATTGAGTATTGATATTTATGTGAGAAGTCACTCAATTTTGTTCAATTATTGCTACAATAGTTGTTGCATAGTATCTCACATTATTTGATTCAATTATTGTTGATTTAGAAGTTTTGTTTTATTCGTATTATTAATTTAGTAAAACAGAAACATCTTTTTATATAAAACAGAATACTTTATTAAAGTTATTCTATAAATAGAATATATTATATTTTATTATGCATAGTGTTTGCATAGTCCTGCATAGTGTTTGCATAGTAAAAATCTTTTTATATAAAATAGAATATATTATATTTTATTTAAAATATTTTACTTTAAATATGGACCGTCAAATTAAAGTAAATCAATCTGGACCGTTCATAGATTAGGCAAACACACGCCTTAGTCATCCAGTTAACACGCAAATACAGGCAATAGCACCACATAGGCAATAGACACGCGTTACAACTGACGGGACTCGATTTTGATCTATGGAGCCCGAGTTCAAGCCCCATACGCCTAACTTGAGAAAACTTAGGAAAATAGTCGAAAAGAGACCAAAACCCGTCTCGGTCGTCCGAACGACACGCAAACATAGGCAATAGCATCGCATAGGGAATAGACACGCGTTACAACTAACGGGACTCGATTCTCATATACGGAGCCTGAGTTCGAGCCCCATATGCCTAACATGAGAAAACTTAAGAAAATTAACGAAAAAGATACCAAAACTAGCGTCGGTCGTTCGAACGACACACGAACATAGGCAATAGCACCGCGTAGGCAATAGACACGAGTTACAACTGACGGGACTCGATTCCGATATACGGAGTACGAGTTCGAACCCCGTACGCCTAATTTGAGAAAACTTAGGAAAATAGTCGAAAAAGAGACCAAAACCGGCCTCGGTCATCCGGTTAACACGCAAACACAGGCAATAACACAACATAAGCAATAGACACGCGTTATAACTGACGGGACTCAATTCCGATCTACGGAGCCCGAGTTCAAGACCCGTACACCTAACTTGAGAAAACTTAGGAAAATAGTCAAAAAAGAGACCAAAACCTTCCTCGATCCTCCGAACGACACGCAAACATAAGAAATAGCACCGCGTAGAAAATAGACACATGTTACAACTGACGGGACTCGATTATGATCTACAGAGCCCGAGTTCGAGCCCCGTACGCCTAACTTGAGAAAACTAAGGAAAATAGTCGAAATAGAGACCAAAACCCGCCTCGGTCGTCTAGTGGACATGCAAACACATACAATAGCACTGCGTAGGCAATAGACACACGTTACAACTGATGGGATATGATTTCGATCTACGGAGCCCGAGTTTGAGCCCCGTACACCTAACTTGAGAAAACCAAGGAAAATAGTCAAAAAAGAGACCAAAACCCGCCTTGGTCATCCAGTTAACACGCAAACATAGGCAATAGCACCGCATAGACAATAGACACATGTTACAACTGATGAGACTCGATTCCGATCTACGGAGCCCAAGTACAAGCCATGTACGCCTAACTTGAGAAAACTTAGGAAAATAGTCGAAAAAGAGACCAAAACCTGCCTCAGTCGTCCGAACAACAAGAAAACACAGGCAATAGCACCGCGTTATAACTGTCGAACCCCGTACACCTAATTTGAGAAAACTTAGGGAAATAGTTGAAAAAGAGACCAAAACACGCCTCGGTCATCCAGTTAACACGCAAACACAGGCAATAACACCGCATAGGCAATAGACACGTGTTACAACTGACGGGACTTGATTCTGATCCACGGAGCCCGATTTCGAGCCCCGCACGCCTAACTTGAGAAAACTTAGGAAAATAGTCAAAAAATAGACCAAAACCCGCCTCGGTCGTCCGAACGACACGTAAACACAGGCAATAGCACCGCATAGGCAATAGACACGCGTTACAACTGACGGGACTCGATTCCGATATACGGAGTCCGAGTTCGATCCACGTACGCCTTACTTGAGAAAACTTAGTAAAATAGTCTAAATTTTGCAAAGTATGCAAGTTGTCATATTATATTCGATTGGTCGGGGAATATTCGTTTTAAATAGGAAATATTCGTACGACGGCACAATCATTGGTGGACCCCACAATGGAATTATTATCGGATTAAGAAAACGATAAAAATATTTTATTGAAAATAACGGCGGAAATTTTACCGTTGATATTGTTGAACTACTCGGTAGTAAAAGTACAGTAATACGCGTTGTTACATAGTAGCACACGGTATTGATTATTGATATTTATGTGAGAAGTCACTCAATTTTGTTCAATTATTTCTACAATAGTTGCTGCATAGTATCTCACATTATTTGATTCAATTATTGTTGATTTAGAAGATTTGTTTTATTCGTATTATTAACGTAATAAAATGTAAACATCTTTATATAAAATGTAATACTTTATTAAAGTTATTCTATAAATAGAATATATTATATTTTATTATGCATAGTGTTTGCATAGTGCCTGCATAGTATTTGCATAGTAAAAATCTTTTTATATAAAATAGAATATATTATATTTTATTTAAAATATTTTACTTTAAATATGGACCGTCAGATTAAAGTAAATCAATCTGAACCATTCATAGATTAGGCAAACACATGCCTTAGTCATCCAGTTAACACGCAAATACAGGCAATAGCACCACATAGGCAATAGACACGCGTTACAACTGACGGGACTCGATTTCGATCTATGGAACCCGAGCTCAAGCCCTATACGCCTAACTTGAGAAAACTTATGAAAAGAGTCGAAAGAGAGACCAAAACCAGCCACGGTTGTCCGAACGACACGCAAACATAGGCAATAGCATCGCGTAGGAAATAGACACGCGTTACAACTAACGGGACTCAATTCTCATATACGGAGCCTGAGTTCGAGCCCCATATGCCTAACATGAGAAAACTTAAGAAAATTATCGAAAAAGATACCAAAAGTCGCCTCGGTAGTTCGAACGACACACGAACATAGGCAATAGCACCGCGTAGGCAATAGACACGCGTTACAACTGACGGGACTCGATTCCAATATACGGAGTCCGAGTTCGAGCCCCGTACGCCTAACTTGAGAAAACTTAGGAAAATAGTCGAAAAAGAGACCAAATGCGGCCTCGGTCATCCAGTTAACATGCAAACACAGGCAATAACACCGCATAGGCAATAGACACGTGTTATAATTGACGGGACTAGATTCCGATCTACGGAGCCCGAGTTTGAGCCCCGTACACCTAACTTGAGAAAACTTAGGAAAATAGTCAAAAAAGAGACCAAAACCTTCTTTGGTCCTCCAAACGACACGCAAACATAAGCAATTGCACCGCGTAGGCAATAGACATGTCTTACAACTGACGGGACTCGATTCCGATATACGGAGCCTGAGTTCGAGCCCCGTACGCCTAACTTGAAAAAAACTTAGGAAAATAGTCGAAAAAGAGATCAAAACCCGCCTAGGTCATCCATTTAACACGCAAACACAGGCAATAACACCACATAGGCAATAGAGTTGTGTTACAACTGGCAGGACTCGATTCTGATTAACGGTGCCCGTGTTCGAGCCACATACGCCTAACTTGAGAATATATAGGAAAATAGTCAAAAAAGAAACCAAAACATGCCTCAATCATCCGAATGACACGCAAATATAGGCAATATCACTGCGTAGGCAATAGACACGTGTTACAATTAACGGTACTTGATTCCAATATACAGAGCCCGAGTTCGAGCCCCGTACGCCTAACTTGAGAAAACTTAGGAAAATAGTCGAAAAAGAGTCCAAAACCCGCCTCGGTCGTCCGAACGACAAACAACCACAGACAATAGCACCGCGTAGGCAATAGACATGTGTTACAACTGACGGGACTCGATTCCGATCTACGGAACCCGAGTTCGAGCCACGTATGCCTAACTTGAGAAAACTTAGGAAAATAGTCGAAAAAGAGACCAAAACCGCCTTGGTCATCCAGTTAACACACAAACACAGGCAATAACACAACATAAGCAATAGACATGCGTTATAACTGACGGGACTCAATTCCAATCTACGGAGCCCGAGTTTGAGCCCCGTACGCCTAACTTGAGAAAACTTAGGAAATTAGTCGAAAAAGAGACCAAAACCTTCCTCGGTCCTCCGAACGACACGCAAACATAAGCAATAGCACCGCATAGGCAATAGACATGTCTTACAACTGACGGGACTCGATTCTGATATACGGATCCTGAGTTCGAGCCCCGTACGCCTAACTTGAGAAAACTTAGGAAAATAGTCAAAAAAGAGACCAAAACCCGCCTCGGTCATCCAGTTGACATGCAAACACATGCAATAGCACCGCATAGGCAATAGATACGCGTTACAATAGATGGAACTCATTTCCGATCTACGTAGCCCGAGTTCGAGCCTCGTACGCCTAACTTGAGAAAACCAAGGAAAATAGTCAAAAAAGAGACCAAAACCCGCCTTGGTCATCCAGTTAACACACAAACACAGGAAATAGCACCGCATAGGCAATAGACATGTGTTACAACTGACGGGACTCGATTCCGATCTACAGAGCCGGAGTTCAAGCCCCGTACGCCTAACTTGGGAAAACATAGGAAAATATTCGAAAAAGAGACCAAAACCCACCTCGAATGTCCGAACGACACGCAAACACAGGCAATATAACCGCATAGGCAATAGACACGCGTTACAACTGACGGGACTTGATTTCGATCTACGGAGCCCGAATTCGAGACCCGTACGCCTAACTTGAGAAAACTTAGGAAAATAGTTGAAAAAGTGACCAAAACCCGCCTCGGTCGTCTGAACGACTCACAAACATAGGCAATAGCAACGCGTAGGTAATAGACGCACGTTACAACTGACGGGACTCGATTCTGATCTGCGGAGCTCGAGTTCAAGCCTCGTACGCCTAACTTGAGCAAACTTAGGAAAATAGTCAAAATGAGACCAAAACCAAATTTCGGTCATCCGTTAACACGCAAAACATAGCAATATAGCACCAAGATAGGCAATAGACACCCACATAACTAACGGGATTCGATTCAATCTACGGAGCCCAAGTTTGAGCCCCTGACGCATAATTTGAGAAAACTTAGGAAAATAGTCGAAAAAAGTGACCAAATCCCGCCTCGGTCATCCGGCTTAACACGCAAAACATAGGCAATAGCACCCAAGATAGGCAATGAACACGCGAAGACAACTCACGGGACTCGATTCCGATCTACTTGAGCCCGAGTTCGAACCCCATACGCCTAACTTGAGAAAACTTAGGAAAATAGTCGAAAAAGAGACCAAAACCAGCCTCGGTCGTCTGAACAACATGCAAACATAGGCAATAGCACCGCGTAGGTAATAGACACGTGTTACAACTAACGAGACTCAATTCAAATATATGGAGCCCGAGTTCGAGCCCCGTACGCCTAACTTGAGAAAACTTTGGAAAATAGTTGAAAAAGATACCAAAATCCGCCTCGGTAGTTCTAACCCCGTACGCCTAACTTGAGAAAACTTAGGAAAATAGTCAAAAAAGAGACCAAATCCTGTCTCGATCATCCAGGAAATAGACACGCGTTACAAGTGACGGGACTCGATTCCGATATACGGAGTCCGAGTTCGAGCCCCGTACGTCTAACTTGAGAAAACTTAGGAAAATAGTCAAAAAAGATACCAAAACCCACCTCGGTCGTCCGAACAACACGCAAACACAGGCATTAGCACCGCATAGGCAATAGACACGCGTTACAACTGAAGAGACTCAATTCCGATCTACGGAGCCCGAGTTCGAGCCCCGTACGCCTAACTTGAGAAAACTTAGGAAAATAGTCGAAAAAGAGACCAAAACCCGCCTCGGTCATCTAGTTAACATGTGAAACCCCATATTTTATGAATAAAGAATTAATTTTCTCGAAATAATTTTTTTTATATTATGGTGTGAATTTGAGATAATGTTATAGTTGTGGTAATTTTTATAAATTTTTCAAAAGTATGCAAGTTGTCATATTATATTCGATTGGCTCGGGGAATATTCGCTTTTAAATAGGAAATATTCGTATGCGACCAAGACAATCATTAGTGGACCCTATTAACGGAATTATTGTCGAATTGAGAAAACGACAAAAATATTTTATTGAAAATAACGGCGGAAGTTTTACCGTTGATACTGTTGAACTACTCGGTAGTAAAAGTACAGTAATACGCGTTGTTACATAGTAGCACACGATATTGATTATTGATATTTATGTGAGAAGTCACTCAATTTTGTTCAATTATTGCTACAATAGTTTCTGCATAGTATCTCACATTATTTGATTCAATTATTGTTGATTTAGAAGTTTTGTTTTATTCGTATTATTAATGTAATAAAACAGAAACATCTTTTTATATAAAACATAATACTTTATTAAAGTTATTCTATAAATAGAATATATTATATTTTATTATGCATAGTGTTTGCATAGTCCTGCATAGTGTTTGCATAGTAAAAATCTTTTTATATAAAATAGAATATATTATATTTTATTTAAAATATTTTACTTTAAATATGGACCGTCAGATTAAAGTAAATCAATCTGGACCGTTCATAGATTAGGCAAACACACGCCTTAGTCATCCAGTTAACACGCAAATATAGGCAATAGCACCACATAGGCAATAGACACGCGTTACAACTGACGGGACTCGATTTCGATCTATGGAACCCGAGTTCAAGCCCCATACGCCTAACTTGAGAAAACTTAGGAAAATAGTCAAAAAGAGTCCAAAACCCGCCTCAGTCATCCGAACGACACGCAAAAATAGGCAATAGCATCGCGTAGGGAATTGACACGCGTTACAACTAACGGGACTCGATTCTCATATACGGAGCCTGAGTTCGAGCCCCATATGCCTAACATGAGAAAAGTTAAGAAAATTATCGAAAAAGATACCAAAACTAGCGTCGATCGTTCGAACGACACACGAACATAGGCAATAGCACCGCGTAGGCAATAGACACGTGTTACAACTGACGGGACTCGATTCCGATATACGGAGTACGAGTTCGAACCCCGTACGCCTAATTTGAGAAAACTTAGGAAAATAGTCGAAAAAGAGACCAAAACCCGCCTCGGTCATCCAGTTAACATGCAAACACAGGCAATAACACAACATAAGCAATAGACACGCGTTATAACTGACGGGACTCAATTCCGATCTACGGAGCCCGAGTTCGAGACCCGTACGCCTAACTTGAGAAAACTTAGGAAAATAGTCAAAAAAGAGACCAAAACCTTCCTCGATCCTCCGAACGACACGCAAACATAAGCAATAGCACCGCGTAGAAAATAGACACATGTTACAACTGACGGGACTCGATTCCGATCTACGGAGCCCGAGTTCGAGCCCCGTACGCCTAACTTGAAAAAAACTTAGAAAAATAGTCAAAAAAGAGATCAAAACCCGCCTCAGTCATCCAGTTTACACGCAAACACAGGCAGTAGCACAACATAGGCAATAGAATTGTGTTACAACTGACGGGACTCGATTCCGATTAACGGTGCCCGAGTTCGAGCCACATACGCCTAACTTGAGAATATATAGGAAAATAGTCAAAAAAGAGACCAAAACATGCCTCAATCATCTGAATGACACGCAAATACAGGCAATATCACTGCGTAGGCAATAAACACGTGTTACAATTGACGGTACTTGATTCCAATATACGGAGCCCGAGTTCGAGCCCCGTACGCCTAACTTGAGAAAACTTAGGAAAATAGTCAAAAAAGAGACCAAAACCCGTCTCGATCGTCCGAACGACACGCAAACACAGGCATTAGCACCGCGTAGGCAATAGACACTCGTTACAACTGACGGGACTTGATTTCGATCTACGGAGCCAGAGTTCGAGCCCCGTACGCCTAATTTGAGAAAACTTAGGAAAATAGTCGAAAAAGAGACCAAAACCTGCCTCGGTCATCCAGTTTAAACGCAAACACAGGCAATAGCACCGCATTTGCAATAGACACGCGTTACAACTGACGGGACTCGATTCTGATCTACGGAGCCCAAGTTCGAGCCTCATATGTCTAACTTGAGAAAACTTAGGAAAATAGTCGAAAAAGAGACCAAAACCCGCCTCGGCCATCTAGTTAACAAGAAAACATAGGCAATAGCACTCACAGATGCAAAAAAACATGCATTACAATTGACATGACTCGATTCGATCTCGGAGCCCGAGTTTGAGCCCAGTCGCCTAACTTGAGAAAACTTAGGAAAATATTCAAAAAAGAGACCAAAACCCGCCTCTATTATCCAGTTGACATGCAAACACATGCAATAGCACCGCATAGGCAATAGATACGCATTACAACTGACAGGACTCGATTCCAATCTACGGAGCCTGAGTTCGAGCCTCGTACGCCTAACTTGAGAAATCTTAGGAAAATAGTCAAAAAAGAGACCAAAACCCGCCTCAGTCGTGTGAACGACACACAAACATAGGCAATAGCACCATATAGGCAATAGACACCCGTTACAACTGAAGGAACTAGATTTTGATCTATGGGGCCTGAGTTCGATCCCCGTACACCTAACTTGAGAAAACTTAGGAAAATAGTCGAAAAAAAGACGAAAACCCGCCTCGGTCATCCAACTAACACGAAAACACAGCCAATAGCACCCCGTGGGCAATAGACACGTGTTACAATTGACGGGACTTGATTCCGATAATCAGAGCCCGAGCTCGAGCCCCATACGCCTAACTTGAGAAAAGTTAGGAGAATAGTCAAAAAAGAGACCAAAACCTTCCTCGGTCGTCCAAACGACACGCAAACATAGGCAATAGTATCGCGTAGGCAATAGACACGCGTTACAACTAACGGTACTCGATTCTGATATACGGAGTCCGAGTTCAAGCCCTATACGCCTAACTTGAGAAAACTAAGGAAAATAGTCGAAAAAGAGACCAAAACCCGCCTCGGTCATCCAATTAACACGCAAAGACATGCAATAGCACCGCATAGGCAATAGACACGCGTTACAACTGACGGGACTCGATTCTGATATATGGAGTCTGAGTTTGAGTCCCGTACGTCTAACTAGAGAAAACTTAGGAAAATAGTCGAAAAAGAGACCAAAACCCGCCTAGATCGTCCGAACGACACGCAAACACAGGCATTAGCACCGCGTAGGCAATAGACACTCGTTACAACTGACGGGACTTGATTTCGATCTACGAGAGCGAGTTCGAGCCCGTCGCCTAATTTGAGAAAACTTAGGAAAATAGTCGAAAAAGAGACCAAAACCTGCCTCGGTCATCCAGTTTAAACGCAAACATAGGCAATAGCACCGCATTGGCAATAGACACGCGTTACAACTGACGGGACTCGATTCTGATCTACGGAGCCCAAGTTCGAGCCTCATATGTCTAACTTGAGAAAACTTAGGAAAATAGTCGAAAAAGAGACCAAAACCCACCTCGGTCATCTAGTTAACAAGAAAACATAGGCAATAGCACCGCGTATGCAAAAGACATGCATTACAATTGACAGGACTCGATTCTGATCTACGGAGCCCGAGTTTGAGCCCCGTACGCCTAACTTGAGAAAACTTAGGAAAATATTCAAAAGAGAGACCAAAACCCGCCTCTATCATCTAGTTGACATGCAAACACATGCAATAGCACCGCATAGGCAATAGATACGCATTACAACTGACAAGACTCGATTCCAATCTACGGAGCCTGAGTTCGAGCCTCGTATGCCTAACTTGAGAAATCTTAGGAAAATAGTCAAAAAAGAGACCAAAACTCGCCTCGGTCGTGTGAACGACACACAAACATAGGCAATAGCACCGTGTAGGCAATAGACACCCGTTACAACTGAAGGAACTAGATTTTGATCTATGGGGCCCGAGTTCGATCCCCGTACACCTAACTTGAGAAAACTTAGGAAAATAGTCGAAAAAAGACTAAAACCCGCCTCGGTCATCCAACTAACACGAAAACACAGCCAATAGCACCCCGTGGGCAATAGACACATGTTACAATTGACGAGACTTGATTCCGATAATCAGAGCCTGAGCTCGAGCCCCATACGCCTAACTTGAGAAAAGTTAGGAAAATAGTCAAAAAAGAGACCAAAACCTTCCTCGGTCGTCCAAACAACACGCAAATATAGGCAATAGCATCGCGTAGGCAATAGACACGCGTTACAACTAACGGTACTCGATTCTGATATACGGAGTCCGAGTTCAAGCCCTATACGCCTAACTTGAGAAAACTAAGGAAAATAGTCGAAAAAGAGACCAAAACCCGCCTTGGTCATCCGATTAACACGCAAAGACATGCAATAGCACCGCATAGGCAATAGACACGCGTTTCAACTGACGGGACTTGATTCTGATATATGGAGTCTGAGTTTGAGTCCCGTACGTCTAACTAGAGAAAACTTAGGAAAATAGTCAAAAAAGAGACCAAAACCCGCCTAGATTGTCCGAACGACACGCAAACACAAGCATTAGCACCGCGTAGGCAATAGACACTCGTTACAACTAACGGGACTTGATTCCGATCTACGGAGCCAGAGTTCGAGCCCCGTACGCCTAATTTGAGAAAACTTAGGAAAATAGTCGAAAAAGAGACCAAAACCTGCCTCGGTCATCCAGTTAACACACAAAAACAAGCAATAGCACCGCATAGGCAATAGACACGCATTATAACTGACGGGACTCGATTCTGATCTACGGAGCCTGAGTTCGAGCCTCGTACGTCTAACTTGGGAAAACTTAGGAAAATATTCGAAAAACAGACCAAAACCCGCCTCGGTCATCCGAACGACATTCAAACACACGCATTAGCACCGCATAGGCAATAGACACTCGTTACAACTGTCGGAACTCAATTCCAATATACGGAGACCGAGTTCGAGCCCCGTACGCCTAACTTGAGAAAACTTAGAAAAATAGTCAAAAAAGAGACCAAAACCTGCGTCGGTCATCCACTTAACACGCAAACACAAACAATAGCACCGCATAGGCAATAGACATGTGTTACAACTGACGAAACTCGATTCCGATATACGGAGCCCGAGTTCGAGCCCCGTACGCCTAACTTGAGAAAACTTAGGAAAATAGTCGAAAAAGAGTCCAAATCCTTCCTCGGTCCTCTGAACGAAACGCAAACATAAGCAATAGCACCGCGTAGGCAATAGACATGTCTTATAACTGACGGGACTCGATTCCGATCTACGGAGCCCGAGTTCGAGCCACGTACGCCTAACTTGAAAAAAACTTAGGAAAATAGTCGAAAAAGAGATCAAAACCCGCCTCAGTCATCCAGTTAACACGCAAACACAGGCAATAGCACCACATAGGCAATAGAATTGTGTTACAACTGATGGGACTCGATTCCGATTAACGGTGCCCGAGTTCGAGCCACATATGCCTAACTTGAGAAAATATAGGAAAATAGTCAAAAAAGAGACCAAAACATACCTCAATCATCCGAACGACACGCAAATACAGGCAATATCACTGCGTAGGCAATAGACACGTGTTACAATTGACGGGATTTGATTCCAATATACGGAGCCCGAGTTCGAGCCCCGTACGCCTATCTTGAGAAAACTTAGGAAAATAGTCGAAAAAGAGTCCAAAACCCGCCTCGGTCATCCGAACGGCAAACAACCACAGGCAATAGCACCGCATAGGCAATAGACATGTGTTACAACAGACGGGACTCGATTCCGATCTACAGAACCCGAGTTCGAGCCACGTATGCCTAACTTGAGAAAACTTAGGAAAATAGTCGAAAAAGAGACCAAAACCGGCCTCGGTCATCCAGTTAACACGCAAACACAAGCAATAACACAACATAAGCAACTGATGAGACACGATTCTGATCTACGGAGCCCGAGTTCGAGCCCCGTACGTCTAACTTGAGAAAACTTAGGAAAATAGTCGAAAATGATACCAAAACCCACCTCGGTTGTCCGACCGATATGCAAACACAGGCATTAGCACCGCGTAGGCAATAGACACGCGTTACAACTGACGGGACTTGATTCCGATCTACGAAGCCAGAGTTCGAGGCCCGTACGAAAATAGTCGAAAAAGAGACCAAAACCCGCCTTAGTCATCCAGTTAACATGCAAACATAGGAAATAGCACTGCATAGGAAATAGACACGCGTTACAATTGACGAGACTCGATTACGATCTACGGAGCCCGAGTTCGAGCCCCGTACGCCTAACTTGAGAAAACTTAGGAAAATAGTCCAAAAAGAGACCAAAACCCGCCTCGGTCGTCTGAACAACACACAAACATAGGCAATAGCATCGCGTAGGCAATGGGCATACGTTACAACTGACGGGACTAGATTCTGATCTACGGAGCCCGAGTTTGAGCCCCGTACGCCTAACTTGAGAAAACTTAGGAAAATAGTCGAAAAAGAGAATAAAACCCGCCTTGGTCATCCAGTTAACACGCAAACATAGGCAATAGCACCGCATAGGCAATAGACACGCGGTACAACTCACGGGACTCGATTCCGATCTACGGAGCCCGAGTTCGAATCCCATACGCCTAACTTGAGAAAACTTAGGAAAATAGTCGAAAAAGATACCAAAACCCACCTCGGTCGTCCGACTGATATGCAAACACAGGCATTAGCACCGCGTAGGCAATAGACACGCGTTACAACTGATGAGACACGATTCTGATCTACGGAGCCTGAGTTCGAGCCCCGTACGTCTAACTTGAGAAAACTTAGGAAAATAGTCGAAAAAGATACCAAAACCCACCTCGGTCGTCCGACCGATATGCAAACACAGGCATTAGCACCGCGTAGGCAATAGACACGCGTTACAACTGACGGGACTTGATTCCGATCTACGAAGCCGAGTTCGAGGCCGTCATTTAAAATAGTCGAAAAAGAGACCAAAACCCGCCTTAGTCATCCAGTTAACATGCAAACATAGGAAATAGCACCGCATAGGAAATAGACACGCGTTACAATTGACGAGACTCGATTCTGATCTACGGAGCCTGAGTTCGAGCCCCGTACGCCTAACTTGAGAAAACTTAGGAAAATAGTCCAAAAAGAGACCAAAACCCGCCTTCTGGTCGTCTCGAACAACACACAAACATAGGCAATAGCATCGCAGAGGCAATGGACATGCTACAAAACCGACGGGACTAGATTACGATCTACGGAGCCCGAGTTCGAGCCCCGTACGCCTAACTTGAGAAAACTTAGGAAAATAGTCGAAAAAGAGAATAAAACCCGCCTTGGTCATCCAGTTAACACGCAAACATAGGCAATAGCACCGCATAGGCAATAGACACGCGGTACAACTCACGGGACTCGATTCCGATCTACGGAGCCCGAGTTCGAATCCCATACGCCTAACTTGAGAAAACTTAGGAAAATAGTCGAAAAAGAGACAAAAACCAGCCTCGGTCGTCCGAACAACATGCAAATATAGGCAATAGCACCGCGTAGGCAATAGACACGTGTTACAACTAACGAGACTGAATTCAAATATACGGAGCCCGAGTTCGAGCCCCGTACGCCTAACTTGAGAAAACTTTGGAAAATAGTCAAAAAAGATACCAAAACCCGCCTCGGTAGTTCTAACGACACACGAACATAAGCAATAGACATGTGTTACAACTGACGGGACTCGATTCCGATATACGGAGTACGAGTTCGAACCCCGTATGCCTAACTTGAGAAAACTTAGGAAAATAGTCGAAAAAGAGACCAAATCCTGCCTCGGTCATCCAGTTAACACGTAAAGACAGGCAATAGCACCGCAGAGGAAATAGACACGCGTTACAAGTGATGGGACTCGATTCCGATATACGGAGTCCGAGTTCGAGCCCCGTACGTCTAACTTGTGAAAACTTAGGAAAATAGTCGAAAAAGATACCAAAACCCACCTCGGTCGTCCGACCGACACGCAAACACAGGCATTAGCACCGCGTAGGCAATGAACACAGCAAGCATAACCGACGGGACTTGATTCCGATCTACGAAGCCGAGTTCGAGGCCTGTCTGAAAATAGTCAAAAGAGACCAAAACCAAATTTCTCGGTCCATCCAGTTAACATGCAAACATAGGAAATAGCAATCGCATAGGAAATAGACACGCGTTATAACCGACGAGACTCGATTCATTTATCTACGGAGCCCGAGTTCGAGCCCCAGTATGCCTAACTTGAGAAAACTTAGGAAAATAGTCCAAAAAGAGACCAAAACCCGCCTCGGTCGTCTGAACAACACACAAACATAGGCAATAGCATCGCGTAGGCAATGGACATGCGTTACAACTGACGGGACTAGATTCTGATCTACGAAGCCCGAGTTCGAACCCCGTACGTCTAACTTGAGAAAACTTAGGAAAATAGTCGAAAAAGATACCAAAACCCACCTCGGTCATCCAGTTAACACGAAAACAGAGGCAATAGCACCGCGTAGGAAATAGACACGCGTTACAACTGATGGGACACGATTCCGATCTACGGAGCCCGAGTTCGAGCCCCGTATGCCTAACTTGAGAAAACTTAGGAAAATAGTCGAAAAAGAGACCAAAACCCGCCTCGGTCATCCAGTGGACATGCAAACACATGCAATAGCACCGCGTAGGCAATAGACATGCGTTACAACTGATGAGACACGATTCTGATCTACGGAGCCCGAGTTCGAGTCCCGTACACCTAATTTGAGAAAACTTAGGAAAATAGTCGAAAAAGAGACCAAAACCCGCCTCGGTCATCCAGTTGACATGCAAACACATGCAATAGCACCGCATAGGCAATAGACACGCGTTATAACTGACGGAACTTGTTTCCGATCTACGGAGCCCCAGTTCGAGCCTCGTACGCCTAACTTGAGAAAACTTAGGAAAATAGTCGAAAAAGAGACCAAAACCCGCCTCGGTCATCCAGTTAACATGTGAAACCCCAGATTTTATGAATAAAGAATTAATTTTGTCGAAATAATTTTTTTTATATTATGGTGTGAATTTGAGATAATGTTATAGTTGTGGGTAATATTTATAAATTTTGCAAAGTATGCAAGTTGTCATATTATATTCGATTGGTCGGGGACTCGATTTCGATCTATGAAGCCCGAGTTCAAGCCCCATACGCATAACTTTAGAAAACTTAGGAAAATAGTCGAAAAAAAGACCAAAACCCGCCTCGGTTGTTCGAATTCACGACGCAAACATAGGCAATAGTATCGCGCGTAGGGAATAGACATGCCTTACAACCGATGGGACTCAATTACGATCTACTAACCCAAGTTCGAGCCTCGTATGTCTAACTTGAGAAAACTTAGGAAAATAGTCGAAAAAGAGACCAAAACCCGCCTCGGTCGTCCGAACGACACGCAAAACACAAAACATTACAACCGCGTAGGTAATGAACACGCATTACAACCGACGGGACTCGATTCCGATATACGAGTTCGAGTTCGTGCCCTCTCACGCTAACTTGAGAAAACTTAGAAAAATAGTCAAAAAGAGACCAAAACTCGCCTCGGTCGTCTCGAATCGACACGCAAACATACGCAATAGCATCGCGGTAGGGGAATACACGCTACAAACCGATGGGACTCGATTCTGATCTACGGATCCCAAGTTCGAGCCTCGTATGTCTAACTTGAGAAAACTTAGGAAAATAGTCGAAAAAGAGACCAAAACCCGCCTCGGTCGTCCGAACGACACGCAAAACACAAGCATTACCACCACAGTAGGAAATAGACATGCATTACAACTAACAGACTCGATTAGATATACGGAGTTTGAGTTTGAGCCCCGTACGCCTAACTTGAGAAAACTTAGAAAAATAGTCAAAAAAGAGACCAAAACCCGCCTCGGTCATCCACTTAACATGCAAACACAGACAATAGCACCGCATAGGCAATAGACATGCATTACAACTAACAGGACTCGATTCCGATCTACGAAGCCTTAGTTCGAGCCCCGTACGACTAACTTGAGAAAACTTAGGAAAATAGTCAAAAAAGAGACCAAAACCCGCCTCGATCGTGTGAACGACACACAAACATATGCAAATAGCAATCACAGTGAGGCAATAGACACCCGTTACAACTGAAGGAATTAGATTTTGATCTATGGGGCCCGAGTTCGATCCCCGTACGCCTAACTTGAGAAAACTTAGGAAAATAGTCGAAAAAAGAGACTAAAACCCGTCTCGGTCATCCAGTTAACACGAAAACAGAGGCAATAGCACCGCGTAGGAAATAGACACGCGTTACAACTGATGGGACACGATTCTGATCTACGGAGCCCGAGTTTGAGCCCCGTACGTCTAACTTGAGAAAACTTAGGAAAATAGTCGAAAAAAGAGACCAAAACCCGCCTCGGTCATCCAAAGGACATGCAAACACATGCAATAGCACCGCGTAGGCAATAGACATGCGTTATAACCGATGAGACACGATTCGATCTACTTGAGCCCGAGTTCGAGCCTCGTCGCCTAACTTGAGAAAACTTAGGAAAATAGTCGAAAAAGAGACCAAAACCCGCCTCGGTCATCCAAATGACATGCAAACACATGCAATAGCACCAAGATAGGCAATAGACACGCGTTATAACTGACGGAACTTGTTTCCGATCTACGGAGCCCCAGTTCGAGCCTCGTACGCCTAACTTGAGAAAACTTAGGAAAATAGTCGAAAAAGAGACCAAAACCCGCCTCGGTCATCCAGTTAACATGTGAAACCCCAGATTTTATGAATAAAGAATTAATTTTGTCGAAATAATTTTTTTTATATTATGGTGTGAATTTGAGATAATGTTATAGTTGTGGGTAATATTTATAAATTTTGCAAAGTATGCAAGTTGTCATATTATATTCGATTGGTCGGGGACTC
The DNA here is from genome assembly GCA_020205605.1 of Panax ginseng. Classification (NCBI taxonomy): domain Eukaryota; kingdom Viridiplantae; phylum Streptophyta; class Magnoliopsida; order Apiales; family Araliaceae; genus Panax; species Panax ginseng. The sequence continues at coordinate 48,538,156 of CM035141.1, forward strand.
GATTTCGATCTATGGAGCCCGAGTTCAAGCCCCATACGCATAACTTGAGATAACTTAGGAAAATAGTCGAAAAAGAGACCAAAACCCGCCTCGGTCGTCCGAACGACACGCAAACATAGGCAATAGCATCGCGTAGGGAATAGACACGCCTTACAACTGATGGGACTCGATTCTGATCTACGGAGCCCAAGTTCGAGCCTCGTATGTCTAACTTGAGAAAACTTAGGAAAATAGTCGAAAAAGAGACCAAAACCCGCCTCGGTCGTCCGAACGACACGCAAACACAAGCATTACAACCGCGTAGGTAATAGACACGCATTACAACTGACGGGACTCGATTCCGATATACGGAGTTCGAGTTCGTGCCCCGTACGCCTAACTTGAGAAAACTTAGAAAAATAGTCAAAAAAGTGACCAAAACCCGCCTCGGTCGTCTGAACGACACGCAAACATACGCAATAGCATCGCGTATGGAATACACGCGTTACAACTGATGGGACTCGATTCTGATCTACGAAGCCCAAGTTCGAGCCTCGTATGTCTAACTTGAGAAAACTTAGGAAAATAGTCGAAAAAGAGACCAAAACCCGCCTCGGTCGTCCGAACGACACGCAAACACAAGCATTACCACCGCGTAGGAAATAGACATGCATTACAACTGACGGGACTCGATTCCGATATACGGAGTTCGAGTTTGAGCCCCGTACGCCTAACTTGAGAAAACTTAGAAAAATAGTCAAAAAAGAGACCAAAACACGCCTCGGTCATCCACTTAACATGCAAACACAGACAATAGCACCGCATAGGCAATAGACATGCATTACAACTAACAGGACTCGATTCCGATCTACGGAGCCTTAGTTCGAGCCCCGTACGACTAACTTGAGAAAACTTAGGAAAATAGTCAAAAAAGAGACCAAAACCCGCCTCGATCGTGTGAACGACACACAAACATATGCAATAGCACTGCGTAGGCAATAGACACCCGTTACAACTGAAGGAACTAGATTTTGATCTATGGGGCCCGAGTTCGATCCCCGTACGCCTAACTTGAGAAAACTTAGGAAAATAGTCGAAAAAAGACTAAAACCCGCCTCGGTCATCTAGCTAACACGAAAACACAGCCAATAGCACCTCGTGGGCAATAGACACGCGTTACAATTGACGGGACTTGATTCTGATAATCAGAGCCCGAGCTCGAGCCCCGTACGCCTAACTTGAGAAAAGTTAGGAAAATAGTCAAAAAAGAGACCAAAACCTTCATCGATCGTCCAAACGACACGCAAACATAGGCAATAGCATTGCATAGGAAATAGACACGCGTTACAACTAACGGTACTCGATTCTGATATACGGAGTCCGAGTTCGAGCCCCGTACGCCTAACTTGAGAAAACTAAGGAAAATAGTCGAAAAAGAGACCAAAACCCGCCTCGATCATCCAATTAACACGCAAAGACATGCAATAGCACCGCATAGGCAATAGACACGCGTTATAACTAACGGGACTCGATTCTGATATACGGAGCCTGAGTTCGAGCCCCGTACGCCTAACTTGAAAAAAACTTAGAAAAATAGTCAAAAAAGAGATCAAAACCCGCCTCAGTCATCCAGTTAACACGCAAACACAGGCAATAGCACCACATAGGCAATAGAATTGTGTTACAACTGACGGGACTCGATTCCGATTAACGGTGCCTGAGTTCGAGCCACATACGCCTAACTTGAGAATATATAGGAAAATAGTCAAAAAAGAGACCAAAACATGCCTCAATCATCCGAATGACACGCAAATACAGGCAATATCACTGCGTAGGCAATAGACACGTGTTACAATTGATGGTACTTGATTCCAATATACGGAGCCCGAGTTCGAGCCCCGTACGCCTAACTTGAGAAAACTTAGGAAAATAGTCAAAAAAGAGACCAAAACCCGCCTCGATCGTCCGAACGACACGCAAACATAGGCATTAGCACCGCGTAGGCAATAGACACTCGTTACAACTAACGGGACTTGATTTCGATCTACGGAGCCAGAGTTCGAGCCCCGTACGTCTAATTTGAGAAAACTTAGGAAAATAGTCGAAAAAGAGACCAAAACCTGCCTCGGTCATCCAGTTTAAACGCAAACACAGGCAATAGCACCGCATAGGCAATAGACACGCGTTACAACTGACGGGACTCGATTCTGATCTACGGAGCCCAAGTTCGAGCCTCATATGTCTAACTTGAGAAAACTTAGGAAAATAGTCAAAAAAGAGACCAAAACCTGCCTCGGTCATCCAGTTAACAAGAAAACATAGGCAATAGCATCGCGTATGCAAAAGACATGCGTTACAATTGACAGGACTCGATTCTGATCTACGGAGCCCGAGTTTGAGCCCCGTACGCCTAACTAGAGAAAACTTAGGAAAATATTCAAAAAAGAGACCAAAACTCGCCTCGATCATCCACTTGACATGCAAACACATGCAATAGCACCGCATAGGCAATAGATACGCATTACAACTGACAAGACTCGATTCCGATCTACGGAGCCTGAGTTCGAGCCTCGTACGCCTAACTTGAGAAAACTTAGGAAAATAGTCAAAAAAGAGACCAAAACCCGCCTCGGTCGTGTGAACGACACACAAACATAGGCAATAGCACCGCGTAGGCAATAGACACCCGTTACAACTGAAGGAACTAGATTTTGATCTATGGGGCCCGAGTTCGATCCCCGTACGCCTAACTTGAGAAAACTTAGGAAAATAGTCGAAAAAAAGACTAAAACCGCCTCGGGCCATCCGAGTTAACACGAAAACAGGGCAATAATAGCACCGCTGTAGGGAAATGAACACGCTTACAACCGATGGGACACGATTACGATATCTGAGTCCGAAGTTTGAGCCCGTCGCCTAACTTGAGAAAACTAAGGAAAATAGTCGAAAAAGAGACCAAAACCCGCCTCGGTCATCCAATTAACACGCAAAGACATGCAATAGCACCAAGATAGGCAATAGCAAATACATAACCGACGGACTCGATTCCGATCTACGAGTCCCGCCGAGCCTCGTCGCCTAACTTGAGAAAACTTAGGAAAATAGTCAAAAAGAGACCAAAACCCGCCTCGATCATCCGGTTAACATGTGAAACCCAGTTTTTATGAATAAAGAATTAATTTTCTCGAAATAATTTTTTTATATTATGGTGTGAATTTGAGATAATGTTATAGTTGTGGGTAATATTTATAAATTTTGCAAAGTATGCAAGTTCTCATATTATATTCGATTGGTCTGGGACTCGATTTGATCTATGGAGCCCAAGTTCAAGCCCCATCGCCTAACTTGAGAAAACTTAGGAAAATAGTCCAAAAGAGACCAAAATCCGCCTCGGTCGTCCGAACGACACGCAAAACATAGGCAATAGCATCGCGTGAGGGAATAGACACGCGTTATAACTGATGGGACTTGATTCTGATCTACGGAGCCCAAGTTCGAGCCTCGTATGTCTAACTTGAGAAAACTTAGGAAAATAGTCAAAAAGAGACCAAAACCCGCTTGATTCGTTCGAACGACACGCAAAACACAAAGCATTACCATCTGCGTAGGTAATAGACACGATTACTGGCCGACGGGACTCGATTCCGATATACTGATTTCGAGTTCGAGCCCGTCTCGCCTAACTTGAGAAAACTTAGAAAAATAGTCAAAAAAGAGACCAAAACCCGCCTCGGTCGTCCGAACGACACGCAAACACATCTGCAATAGCATCGCGTAGGGAATGAACACAGCGTTATAACCGATGGGACTTGATTACGATCTCACGAGCCCAAGTTCGAGCCTCGTATGTCTAACTTGAGAAAACTTAGGAAAATAGTCAAAAAGAGACCAAAACCGCGCTTCTATTGTTCGAACGACACGCAAACACAAGCATTACCACCGCGTAGGTAATAGACACGCATTACAACTAACGGGACTCGATTTCGATATACGGAGTTCGAGTTCGAGCCCCGTACGCCTAACTTGAGAAAACTTAGAAAAATAGTCAAAAAAGAGACCAAAACCCGCCTCGGTCATCCATTTAACATGCAAACACAGACAATAGCACCGCATAGGCAATAGACATGCATTACAACTAACAGGACTCGATTTCGATCAACGAAGCCAGAGTTCGAGCCCAGTACGAAAATAGTCAAAAGAGACCAAAACCCGCCTCGGTCATCCAGTTAACATGCAAACACAGGAAATAGCACCGCATAGGAAATGACACCACATTACAACCGACGAGACTGATTCTCGATCTACTTGAGCCCGAGTTCGAGCCCCCAGTCGCGCTAACTTGAGAAAACTTAGGAAAATAGTCAAAAAAGAGACCAAAACCCGCCTCGGTCGTGTGAACGACACACAAACATAGGCAATAACATTGCGTAGGCAAGAGACACCCGTTACAACTGAAGGAACTAGATTTTGATCTATGGGGCCCGAGTTCGATCCCCGTACGCCTAACTTGAGAAAACTTAGGAAAATAGTCAAAAAAGACTAAAACCCGCCTCGGTCATCTAGCTAACACGAAAACACATCCAATAGCACCCCGTGGGCAATAGACACGCGTTACAATTGACGGGACTTGATTCCGATAATCAGAGCTCGAGCTCGAGCCCCGTACGCCTAACTTGAGAAAAGTTAGGAAAATAGTCGAAAAAGCGACCAAAACCTTCCTCGGTCGTCCAAACAACACGCAAACATAGGCAATAGCATCGCGTAGGCAATAGACACGCGTTACAACTGACGGTACTCAATTCCGATCTACGGAGCCCGAGTTCGAGCCCCGTATGCCTAACTTGAGAAAACTTAGCAAAATAGTCGAAAAAGAGACCAAAACCCGCCTCGGTCATCCAATTAACAAGCAAAGACATGCAATAGCACCGCATAGGCAATAAACACGCGTTACAACTAACGGGACTCGATTCTGATATATGGAGTCCGAGTTTGAGTCCCGTACGTCCAACTAGAGAAAACTTAGGAAAATAGTCGAAAAAGAGACCAAAACCCGCCTCGATCGTCCGAACGACACGCAAACACAGGCATTAGCACCGCGTAGGCAATAGACACTCGTTACAACTGACGGAACTCGATTCTGATATACAGAGTCCGAGTTCGAGCCCCGTACGTCTAACTTTAGAAAATATAGGAAAATAGTCAAAAAAGAGACCAAAACCCGCCTCGGTGGCCCAAACGATACCCAAACACACGCATTAGAACGGCGTAGGCAATACACACGCGTTACAACTGACGGGACTTGATTCCAATCTACGGAGCCCGAGTTTGAGCCCCGTACGCCTAACTAGAGAAAACTTAGGAAAATATTCAAAAAAGAGACCAAAACCCGCCTCGATCATCAACTTGACATGCAAACACATGCAATAGCACCGCATAGGCAATAGATACAAATTACAACTGACAGGACTCGATTCCGATCTACGGAGCCTGAGTTCGAGCCTCGTACGCCTAACTTGAGAAAACTTAGGAAAATAGTCAAAAAGAGACCAAAACTCGCCTCGGTCGTGTGAGCGACACACAAACATAAAGTAATAGCACCACCGTGAGGCAATAGAACACCGTTACAACCAAGGAACTAGATTTTGATCTATGGGGCCCGAGTTCGATCCCGTCGCCTAACTTGAGAAAACTTAGGAAAATAGTCGAAAAAAAGACTAAAACCCGCCTCGGTCCATCCAAATTAACACGAAAACACGACCAATAGCACCCCGTGGAAGCAATGAACACGCGTGTTACAATTGACGGGACTTGATTCCGATAATAATCGAGCTCGAGCTCGAGTTCCAGACGCCTAACTTGAGAAAAGTTAGGAAAATAGTCAAAAAGAGACCAAAACCTTCCTCGGTCGTCCAAACGACACGCAAAACATAAAGCAATAGCATCGCGTAGGCAATGAACACGCCTTACACAATCGACGGTACTCGATTACGATATACTGAGTCAGAGTTCGAGCCCGTCGCCTAACTTGAGAAAACTAAGGAAAATAGTCGAAAAAGAGACCAAAACCCGCCTCGGTCATCCAATTAACACGCAAAGACATGCAATAGCACCGCATAGGCAATAGACAGCGTTACAACTGACGGGACTCGATTCCGATCTACGGAGTCCCAATTCGAGCCTCGTACGCCTAACTTTAGAAAACTTAGGAAAATAGTCAAAAAAGAGACCAAAACCCGCCTCGATCATCCAGTTAACATGTGAAACCCCAGATTTTATGAATAAAGATTTAATTTTCTCGAAATAATTTTTTTTATATTATGGTGTGAATTTGAGATAATGTTATAGTTGTGGGTAATATTTATAAATTTTGCAAAGTATGCAAGTTGTCATATTATATTCGATTGGTCGGGGACTCGATTTCGATCTATGGAGCCCAAGTTCAAGCCCCATACGCCTAACTTGAGAAAACTTAGGAAAATAGTCGAAAAAGAGACCAAAACCCGCCTCGGTCGTCCGAACGACACGCAAACATAGGCAATAGCATCGCGTAGGGAATAGACACGCGTTATAATTGATGGGACTTGATTCTGATCTACGGAGCCCAAGTTCGAGCCTCGTATGTCTAACTTGAGAAAACTTAGGAAAATAGTCGAAAAAGAGACCAAAACCCGCCTCGGTCGTTCGAATGACACGCAAACACAAGCATTACCACCGCGTAGGTAATAGACACGCATTACAACTGACGGGACTCGATTCCGATATACGGAGTTCGAGTTCGAGCCCCGTACGCCTAACTTGAGAAAACTTAGAAAAATAGTCAAAAAAGAGACCAAAGCCCGCCTCGGTCGTCCGAACGACACGCAAACATACGCAATAGCATCGCGTAGGGAATGAACCGATGTTACAACCGATGGGACTCGATTCTCGATCTACGGAGCCCAAGTTCGAGCCTCAGATGTCTAACTTGAGAAAACTTAGGAAAATAGTCGAAAAAGAGACCAAAACCCGCCTTGGTCAGTCTGAATGACACGCAAAACACAAGCATTACCACCGCAGTAGGGAAATGTACACGCATTACAACCGACGGACTCGATTTCGATATAATGGAGTTCGAGTTCGAGCCCCTGTCGCCTAACTTGAGAAAACTTAGAAAAATAGTCAAAAAGAGACCAAAACCCGCCTCGGTCATCCATTTAACATGCAAACACGCATAATAGCACCGCAGATAGGCAATAGACATGCATTACAACCGACAGACTCGATTTGATCAACGGCTGCGGAGTTCGAGCCCAAAGACGAAAATAGTCGAAAAGAGACCAAAACCCGCCTCGGCCATCCAGCTTAACATGCAAACACAGAAATAGCACCGCATAGGAAATAGACACGCGTTACAAACCGACGAGACTCGATTCTCGATCTATCTGAGCTGAGTTCGAGCCCGTCGCCTAACTTGAGAAAACTTAGGAAAATAGTCAAAAAGAGACCAAAACTCCGCTTCGGTCGTGTGAACGACACACAAACATATAGTAATAACATCACAGAGGCAAGAGACACCTGCTATAACCAAGGAACTAGATTTTGATCTATGGGGCCCGAAGTTCGATCCCCGTGACGCCTAACTTGAGAAAACTTAGGAAAATAGTCAAAAAAGACTAAAACCGCCTCGGTCATCTAGCTAACACGAAAACACGATAATAGCACCCCGTGGGCAATAGACCGCTTACAATTGAAGGGACTTGATTCCGATAATCGAGCTCGAGCTCGAGTTCGTGACGCCTAACTTGAGAAAAGTTAGGAAAATAGTCAAAAACCAAAAAACCTTCCTCGTTGCCAAACAACACGCAAACATAGGCAATAGCATCGCGTAGGCAATGAACACGCATTACCGATTTTGTGATTCGATTCCGATCTACGGAGCCCGAGTTCGAGCCCCGTACGCCTAACTTGAGAAAACTTAGCAAAATAGTCGAAAAAAAGACCAAAACCCGCCTCGGTCATCCAATTAACACGCAAAGACATGCAATAGCACCGCATAGGCAATAAACACGCGTTACAACTAACGGGACTCGATTCTGATATATGGATTCCGAGTTTGAGTCCCGTACGTCCAACTAGAGAAAACTTAGGAAAATAGTCAAAAAAGAGACCAAAACCCGCCTCGATCGTCCGAACGACACGCAAACACAGGCATTAGCACCGCAGCGTAGGCAATGAACACTCAAGTTAACCGATTTTAACTCGATTCGATATACTGAGTCCGAGTTTCGAGCCCGTCGCCTAACTTTAGAAAATATAGGAAAATAGTCAAAAAAGAGACCAAAACCCGCCTCGGTGGCCCAAACGACACCCAAACACACGCATTAGAACGGCGTAGGCAATACACACGTGTTACAACTGACGGGACTTGATTCCGATCTACGGAGCCAAAGTACGAGCCCCGTAAGACTAACTTGAGAAAACATAGGAAAATAGTCGAAAAAGAGAAAAAAAAATGCCTCGGTCATCCAGTTAACACGTAAACACAGGCAATAGCACCGAATAGGCAATAGACACACATTACAACTGATGGGACTCGATTCCGATCTACGGAGCCCGAGTTCGAGCCTCGTACGTCTAACTTGAGAAAACTTAGGAAAATAGTCGAAAAAGAGACCAAAACCTACCTCGGTCATCCAGTTAACACGCAATAGACACGCGTTACAACTGACGGAACTCGATTCTTATATACGGAGTCCGAGTTCGAGCCTCGTACGTCCAACTTGAGAAAACTTAGGAAAATAGTCGAAAAAGAGACCAAAACCCGCCTCGATCGTCCGAACGACACGCAAACACAGGCATTAGCACCGCGTAGGCAATAGACACGCGTTACAAGTGACGGGACTCGATTCCGATATACGGAGTCCGAGTTCGAGCCCCATACGTCTAACTTGAGAAAACTTAGGAAAATAGTCGAAAAAGATACCAAAACCCGCCTCGGTCGTCCGAACGACACGCAAATATAGGCATTAGCATCGCGTAGGCAATAGACACGCGTTACAACTGACGGGACTTGATTTCAATCTACGAAGCCAGAGTTCAAGCCCCGTACGAAAATAGTCGAAAAGAGACCAAAACCCGCCTCGGTCATCCAGGTAACATGCAAACACAGGAAATAGCACCGCATAGGAAATAGACACGCGTTACAACTAACGAGACTCAATTCCGATCTACGAAGCCCGAGTTCGAGCCCCGTACGCCTAACTTGAGAAAACTTAGGAAAATAGTCCAAAAAGAGACCAAAACCCGCCTCGGTCGTCTGAACAACACACAAGCATAGGCAATGGACATACGTTACAACTGACGGGACTAGATTCAGATCTACGGAGCCCGAGTTCGAGCCCCGTACGCCTAACTTGAGAAAACTTAGGAAAATAGTCGAAAAAGAGACTAAAACCCGCCTCGGTCATCCAGTTAACACGAAAATATAGGCAATAGCACCGCGTAGGCAATAGACACGTGTTACAACTGATGGGACACGATTCTGATCTACGCAGCCCGAGTTCGAGCCCCATACGCCTAACTTGAGAAAACTTAGGAAAATAGTCGAAAAAGAGACCAAAACCCGCCTCGGTCATCCAGTGGACATGAAAACACATGCAATAGCACCGCGTGAGGCAATGTAACATGTGTTGAACCGATGAGACGATTCCGAGACTCTGAGCCCGAGTTTGAGCCCCCGTCGCGCTAACTTGAGAAAACTTAGAAAAATAGTCGAAAAAGAGACCAAAACCCCCCTCGGTCATCCAGTTGACATGCAAACACATGCAATAGCACCGCATAAGCAATAGACACGCGTTATAACTGACGGAACTTGTTTCCGATCTCACGAGCCCCAGTTAAGAGCCTCAGACGCCTAACTTGAGAAAACTTAGGAAAATAGTCGAAAAAGAGACCAAAACCCGCCTCGATCATCCAGTTAACATGTGAAACCCCAGATTTTATGAATAAAGAATTAATTTTCTCGAAATAATTTTTTTTATATTATGGTGTGAATTTGAGATAATGTTATAGTTGTGGGTAATATTTATAAATTTTGCAAAAGTATGCAAGTTGTCATATTATATTCGATTGGTTTGGGACTCGATTTCGATCTATGGAGCCCGAGTTCAAACCCCATACGCCTAACTTGAGAAAACTTAGGAAAATAGTCGAAAAAAGAGACCAAACCCCGCCTCTCGGTCGTCCGACGACACGCAAACATAGGCAATAGCATCGCGTAGGGAATGAATAGCAAGCGTTACAACCGATGGGACTCGATTCGATCTCTTGAGCCCAAGTTCGAGCCTCGTATGTCTAACTTGAGAAAACTTAGGAAAATAGTCAAAAAAGAGACCAAAACCCGCCTCGGTCGTCCGAATGACACGCAAACACAAGCATTACCACCGCGTAGGTAATAGACACGCATTACAACTGACAGGACTCGATTCCGATATACGGAGTTCGAGATCGAGCCCCGTACGCCTAACTTGAGAAAACTTAGAAAAATAGTCAAAAAAGAGACCAAAACCCGCCTCAGTCATCCGAACGACACGCAAACATACACAATAGCATCGCGTAGGGAATAGACACGCGTTACAACTGATGGGACTCGATTCTGATCGACGGAGCCCAAGTTCGAGCCTCGTATGTCTAACTTGAGAAAACTTAGGAAAATAGTCGAAAAAGAGACCAAAACTCCCGCCTCGAATCGAAATGCATCTACACGCAAACACAAGCATTACCACCGCGTGAGGAAATAGACACACGCATTACAACCGATGGGACTCGATTCCGATATATGGAGTTCGAAGTTGAGCCCGTCATTTAACTTGAGAAAACTTAGAAAAATAGTCAAAAAGAGACCAAAACCCGCTTCTTGGTCATCCACTTAACATGCAAACACGGATAATAGCAATCTGCATAGGCAATAAACATGCATTACAACCGACAGGACTCGATTCCGATCTACGGAGCGTTAGTTCGAGCCCCGTACGACTAACTTGAGAAAACTTAGGAAAATAGTCAAAAAAGAGACCAAAACCCGCCTCGATCGTGTGAACGACACACAAACATATGCAATAGCACTGCGTAGGCAATAGACACCCGTTACAACTAAAGGAACTAGATTTTGATCTATGGGGCCCGAGTTCGATCCCCGTATGCCTAACTTGAGAAAACTTAGGAAAATAGTCGAAAAAAAGACTAAAACCCGCCTCGGTCATCTAGCTAACACGAAAACACAGCCAATAGCACCCCGTGGGTAATAGACGCGCATTACAATTGACGGGACTTGATTCCGAAAATCAGAGCCCGAGCTCGAGCCCCGTACGCCTAACTTGAGAAAAGTTAGGAAAATAGTCAAAAAAGAGACCAAAACCTTCCTCGGTTGGTCCAAACGACACGCAAAACATAAAGCAATAGCATTGCGTGGGGAAATGACACGCTACGTTACTAATAACGGTACTCGATTCGATTACGATATCTGGTCCGGAGTTCGAGCCCGTCGACGCCTAACTTGAGAAAACTAAGGAAAATAGTCGAAAAAGAGACCAAAACCCGCCTCAGTCATCCGAACGACACGCAAACATACACAATAGCATCGCGTGGGAATGAACACGCTATAAACCGATGGGACTCGATTCTCGACGATCGGAGCCCAAGTTCGAGCCTCAGTATGTCTAACTTGAGAAAACTTAGGAAAATAGTCGAAAAAGAGACCAAAACCCGCCTCGATCGTCTCGATCGGCGACGCATGAAACACAAGCATTACCACCGCGTAGGAAATAGACACGCATTACAACTGATGGGACTCGATTCCGATATATGGAGTTCGAGTTTGAGCCCCGTACGCCTAACTTGAGAAAACTTAGAAAAATAGTCAAAAAAGAGACCAAAACCCGCCTCGGTCATCCACTTAACATGCAAACACAGATAATAGCACTGCATAGGCAATAAACATGCATTACAACTGACAGGACTCGATTCCGATCTACGGAGCGTTAGTTCGAGCCCCGTACGACTAACTTGAGAAAACTTAGGAAAATAGTCAAAAAAGAGACCAAAACCCGCCTCGATCGTGTGAACGACACACAAACATATGCAATAGCACTGCGTAGGCAATAGACACCCGTTACAACTAAAGGAACTAGATTTTGATCTATGGGGCCCGAGTTCGATCCCCGTATGCCTAACTTGAGAAAACTTAGGAAAATAGTCGAAAAAAAGACTAAAACCCGCCTCGGTCATCTAGCTAACACGAAAACACAGCCAATAGCACCCCGTGGGTAATAGACGCGCATTACAATTGACGGGACTTGATTCCGAAAATCAGAGCCCGAGCTCGAGCCCCGTACGCCTAACTTGAGAAAAGTTAGGAAAATAGTCAAAAAAGAGACCAAAACCTTCCTCGGTCGTCCAAACGACACGCAAACATAGGCAATAGCATTGCGTAGGAAATAGACACGCGTTACAACTAACGGTACTCGATTCTGATATACGGAGTCCGAGTTCGAGCCCCGTACGCCTAACTTGAAAATAACCTAGGAAAATAGTCGAAAAAGAGATCAAAACCCGCCTCAGTCATCCAGTTAACACGCAACACAGGCAATAGCACCGCATAGGCAATAGAATTGTGTTACAATTGACGGGACTCGATTCCGATTAACGGTGCACGAGTTCGAGCCACATACGCCTAACTTGAGAATATATAGGAAAATAGTCAAAAAAGAGACCAAAACATGCCTCAATCATCCGAATGACACGCAAATACAGGCAATATCACTGCGTAGGCAAAAGACACGTGTTACAATTGATGGTACTTGATTCCAATATACGGAGCCCGAGTTCGAGCCCCGTACGCCTAACTTGAGAAAACTTAGGAAAATAGTCGAAAAAGAGACCAAAACCCGCCTCGATCGTCTGAATGACACGCAAACACAGGCATTAGCACCGCATAGGTAATAGACACTCGTTACAACTAATGGGACTTGTTTTCGATCTACGGAGCCAGAGTTCGAGCCCCGTACGCCTTATTTGAGAAAACTTAGGAAAATAGTCGAAAAAGAGACCAAAACCTGCCTCGGTCATCCAGTTTAAATGCAAACACGGGAAATAGCACCGCATATGCAATAGACACGCGTTACAACTGACGGGACTCGATTCTGATCTACGGAGCCCAAGTTCGAGCCTCATATGTCTAACTTGAGAAAACTTAGGAAAATAGTCGAAAAAGATACCAAAACCCGCCTCGGTCGTCCGAACGACACGCAAACACAGGCATTAGCACCGTGTAGGCAATAGACACGCGTTACAACTGACGGGACTTGATTCTGATCTACGAAGCCAGAGTTCGAGCCCCGTACAAAAATAGTCAAAAAGAGACCAAAACCCGCCTAGGTCATCTGGTTAACACGCAAACACATGAAATAGCACCGCATAGGCAATAGACACGCGTTACAACTGACGGGACTCGATTCCGATCTATGGAGCCCGAGTTCGAGCCCCGTACGCCTAACTTGAGAAAACTTAGGAAAATAGTCAAAAAAGAGACCAAAACCCGCCTCGGTCGTCTGAATGACACACAAACATAGGCAATAGCATCGCATAGGTAATGGGCATGCGTTACAACTGACGGGACTAGATTCTGATCTACGGAGCCCGAGTTCGAGCCCCGTACGCCTAACTTGAGAAAACATAGGAAAATAGTCAAAAAAGAGACTAAAACCCGACTCGGTCATCCAGTTAACACGAAAACACAGGCAATAGCACCACGTAGGCAATAGACACGCGGTACAACTCACGGGACTCGATTCCGATCTACGGAGCCCAAGTTCAAGCCCCATACGCCTAACTTGAGAAAACTTAGGAAAATAGTCAAAAAAGAGACCAAAACCAGCCTCGGTCGTCCGAACAACACGCAAACATAGGCAATAGCACCGCGTAGGCAATAGACACGTGTTACAACTAACGAGACTTGATTCCGGTATACGGAGCCCGAGTTCGAGCCCCGTACGCCTAACTTGAGACAACTTAGGAAAATAGTCGAAAAAGATACCAAAACCCGCCTCGGTAGTTCTAACGACACACTAACAATAAAGCAATAGCAACTGCAGTGTGCAATGAATACGCGCTATAACCGACGGGACTCGATTTCGATACAAGGAGTACGAGTTCGAACCCCGTACGCCTAACTTGAGAAAACTTAGGAAAATAGTGGAAAAAGAGACCAAATCCTTCCTCGGTCATCCAGTTAACACGTAAAGACAGGCAATAGCACCGCATAGGCAATAGACACACGTTACAAGTGACGGGACTCTATTCCGATGTACGGAGTTCGAGTTCGAGCCCCGTACGTCTAACTTGAGAAAACTTAGGAAAATAGTCAAAAAAGATACGAAAACCCGCCTCGGTCGTCTGAATGACACGCAAACATAGGCATTAGTACCGCGTAGGCAATAGACACGCGTTACAACTGATGGGACTTGATTACGATCTACGAAGCCAGAGTTCGAGCCCCGTACAAAAATAGTAGAAAAGAGACCAAAACCCGCCTCGGTCATCCGGTTAACATGCAAACACAGGAAATAGCACCGCATAGGCAATAGACACGCATTACAAGTGACGGGACTCGATTCCGATCTACGGAGCCCGAGTTCAAGCCTCGTACGCCTAACTTGAGAAAACTTAGGAAAATAGTCAAAAAAGAGACCAAAACCCGCCTCGGTAGTCTGAACGACACACAAACATAGGCAATAGCATCGCGTAGGCAATGAACATGCGTTACAACTAACGGGACTAGATTCTGATCTACGGAGCCCGAGTTCGATCCCCGTACGCCTAACTTGAGAAAACTTAGGAAAATAGTCAAAAAAGAGACTAAAACCCGCCTCGGTCATCCAGTTAACACGAAAACATAGGCAATAGCACCACATAGGCAATAGAAACGCATTACAACTGATGGGACACGATTCCGGTCTACGGAGCCCGAGTTCGAGCCCCGTACGCCTAACTTGAGAAAACTTAGGAAAATAGTTGAAAAAGAGACCAAAACCCGTCTCGGTCATCCAGTGGACATGCAAACACATGCAATAGCACCGCGTAGGCAATAGACACACATTACAACTGATGAGACACGATTTCGATCTACGGAGCTCGAGTTTGAGCCCCGTACGCCTAACTTGAGAAAACTTAAGAAAATAGTCAAAAAAGAGATCAAAACCCGCCTCGGTCATCCAATTGATATGCAAACACATGCAATAGCACCGCATAGGTAATAGACACGCGTTACAACTGACGGGACTCGATTCCGATCTATGGAACCTGAGTTCGAGCCCCATACGCCTAACTTGAGAAAACCTATGAAAATAGTCGAAAAAGAGACCAAAATCCGCCTTAGTTGTCCGAACGACACGCAAACACAGGAAATAGTACCGCGTAGGCAATAGGCACGCGCTACAACTGATAGGACTCGATTCCGATATGCGGAGCCCGAGGTCGAGCCCCGTACGCCTAACTTGAGAAAACTTAGGAAAATAGTCAAAAAATAGACCAAAACCCGCCTTAGTCATCCAGTGAACACGCAAATACAGGCAATAGCACCACATAGGCAATAGACACGCGTTACAACTGACGGGACTCGATTTTGATCTATGGAGCCCGAGTTCGATCCCCATACACCTAACTTGAGAAAACTTAGGAAAATAGTCAAAAAAGAGACCAAAACCCGCCTCGGTCGTCCAAACGACACGCAAACATAGGCAATAGCATCGCGTAGGCAATAGACACGCGTTACAACTGATAGAACTCGATTCCGATATACGAAGTCCGAGTTCGAGCCCCGTACGTCTAACTTGAGAAAATTTAGGAAAATAGTTAAAAAAGAAACCAAAACCCGCCTCGGTCGTCCAAACGACACGCAAACACAAGCATTAGCACGACGTAGGCAATAGACACGAGTTACAACTAACTGGACTTGATTCCGATCTACGGAGCCAGAGTTCGAGCCCCGTACACCTAACTTGAGAAAACTTAGGAAAATAGTCAAAAAGAGACCAAAACCTGCCTCGGTCATCCAGTTAACACGCAAACACAGGCAATAGCACCGAATAGGCAATAGACACGTGTTACAACTGATGGGACTCGATTTCGATCTACGGAGCCCGAGTTCGAGCCTCGTACGTATAACTTGAGAAAACTTAGGAAAATAGTCGAAAAAGAGACCAAAACCTGCCAAGGTCATCCGAACGACACGCAAACATAGACATTAGCACCGCGTTGTTAGAGTTTATGCCCTAGAGGCCAATTATTTGATATAATTGCTTAACGTTTTGATATTATATTTGATTGAATAAATATATGATTTTATTATGGTTTTATTTACTGCGTAATATAATTGTTAACATAATAAAATTCCTTAGAATAGTGATACAAATTATATAGTTTCATGTATGTGACTTGAACATGAGATTATATATTACCATTAGTATCGGTGTTCTTAAATGTCCTAATCGAGTATCATTGTTGATGGGACAACAATGATGCATTGAGACTAAGTATGTGGATCGGATGATGACCAAATCTCATTGGTCATAAATATATGAGATATTAAGTCAATGCATAGGTACATGTTAGAGAACGATGTACTGGACAGACCCACCATGAGAATTCTATATGGAGCATTATGCGAAGTGTCATTAGAAATTCTCATAGTGACAATGATGTAATGGTCCTCCGACATGAAATCGCTATATTACTACACGAGAATTTATGTACTTTGATATCATCAAATGTCACCTTTAATAGGGTGGACTATAAAGGTGATTATTGGGTTCATCATTAATCGTGTGAGAAATATGAGTGATCTAGATGGAATTTAACCATCCTATATATTATGGGTGATATCCATAGGCCTCTTGATTGAGTAGGACTATGAAATGCATGGCCATGCTCAAATAGTGATTTGTTTCATATAGTCTACTCATTGATTAAGAAAACTTCAGTTAAATTATGAAGAGTATGACACATTCCATGACTCGAGTTTAATCTAGGATATTAAGGTTAAAAGGATTAAATTACATTGAAACATTGGTCACGAAAAAGGTTGCATCGAATCATCGATCTTATTATTACTTGGGTAGCGATGATGCATTACTAGATGCAGCTCAATTGCTTATAATTTTATAATATGATTTTAAAATTATTGCCAACGTAATAATAACCTATAAGGTCACACATACATAGAACGTTATTTAAAAGGGAATTAATTTAAATTTTAAGGATTTAAATATATTAATATGATTAATAGTATTTAAATCACGAATTTAAATTAAAAGGATAATTTGTATATATGTATATTAATTAAGTAAGACTTAATTAAGAGATATATATATATAAATTCGGATTTTATAAAATTAGGTTTTGATTTGATTAATTCCTTTTAACTACTATATATATGATATATAGCAGCTACTTAGGGAAAGATATCATAATTGAAAAACCCTAGCCGCTCTTAGAGAGAGACTAGAGAGAAAACAGTTTCAGAAAATCCATTCCTTTTGGTGGCTAGTACCGCAAGTCCTTCTTATTGCAGAATCGTTAAACCCAGTTCGCAGGCGGCGTTCGATAATGAATCTGATGGCGCAATCGGTTTGTATTGCGTTGGAGATTCGAGGCGCAGTCGGTTTCAGATTCTCGTTTGTTTATATCTGGTATAATCTCTAAACCTCTGAATTAATTGATTTTTCACATGGATCCTGTTTTAGGGTTTCGGAAATTGCTTTAAAATTTTAATTTTTATTTGTGCATTTCTATCTGAAAAGCCAACAATGGTATCAAAGCTACTTGCGAAAAGATTAATTGATTCGTGTTTTAATTGTATTCCATATATATGATATATGACGATGCATGTTTCTACCGATATAAAATTGAATATATGATATTCCGTTTGTATGTATGTATACAGTAATATATATGATGATCACATTAATAATCGTATCTTTAATCGGTGGAATAACAATATAACTATTCTAATCGGATTAGAAGCATGAAGAATCGTTTTAATATGATTAATCGAAACTGAAATATATGATAAATTACGGTGTCTTGTTATTCGTTTTAATATGATTAAATCAAAGCTGAAATATATGATAAATTACAGGTGTCTTGTTATTCGTTTTAATATGATTAAATCGAAATGGACATATATGATTTGTTATCGGTAGGACCACCTCCGAGGGAGACCCCCTTGGACCCCAAATAAATGGCATTTACGATGGTCGTGTCCCCTATATTTTATATATAGTTTTCTTTAATTATATATAAATTGTTATGTGCTTATTGTGATATGCATGGTGCCTGATTATGGCCTTTTGACCCATAGGTTAGTGGTTTTTGGTTTTGAAATACGGCTTGCATGTCGTGCCTTTCTATAAATTCTAATGTAATATTCTCTTCTCATCTAAATCCCCTCGAATGTAACTTTCGAGGTTTCTTTATGTCATGTAATAATCAGAATCGATGAAGATGTCAAGATGGAGAACACAATGGAAAGATGATGATGGAGAGGAGGCGCATGCTAGAGGAAGATCCAAGGAAGTTATTTATTTTAAGATCTTTTACCACCTTAGATTGACCTTCAATCTTTCATTAACTTGAAAAGATTGACGATGGATTGGGCCATAAGCGTGACACATTTAATTTTTCACTTTATTTATGCTTGTATGCGATATGATATGATTAATAATGTGCATGCTTAATAAGATTAAAATTGGTGAGATCTGAATTAATAAAATCCCTCATTAAATTATTAAGTCTAAATCAGATGCCTTCCAATGAATAACACTCATCAAGACCTTGATCAATAGATGTAGGTTTGCCAAAGCAAAGTACCCTATTTATCTAGGTAAGATGCGATAGGATAATTGTGATATCCAAACTATTAAAATCATTGGGCTCGACTTAACTAAGTTATCTCAATAGGATTGTGGACTTAGAGGCATAGAGTTTGGTTGGTACCATTAGATGGACTAGAAACAAATGTTGTTTACCAAACTATCCGAAGTTATATATGATATAATTGACAAAGGGTTGTCTACCTAAATAATTATGTTTTGAGAGAATAGCCAAAGCTAACTTAAGGCATAATGAAATATGGATCTTAGCTCACTAGAAAGATTTAATAGAAAATGTTTTCCTAATTAATGGTGAGGGCTATTAATTTGAATAAAATAGTGGGAGGTATATTTTGAATGTACTATTATCAATTATATAATATCAACTCTCAATAATTTGACTTATTATTGTTGCACTTATAAATTGTAGATATCAAATGGCAAACAACAATAACACAAATAGTCTTTCATTACGATCAGATCCTTGAAAAGGACAAGCTAAGTGGAATTAATTCCTTGACCGGCATAGGAACTTGAGGATTGTCCTCAAACAAGAGCGTAAGCTATATGTCCTCGATGGGCCCATTCACAGTAGCACAAATTACATCCTTTGCACCACGTCACGAACTAATGCTTATAAAAGCATCAAGATGATGATCTGGATGTGAGTTGTGTCATGCTAGCTTAACCATGAACGCCGAGCTTGAAGCAACATGAGTTGATGGATGCTTATGAGATGATCGAGCATCTCAAGAAATTGTTGAAGGCATGCTCAACAGGAGAGGTATGATATAAGCAAGGCGTTGTATCAACGCAAAATGGGTGAACGTGATCCAGGTTGGTCCACATGTCTTTGAAAATGATTGGGTATATTGAGTACCTTGATAGGTTGGGTTTTCCAATCACTCCTAAGCCCAAACCCGACCTTGTTTTGCAATCTTTGAGCAATGACTACTCTCAATTTGTTATGAACTATCTTATGAATGAAATTGAGAAACCCTTCACTTGAGTTGTTGAGCATGTTAAGAACTATGAGAACAACATGAAAAAGCGGACCCGCTCCCATAATGATGGTGCAAAGGGGAATGCTAAGGGAAATTGGAAAGGCAAGAAGAAGATAGGATCTAAATCTTTTGCCAAACCCAATTCCAAAACCAAGCAGAGCTTTAAAACCTAAAGGTGGGGTGGCTAAAGAAGGTGAATGTCACTTACATGGAAAACACGGACACTTTGGAAAAGAACCGTCATGCTTATCTGGAAGAAGTGAAGAAAAGAAAAGGAAGTCGACTTGATTCGGTATATATGTTATAGAAGTCAACTTGTCTACTTCTACATCATGGGTATTGGATCTTTGGATGTGGTTCTCACATTTGTGTTAATGTCGCGGGGACTCAAAGGAGTAGAACTTTAATGAAAGGAGAGGTTAACCTACGAGTTGGAAATAGAGCAAAAGTTCTTTGCCTTGGCCGTAGTAGAGAACTTATCATTTATCTTTGTCCACCGGGCTAGTTTTTGAATTAGAAGATTGTTATTTTGTGCCTCGCTATAAGCAAAAACATTATTTCATTTCTTGTTAGGACAAGAAAGGTTTTTCATTTATAATAAAGAACAATCATTGTTTGTTTTACTTAAATGATATTTGTTATGGTGTTGCACAATTGTTTAACTGGTCTCTATATTCTTGATTTAGAAATGCCTATCTATAACATAAATACAAAACGATTTAAATCAAATGATTCAAATCCAACATATCTCTCGCATGTCGTTTAGGCCATATAAATGAGAAAGCGATATCCAAACTCCATAAAGATGGGTTCTTGGATTCATTTGATTTTGAATCATATGAGAAATGCGAGTCTTGTTTATTAGGCAAGATGACTAAAGCCCTTTCATCGGACACGATGAATGGGCTAGCGATATATTAGGACTTATACATAGTGATGTATGTGGACCCATGAGTTAGATTAGCAAGAGGTAGGTTTTATTACTTCATTACATTTATCGATGACTTTAGTAGATATGGATATGTGTATCTTATGAGACACAAATCCGAATCCTTTGAAAAGTTCAAGGAATTCAAGAATGAAGTTCAAAACCAATTTGGCAAAAGCATAAAAGCGCTTGATCCGATCGAGGAGGTGAATACTTAAGCCAAGACTTTGATGACCTTCTAAAGGAGTGTGGTATTATATCACACTCACTCCACCGGAACAATATGATGGAATGGTGTAATCGAGAGGAGGAATCGAACCTTGTTGGACATGGTACGATCAATGATGAGTCATCTGAGATCTTCCAATAAGCTTCTAGGGTCATGCCCTAGAGACAATCGTGCATTCACACTTAACCGTGTTCCTACAAAGACGGTTCGAAGACACCATATAAAATGTGGACCGGGAAGCGTCCTAGTATATCGTTCATGAAGATTTGGGGTTCTGAGGCGTTAAGTAAAACGTCCTAATTCGACAAGCTTTCGGACCCAAATCGACAAATGTAATTTTGTGGGATACCCAAAGGAAACAAAAGGGTATTATTTCTACAAACCTTACGAGAACAAAGTGGTTGTTGCTCGAATCGGTATTTTTCTAGAAAGAGAATTTGTCTCTAAAGGAAATAGTGGGAGGAAAGTAGAACTCAAGAAATTCCGAGAACCACAAAATATCATTGAACCTGAGTTGGAACATGAGCAGGAACCACAAGAATTGTGGAAAGTGAACCCTGCTCAAATTACACAAGTCATTCGTAGATCTGGTAGGACACGCCAAGAGCCTGAGAGATATTATGGATATCTTGTGACTCAAAACGGTGATGTGATGCTCATAGATTAAGATGAGCCTGCTTCCTACCAAGAAGCTATCAATGGACAAGATTCTAAGAAATGGCTTGAAGCCATGAAATCTGAGATGGACTCCATGTATACTAACCAAGTATGGACTCAGGTTGATCCACCCGAAGGGGTAAAACCAATCGGGTGCAAGTGGGTTTTCAAGAAGAAAACCGACATGGATGGTAATGTACAAACCTATAAAGGCCGACTAGTAGCAAAAGGTTTCAAACAAATTCAAGGTGTTGACTATGATGAAACCTTCTCTCCAAAGGGCAATGGTTAAATCCATCGAGGATCTTACTTGCTATTGCGCCTTTTTATGATTACGAAATCATGCGGATGGATGTCAAAACCGCTTTCCTTAACGGAAATCTCCTTGAGGATGTGTATATGACACAACTGAGGGTTTTGTCACTCAAAGGATCTTTGGAAAGGTATGTAAGTCTGCAACGATCCATTTTGTGGATTGAAGCAAGCCTCTTGGAGTTGGAATCTTGATTTGATGAAGCGATCAAAGAATTTGGCTTTATTAAAATGAAGATGAACCTTGTGTATATAAGAAGGTTAGTGGGAGTCACATTGTATTCCTAGTATTATATGTTGATGACATATTAATTATTGGGAATGACATTCCTTCCTTACAATTTGTAAAAAACATGGTTAGGAAAATGTTTCTCCATGAAAGATTTGGGCGATGTTGCCTACATTTTAGGTATCAAGATCTATAGAGATAGATCAAGAAAATGCTCGACCTAAGTCAAAGTACATATATTGATAAAGTTTTGAAAGCAGTTCAAGATGCAAGAGGCGAAAAGAGGAAACTTACCCGTGACTCATGGTGTAAAGATCTCTAAGGCCCAATGTCCTAAATCACAAGATGATGAGGAGCGTGAGAAAGATCCCTTATGCTTCGACAATTGGATCTATCATGTATACAATGATATGTACTTTCGTCCGGGATGTCTCGTATGCTTTGAGCATGACGAAGCGGATATCGATCGAATCCGTGAAGGTCACTAGACAACGATCGAGAATATCCTCAAATACGAAAAGGACTAAGGATTCATTCTTGGTATATGGAGGTGAAGACAAACTAGCGATAAAGGGTTACACAGATGCTAGTTTCGGGACCGATAATGATGACTATAAGTCTCAGTCAGGTTTTGTGTTTTGCCTTAATGGTGGTGTCAATATTGGTGGAAAAGTTCAAACAAGAGAGAGCGATGGCGATTCTACAATAGAGGCTGAGTATATTGCTGCTTCTAGTGCAGCCAAGGAGGCTGTATGGATTAAAAAGTTCATCACTGAACTTGGTGTTGTTCCAACCATTGTTGATCTGGTTGCTCTATACTGTGATAATAATGGAGCCATTGCACAGGCTAAGGAACCCAGATCTCACCAACGATCCAAGCATATACTTAGGCGGTACCATCTCATCCGTGAAATCATTGATAGAGGAGATATACATATAGGAAGAGTGCCAACAGATGATAATGTTGCAGATCCACTAACCAAGGCTTTGTCGCGTGCGAAGCTAACGACGGTCACACTAGTTTCATGGGTATTAGATACATGAGTGATTGGCTCTAGTGCAAGTGGGAGACTGTTAGAGTTTATGCCCTAGAGGCCAATTATTTGATATAATTGCTTAACGTTTTGATATTATATTTGATTGAATAAATATATGATTTTATTATGGTTTTATTTACTGCGTAATATAATTGTTAACATAATAAAATTCCTTAGAATAGTGATACAAATTATATAGTTTCAAGTATGTGACTTGAACATGAGATTATATATTACCATTAGTATCGGTGTTCTTAAATGTCCCTTAGTCGAGTATCATTGTTGATGGGACAACAATGATGCATTGAGACTAGTATGTGGATTGACTGATGACCAAATCTCATTGGTCATAAATATATGAGATATTAAGTCAATGCATAGGTACATGTTAGAGAACGATGTCTTTGAGCCGGACCCACCATGAGAATTCTATATGGAGCATTATGCGAAGTGTCATTAGCAATTCTCATAGTGACAATGATGTAATGGTCCTCCGACCTGAAATCACTATATTACTACATGAGAATTTATGTACTTTGATATCATCAAATGTCACCTTTAATAGGGTGGACTATAAAGGTGATTATTGGGTTCATCATTAATCGTGTGAGAAATATGAGTGATCTAGATGGAATTTAACCATCCTATATATTATGGGTGATATCCATAGGCCTCTTGATTGAGTAGGACTATGAAATGCATAGCCATGCTCAAATAGTGATTTGTTTCATATAGTCTACTCATTGATCAAGAAAACTTCAGATTAAATTATGAAGAGTATGACACATTCCATGACTCGAGTTTAATCTAGGATATTAAGGTTAAAAGGATTAAATTACATTGAAACATTGGTCACAAAAAGGTTGCATCGAATCATCGATCTTATTATTACTTGGGTAGAAGTGATGCATTACTAGATGCATTTCAACGCTTATAATTTTATAATATGATTTTAAAATTATTGCCAACGTAATAATAACCTATAAGGTCACACACATAGAACATTATTTAAAAGGGAATTAATTTAAATTTTAAGGATTTAAATATATTAATATGATTAATAGTATTTAAATCACGAATCTAAATTAAAAGGATAATTTGTATATATGTATATTAATTAAGTAAGACTTAATTAAGAGATATATATATATATATATATATATATATAAATTGAATTTTATGAAATTAGGTTTTGATTTGATTAATTCCTTTTAACTACTATATATATGATACTTAGGGCAAGATATCATAATTGAAAAACCCTAGCCGCTCTTAGAGAGAGACTAGAGAAAAAAGCAGTTTGGAAAATCCATTCCTTTTGGTGGCTAGTCATGAAGTCCTTCTTATTGCAGAATCGTTCGACGGTTCGTGTGGCGTTCGTGTTGATACCGTAGAGGCGCAATCGGTTTGTATTGCGTTGGAGATTCGAGGCGTAGTCGGTTTCAGATTCTCGTTTGTTTATATCTGGTATAATCTCTAAACCTTTGAATTAATTGATTTTTCGCATGGATCCTGTTTTAGGGTTTCAGAAATTGCTTTAAAATTTTAATTTCCGCTGTACGTTTCTGTGCCGAAGCCCAACAGTGGTATCAAAGCTACTTGCGAAAAGATTAATTCAGATTACGTATTTTAATTGTATTCCATATATATGATATATGATGATGCATGAAGAATCGTTTTAATATGATTAATCGAAACTGGAAATATATGATAAATTCTGGGTGTACTGTTATTCGTTTTAATATGATTAAATCGTTACAACTGACATGACTCGATTCCGATATACGGAATCCGAGCCCCGTACGCCTAACTTGAGAAAACTTAGGAAAATAGTCAAAAAAGAGACCAAAACCCACCTCGGTCATCCAGTTAACACGCAAAGCTAGGCAATAGCACCGCATAGGCAATAAACACATGTTACAACTGACCGGACTCGATTCTGATATACGGAGTTCGAGTTAGAGCCCCGTACGTCCAACTTGAGAAAACTTAGGAAAATAGTCGAAAAAGAGACCAAAACCCGCCTCAATCGTCCGAACGACATGCAAACACATGCATTAGCACCGCGTAGGCAATAGACACTCGTTAAAACTGACGGGACTTGATTCCGATCTACGGAGCCAGAGTTTTAGCCCCGTACGCCTAATTTGAGAAAACTTAGGAAAATTGTCGAAAAAGAGACCAAAACCTGCCTCGGTCATCCAGTTTAAATGCAAACACAGGCAATAGCACCGTATAGACAATAGACACGCGTTACAACTGATGGGACTCGATTCTGATCTACGGAGCCCGAGTTCGAGCCTCGTATGTCTAACTTGAGAAAACTTAGGAAAATAATCAAAAAAGAGACCAAAACCAGCCTCGGTCATCCGAACGACACGCAAACACAGGCATTAGCACCGTGTAGGCAATAGACACGCGTTGCAACTGACGAGACTCGCTTCCGATATACGGAGTTCGAGTTCGAGCCCCGTACACCTAACTTGAGAAAACTTAGAAAAATAGTCAAAAAAGAGACCAAAACCCGCCTCGGTCATCCACTTAACACGCAAACACAGACAATAGCACCGCATAGGCAATAGACATGCATTACAACTGACAGGACTCGATTCTGATCTACGGAGCCCGAGTTCGAGCCCCGTACGCCTAACTTTAGAAAACTTAGGGAAATAGTCAAAAAAGAGACCAAAACCCGCCTCGGTCGTGTGAACGACACACAAACATAGGCAATAGCACCGCGTAGGCAATTGACACGCGTTACAACTAAAGGAACTAGATTTTGATCTATGGGGCCCGAGTTCGATCCCCGTACGCCTAACTTGAGAAAACTTAGGAAAATAGTCAAAAAAAAGACTAAAACCCACCTCGGTCATCCAGTTAACACGAAAACACAGCCAATAGCACCCTTGGGCAATAGACACGCGGTACAATTGACGGGACTTGATTCCGATAATCAGAACCCGAGCTCGAGCCCCGTACGCCTAAGTTGAGAAAAGTTAGGAAAATAGTCGAAAAAGAGACCAAAACCTTCCTCGGTCGTCCGAACGACACGCAAACATAGGCAATAGCACCGCGTAGAAAATAGACACACGTTACAACTGACGGGACTGGATTCCGATCTACGGAGCCCGAGTTCGAGCCCCGTACGCCTAACTTGAGAAATCTTAGGAAAATAGTCGAAAAAGAGACCAAAACCCGCCTCGGTCATCCAGTGGACATGCAAACACATGCAATAGCACCACGTAGGCAATAGACACGCGTTACAACTGATGGGACATGATTTCGATCTACGGAGCCCGAGTTCGAGCCCCGTACGCCTAACTTGAGAAAACTTAGGAAAATAGTCGAAAAAGAGACCAAAATCCACCTCGGTCATCCAGTTGACATGGAAACACATGCAATAGCACCGCATAGGAAATAGACACGCGTTACAACTGACGGAACTCATTTCCGATCTACGGAGCCCCAGTTCGAGCCTCGTACGCCTAACTTGAGAAAACTTAGGAAAATAGTCCAAAAAAAGACCAAAACCCGCCTCGATTGATCGAACGACACACAAACATAGGCAATAGAACCGCATAGGCAATAGACACGCGTTACAACTGACGGGACTTGATTCCGATCTACGGAACACGAGTTCGAGCCCAGTACGCCTAACTTGAGAAAACTTAGGAAAATAGTTGAAAAAGTGACCAAAACCCACCTCGGTCGTCTGAACGACACAGAAACATAGGCAATAGCACCGCGTAGGTAATAGACGTACGTTACAACTGACGGGACTTGATTCCGATCTGCGGAGCTCGAGTTCAAGCCTCGTACGCCTAACTTGAGCAAACTTAGGAAAATAGTCGAAAAAGAGACTAAAACCTGCCTCGGTCATCCAGTTAACACGAAAACACAGGCAATAGAACCGCGTAGGCAATAGACATGCGTTACAATTGACGGGACTTGATTCCGATAAACGGAGCCCGAGCTCGAGCCTCGTACGCCTAACTTGAGAAAACTTAGGAAAATAGTCGAAAAAGAGACCAAAACCAGCCTCGGTCGTTCGAACAACACACAAACATAGGCAATAGCACCGCGTAGGCAATAGAAACGTGTTACAACTAACGAGACTCGATTCCGATATACGGAGCCCGAGTTCGAGCCCCGTACGCCTAACTTGAGATAACTTTGGAAAATAGTCGAAAAAGATACCAAAACCCGCCTCGGTCATCCAGTTAACACGTAAAGACAGGCAATAGCACCGCATAGACAATAGACACGCGTTACAAGTGACGGGACTCGATTTCGATGTACGAAATCCGAGTTCGAGCCCCGTACGTCTAACTTGAGAAAACTTAGGAAAATAGTCGAAAAAGATACCAAAACTCGCCTCGTTCGTCCGAACAACACGCAAACACAGGCATTAGCACCGTGTAGGCAGTAGACACGCGTTACAACTGACGGGACTTGATTCCGATCTACGAAGCCAGAGTTCGAGCCCCGTACGAAATAGTCAAAAAGAGACCAAAACCCGCCTCGGTCATCCGGTTAACACGCAAACACAGGAAATAGCACCGCATAGGCAATAGACACGCTTTACAACTGACGGGACTCGATTACGATCTCACGAGCCCAAGTTCGAGCCCGTCGCGCTAACTTGAGAAAACTTAGGAAAATAGTCAAAAAAGAGACCAAAACCCGCCTCGGTTAAATCCTAGGCGACACACAAACATAGGCCATAGCATCGCGTGAGCAATGGACATCGTTACAACCCGACGGGACTAGATTACGATCTCACGAGCCCGAGTTCGAGCCCCGTACGCCTAACTTGAGAAAACTTAGGAAAATAGTCGAAAAAGAGACTAAAACCCGCCTCGGTCATCCAGTTGACATGCAAACACATGCAATAGCACCGCGTAGGCAATAGACATGTGTTGCAACTGATGAGACACGATTCCGATCTACGGAGCCCGAGTTCGAGCCCCGTACGCCTAACTTGAGAAAACTTAGGAAAATAGTCGAAAAAGAGACCAAAACCCGCCTCGGTAGTTCTAACGACACACGAACATAGGCAATAGCACCGCGTAGGCAATAGACACGCGTTACAACTGACGGGACTCGATTCCGATATAAGGAATACGAGTTCGAACCCCGTACGCCTAACTTGAGAAAACTTAGGAAAATAGTTAAAAAAGAGACCAAAACCCGCCTCGGTCGTCTGAATGACACACAAACATAGGCAATAGCACCGCATAGGCAATAGGCATGCGTTACAACTGACGGGACTAGATTCTGATCTACGGATCCCGAGTTCGAGCCCCGTACGCCTAACTTGAGAAAAGATAGGAAAATAGTCAAAAAAGAGACTAAAACCCGCCTCGGTCATCCAGTTAACACGAAAACACAGGCAATAGCACCGCGTAGGCAATAGACACGCGTTACAACTGATCAGACACGATTCCGATCTACGGAGCCCGAGTTCGAGCCTCGTACGCCTAACTTGAGAAAACTTAGGAAAATAGTCAAAAAAGAGACCAAAACCCGTCTCGGTCATCCAGTGGACATACAAACACATGCAATAGCACCGCGTACGCAATAGACACGCGTTACAACTGATGAGACACGATTCCGATCTATGGAGCCCGAGTTCGAGCCCCGTATGCCTAACTTAAAAAAACTTAGGAAAATAGTCAAAAAAGAGACCAAAACCCGCCTCGGTTATCCAGTTGACATGCAAACACATGCAATAGCACCACATAGGCAATAGACACGCGTTACAACTGACGGGACTCGATTCCAATCTACGGAGCCCGAGTTCGAGACCCATACGCCTAACTTGAGAAAACCTATGAAAATAGTTGAAAAAGAGACCAAAACCCGCCTCGGTCATCCAGTTAACACGCAAATAGAGGAAATAGTACCGCATAGGCAATAGAGACGCGTTACAACTGACAGGACTCGATTCCAATCTACAGAGCCTGAGTTCGAGCCCCATACGCCTAACTTGAGAAAACCTATGAAAATAGTCGAAAAAGATACCAAAATCTGCCTTGGTAGTCTAAACGAAACGCAAACACAGGCAATAGTACCTCGTAGGAAATAGGCACACGCTACAACTGACAGGACTCGATTCCGATATCCGGAGCCCGAGGTCGAGCCCCATACGCATAACTTGAGAAAACTTAGGAAAATAGTCTAAAAGAGACCAAAACCTGCCTTAGTCATCCACTTAACACGCAAATACAGGCAATAGCACCACATAGGCAATAGACATGCGTTACAACTGACGGGACTCGATTCCGATCTATGGAGCCCGAGTTCGAGCCCCATACGCCTAACTTGAGAAAACTTAGGAAAATAGTCAAAAAAGAGACCAAAACCCGCCTCGGTCGTCCGAAAGACACGCAAATATAGGCAATAGCATCGCGTAGGCAATAGACATGCGTTACAACTGACGGAACTCGATTCCGATATACGGAGCCAGAGTTCGAGCCCCGTACGCCTAACTTGAGAAAACTTAAGAAAATAGTCAAAAAAGAGACCAAAACCTGCCTCGGTCATCCAGTTAACACGCAAACATAGGCAATAGCACCGAATAGGCAATAGACACGCATTACAACTGATGGGACTCGATTTCGATCTACGGAGCCCGAGTTCGAGCCTCGTACTTCTAACTTGAGAAAACTTAGGAAAATAGTCGAAAAAGAGACCAAAACCCGCAAAGGTCGTTCGAACGACATGTAAACATAGACATTAGCACCGCGTAGGCAATAGATATGCATTACAACTGACATGACTCGATTCCGATATACAGAGTCCAAGCCCCGTACGCCTAACTTGAGAAAACATAGGAAAATAGTCGAAAAAGAGACCAAAACCCACCTCGGTCATCCAATTAACATGCAAAGCTAGGCAATAGCACCGCATAGGCAATAGACACGCGTTACAACTGACGGGACTCGATTCTGATATACGGAGTCCGAGTTTGAGCCCCGTACGTCCAACTTGAGAAAACTTAGGAAAATAGTCGAAAAAGAGACCAAAACCCGCCTCGATCGTCTGAACGACACACAAACACAGGCATTAGCACCGCGTAGGCAATAAACACTCATTACAACTGACAGGACTTCATTCCGATCTACGGAGCCAAAGTTTGAGCCCCGTACGCCTAATTTGAGAAAACTTAGGAAAATAGTCGAAAAAGAGACCAAAACCTGCCTCGGTCATCCAGTTTAAACGCAAACACAGGCAATAGCATCGCATAGGCAATAGACACGCGTTAGAACTAATGGGACTCGATTCTGATCTACGGAGCCCGAGTTCGAGCCTCGTATGTCTAACTTGAGAAAACTTAGGAAAATAATCAAAAAAGAGACCAAAACCGACCTCTCGGTCATCCGAACGACCACGCAAACACGAGCATTAGCACCGTGTAGGCAATGAACCGCGCGTTACAGTTGTGAGACTAAGCTTAGATATCACGGAGTTCGAGTTCGAGCCCGTACACCTAACTTGAGAAAACTTAGGAAAATAGTCAAAAAGAGACCAAAACCATACCTCGGTCGTTAAATCGAATCGACATGCAAACACAGAGCATTAGCACCGCGTGAGGCAATGAACCGCAGCAGTACAACTAACGGGACTCGATTCCGATATACGGAGTTCGAGTTCGAGCCCCGTATGCCTAACTTGAGAAAACTTAGAAAAATAGTCAAAAAAGAGACGAAAAACCCGCCTCGGTCATCCACTTAACACGCAAACACAGACAATAGCACCGCATAGGAAATAGACATACATTTCAACTGACAGGACTCGATTCCGATCTACTGAGCCTGAGTTCGAGCCCCGTACGCCTAACTTGAGAAAACTTAGGAAAATAGTCAAAAAAGAGACCAAAACCAGCCTCGGTCGTGTGAATGACACACAAACATAGGCAATAGCACCGCGTAGGCAATAGACACACGTTACAACTGAAGGAACTAGATTTTGATCTATGGGGCCCGAGTTCGATCCCCCGTACGCCTAACTTGAGAAAACTTAGGAAAATAGTCGAAAAAAAGACTAAAACCCGCCTCGGTCATCCAGTTAACACGAAAACACAGCCAATAGAACCCCGTTGGCAATAGACATGCGTTACAATTAATGGGACTTGATTCTGATATTCAGAGCCCGAGCTCGAGCCCCGTACGCCTAAGTTGAGAAAAGTTAGGAAAATAGTCGAAAAAGAGACCAAAACCTTCCTCGGTCGTCCGAACGACACGCAAACATAGGCAATAACATCGCGTAGGCAATAGACACGCGTTATAACTGACAGGACTTGATTCCGATCTACGGAGCCCGAGTTCGAGACCCGTACGCCTAACTTGAGAAAACTTTGGAAAATAGTTGAAAAAGAGACCAAAACCCGCCTCGATCGTCCAAACGACCGCATAAACATAAGCAATAGCACCGTGAAAATGAACACACGTTACAACCGGCGGAATTTGGATTCCGATCTACGGAGCCCGAGTTCGAGCCCCGTACGCCTAACTTGAGAAATATTAGGAAAATAGTCGAAAAAGAGACCAAAACCCGCCTCGGTCATCCAGTGGACATGCAAACACATGCAATAGCACCGCATAGGCAATAGACACGCGTTACAACTGATGGGACATGATTTCGATCTACAAAGCCCGAGTTCGAGCCCCGTACGCCTAACTTGAGAAAACTTAGGAAAATAGTCGAAAAAGAGACCAAAACCCACCTCGGTCATCCAGTTGACATGCAAACACATGCAATAGCACCGCATAGGCAATAGACACGCGTTACAACTGACGGAACTCATTTCCGATCTATGGAGCCCCAGTTCGAGCCACGTACGCCTAACTTGAGAAAACATAGGAAAATAGTCGAAAAAAGACCAAAACCAGCCTCGATCATCCAGTTAACACGCAAACTTAAGGAAATAGCACCGCGTATGCAAAAGACATGCGTTACAATTGACAGGACTCGATTCCGATCTACGGAGCCCGAGTTTGAGCCCCGTACGCCTAACTTGAGAAAACTTAGGAAAATAGTCAAAAAAGAGACCAAAACCCGCCTCGGTCATCCAGTTAACACGCGAACATAGGCAATAGCACCGCGTATGCAAAAGACATGCGTACTGATTAACAGAGGACTCGATTACGATCTCTGAACTGAGTTTGAGCCCCATACGCCTAACTTGAGAAATCTTAGGAAAATAGTCGAAAAAGAGACCAAAACCCGCCTCGGTCATCTAGTGGACATGCAAACACATGCAATAGCACCGCGTAGGCAATAGACACGCGTTACAACTGATGGGACATGATTTCGATCTACGGAGCCCGAGTTCGAGCCCCGTACGCCTAATTTGAGAAAACTTAGGAAAATAGTCAAAAAAGAGACCAAAACCCGCCTCGGTCATTCAGTGGACATGCAAACACATGCAATAGCACCGCGTAGGCAATAGACACGCGTTACAACTGATGAGACATGATTCCGATCTACGGAGCCCGAGTTCGAGCCCCGTACGCCTAACTTGAGAAAACTTAGGAAAATAGTCGAAAAAGAGACCAAAACCCGCCTCGGTCATCTAGTTAACAAGCAAACATAGGCAATAGCACCGCGTATGCAAAAGACATGCGTTACAATTAACAGGACTCGATTCTGATCTACGGAGCCCGAGTTTTAGCCCCGTACGTCTAACTTGAGAAAACTTAGGAAAATAGTCAAAAAAGAGACCAAAACCCGCCTCGGTCATCTAGTGGACATGCAAACACATGCAATAGCACTGCGTAGGCAATAGACACACTTTATAACTGATGGGACATGATTCCGATCTACGGAGCCCGAGTTAGAGCCCCGTACGCCTAACTTGAGAAAACTTAGGAAAATAGTCGAAAAAGAGACCAAAACCCGCGTCGATCATCCAGTTGACATACAAACACATGCAATAGCACCGCATAGGCAATAGACATGCGTTACAACAGACGGAACTCGTTTCCGATCTACGGAGCCCCAGTTCGAGCCTCGTACGCCTAACTTGAGAAAACTTAGGAAAATAATCGAAAAAGAGACCAAAACCCGCCTCGGTCATCCAGTTAACAAGCAAACATAGGCAATAGCACCGCGTATGCAAAAGACATGCGTTACAATTAACAGGACTCGATTGTGATCTACAGAGCCCGAGTTTGAGCCCCGTACGCCTAACTTGAGAAAACTTAGGAAAATAGTCAAAAAAGAGACCAAAACCCGCCTCGATCATCCAGTTGACATTCAAACACATGCAATAGCACCGCATAGGCAATAGATACACGTTACAACTGATGGAACTCGTTTCCGATCTACGGAGCCCGAGTTCGAGCCTCGTACGCCTAACTTGAGAAAACCTAGGAAAATAGTCAAAAAAGAGACCAAAACCCGGCTTGGTCATCCAGTTAACACGCAAACACAGGCAATAGCACCGCATAGGCAATAGACACGTGGTACAACTAACGGGACTCAATTCCGATCTACAGAGCCCGAGTTCGAGCCCTATACGCCTAACTTGAGAAAACATAGGAAAATAGTCGAAAAAGAGACCAAAACCAGCCTCGGTCGTACGAACAACACGCAAACATAGGCAATAGCACCACGTAGGCAATAGACATGTGTTACAACTAACGAGACTAGATTCTGATATACGAAGCCCGAGTTCGAGCCCCGTACGCCTAACTTGAGAAAACTTAGGAAAATAGTCGAAAAAGATACCAAAACCGGCCTCGGTAGTTCTAACGACACACGGACATAGGCAATAACACCGCGTGAGGCAATTGACACAGCGTTACAACCGACGGACTCGATTCCGATATCTGAATCTGAGTTCGAACCCGTCGCTAACTTGAGAAAACTTAGGAAAATAGTCGAAAAAGAGACCAAATCCTGCCTCGGTCATACAGTTAACACGTAAAGACAAGCAATAGCACCGCATAGGCAATAGACACGCGTTACAAGTGACGGGACTCGATTCCGATGTACGGAGTCTGAGTTGGAGCCCCGTACGTCTAACTTAAGAAAACTTAGGAAAATAGTCGAAAAAGATACCAAAATCCGCCTCGATCGTCCGAATGACACGCAAACATAGGCATTAGCACTACGTAGGCAATAGACACGCGTTACAACTGACGGGACTTGATTCCGATATATGAAGCCAGAGTTCTAGCCCTGTACGAAAATAGTCGAAAAGAGACCAAAACCCGCCTCGGTCATCCGGTTAACACGCAAACACAGGAAATAACACCGCATAGCAATGAGACACGCTTTTACAACCGAGGGACTCGATTAGATCTACGGAACTGAGTTCGAGCCCGTCTGTAGAACTTGAGAAAACTTAGGAAAATAGTTAAAAAAGAGACTAAAACCCGCCTCGGTCGTCTGAATGACAAACAAACATAGGAAATAGCATCACGTAGGCAATGGACATGCGTTACAACTGACGGGACTAGATTCTGATCTACGGAGCCCGAGTTCGAGCCCTGTACGCCTAACTTCAGCAAACTTAAGAAAATAGTCAAAAAAGAGACCAAAACTCGCCTCGGTCATCCAGTGGACATGCAAACACATGCAATAGCACCGCGTAGGCAATAGACACGCGTTACAAACCGATGAGACACGATTACGATCTACTTAACCCGAGTTCGAGCCCGTCGCCTAACTTGAGAAAACTTAGGAAAATAGTCAAAAAAGACCAAAACCGCCTCGGTCATCCGGTTAACACGAAAACACGGCAATAGCACCGCGTAGGCAATGAACACGCGTTACAAGCCGACGGGACTCGATTCCGATCTCTGAGCTGAGTTCAAGCCCGTCGCCTAACTTCGAAAAACTTAAGAAAATAGTCAAAAAAGAGACCAAAACCCGCCTCGGTCATCCAGTGGACATGCAAACACATGCAATAGCACCGCGTAGGCAATAGACACACATTACAATTGATGAGACACGATTCTAATCTACGGAACCCGAGTTCGAGCCCCGTACGCCTAACTTGAGAAAACTTAGGAAAATAGTCGAAAAAGAGACCAAAACCCGCCTCGGTCATCCAATTAACATGCAAACACATGCAATAGCACCGCATAGGCAATAGACATGCGTTACAACTTACGGGACTCGATTACGATCTACGAAGCCCGAGTTCGAGCCCCATACGCCTAACTTGGGAAAACCTATGAAAATAGTCGAAAAAGAGACCAAAACCCGCCTCGGTCATCCAGTTAACATGCAAACACAGGAAATTGTACCGCATAGGCAATAGACACGCATTACAACTGACGGGACTCGATTATGATCTATGAACCCCGAGTTCGAGCCCCATACGCCTAACTTGAGAAAACCTATGAAAATAGTTGAAAAAGAAACCAAAATCCGCCTTGGTCGTCCGAACAACACGCAAACACAGGCAATAGTACCGCGTAGGCAATAAGCCGCAGCCTTCTGGCTACAGGACTCGATTACGATATCACGAGCCCGAGGTCAAGCCCCGTACGCCTAACTTGAGAAAACTTAGGAAAATAGTCAAAAAAGAGACCAAAACCTGCCTTAGTCATCCAGTTAACACGCAAATACAGACAATAGCACCACATAGGCAATAGACACATGTTACAATTGATGGGACTCGATTTTGATCTATGGCCCCGAGTTCGAGCCCCATACGCCTAACTTGTGAAAACTTAGGAAAATAGTCAAAAAAGAGACCAAAACCCGCCTCGGTCGTCCGAACGACACGCAAACATA
Organism: Panax ginseng; assembly: GCA_020205605.1. Classification (NCBI taxonomy): domain Eukaryota; kingdom Viridiplantae; phylum Streptophyta; class Magnoliopsida; order Apiales; family Araliaceae; genus Panax; species Panax ginseng. Next base: position 48,574,189 of record CM035141.1, read on the forward strand.
GGCAATAGCATCGTGTAGGCAATTGATACGCGTTACAACTAACGGAACTCAATTCCGATATACGGAGTCCGAGTTCGAGCCCCATACTCCTAACTTGTGAAAACTTAGGAAAATAGTCAAAAAAGAGACCAAACCCCGCCTCGATTGTCCGAACGACACGCAAACATAGGCAATAACATCGTGTAGGCAATAGATACGCGTTACAACTGACGGAACTCGATTCCGATCTACGGAGCCCGAGTTTGATCCCCGTACGTCTAACTTGAGAAAATTTAGGAAAATAGTCAAAAAAGAGACCAAAACCCGCCTCGGTCATCCAGTTAACAAACAAACATAGGCAATAGCACCGTGTATGCAAAAGACATGCGTTACAATTGACAGGACTTGATTCTAATCTACGGAGCCCGAGTTTGAGCCCCGTACGCCTAAGTTAAGAAAACATAGGAAAATAGTCAAAAAAGAGACCAAAACCCGCCTCGATCATCCAGTTGACATGCAAACACATGCAATAGCACCGCATAGGCAATAGATACGCGTTACAACAGAGGCGGAACTTCGTTTAGATCTCACGAGCCCCGATTCGAGCCTCGTACGCCTAACTTGAGAAAACTTAGGAAAATAGTCGAAAAAGAGACCAAAACCCGCCTCGGTCATCCAGTTAACAAGCAAACATAGGCAATAGCACCGCCTATGTAAAAGACATGTGTTACAATTGACAGGACTCGATTCTGATCTACGGAGCCCGAGTTTGATCCCCGTACGCCTAACTTGATTAAACATAGGAAAATAGTCAAAAAAGAGACCAAAACCCGCCTCGATCATCCAGTTGACATGCAAACACATGCAATAGCACCGCATAGGCAATAGATCACGCTTCTGGCCCGATGGAACTTCGTTTCCGATCTCTGATTGCTTGAGTTCGAGCCTCGTATGCCTAACTTGAGAAAACCTAGGAAAATAGTCAAAAAAGAGACCAAAACCCGCCTTGGTCATCCAGTTAACACGCAAACATAGGCAATAGCACCGCATAGGCAATAGACATGTGGTACAACTCACGGGACTCGATTCCGATCTACGGAGCCCGAGTTCGAGCCCCATACGCCTAACTTGAGAAAACTTAGGAAAATAGTCAAAAAAGAGACCAAAACCAGCCTCGGTCGTCCGAACAACGCGCAAACACAGGCATTAGCACCTCGTAGGCAATAGACACGCATTACAACTGACGAGACTTGATTCCGATGTACGGAGTCCGAGTTCGAGCCCCGTACGTCTAACTTGAGAAAACTTAGGAAAATTGTCGAAAAAGATACCAAAACCCGCCTCAATCGTCCGAACGACACGCAAACACAGGCATTAGCACCTCGTAGGCAATAGACACGCATTACAACTGACGAGACTTGATTCCGATATATGATGCCAGAGTTCGAGCCCCGTACGAAAATAGTCGAAAAAAGACCAAAACCCGCCTCGGTCATCCGGTTAACACGCAAACACAGGAAATAGCACCGCATAGGCAATAGACACGCTTTACAACTGACGGGACTCGATTCTGATCTACGGAGCCCAAGTTCGAGCCCGTCACGCTAACTTGAAAACTTAGGAAAATAGTCAAAAAAGAGACCAAAACCCGCCTCGGTCGTCTGAACGACACACAAACATAGGCCATAGCATCGCGTGAGGCAATGGACATCGTTGTTCTGTTGTGGGACTAGATTACGATCTACTGAGCCCGAGTTCGAGCCCGTCGCGCTAACTTGAGAAAACTTAGGAAAATAGTCGAAAAGAGACTAAAACCGCCTCGGTCATCCGGTTGACATGCAAACACATGCAATAGCACCGCGTGAGCAATGTATACGTGTGTTGCAACCCGATGAGACACGATTAGATCTACTGAGCCCGAGTTCGAGCCCGTCGCCTAACTTGAGAAAACTTAGGAAAATAGTCGAAAAAGAGACCAAAACCCGCCTCGGTAGTTCTAACGACACACGAACATAGGCAATAGCACCGCGTAGGCAATAGACACGCGTTACAACTGACGGGACTCGATTCCGATATAAGGAATACGAGTTCGAACCCCGTACGCCTAACTTGAGAAAACTTAGGAAAATAGTCGAAAAAGAGACCAAATCCTGCCTCGATCATCCAGTTAACACGTAAAGACAGCAATAGCACCGCAATAGGCAATGAACCGCGCGTTCTGAGTGGCGGGACTCGATTCCGATGTCTGGTCCGGAGTTCGAGCCCGTCGTCTAACTTGAAAAAACTTAGGAAAATTGTCGAAAAGATACCAAAACTCGCCTCGATCGTCCGAACGACCGCAAAAACCACGAGCATTAGCACCTCGTAGGCAATAGACCGCATTTACAACCGACGAGACTTGATTCCGATATATGATGCGGAGTTCGAGCCCGTCTGAAAATAGTCGAAAAGAGACCAAAACCCGCCTCGGTCATCCGGTTAACACGCAAACACAGGAAATAGCACCGCATAGGCAATAGACACGCTTTACAACTGACGGGACTCGATTCTGATCTACGGAGCCCAAGTTCGAGCCCCGTACGCCTAACTTGAGAAAACTTAGGAAAATAGTCAAAAAAGAGACCAAAACCCGCCTCGGTCGTCTAAGGCGACACACAAACATAGGCCATAGCATCGCGTGAGCAATGGACATCTGCGTTCTGTTGACGGGACTAGATTACGATCTCACGAGCCCGAGTTCGAGCCCCGTCGCCTAACTTGAGAAAACTTAAGAAAATAGTCGAAAAAGAGACTAAAACCCGCCTCGGTCATCCAGGTTGACATGCAAACACATGCAATAGCACCGCGTGAGGCAATGAACATGTGTTGCAACCGATGAGACACGATTCCGATCTACGGAGCCCGAGTTCGAGCCCCGTACGCCTAACTTGAGAAAACTTAGGAAAATAGTCGAAAAAGATACCAAAACCGGCCTCGGTAGTTCTAACGACACACGAACATAGGCAATAGCACCGCGTAGGCAATAGACACGCGTTACAACTGACGGGACTCGATTCCGATATACGGAGTACGAGTTCGAACCCCGTACGCCTAACTTGAGAAAACATAGGAAAATAGTCGAAAAAGAGACCAAATCCTGCCTCGATCATCCAGTTAACACGTAAAGACAGGCAATAGCACCGCATAGGCAATGAACCGCAGCGTTCTGAGTGGCGGGACTCGATTCCGATGTCTGAGTCCGAGTTCGAGCCCGTCGTCTAACTTGAGAAAACTTAGGAAAATTGTCAAAAAAGATACCAAACCCGCCTCAATCGTCCAGAACGACACGCGAACACGAGCATTAGCACCTCGTGGGCAATAGACACGCATTACAACTGACGAGACTTGATTCCGATATATGATGCCAGAGTTCGAGCCCCGTACGAAAATTGTCGAAAAAAGACCAAAACCCGCCTCGGTCATCCGGTTAACACGCAAACACAGGAAATAGCACCGCATAGGCAATGACACGCTTTACAAACCGACGGACTCGATTACGATCTCTGGAACCCAAGTTCGAGCCCGTCGCCTAACTTGAGAAAACTTAGGAAAATAGTCAAAAAAGAGACCAAAACCCGCCTCGGTGCCCTGCGAACGACACACAAACATAGGCCATAGCATCGCGTAGGGCAATGGACATCGCTACAACCGACGGGACTAGATTCTAATCTCTGAGCCCGAGTTCGAGCCCGTCGCCTAACTTGAAAACTTAAGAAAATAGTCGAAAAAGAGACTAAAACCCGCCTCGGTCATCCGGTTGACATGCAAACACATGCAATAGCACCGCGTAGGCAATGAGACATGTGTTATGGCGATGAGACACGATTCCGATCTACGGAGCCCGAGTTCGAGCCCGTCGCTAACTTGAGAAAACTTAGGAAAATAGTCGAAAAGATACCAAAACCTACTTTCGTGAGTTCTAACGACACACAAACATAGGCAATAGCACCACGTAGGCAATAGACCGCACGTTACATAACCGACGGGACTCGATTCCGATATCACGAACCCGAGTTCGAGCCCCGTACGCCTAACTTGAGAAAACTTAGGAAAATAGTCAAAAAAGAGACCAAATCCTGCCTCGAACATCCAGTTAACACGTAAAGATAGGCAATAGCACCGTATAGGCAATAGACACGCGTTACAAGTGACGGGACTCGATTCCGATGTACGGAGTCCGAGTTCGAGCCCCGTACGTCTAACTTGATTAAACTTAGGAAAATAGTCGAAAAAGAGACCAAAACCCGCCTCGATCATCCAGTTGACATGCAAACACATGCAATAGCACCGCATAGGCAATAGATATCGCCTTCTGTTGATGGAACTTCGTTTAGATCTCTGATTGCCGAGTTCGAGCCTCGTACGCCTAACTTGAGAAAACCTAGGAAAATAGTCAAAAAAGAGACCAAAACCCGCCTTGGTCATCCAGTTAACACGCAAACATAGGCAATAGCACCGCATAGGCAATAGACATGTGGTACAACTCACGGGACTCGATTTCGATCTACGGAGCCCGAGTTCGAGCCCCATACGCCTAACTTGAGAAAACTTAGGAAAATAGTCAAAAAAGAGACCAAAACCAGCCTCGGTCGTCCGAATAACACGCAAACACAGGCATTAGCACCTCGTAGGCAATAGACACGCATTACAACTGACGAGACTTGATTCCGATGTCTGAGTCCGAGTTCGAGCCCGTCATCGTCTAACTTGAGAAAACTTAGGAAAATTGTCGAAAAAGATACCAAAACCCGCCTCAATCGTCCGAACGACCGCAAAACACGAGGCATTAGCACCTCGTAGGCAATGAACCGCATTACAACCGACGAGACTTGATTCCGATATATGATGCGGAGTTCGAGCCCGTCTGAAAATAGTCGAAAAAAGACCAAAACCCGCCTCGGTCATCCGGTTAACACGCAAAAACAAAGAAATAGCACCGCATAGGCAATAGACACGCTTTGGCCGACGGGACTCGATTACGATCTCGGAGCCCAAGTTCGAGCCCCGTCGCTAACTTGAAAAACTTAGGAAAATAGTCAAAAAGAGACCAAAACCCGCCTCGGTTAAATGCGAATGACACACAAACATAGGGCATAGCATCGCGTAGGCAATGGACATGCGTTACAACTGACGGGACTAGATTCTGATCTACGGAGCCCGAGTTCGAGCCCCGTACGCCTAACTTGAGAAAACTTAAGAAAATAGTCGAAAAAGAGACTAAAACCGCCTCGGTCATCCGGTTGACATGCAAACACATGCAATAGCACCGCGTAGGCAATAGACATGTGTTGCAACTGATGAGACACGATTCCGATCTACGGAGCCCGAGTTCGAGCCCCGTCGCCTAACTTGAGAAAACTTAGGAAAATAGTCGAAAAAGAGACCAAAACCTACTCGATAGTTCTAACGACACACGAACATAAGCAATAGCACCGCGTGAGGCAATGAACCAGCGTTCTGTTGACGGGACTCGATTCCGATATCACGGAGCCCGAGTTCGAGCCCGTCACGCCTAACTTGAGAAAACTTAGGAAAATAGTCAAAAAGAGACCAAATCACGCCTCGAACATCCGGTTAACACGTAAAGACGAAATAATAGCACCGTATAGGCAATAGACACGCGTTACAAGTGGCGGGACTCGATTAGATGTCTGGAGTCCGAGTTCGAGCCCCGTACGTCTAACTTGATTAAACTTAGGAAAATAGTCGAAAAAGAGACCAAAACCCGCCTCGATCATCCAGTTGACATGCAAACACATGCAATAGCACCGCATAGGCAATAGATACGCGCTACAACTGATGGAACTCGTTTCCGATCTACGGTGCCCGAGTTCGAGCCTCGTACGCCTAACTTGAGAAAACCTAGGAAAATAGTCAAAAAAGAGACCAAAACCCGCCTTGGTCATCCAGTTAACACGCAAACATAAGCATAGCACAAGATAGGCAATAGAACGTGTGGTACAACTCACGGGACTCGATTACGATCTACGAGCTGAGAGTTCGAGCCCCATCGCCTAACTTGAGAAACTTAGGAAAATAGTCAAAAAGAGACCAAAACCGACCTCGGTCGTCCGAATAACACGCAAACACAGAGCATTAGCACCTCGTAGGCAATGAACCGCATTATTCTGTTGACGAGACTTGATTCCGTGTACTGGTCCGAGTTCGAGCCCGTCGTCTAACTTGAGAAAACTTAGGAAAATTGTCGAAAAAGATACAAAACCCGCCTCAATCGTCCGAACGACCGCAAAACACAGGCATTAGCACCTCGTGGGCAATAGACCGCGCATTACAACCGAGCGAGACTTGATTCCGATATATGATGCCGCGAGTTCGAGCCCCGTCTGAAAATAGTCGAAAAAAAGACCAAAACCCGCCTCGGTCATCCGGTTAACACGCAAACACAGGAAATAGCACCGCATAGGCAATAGACACGCTTTACAACCGACGGACTCGATTACGATCTCACAGAGCCCAAGTTCGAGCCCCGTCGACGCCTAACTTGAGAAAACTTAGGAAAATAGTCAAAAAGAGACCAAACCCCGCCTCGGTTGTCTGCGAATGACACACAAACATAGGGCATAGCATCGCGTGAGCAATGGACATGCGTTACAACCGACGGGACTAGATTACGATCTCACTGGAGCCGAGTTCGAGCCCGTCGCCTAACTTGAGAAAACTTAAGAAAATAGTCGAAAAAGAGACTAAAACCCGCCTCGGTCATCCAGTTGACATGCAAACACATGCAATAGCACCGCGTAGGCAATAGACATGTGTTGCAACTGATGAGACACGATTCCGATCTACGGAGCCCGAGTTCGAGCCCCGTACGCCTAACTTGAGAAAACTTAGGAAAATAGTCGAAAAAGAGACCAAAACCGGCCTCGATAGTTCTAACGACACACGAACATAGGCAATAGCACCGCGTAGGCAATAGACACGCGTTACAACTGACGGGACTCGATTCCGATATACGGAGCCCGAGTTCGAGCCCCGTACGCCTAACTTGAGAAAACTTAGGAAAATAGTCGAAAAAGAGACCAAAACCCGCCTCGATCATCCAGTTGACATGCAAACACATGCAATAGCACCGCATAGGCAATAGATACGCGCTACAACTGATGGAACTCGTTTCCGATCTACAGTGCCCGAGTTCGAGCCTCGTACGCCTAACTTGAGAAAACTTAGAAAAATAGTCAAAAAGAGACCAAAACCGCGCTTGGTCATCCAGTTAACACGCAAACACAGGCAATAGCACCGCATAGGCAATAGACATGTGGTACAACTCACGGGACTCGATTTCGATCTACGGAGCCCGAGTTCGAGCCCCATACGCCTAACTTGAGAAAACTTAGGAAAATAGTCAAAAAAGAAACCAAAACCAGCCTCGGTCGTCCGAACAACACGTAAACATAGGCAATAGCACCACGTAGGCAATAGACACGTGTTACAACTAACCAGACTCGATTCCGATATACGGAGCCCCGTACGCCTAACTTGAGAAAACTTAGGAAAATAGTCAAAAAAGAGACCAAAACCCGCCTCGGTCGTCTGAACGACACACAAACATAGGCCATAGCATCGCGTAGGCAATGGACATGTGTTACAACTGACGGGACTAGATTCTGATCTACGGAGCCCGAGTTCGAGCCTCGTACGCCTAACTTGAGAAAACTTAGGAAAATAGTCGAAAAAGATACCAAAACCGGCCTCGGTAGTTCTAACGACACACCAACATAGGCAATAGCACGCGTGAGGCAATGAACACGCAGCGTTACAACCGACGGGACTCGATTCCGATATCACGAGTCTGAAGTTCGAACCCGTCGCCTAACTTGAGAAAACTTAGGAAAATAGTGAAAAAAGAGACCAAATCACCTCGATCATCCAGTTAACACGTAAAGACAGGCAATAGCACCGCATAGGCAATAGACACGCGTTACAAGTGACGGGACTCGATTTCGATGTACGGAGTCCGAGTTCGAGCCCCGTACGTCTAACTTGAGAAAACATAGGAAGATTGTCGAAAAAGATACCAAAACCCGCCTCAATCGTCCGAACGACCGCGAAACACAGTGCATTAGCACCTCGTGGGCAATGAGACACGCATTACAACTGACGAGACTTGATTCCGATATATGATGCCAGAGTTCGAGCCCCGTGCAAAAAATAGTCGAAAAAAGACCAAAACCCGCCTCGGTCATCCGGTTAACACGCAAACACAGGAAATAGCACCGCATAGGCAATAGACACGCTTTACAACTGACGGGACTCGATTCCGATCTACGCAGCCCCCAAGTTCGAGCCCCGTACGCCTAACTTGAGAAAAACTTAGGAAAATAGTCAAAAAGAGACCAAAACCCGCCTCGGTGCCCTCGAACGACACACAAACATAAAGCCATAGCATCGCGTGAGAAATGGACATGCGTTACAACTGACGGGACTAGATTCTGATCTACGGAGCCCGAGTTCGAGCCCCGTACGCCTAACTTGAGAAAACTTAAGAAAATAGTCGAAAAAGAGACTAAAACCCGCCTCGGTCATCCAGTTGACATGCAAACACATGCAATAGCACTGCGTAGGCAATAGACATGTGTTGCAACTGATGAGACACGATTCTGATCTACGGAGCCCGAGTTCGAGCCCCGTACGCCTAACTTGAGAAAACTTAGGAAAATAGTCAAAAAAGATACCAAAACTGGCCTCGGTAGTTCTAACGACACCACGAACATAGGCAATAGCACCGCGTAGGCAATGAACAGCGTTCTGTTGACGGACTCGATTCCGATATCTGAGTAATGAGTTCGAACCCCCGTCGCCTAACTTGAGAAAAACTTAGGAAAATAGTCGAAAAAGAGACCAAATCACGCCTCGATCATCCGGGTTAACACGTAAAAGAGGCGAGCAATAGCACCGCATATAGGCAATAGAACCGCAAGCGTTCTGTGACGGGACTCGATATATGATGTCTGGTCCGAGTTCGAGCCCCGTCGTCTAACTTGAGAAAACTTAGGACAATTATCGAAAAAGATACAAAACCCGCCTCAATCGTCCGAACGACGACCTGGAAACACATACATTAGCACCTCGTGGGTAATGAACATGCATTACAACCCATTTAGACTTGATTCCGATATATGATGCCAGAGTTCGAGCCCCGTACGAAAATAGTCGAAAAAAGACCAAAACCCGCCTCGGTCATCCGGTTAACACGCAAACACAGGAAATAGCACCGCATAGGCAATAGACATGCTTTACAACTGACGGGACTCGATTCTGATCTACGGAGCCCAAGTTCGAGCCCCGTACGCCTAACTTGAGAAAACTTAGGAAAATAGTCAAAAAAGAGACCAAAACCCGCCTCGGTCGTCTGAATCGACACACAAACATAGGGCATAGCATCGCGTAGGCAATGGACATGCGCTACAACCGCCCACGGGACTAGATTCTGATCTACGGAGCCCGAGTTCGAGCCCCGTACGCCTAACTTGAGAAAACTTAAGAAAATAGTCGAAAAAGAGACTAAAACCCGCCTCGGTCATCCAGTTGACATGCAAACACATGCAATAGCACCGCGTAGGTAATAGACATGTGTTGCAACTGATGAGACACGATTCCATCTATCTACGAGCTGAGAGTTCGAGCCCCGTACGCCTAACTTGAGAAAACTTAGGAAAATAGTCGAAAAAGATACCAAAACCGGCCTCGGTAGTTCTAAAGACACACAAACATAGGCAATAGCACCGCGTAGGCAATAAACACGCGTTACAACTGACGGGACTCGATTCGAGATATACGAGCCCCGAAGTTCGAGCCCCCGTCACGCTAACTTGAGAAAACTTAGGAAAATAGTCAAAAAGAGACCAAATCCTCGCGATCATCCGGTTAACACGTAAAGACGGGAAATAGCACCGCGGATAGGCAATAGACACGTTAAGCAAGTGACGGACTCGATTCCGATGTACTGAGTCCGAGTTCGAGCCCGTCGTCTAACTTGATTAAACTTAGGAAAATAGTCGAAAAAGAGACCAAAACCCGCCTCGATCATCCAAATGACATGCAAACACATGCAATAGCACCGCAGATAGGCAATAGACGAATGTACGCTACTAACCGATGGAACTCGTTTCGATCTACTTGCGCCGAGTTCGAGCCTCGTCGCTAACTTGAGAAAACCTAGGAAAATAGTCAAAAAGAGACCAAAACCCGCCTTTGGTCATCCGGTTAACACGCAAACATAAGCAATAGCACCGCGTGAGGCAATGAACACGCGTTACAACCGACGGGACTCAATTCCATAGATATACGGAGTAATGAAGTTCGAACCGTCGCCTAACTTGAGAAAACTTAGGAAAATAGTCGAAAAAGAGACCAAATCTCGCCTCGATCATCCGGTTAACACGTAAAGACAGTAATAGCACCAAGATAGGCAATAGACACGCTGTTACAAGTGGCGGGACTCGATTCCGATGTCTGAGTCCGAGTTCGAGCCTGTCGCCTAACTTGAGAAAACTTAGGAAGATTGTCGAAAAGATACCAAAACCCGCCTCAATCGTCCGAATGACACGCAAACACATATTAGCACCTCGTAGGGCAATGAACACGCATTACAACCGACGAGACTTGATTCCGATATATGATGCCGAGTTCGAGCCCGTCATGAAAAAATAGTCGAAAAAGACCAAAACCCGCCTCGGCCATCCTGGTAACACGCAAACACGTGAAATAGCACCGCATAGGCAATGAACACGCTTTACAACCGACGGGACTCGATTACGATCTACTTGAGCCCAAGTTCGAGCCCCAGACGCTTTTACGCCTAACTTGAGAAAACTTAGGAAAATAGTCAAAAAGAGACCAAAACCAAAAACCCGCCTCGTCGTCTGCAACGACACACAAACATAGGCCATAGCATCGCGTAGGCAATGGACATGCGTTACAACTGACGGGACTAGATTCTGATCTACGGAGCCCGAGTTCGAGCCCCGTACGCCTAACTTGAGAAAACTTAAGAAAATAGTCGAAAAAGAGACTAAAACCCGCCTCGGTCATCCAGTTGACATGCAAACACATGCAATAGCACCGCGTAGGCAATAGACATGTGTTGCAACTGATGAGACACGATTCGATCTACGGAACCCCGGAGTTCGAGCCCGTCGCCTAACTTGAGAAAACTTAGGAAAATAGTCGAAAAAGATACCAAAACCCTTCTCTGTGAGTTCTAACGACACGAACATAGGCAATAGCACCGCGTAGGCAATATTAACGCGTTACAACCGACGGGACTCGATTCGATATACTGATCTGAGTTTGAACCCGTCGCCTAACTTGAGAAAACTTAGGAAAATAGTCGAAAAGAGACCAAATCCTGCTCGATCATCCGGTTAACACGTAAAGACAGTAATAGCACCAAGATAGGCAATGAACCGCGCGTTACAAGTGACGGGACTCGATTATGATGTCTGGTCCGAGTTCGAGCCCGTGACGCCTAACTTGAGAAAAACTTAGGAAAATTATCGAAAAAGATAACAAAACCCGCCTCAATCGTCCGAACGACACGCAAAACACATGCATTAGCACCTCGTAGGTAATGAACACGCATTACAACCCAGCGAGACTTGATTCCGATATATGATGCCAGAGTTCGAGCCCCGTACGAAAATAGTCGAAAAAAGACCAAAACCCGCCTCGGTCATCCGGTTAACACGCAAACACAGGAAATAGCACCGCATAGGCAATAGACATGCTTTACAACCGACGGGACTCGATTACGATCTCACGGAGCCCAAGTTCGAGCCCCTGTCGCTAACTTGAGAAAACTTAGGAAAATAGTCAAAAAGAGACCAAAACCCCCTCGGTCGTGCGAACGACGACACAAACATAGGCCATAGCATCGCGTGGGCAATGGACATGTTACATGGTACGGGACTAGATTACGATCTACGGGCCCGAGTTCGAGCCCCGTCGCCTAACTTGAGAAAACTTAGGAAAATAGTCGAAAAAGAGACTAAAACCCGCCTCGGTCATCCGGTTGACATGCAAACACATGCAATAGCACCGCGTAGGGCAATAGTACATGTGTTGCAATGATGAGACACGATTCCGATCTCTGGAGCCCGAGTTCGAGCCCGTCGCCTAACTTGAGAAAACTTAGGAAAATAGTCGAAAAGATACCAAAACCCTTCGGTAGTTCTAAAGACACACAAACATAGGCAATAGCACCGCGTAGAGCAATGACACGCGTTATAACCGACGGGACTCGATTCCGATATACTGAAAGCCCGAGTTCGAACCCCCGTCGCCTAACTTGAGAAAACTTAGGAAAATAGTCAAAAAGAGACCAAATCACCGCCTCGATCATCCGGTTAACACGTAAAGAGACAGGAAATAGCACCGCATAGGCAATGACACGCGTACAAGTGACGGACTCGATTCGATGTCTACTGAGTCCGAGTTCGAGCCCCCGAGACGCCTAACTTGAGAAAACTTAGGAAAATTATCGAAAAAGATACCAAAACCCGCCTCAATCGTCCGAACGACACGCAAACACATGCATTAGCACCTCGTAGGTAATGAACACGCATTACAACCCATTTGAGACTTGATTCCATATATGATGCCAGAGTTCGAGCCCCTGCATTTAAAAATAGTCGAAAAAGACCAAAACCCGCCTCGGTCATCCTGTTAACACGCAAACACACGGAAATAGCATCGCATAGGCAATAGACATGCTTTACAACCGACGGACTCGATTACGATCTACTTGAGCCCAAGTTCGAGCCCGTCGCCTAACTTGAGAAAAAACTTAGGAAAATAGTCAAAAAGAGACCAAAACCCGCCTCGGTCGTCTGAATGACACACAAACATAGGCCATAGCATCGCGTAGGCAATGGACATGCGTTACAACTGACGGGACTAGATTCTGATCTACGGAGCCCGAGTTCGAGCCCCGTACGCCTAACTTGAGAAAACTTAAGAAAATAGTCGAAAAAGAGACTAAAACCCGCCTCGGTCATCCAGTTGACATGCAAACACATGCAATAGCACCGCGTAGGCAATAGACATGTGTTGCAAATCGATGAGACACGATTCGATTAATAGATCTGAAGCCCGAGTTCGAGCCCGACGCCTAACTTGAGAAAACTTAGGAAAATAGTCGAAAAAGATACCAAAACCCTTCTCGGTAGTTCTAACGACACACACGAACATAAGCAATAGCACCGCGTGAGGCAATGAGACACGCTATTCTAACCGACGGGACTCGATTCCGATATATCGGAATAATGAAGTTCGAACCCCGTGTCGCCTAACTTGAGAAAAACTTAGGAAAATAGTCGAAAAAGAGACCAAATCCTCGCCGATCATCCAGCTTAACACGGAAAGAGTGCAATAGCACCGCGATAGGCAATGAACCGCGCTACAAGTGACGGGACTCGATTCCGATGTACTGAGTCCGAGTTCGAGCCCGTCGCCTAACTTGAGAAAACTTAGGAAAATTATCGAAAAAGATACCAAAACCCGCCTCAATCGTCCGAACGACACGCAAACACATGCATTAGCACCTCGTAGGTAATAGACACGCATTACAACTGACGAGACTTGATTCCGATATATGATGCCAGAGTTCGAGCCCCGTACGAAAATAGTCGAAAAAGACCAAAACCCGCCTTTGGTCATCCTAAGCACACGCAAACACGAAATAGCACCGCATAGGCAATAGACATGCTTTACAACTGACGGGACTCGATTCTGATCTACGGAGCCCAAGTTCGAGCCCCGTACGCCTAACTTGAGAAAACTTAGGAAAATAGTCAAAAAAGAGACCAAAACCCGCCTCGGTCGTCTGAACGACACACAAACATAGGCCATAGCATCGCGTAGGCAATGGACATGCGTTACAACTGACGGGACTAGATTCTGATCTACGGAGCCCGAGTTCGAGCCCCGTACGCCTAACTTGAGAAAACTTAGGAAAATAGTCGAAAAAGAGACTAAAACCCGCCTCGGTCATCCAGTTGACATGCAAACACATGCAATAGCACCGCGTAGGCAATAGACATGTGTTGCAACTGATGAGACACGATTCCGATCTACGGAGCCCGAGTTCGAGCCCCGTACGCCTAACTTGAGAAAACTTAGGAAAATAGTCGAAAAAGATACCAAAACCCTACTTTTAGTTCTAAAGACACACAAACATAGTAATAATAGCGTAGTAGGCAATGAACACGTTACATAACCGACGGGACTCGATTCCGATATACGGAGCCCGAGTTCGAGCCCCGTACGCCTAACTTGAGAAAACTTAGGAAAATAGTCAAAAAAGAGACCAAATCCTGCCTCGATCATCCAGTTAACACGTAAAGACAGGAAATAGCACCGCATAGGCAATAGACACGCGTTACAAGTGACGGGACTCGATTCCGATGTACAGAGTCCGAGTTCGAGCCCCGTACGTCTAACTTGATTAAACTTAGGAAAATAGTCGAAAAAGAGACCAAAACCCGCCTCGATCATCCAGTTGACATGCAAACACATGCAATAGCACCGCATAGGCAATAGATCGCTTACCACAACCGATGGAACTTCGCTTTCGATCTACGGTGTCTGAGTTCGAGCCTCAGACGCCTAACTTGAGAAAACCTAGGAAAATAGTCAAAAAGAGACCAAACCCGCCTTTGGTCATCCAAAGGCTTAACACGCAAACATAGGCAATAGCACCGCGTAGGCAATGACACGCTACATAACCGACGGACTCGATTCCGATATACGAGTAATGAAGTTCGAACCCGCACGCCTAACTTGAGAAAACTTAGGAAAATAGTCGAAAAAGAGACCAAATCACCCCGATCATCCAGCCGCTTAACACGTAAAGACAGCAATAGCACCGCATAGGCAATGTACACGCGCTACAAGTGACGGGACTCGATTCCGATGTACTGGAGTCCGAAGTTCGAGCCCGTGACGCCTAACTTGAGAAAACTTAGGAAGATTGTCGAAAAGATACCAAACCCGCCTAATCGTCCGAATGACACGCAAAACATTGTGCATTAGCACCTCGTAGGCAATAGACGCATTACAACCGACGAGACTTGATTCCGATATATGATGCCAGAACTTCGAGCCTGCATTTAAAATAGTCGAAAAAAGACCAAAACCCGCCTTTGGCCATCCTGTTAACACGCAAACACAGGAAATAGCACCGCATAGGCAATGAACACGCTTTACAACCGACGGACTCGATTACGATCTACTTGAGCCCAAGTTCGAGCCCCAGACGCCTAACTTGAGAAAACTTAGGAAAATAGTCAAAAGAGACCAAAACTCCTCGGTGCCCAAAACGACACACAAACATAGGCCATAGCATCGCGTAGGCAATGGACATGCGTTACAACCGACGGGACTAGATTTCGATCTACACGAGCCCGAGTTCGAGCCCCTGACGCCTAACTTGAGAAAAAACTTAGGAAAATAGTCGAAAAAGAGACTAAAACCCGCCTTCTGGCCATCCAGTTGACATGCAAACACATGCAATAGCACCGCGTGAGCAATGTATACATGTGTTGCAACCGATGAGACATTTATTTCGATCTACGGAGCCCGAAGTTCGAGCCCGTCGCCTAACTTGAGAAAACTTAGGAAAATAGTCGAAAAAGATACCAAAACCTACTTCGGTGTTCTAACGACACACTAACATAAAGCAATAGCACCGCAGTAGAGCAATGAACAGACATCGCTATAAACCGACGGACTCGATTCCGATATACGGAGTACGAGTTTGAACCCCGTACGCCTAACTTGAGAAAACTTAGGAAAATAGTCGAAAAAGAGACCAAATCCTGCCTCGATCATCCAGTTAACACGTAAAGACAGTCAATAGCACCAAGATAGGCAATAGACACGCCAAGCACAAGTGACGGACTCGATTCTCGATGTACGAGTCCGAGTTCGAGCCCCGTACGTCTAACTTGAGAAAACTTAGGAAAATTATCGAAAAAGATACCAAAACCCGCCTCAATCGTCCGAACGACACGCAAACACATGCATTAGCACCTCGTAGGTAATAGACACGCATTACAACTGACGAGACTTGATTCCGATATATGATGCCAGAGTTCGAGCCCCGTACGAAAATAGTCGAAAAAAGACCAAAACCCGCCTCGGTCATCCGGTTAACACGCAAACACAGGAAATAGCACCGCATAGGCAATAGACATGCTTTACAACTGACGGGACTCGATTCTGATCTACGGAGCCCAAGTTCGAGCCCCGTACGCCTAACTTGAGAAAACTTAGGAAAATAGTCAAAAAAGAGACCAAAACCCGCCTCGCCGTCTGAACGCGACACACAAACATAAAGCCATAGCATCGCAGTAGGCAATGGACATGTGTTACAACCGACGGGACTAGATTCGATCTACGGAGCCCGAGTTCGAGCCCCGTCGCGCTAACTTGAGAAAACTTAGGAAAATAGTCAAAAAAGAGACTAAACCCGCCTCGGTCATCCAAATGACATGCAAACACATGAAATAGCACACAGTGGGCAATAGACATGTGTTGCAACCGATGAGACACGATTCTCGATCTACTTGAGCCCGAGTTCGAGCCCCGTCGCCTAACTTGAGAAAAAACTTAGGAAAATAGTCGAAAAGAGACCAAAACCCGCCTCGGTCATCCAGCTTAACAAACAAACATAAAGTAATAGCACCGTGTATGCAAAAGACATGCGTTACAATTGACAGACTTGATTCTAATCTCACGGAGTCTGAGTTTGAGCCCCCGTGACGCCTAAGTTAAGAAAACATAGGAAAATAGTCAAAAAGACCAAAACCCGCCGATCATCCAAATTGACATGCAAACACATGCAATAGACACCAAGATAGGCAATAGATACGCTGCACATAACATGATTTTAACTCGCTTCCCGATCTACGGAGCCCCGCCGAGCCTCAGACGCCTAACTTGAGAAAACTTAGGAAAATAGTCGAAAAAGAGACCAAAACCCGCCTCGGTCATCCAAAGGCTATCAAGCAAACATAAAGCGAGCACCGCCTATGTAAAAGACATGTGTTACAATCGACAGACTCGATTCTCGATCTACGAGTCTCGAGTTTGATCCCCGTACGCCTAACTTGATTAAACTTAGGAAAATAGTCAAAAAAGAGACCAAAACCCGCCTCGATCATCCAGTTGACATGCAAACACATGCAATAGCACCGCATAGGCAATAGATACGCGCTACAACTGATGGAACTCGTTTCCGATCTACGGTGCCCGAGTTCGAGCCTCGTATGCCTAACTTGAGAAAACCTAGGAAAATAGTCAAAAAAGAGACCAAAACCCGCCTTGGTCATCCAGTTAACACGCAAACATAGGCAATAGCACCGCATAGGCAATAGACATGTGGTACAACTCACGGACTCGATTCCAGATCTACGAGCCCGAGTTCGAGCCCCATACGCCTAACTTGAGAAAACTTAGGAAAATAGTCAAAGAGACCAAAACCAAATTTCTTAGGTCGTCCAACAACGCGCAAACACAGGCATTAGCACCTCGTAGGCAATAAGACAGCATTACAACTGACGGGACTTGATTCCGATGTACGGAGTCCGAGTTCGAGCCCCGTACGCCTAACTTGAGAAAACTTAGGAAAATTGTCGAAAAGATACCAAACCTCGCCTCAATCGTCCGAACGACACGCAAAACATGCATTAGCACCTCGTGAGGCAATAGACACGCATTACAACCGGACGAGACTTGATTCCGATATATGATGCCGTGAGTTCGAGCCCGTGCACGAAAATAGTCGAAAAAGACCAAAACCCACCTCGGCCATCCTAAGTTAACACGCAAACACAGGAAATAGCACCGCATAGGCAATAGACACGCTTTACAACTGACGGGACTCGATTCTGATCTACGGAGCCCAAGTTCGAGCCCCGTACGCCTAACTTGAGAAAACTTAGGAAAATAGTCAAAAAAGAGACCAAAACCCGCCTCGGTCGTCTGAACGACACACAAACATAGGCCATAGCATCGCGTAGGGCAATGGACATCTGTTACAACCGACGGACTAGATTACGATCTACGAGCCCGAGTTCGAGCCCCGTACGCCTAACTTGAGAAAACTTAGGAAAATAGTCGAAAAAGAGACTAAAACCCGCCTCGGTCATCCAGTTGACATGCAAACACATGCAATAGCACCGCGTAGGCAATAGACATGTATGTGTGCAACCGATGAGACACGATTCGATCTACTTGAGCCCGAGTTCGAGCCTCATCGCCTAACTTGAGAAAACTTAGGAAAATAGTCGAAAAAGAGACCAAAACCCGCCTCTCGGTAGTTCTAACGACACACGAACATAATAGTAATAGCACCGTGAGCAGTAGGCAATGATTACGCTACAAACCGACGGACTCGATTCGATATCTGAGTAATGAGTTCGAACCCCGTACGCCTAACTTGAGAAAACTTAGGAAAATAGTCGAAAAAGAGACCAAATCCTGCCTCGATCATCCAGTTAACACGTAAAGACAGGCAATAGCACCGCATAGGCAATAGACACGCGTTACAAGTGACGGGACTCGATTCCGATGTACGGAGTCCGAGTTCGAGCCCCGTACGTCTAACTTGAGAAAACTTAGGAAAATTGTCGAAAAAGATACCAAAACCCGCCTCAATCGTCCGAACGACACGCAAACACATGCATTAGCACCTCGTAGGTAATAGACACGCATTACAACTGACGAGACTTGATTCCGATATATGATGCCAGAGTTCGAGCCTGCATTTAAAATAGTCGAAAAAGACCAAAACCCGCCTTTGGCCATCCTAAGTTAACACGCAAACACAGGAAATAGCACCGCATAGGCAATAGACATGCTTTACAACTGACGGGACTCGATTCTGATCTACGGAGCCCAAGTTCGAGCCCCGTACGCCTAACTTGAGAAAACTTAGGAAAATAGTCAAAAAAGAGACCAAAACCCGCCTATTGCCGTCTAACGACACACAAACATAAAGCATATAGCATCGCGTGAGGCAATGGACATCGCGTTATAACCGACGGGACTAGATTCTAATCTACGGAGCCCGAGTTCGAGCCCCGTACGCCTAACTTGAGAAAACTTAGGAAAATAGTCGAAAAAGAGACTAAAACCCGCCTCGGTCATCCAGTTGACATGCAAACACATGCAATAGCACCGCGTAGGTAATAGACATGTGTTGCAACTGATGAGACACGATTCCGATCTACGGAGCCCGAGTTCGAGCCCCGTACGCCTAACTTGAGAAAACTTAGGAAAATAGTCGAAAAAGAGACCAAAACCCGCCTCGGTAGTTCTAACGACACACGAACATAGGCAATAGCACCGCGTAGGCAATAGACACGCGTTATAACCGACGGGACTCGATTCTCGATATACTGAGTAATGAAGTTCGAACCCCGTACGCCTAACTTGAGAAAACTTAGGAAAATAGTCGAAAAAGAGACCAAATCCTGCCTCGATCATCCAGTTAACACGGAAAGACAGGCAATAGCACCGCATAGGCAATAGACACGCGTTACAAGTGACGGGACTCGATTCCGATGTACGGAGTCCGAGTTCGAGCCCCGTACGTCTAACTTGAGAAAATTTGGAAAATTGTCGAAAAAGATACCAAAACCCGCCTCAATCGTCTGAACGACACGCAAACACAGGCATTAGCACCTCGTAGGCAATAGACAGGCATTACAACTGACGAGACTTGATTCCAATATATGAAGCCAGAGTTCGAGCCCTGTACGAAAATAGTCGAAAAGAGACCAAAACCCGCCTTTACCATCCTAAGTTAACACGCAACCACGTGAAATAGCACCGCATAGGGCAATGACACGCTTTACAAACCGACGGACTCGATTCTCGATTCTCACGAGCCCAAGTTAGAGCCCCGTCGCCTAACTTGAGAAAACTTAGGAAAATAGTCAAAAGAGACCAAAACCCGCCTCGGCCGTCTCTAACAACACACAAACATAGGCCATAGCATCGCGTAGGCAATGGACATCGCTACAACCGACGGGACTAGATTACGATCTACTGAGCCCGAAGTTCGAGCCCCTGACGCCTAACTTGAGAAAACTTAGGAAAATAGTCGAAAAGAGACTAAAACCCGCCTCGGTCATCCAATTGACATGCAAACACATGCAATAGCACCAAGATAGGCAATGAACACGCGTTACAACTTACGGGACTCGATTCCGATCTACGGAGCCCGAGTTCGAGCCCCGTATGCCTAACTTGAGAAAACTTAAGAAAATAGTCAAAAAAGAGACCAAAACCCGCCTCGGTCATCCAGTGGACATGCAAACACATGCAATAGCACCACGTAGGCAATAGACACGCGTTACAACTGATGAGACACGATTCTAATCTATGGAACCCGAGTTCGAGCCCCGTACGCCTAACTTGAGAAAACTTAGGAAAATAGTCGAAAAAGAGACCAAAACCCGCCTCGGTCATCCAGTTGACATGCAAACACATGCAATAGCACCGCGTAGGCAATAGACATGCGTTACAATTGATGAGACACGATTCTGATCTACGGGACCCGAGTTCGAGCCCCGTACGCCTAACTTGAGAAAACTTAGCAAAATAGTCGAAAAAGAGACCAAAACCCGCCTCGATCATCCAGTTGTCATGCAAACACATGCAATAGCACCGCATAGGCAATAGACACGCGTTATAACTTACGGGACTCGATTCTGATCTACGGAGCCCGAGTTCGAGCCCCATACGCCTAACTTGAGAAAACCAATGAAAATAGTCGAAAATGAGACCAAAACCCGCCTCGGTCATCCAGTTAACATGCAAACATAGGAAATAGTACCGCATAGGCAATAGACACGCGTTACAACTGACGGGACTCGATTCCGATCTACGGAGCCCGAGTTCGAGCCCCATACGCCTAACTTGAGAAAACCTATGAAAATAGTCGAAAAAGAGACCAAAATCCGCCTTGGTCGTCCGAACAACACGCAAACACAGGCATTAGCACCACGTAGGCAATAGACACGCGTTACAACTGACGTGACTTGATTTTGATATACGAAGCCAGAGTTCGAGCCCCGTACGAAAATAGTCGAAAAGAGACCAAAACCCGCCTCGATCATCCAGTTGACATGCAAACACATGCAATAGCACCGCATAGGCAATAGATACGCGTTGCAACAAACGGAACTCATTTCCGATCTACGGAGCCCCAGTTCGAGCCTCGTACGCCTAACTTGAGAAAACATAGGAAAATAGTCGAAAAAGAGACTAAAACCCGCCTCGGTCATCTAGTTAACAAGCAAACATAGGCAATAGCACCGCGTATGCAAAAGACATGCATTACAATTGACAAGACTCGATTTTGATCTACAGAGCCCGAGTTTGAGCCCCGTACGCCTAACTTGAGAAAACCAAGGAAAATAGTCAAAAAAGAGACCAAAACCTGCCTTAGTCATCCAGTTAACACGCAAATACAGGCAATAGCACCACATAGGCAATAGACACGCGTTACAACTGACGGGACTCGATTTCGATCTATGGAGCCCAAGTTCGAGCCTCATACGCCTAACTTGTGAAAACTTAGGAAAATAGTCGAAAAAGAGACCAAAACCTGCCTCGGTCGTCCGAACAACACGCAAACATAGGCAATAGCATCGCGTAGGCAATTGATAAGAGTTCGAGCCCCGTACGTCTAACTTGAGAAAATTTAGGAAAATAGTCGAAAAAGAGACCAAAACCCGCCTCGGTCGTCTAAATGACACGCAAACACATGCATTAGTACAGCGTAGGAAATATACACGCGTTACAACTGACGGGACTCGATTCCGATCTACGGAGCTCGAGTTCGAGCCCTATACGCCTAACTTGAGAAAACCTATGAAAATAGTCGAAAAAGAGACGAAAATCCGCCTTGGTCGTCCGAACAACACGCAAACACAGGTAATAGTACCGCGTAGGCAATAGGCACGCGCTACAACTGACAGGACTCGATTCCGATATATGGAGCCCGAGGTCAAGCCCCGTACGCCTAACTTGAGAAAACTTAGGAAAATAGTCAAAAAAGATACCAGAACCCGCCTTAGTCATCCAGTTAACACGCAAATACAGGCAATAGCACCACATAGGCAATAGATACGCGTTACAACTGACGGTACTTGATTTTGATCTATGGAGCCCGAGTTAGAGCCCCATACGCCTAACTTGTGAAAACTTCGGAAAATAGTCGAAAAAGAGACCAAAACCCGCCTCGGTCGTCCGAACGACACGCAAACATAGGCAATAGCATCGCGTAGGCAATAGATACGTGTTACAACTGACGGAACTCAATTCCGATATACGGAGTCCGAGTTCGATCCCCGTACGTCTAACTTGAGAAAATTTAGGAAAATAGTCAAAAAAGAGACCAAAACCCGCCTCGGTCATCCAGTTAACAAGCAAACATAGGCCATAGCATCGCGTAGGCAATGGACATGCGTTACAACTGACAGGACTAGATTCTGATCTACGGAGCCCGAGTTCGAGCCCCGTACGCCTAACTTGAGAAAACTTAGGAAAATAGTGGAAAAAGAGACTAAAACACGCCTCAGACATCCAGTTAACACGAAAAAATAGGCAATAGCACTGCGTAGGCAATAGACACGTGTTACAATTGATGGGACACGATTCCGATCTACGGAGCCCGAGTTCAAGCCCCGTACACCTAACTTGAGAAAACTTAGGAAAATAGTTGAAAAAGAGACAAAAACCCGCCTCGGTCATCCAGTGGACATGCAAACATATGTAATAGCACCGCGTAGGCAATAGACACGTGTTACAACTGATGAGACACGATTCCGATCTACGGAGCCGGAGTTCGAGCCCCGTACGCCTAACTTGAGAAAACTTCGGAAAGTAGTCGAAAAAGAGACCAAAACCCGCCTCGGTCATCCAGTTGACATGCAAACACATGCAATAGCACCGCATAGGCAATAGACACGTGTTATAACTGACGGGA
The DNA here is from genome assembly GCA_020205605.1 of Panax ginseng. Lineage (NCBI taxonomy): Eukaryota > Viridiplantae > Streptophyta > Magnoliopsida > Apiales > Araliaceae > Panax > Panax ginseng. Next base: position 48,597,227 of record CM035141.1, read on the forward strand.
CTCGATTCCGATCTACGGAGCCCGAGTTCGAGCCCCATACATCTAACTTGACAAAACCTATGAAAATAGTCGAGAAAGAGACCAAAACCCGCCTCGGTCATCCAGTTAACATGCAAAGCTAAACAATAACATCAAGATAGGCAATAGACACGCTACAAACCGCACAGATCGGATTCGATCTCACGGAAAGCCCGAAAGTTCGAGCCCCGTACGCCTAACTTGAGAAAACCTATGAAAATAGTCGAAAAAGAGACGAAAATCCTACTTTGGTCGTCCGAACGACACGCAAACACAGGCAATAGTACCGCGTAGGCAATAGGCACGCGCTATAATGGACAGGACTCGATTCCGATATACAGAGCCCGAGGTCGAGCCCCGTACGCCTAACTTGAGAAAACTTAGGAAAATAGTCAAAAAAGAGACCAAAACCCGCCTTAGTCATCCAGTTAACATGCAAATATAGGCAATAGCACCACATAGGCAATAGACACGCGTTACAATTGACGGGACTCGATTCCGATCTACGGAGCCCGAGTTCGAGCCCCATACGCCTAACTTGAGAAAACCTATGAAAATTGTCGAAAAAGAGACCAAAACCCGCCTCGGTCATCCAGTTAACACGCAAACATAGGAAATAGTACCAAGATAGGCAATGACCCGCTACATAACCGATTTTTCGATTCGATCTGAAGCCCGAGTTTGAGCCCCATACGCCTAACCTGAGAAAACCTATGAAAATAGTCGAAAAAGAGACCAAAATCTGCCTTGGTCGTCCGAACGACACGCAAACATAGGCAATAGTACCGCGTAGGCAATAGCCACGCGCTACAACTGACAGGACTCGATTCTGATATACGGAGCCCGAGGTCGAGCCCCGTACTCCTAACTTGAGAAAACTTAGGAAAATAGTCAAAAAAGAGACCAAAACCCGCCTTAGTCATCCAGTTAACACGCAAATACAGGCAATAGCACCGCATAGGCAATAGACACACGTTCAACTAACGGGACTCGATTTCGATCAATGGAGCCCGAGTTCGAGCCCCATACGCCTAACTTGAGAAAACTTAGGAAAATAGTCAAAAAAGAGACCAAAACCCACCTCGGTCGTCCGAACGACACGCAAACATAGGAAATAACATCGCTTAGGCAATAGACATGCGTTATAACTAACAGAACTCGATTCCGATATACGGAGTCCGAGTTCGAGCCCCGTACGTCTAACTTGAGAAAATTTAGGAAAATAGTCGAAAAAGAGACCAAAACCCGCCTCGGTCATCCAAACGACACGTAAACACAGGCATTAGCACGGCGTAGGCAATAGACACGCGTTACAACTGAAGAGACTTGATTCCGATCTACGGAGCCGGAGTTCGAGTCCCGTACACCTAACTTGAGAAAACTTAGGAAAATAGTCAAAAAAGAGACCAAAACTTGCCTCGGTCATCCAATTAACACGCAAACACATGCAATAGCACCGAATAGGCAATAGACACGCGTTACAACTTATGGGACTCGATTTCGATCTATGGAGCCCGAGTTCGAGCCTCGTACGTCTAACTTGAGAAAACTTAGGAAAATAGTCGAAAAAGAGACCAAAACCCGCCAAGGTCGTCCGAACGACACGTAAACATAGGCATTAGCATCGCGTAGGCAATAGACACGCATTACAACTGACATGACTCGATTCAGATATACGGAGTCCGAGCCCCGTACGCCTAACTTGAGAAAACTTAGGAAAATATTCGAAAAAGAGAACAAAACCCACCTCGGTCATCCAGTTAACATGCAAAGCTAGGCAATAGCACCGTATAGGCAATAGACACGCGTTACAACTGACGGGACTCGATTCTAATATACAGAGTTCGAGTTCGAGCCCCGTACGTCCAACTTGAGAAAATTTAGGAAAATAGTCGAAAAAGAGACCAAAACACGTCTCGATCGTCCGAACGACACGCAAACACATGCATTAGCACCGCGTAGGCAATAGATACTCATTACAACTGACGGGACTTGATTCCGATCTACGGAGCCAGAGTTCGAGCCCCGTACGCCTAATTTCAGAAAACTTAGGAAAATAGTCGAAAAAGAGACCAAAACCTGCCTCGGTCATCCAGTTTAAATGCAAACACAGGCAATAGCACTGCATAGGCAATAGACATGCGTTACAACTGACGGGACTCGATTCTGATCTACGGAGCCCGAGTTCGAGCCTCGTATGTCTCACTTGAGAAAACTTAGGAAAATAGTCAAAAAAGAGACCAAAACCCACCTCGGTCGTCCGAACGACACGCAAACATAGGCATTAGCACCACGTAGGAAATAGACACGCGTTACAACTGACGGGACTCGATTCTGATATACGGAGTTCGAGTTCGAGCCCCGTACGACTAACTTGAGAAAACTTAGAAAAATAGTAAAAAAAGAGACCAAAACCCGCCTCGGTCATCCACTTAACACGCAAACACAGACAATAGCACTGCGTAGGCAATAGACATGCGTTACAACTGACAGGACTTGATTCCAATCTATGGAGCTCGAGTTCGAGCCCCGTACGCCTAGCTGGCAATAGACACGCGTTACAATTGACAGGACTTGATTTCGATAATCAGAGCCCGAGCTCGAGCCCCGTACGCCTAACTTGAGAAAAGTTAGGAAAATAGTCAAAAAAGAGACCAAAACCTTCTTTGGTCATCCGAACGACACGCAAACATAGGCAATAGCATCGCGTAGGCAATAGACATGCGTTACAACTGACGGTACTCGATTCTGATATACGGAGTTCGAGTTCGAGCCCCGTACGCCTAACTTGAGAAAACTAAGGAAAATAGTCGAAAAAGAGACCAAAACCCGCCTCGGTCATCCAATTAACACGCAAAGACATGCAATAGCACCAAGATAGGCAATAGACATCGCTACATAACCGACGGGACTCGATTCTGATATACGGAGTTCGAGTTTGAGTCCCGTACGTCCAACTAGAGAAAACTTAGGAAAATAGTCGAAAAAGAGACCAAAACCCGCCTCGATCGTCTGAACGACATGCAAACACAGGCATTAGCAATGCGTAGGCAATAGACACTCGTTACAACTGACGGGACTTAATTCCAATCTACGGAGCGAGATTTCGATCCCCGTACGCCTAACTTGAGAAAACTTAGGAAAATAGTCAAAAAAGAAACCAAAACCTGCCTCGGTCATCCAGTTAACACGCAAACACAGGCAATAGCACCGCATAGGCAATAGACACGCGTTATAACTGACAGAACTCGATTCAGATCTACGGAGCCCGAGTTCGAGCCTCGTACGTCTAACTTGAGAGAACTTAGGAAAATATTAGAAAAAGAGACCAAAACCCGCCTCGGTCATCCGAACGACATTCAAACATATGCATTAGCACCGCATAGGCAATAGACAGGCGTTACAACTGTCGGGACTCGATTCCGATATACGGAGTCCAAGTTCGAGCCCCGTACGCCTAACTTGAGAAAACTTAGAAAAATAATAAAAAAAGATACCAAAACCCGCCTCGATCGTCAAAACGACATGCAAACATAGGCATTAGCATCGCGTAGGCAATAGACACTCGTTACAACTGACAGGACTTGATTCCGATCTACGGAGCCAGAGTTCGAGCCCCGTACGCCTAACTTGAGAAAACTTAGGAAAATAGTCGAAAAAGAGACTAAAACCTGCCTCGGTCATCTAGTTAACACGCAAAAAACACGTGCAATAAGCCAAGATAGGTAATAGACCGCATTCTGTTGACGGGGGACTCGATTCTGATCTACCGAGCCCGAGTTCGAGCCTCGTATGTCTAACTTGAGAAAACTTAGGAAAATAGTCGAAAAAGAGACCAAAACCCGCCTCGGTCGTCCGAACGACACGCAAACACAGGCATTATCACCACGTAGGCAATAAACACGCATTACAACTGACGGGACTTGATTCCGAAATACGAAGTTCGAGTTCGAGCCCCGTACACCTAACTTGAGAAAACTTAGAAAAATAGTCAAAAAAGAGACCAAAACATGCCTCGGTAATCCACTTCACACGCAAACACAGACAATAGCTCCGCATAGGCTATAGACATGCGTTACAACTAACGGGACTCGATTTCGATCTACGGAGCCTGAGTTCGAGCCCCGTACACCTAACTTGAGAAAACTTAGGAAAATAGTCGAAAAAGAGACCAAAACCCGCCTCGGTCATCCAGTTAACACACAAACATAGGCAATAGGACCGTATAGGTAATAAACACGCGTTACAACTGACGGGACTCAATTTCGATCCACGGATCCCGAGTTTGAGCCCCGCATGCCTAACTTGAGAAAACTTAGGAAAATAGTCGAAAAAGAGACCAAAACCCGCCTCGGTCATCCGAACGACACGTAAACACATGCAATAGCACCGCATAGGCAATAGACACACGTTACAATTGACGGGACTCGATTCCGATATACGGAGTCCGAGTTCGAGCCACGTACGCCTAACTTGAGAAAACTTAGTAAAATAGTCTAAAAAGACACCAAAACCCGCCTCGGTCATCCAGTTAACATGCAAACACAGGCAATAGCACCGCATAGGCAGTTGTAATAACCGTGAATCTTAAGTCACCATGTATGTATGTACATTTTTTTTAAACTTTGTATTATATATGGATACATACATTTATGGATTTCATTAAAAATGAAAGCCTTGTGACCTAATTATACATTAGGTAAGGATATTAAATAACCTAAGGGTTATGGTAACACGAAAAAGTTAGTATTTTATACGTATACTAACTTAAGTGGGTAAACTTAGTATTTCAAGTGACTAATAATTTTAAACCTAATTCTTGTAAATCTAATTAGGTTATGAGATAAAATCATATGTATAAGTAATTAAACTTCATATGATTGGAGATGAAAGCCCTAAATTATCAAATTGGGTAACATTATTAAAATTGTTGGACTATGTTTTTATCTAGCCCAAATCAATTAAAAGAGAAGCCCAAGGAAAATAAATTGTAATCCAATACTTAGCCCACTTGATTGGGGGTATTCTAGACATTTGATTAATCAAAATTGGGCATTTAAAATAAAAGCTAAATGGTGGATATTATGAGGATCCTAAGTGGAATAATTAATCTAGCTTGTCCATTAGTAGACATGAATAAACATAAGGACAATGTGGTAAGGCTCCCATTGGTTGCCACTCCATTATGCACATTTAATCATGTTTAGCCTAAGGTAAGTAATAATACAAAGTTTTTACCTAATGGGCAACAAAATAATTGTGGTAGAATTATTAATGAATTGGCCATTTCATTTTGTAAACACAATTCATTCTTCCAACATCTCATTCTTCCAACATTTCATTTTCTCTCCATCTTCTTCATCTTCTTCTTCTATCTCTTGCTCCCAAGCTAGCCAACTTCAAAGAGAGAAAAGAGATAGAGAATTTCGTCCATAGAAAGAAAAAAAATATAGGAGTGCTAGTTGTTTATGCCCCCTAAGTTTATTAGTTACTTTGGAAAATCAAGGAAGGTAGCCACTAAGTCAAGGTATAATGTACCTTCATCTTCTTCTCTTACCTTGTTTTGATAGCTTGAGTTTTGATGGGGTTATGTACAACTACTCAAGATACACTAGTTATACATACCATCATGCATGGAACTAAGTATCTTGAGTGTTAGATCAAAGACTTAGAGGAAGAAAATGAGCATATGTTCTCCAAGGGTGAAAACTCTTGTTTTTCTTCCACTAAATCTTGTGTAACTCAAGTTCTACAACTTGGAATTATGATCCGTCGAGGGGGTGCTAGATACATGAGTTATCTAGTAAACCCAAGTGGTAGATCACAAATCTAGCATGTTTTGGAACCTTTAAGATTATTTTTCCCAAAACAGTCCACTTTATATGCTAAAGCTTTGAAATCCAAAATCAGCTACTGACTTGTTTTTCATGAGGCTGTTTCAGCTAGTTCCTTGTCTTGTAAAAATCTGGAAAAATATTACAGAGGTACCTTACGAAGTTATCTACGCCAGAGGAAAAAGAACGGACACGTTTGAGTTATATATTGTGCGTAATGACTATTTCCGTAAAGGACTCCATAAATATTATCCTACGAATATCTCACTGTGTATACACTGGAAAATTCCAAAAATTTTACAGTAGCTTCATATATGTTAAGAGAGCATATCCTGAAAATTTCAGAATTTTCTGAGCAAAACTCAATGTTTTAAAAATAGAGCAAGATCCGAGTGTTTTGGACACTTTAAAAGTAGTAAATCATTTTCTAAAATTCTAGAAAAATTAGAGGATCATTGCTGGTTCATATTCTATTAAAATCCAAAAGCTGAGAATTTTTGGAATCAGTTTGCTATTTTTCCTAAAAATGATTAGGTTGTGAATAAAAGGAAATAAATAGTTAAATGATGTCTTTAATGAGAAAAATATGATTTTTATGCTTGAATGCTCATAATATATTATATCATGACTATCTTAGGGCATTTTGGTAATTTATAATAATAAATATTATTTATGACCTTTTATGGATATTAAATAAGAGGTTAATAATGGATGGACAATTAGAATAAATTGTTTGTTAATTTAATAAATCATGGGAATATTATTATAATATTAATAATATTATAATATGATGTTGTTATGTAAATAAAAATATTAGATTAGAGTATTATTATTAAATAATAATATTCGAGATTAAATAAAATATTATTAAATGATTAATAATATTAGTAAAGGGATAAAATATTATTAAATGATTAATAATATTAGTAAGTGAATAAAATGTTAGTAATGATTTAAAGTATTATTAGTGAACCAATAATACTAGAAGGTGAATTAATATTATCTAAGTTAATAATATTATGTGAATTAAAGGTAGTCGTTAATTAATAATAACACTATCTAGGCATGATAATGTTTATAAGAACTTATTGTAATGTGTAATGTTTATAAGATTGTGAAGGAACATGAATTAATAATCAACAATTGAATATTCGATAATTGAATAACATAAACTGAGTGGTTTTGAATAACCATGAACATTTGCCAAGGTGCTCAGATGATTTAAATCTGGACCTTTTAATAAGTTTTGGTATTCAAGGATCACCTTTTCATACCCCGTGATTTATGCATAAACACTTAATAAATCCCAAGCATTGATATCATGCCTTAATCAAATTCGTCCTTTTCTCGATCAAGAGTCCTTATCATATCAATTTAATAAGAACAACTATTAAAAATACATTTGATTTAACAAATTTAGACATGCTTGATCTAGTACGATACAATTAGCATAGATCTATTTCATAAACAGATTCATAATGAAGAACTTTAATTTAATTCACGATTCAATAGCGAGAACAGAATTCAATTGCACAAAGTGCTAATTTCAATAATCAATATAGACGTGAATAATCATCAATAATTATTCACTAACATGCTTTGAAAATAATAACACGAGTTTGAGTTAGGAAACTTGCCTCGATCGTAGGTTACGGCTACGAAATTAATTTCTATCCACTATGCAGTTAAATTATCTTCCTTTGAGAGACCTATAATTAGTCTTTCAATTAGTCAATGCATAACATCAGATTACAACTGACGAGACTCGATTCCAATCTACGGAGCCATAGTTCAAGCCCCGTACGCCAAACTTGAGAAAACTTAGGAAAATAGTCAAAAAAGAGACCAAAACCCGCCTCGATTGTCCGAAAAACACGCAAACACAGGCAATAGAACCGCATAGGCAATAGACACGCGTTACAACTGACGGGACTTGATTCCGATCTACGAAGCCCAAGATCGAGCCCCGTACGCCTAACTTGAGAAAACTTAGGAAAATAGTTGAAAAATGACCAAACCCTGCCTCGGTCGTCTGAACGACACACAAACATAGGCAATAGCACCGTGTAGGAAATAGACACGCGTTACAACTGACGGGACTCGATTCCGATCTGTGGAGCTCGAGTTCAAGCCTCGTATGCCTAACTTGAGAAAACTTAGGAAAATAGTTAAAAAAGTGACCAAAACCTGCCTCGGTCATCTAGTTAACACGCAAACACAGGCAATGGCACCGCATAGGAAATAGACACGTGGTACAACTCACGGGACTCGATTCCGATTTATGGAGCCCGAGTTCGAGCCTCATACGCCTAACTTGAGAAAACATAGGAAAATAGTCGAAAAAGAGACCAAAACCACCACTATTTAATCAACAACATGAAAACATAGTAAATAAGCAACTGCGTGGGCAATGAACCGTGTTACAACTAACGAAACTCGATTCCGATATACGAAGCCCGAGTTCGAGCCCCATACGCCTAACTTGAGAAAACATAGGAAAATAGTCAAAAAAGATACCAAAACCCGCCTCGGTAGTTCTAACGACACACCTAACATAAAGCAATTACACCGCGTGGGCAATAGATCACGCTATAACCGACGGGATTCGATTCGAGATATCTGGTCCGAGTTCGAACCCCGTACGCCTAACTTGAGAAAACTTAGGAAAATATTCGAAAAAGAGACCAAATCCTGCCTCGGTCATCCAGTTAACACGTAAAGACAGGCAATAGCACTGCATAGGCAATAGACACGCGTTACAACTGACGGGACTCGACCTGATATACGGAGTCCGAGTTCGAGCCCCGTACGTCTAACTTGAGAAAACTTAGGAAAATAGTCGAAAAAGTGACCAAAACCTGCCTCGGTCATCCAGTTAACACGCAAACATAGGCAATGGCACCGCATAGGAAATAGACACGCGGTATAACTCACGGGACTCGATTCCGATTTATGGAGCCCGAGTTCGAGCCTCATACGCCTAACTTGAGAAAACATAGGAAAATAGTCGAAAAAGAGACAAAACCAGCCACGGTCATCCAAACAACACGAAAACCTAGGCAATTGCACCGCTTAGGCAATAGACACGCGTTACAACTGATGGAACTCATTTTCGATCTGCGGAGCCCCAGTTCGAGCCTCGTACGCCTAACTTGAGAAAACTTAGGAAAATAGTCGAAAAAGAGACCAAAACCCGCCTCGGTCATCTAGTTAACACGCAAACATAGGAAATAGCACCGCGAATACAAAAGACATGCATTACAATTGACAGGACTCGATTCTGATCTACGGAGCCCGAGTTTTAGTCCCGTACGCCTAACTTGAGAAAACATAGGAAAATAGTCGAAAAAGAGACCAAAACCCGCCTCGGTCATCCAGTTGACATGCAAACACATGCAATAGCACTGCATAGGCAATAGATACGCGTTACAACTGATGGAACTCGTTTCTGATCTACGGGGCCCGAGTTCGAGCCTCGTACGCCTAACTTGAGAAAACTTAGGAAAATAGTCAAAAAAGAGACCAAAACCCGCCTCCATTGTCCAAACAACACATAAACACAGGCAATAGAACCGCATAGGCAATAGACACGCATTATAACTGACGGGGCTTGATTCCGATCTACGGAGCCCGAGATCGAGCCCCGCACGCCTAACTTGAGAAAAACTTAGGAAAATAGTTGAAAAAGTGACCAAAACCCCCTCTATTGTCTCGAACGACACACACAAACATAAACAATAGCACCGCCAGAAATGAACACGCTACATAAATCGACGGACTCGATTACGATCTGCGGGGGCTCGAGTTCAAGCCTCGTCGCGCTAACTTGAGAAAACTTAGGAAAATAGTCAAAAAGTGACCAAAACACGCCTCGGTCCGGGGCTTAACACGCAAAACACGAGCAATGGCACCGCATAGGAAATAGAACCGCGGATAACTCACGGGACTCAATTCCGATTTATGGAGCCCGAGTTCGAGCCTCATCGCCTAACTTGAGAAAACATAGGAAAATAGTCGAAAAAGAGACCAAAACCACCACGGTCGTCCGACAACACGAAAACATAAAAAAGCACCAAGCATAGGCAATAGACATCGCTATAAACCGACGAACTTCGTTTTTCGATCTGCGGAGCCCCAGTTCGAGCCTAGTACGCCTAACTTGAGAAAAATTAGTAAAATAGTCTAAAAAGAGACCAAAACCCGCCTCAGTCATCCACTTAACACACAAACACAGGCAATAGCACCGCATAGGCAATAGACATGCGTTACAACTGACGAGACTCGATTCCGATCTACGGAGCTTGAGTTCGAGCCCCGTACGCCTAACTTGAGAAAACTTTGGAAAATAGTCAAAAAAGAGACCAAAACCCGCCTCGATCATCCAGTTAACATGAAAACACAGGAAATAACACCGCATAGGAAATAGACACGCATTACAACTGACGGGACTCAATTCCAATATACGGAGCCCGAGTTTGAACCCCGTACGCCTAACTTGAGAATACTTAGGAAAATAGTCGAAAAAGAGACTAAAACCCGCCTCAGTCATCCAGTTAACACAAAAACAGAAATAAATACCAGCGTAGTAATAATGACACGTTACAATTGACGGGACTTGATTCCGATATACAGAGCCCGAGTTCAAACCCCGTACGCCTAACTTGAGAAAACTTAAAAAAATAGTCAAAAAAGAGACCAAAACCTTCCTCGGTCGTCCGAATGACACGCAAACATAGGCAATAGTACCGCATAGGCAATAGACATGTGTTACAACTGACGGACTAGATTCCGTTATACGGAGCCTGAGTTCGAGCCCCGTACGCCTAACTTGAAAAAAACTTAGGAAAATAGTCGAAAAAGAGACCAAAACCCGCCTCGGTCATCCAATTAACACGCAAACACAACCAATAGCACCGCATAAGCAATAGAAATTGTGTTACAACTGACGGGACTCGATTTCGATTAACGGAGCCCGAGTTCGAGCCACATACGCCTAACTTGAAAAAACATAGGAAAATAGTCAAAAAAGAGACCAAAATACGCCTCAGTCGTCCGAACGACACGCATATACAGGCAATAGCACTGCGTAGGCAATAGACACGCGTTATAATTTTCGGGACTTGATTCCAATATACGGAGCCCGAGTTCGAGCCCCGTACGCCTAACTTGAGAAAACTTAGGAAAATAGTTGAAAAAGAGTCCAAAACCCGCCTCGGTCATCCGAACGACAAACAACCACAGGCAATAGCACCGCGTAGGCAATAGACACGTGTTACAACTTACGGTACTCGATTTCGATCTACAAAGCCCGAGTTCGAGCCACGTATGCCTAACTTGAGAAAACTTAGGAAAATAGTCAAAAAAGAGACCAAAACCCGCCTTGATCATCCAGTTAAAACGCAAACACAGGCAATAGCACAACATAAGCAATAGACGCGTTATAACCGACGAGACTGATTCCGATCTACGGAGCTCTGAGTTCGAGACCCGTCTCGCTTAACTTGAGAAAACTTAGGAAAATAGTTGAAAAGAGAACAAAACCCGCCTCGATCGTCCAAACGACACGCAAACATAGGCAATAGAACCGCGTAGAAAATAGACACGCGTTACAACTGACGGGACTTGATTCCTATCTACGGATCCCTAGTTCGAGCCCCGTACGCCTAACCTGAGAAAACTTAGAAAAATAGTCGAAAAAGAGAGCAAAACCTACCTCGGTCATCCAGTGGACATGAAAACATATGCAATAGCACCGTGTAGGCAATAGACACGTGTTACAACTAATGGGACACGATTCCAATCTACAGAGCCCGAGTTCGAGCCCCGTACGCCTAACTTGAGAAAACTTAGAAAAATAGTCGAAAAAGAGACCAAAACCAGCCTCGGTCATCCAGTTGACATTCAAACACATGCAATAGTACCGCATAGGCAATAGACACGCGTTACAACTGATAGAACTCGTTTCCGATCTACGGAGCCCCAGTTCGAGCCTCGTACGCCTAACTTGAGAAAACTTAGGAAAATAGTCGAAAAAGATACCAAAACCCGCCTCAGTCATCTAGTTAATAAGCAAACATAGGCAATAGCACCGCGTATGCAAAAGACACGCGTTATAATAGACAGGACTCAATTCTGATCTACGGAGCCCGAGTTTGAGCCCCGTACGCCTAACTTGAGAAAACTTAGGAAAATAGTCGAAAAAGAGACCAAAACCGGCCTCGGTCATCCAGTTGACATGCAAACACAGGCAATAGCACCGCATAGGAAATAGAATTGTGTTGCAACTGACAGGACTCGATTCTGATTAAAGGAACCCGAGTTCGAGCCACATACGCCTAACTTGAGAAAACATAGGAAAATAGTGAAAAAAGAGACCAAAACACGCCTCAGTCGTTCGAACGACACGCAAATAAAGGCAATAGCACTGCGTATGCAATAGACACGTGTTACAATTGATGGGACTTGATTCCAATATACGGAGCCCGAGTTCGAGCCCCGTACGCCTAACTTCAGAAAACTTAGGAAAATAGTCGAAAAGAGACCAAAACCCGCCTCGGTCATCCAGTTAACACGTAAAGACATGCAATAGCGTAGCATAGGCAAATAGACATCGCGTTATAATCGGCGGGACTCGATCCGATATCTGGTCCGAGTTCGAGCCTGTCAGTCGCCTAACTTGAGAAAACTTAGGAAAATAGTCTAAAAAGAAACCAAAACCGCCTCGGTCATCTAGTTAACACGCAAACATAAAGCAATAGCACCGCGAATGCAAAAGACATACGTTACAATTAGCGGGACTCGATTCCGTTCTCTACGGAGCCCGAGTTTGAGTCCCGTCACGCCTAACTTGTGAAAACTTAGGAAAATAGTCGAAAAAGAGACCAAAACCCGCCTCGGTCATCCAATTGACATGAAAACACATGCAATAGCACCAAGATAGGCAATAGATACGTTATATAACCGATGGAACTCGTTTACGATCTCTACGGGCCCGAGTTCGAGCCTCGTCGCCTAACTTGAAAAACTTAGAAAAATAGTCAAAAAGAGACCAAACCCGCCTCGGTCATCCGGTTAACACGCAAACATAGGCATAGCACCGCATAGGCAATAGAACACGCTACAAACCGACGGACTCGATTCAATCTACACGAGCCATAGTTCAAGCCCCGTCACGCCAAACTTGAGAAAACTTAGGAAAATAGTCAAAAAGAGACCAAAACCCGCCTCGATTGTCCGAAAAACACGCAAACACAGGCAATAGAACCGCATAGGCAATGAACAGCGCGTTCTGTTGACCGACTTGATTCCGATCTACGGAGCCCGAGATCGAGCCCCGTACGCCTAACTTGAGAAAACTTAGGAAAATAGTTGAAAAATGACCAAACCCTGCCTCGGTCGTGTGAACGACACACAAACATAGGCAATAGCACCGCGTAGGAAATAGACACGCGTTACAACTGATGGGACTTGATTCCGATCTATGGAGCTCGAGTTCAAGCCTCGTATGCCTAACTTGAGAAAACTTAGGAAAATAGTCAAAAAAGTGACCAAAACCTGCCTCGGTCATCCAGTTAACACGCAAACACAGGCAATGGCACCGCATAGGAAATAGACACGTGGTACAACTCACGGGACTCGATTCCGATTTATGGAGCCCGAGTTCGAGCCTCATACGCCTAACTTGAGAAAACATAAGAAAATAGTGAAAAAAGAGACCAAAACACGCCTTAGTCGTTCGAACGACACGCAAATAAAGGCAATAGCACTGCGTATGCAATAGACACGTGTTACAATTGACGGGACTTGATTCCAATATACGAAGCCCGAGTTCGAGCCCCGTACGCCTAACTTCAGAAAACTTAGGAAAATAGTCGAAAAGAGACCAAAACCCGCCTCGGTCGTCCGAACGACAAACAACCACAGGCAATAGCACCGCGTAGGCAATAGACACGTGTTACAACTGACTGGACTCGATTACAATCTACGGAGCCCGAGTTCGAGCCACGTATGCCTAACTTGAGAAAACTTAGGAAAATAGTCGAAAAAGAGATCAAAACCAGCCTTGGTCATCCAGTTAACATGCAAACACAGGCAATAGCACAACATAAGCAATAGAACCGTGTTATAACTGACGGGACTCGATTCCGATCTACGGAGCCCGAGTTCAACACCCGTACGCCTAACTTGAGAAAACTTAGGAAAATAGTTGAAAAAGAGACTAAAACCCGCCTCGATCATCCAGTGGATATGCAAACACATGCAATAGCACTGCGTAGACAATAGACACGCGTTACAACAGATGGGACAAGATTCCGATCTACGGAGCCCAAGTTCGAGCCCCGTACGCCTAACTTGAGAAAACTTAGGAAAATAGTCAAAAAAGAGACCAAAGCCTTTCGGTCATCCAAATTGACATGCAAACACATGCAATAGCACCGCATAGGCAATAGACACGTTACTAAACCCGACGGAACTCGTTTCGATCTCACGGAGCCCGATTCGAGCCTCGTACGCCTAACTTGAGAAAACTTAGGAAAATAGTCGAAAAAGAAACCAAAACCCGCTTCGGTCCATCTAGTTAACACGCAAACATAGGCAATAGCACCGCGAATGCAAAAGACATGCGTTATAATTGACGGGGACTTGATTCCGTTCTCACGAGCTGAGTTTGAGTCCCGTCGCCTAACTTGAGAAAACTTAGGAAAATAGTCGAAAAGAGACCAAACCCGCCTCGGTCATCCGGTTGACATGCAAACACATGCTATATAGCACCGCGTAGGCAATATATACATCGCTATTCTGTTGATGGAACTTCGTTTACGATCTCACGGGGCCCGAGTTCGAGCCTCGTCGCCTAACTTGAGAAAAAAACTTAGGAAAATAGTCAAAAAGAGACCAAAACCCGCCTCGGTCATCCAGATTAACACGAAAACATAAGCGATAGCACCAAGCATAGATAATGAACACGCGTTCTGTTGATGGGACTCCATTCCGATCTATGGAGCCAGAGTTCAAGCCCGTCACGCCAAACTTGAGAAAACTTAGGAAAATAGTCGAAAAGAGACCAAACCCGCCTCCATTGTCCGAACAACACGCAAACACTTTGGCAATAGAACCCGCGTGGGCAATAGACCGCATTATAATCGGCGGGACTTGATTCGATCTCACGGGCCCGAGATCGAGCCCGTCGTCGCCTAACTTGAGAAAACTTAGGAAAATAGTTGAAAAAAGTGACCAAAACCCGCCTCGATCGTCCCGAGCGACACACAAACATAAGCAATAGCACCGCGTAGAAATGAACCAGCGCTTCTGGTGGACGGGACTCGATTACGATCTGCGGGGCTCGAGTTCAAGCCTCGTACGCCTAACTTGAGAAAACTTAGGAAAATAGTCAAAAAAGTGACCAAAACACCTTTTCGGTCATCCGGTTAACACGCAAACACGAGCAATGGCACCGCATAGAAATAGACACAGCGGTATAACTCACGGGACTCGATTCCAATTTATGGAGCCCGAGTTCGAGCCTCATACGCCTAACTTTAGAAAACATAGGAAAATAGTCGAAAAAGAGACCAAAACCAGCCACGGTCCTCCGAACAACACGAAAACATAGGCAATAGCACCGCATAGGCAATAGACACGCGTTACAACTGACGGAACTCGTTTTTGATCTGCGGAGCCCCAGTTCGAGCCTAGTACGCCTAACTTGAGAAAAATTAGTAAAATAGTCTAAAAAGAGACCAAAACCCGCCTCAGTCATCCACTTAACACACAAACACAGGCAATAGCACCGCATAGGCAATAGACACGCGTTACAACTGACGAGACTCGATTCCGATCTACGGAGTTTGAGTTCGAGCCCCGTACGCCTAACTTGAGAAAACTTTGGAAAATAGTCAAAAAAGAGACCAAAATCCGCCTCGGTCATCCAGTTAACATGAAAACACAGGAAATAACACCGCATAGGAAATAGACACGCATTACAACTGACGAGACTCAATTCCAATATACGGAGCCCGAGTTTGAACCGCGTACGCCTAACTTGAGAAAACTTAGGAAAATAGTCGAAAAAGAGACTAAAACCCGCCTCGGTCATCCAGTTAACACGAAAACACAGGAAATAGCACCGCGTAGGCAATAAACACGCGTTACAATTGATGGGACTTGATTTTGATATACAGAGCCCGAGTTCAAACCCCGTACGCCTAACTTGAGAAAACTTAAAAAAATAGTCAAAAAAGAGACCAAAACCTTCCTCGGTCGTCCGAATGACATTAAAACATACAAATAAATATACCGCATAGGCAATAGACATGTGTTACAACTGACGGACTAGATTCCGTTATACGGAGCCTGAGTTCGAGCCCCGTAGGCCTAACTTGAAAAAAACTTAGGAAAATAGTCGAAAAAGAGACCAAAACCCGCCTCGGTCATCCAATTAACACGCAAACACAACCAATAGCATCGCATAAGCAATAGAAATTGTGTTACAACTGACGGGACTCGATTTGATTCTGAGAGCCCGAGTTCGAGCCACATACGCCTAACTTGAAAAAACATAGGAAAATAGTCAAAAAAGAGACCAAAATACGCCTCAGTCGTCCGAACGACACGCATATACAGGCAATAGCACTGCGTAGGCAATAGACACGCGTTATAATTTTCGGGACTTGATTCAATATCGGAGACCCGAGTTCGAGCCCGTCGCTAACTTGAGAAAACTTAGGAAAATAGTTGAAAAAGAGTCCAAAACCGCCTCGGTCATCCGAATCGACAAACAACCACGAGTGATAGCACCGCGTAGGCAATAGACACGTGTTACAACTTACGGTACTCGATTTCGATCTACAAAGCCCGAGTTCGAGCCACGTATGCCTAACTTGAGAAAACTTAGGAAAATAGTCAAAAAAGAGACCAAAACCCGCCTTGATCATCCAGTTAAAACGCAAACACAGGCAATAGCACAACATAAGCAATAGACGCGCGTTATAACTGACGAGACTCGATTCCGATCTACGGAGCCCGAGTTCGAGACCCGTACGCCTAACTTGAGAAAACTTAGGAAAATAGTTGAAAAGAGAACAAAACCCGCCTCGATCGTCCAAACGACACGCAAACATAGGCAATAGAACCGCGTAGAAAATAGACACGCGTTACAACTGACGGGACTTGATTCCTATCTACGGATCCCTAGTTCGAGCCCCGTACGCCTAACCTGAGAAAACTTAGAAAAATAGTCGAAAAAGAGAGCAAAACCTACCTCGGTCATCCAGTGGACATGAAAACATATGCAATAGCACCGTGTAGGCAATAGACACGTGTTACAACTAATGGGACACGATTCCAATCTACAGAGCCCGAGTTCGAGCCCCGTACGCCTAACTTGAGAAAACTTAGAAAAATAGTCGAAAAAGAGACCAAAACCAAATTTCGGTCATCCAGTTGACATTCAAACACATGCAATAGTACCGCATAGGCAATGAACACAGCGTTAAACCGATAGAACTTCGTTTAGATCTACTTGAGCCCCGATTCGAGCCTCGTACGCCTAACTTGAGAAAACTTAGGAAAATAGTCGAAAAAGATACCAAAACCCGCCTCAGTCATCTAGTTAATAAGCAAACATAGGCAATAGCACCGCGTATGCAAAAGACACGCGTTATAATAGACAGGACTCAATTCTGATCTACGGAGCCCGAGTTTGAGCCCCGTACGCCTAACTTGAGAAAACTTAGGAAAATAGTCGAAAAAGAGACCAAAACCGGCCTCGGTCATCCAGTTGACATGCAAACACGAGCAATAGCACCAAGCATAGGAAATAGAATTGTGTTGCGGTAGCGAGGACTCGATTCGATTAAAGGAACCCGAGTTCGAGCCACATCGCCTAACTTGAGAAAAAACATAGGAAAATAGTGAAAAAGAGACCAAAACACGCCTCGATCGTTCGAACGACACGCAAATAAAGGCAATAAGCTCATGTATGCAATGACCGTGTTACAATTGATGGGACTTGATTCCAATATACGGAGCCCGAGTTCGAGCCCCGTACGCCTAACTTCAGAAAACTTAGGAAAATAGTCGAAAAGAGACCAAAACCCGCCTCGGTCGTCCGAACGACAAACAACCACGAGTACAATAGCACCGCGTGAGGCAATGAACACGCAGTTACAACCGATCGGACTCGATTACAATCTACGGAGCTCGAGTTCGAGCCGGTATGCCTAACTTGAGAAAACTTAGGAAAATAGTCGAAAAAGAGATCAAAACCAGCCTTGGTCATCCAGTTAATATGCAAACACAGGCAATAGCACAACATAAGCAATAGACACGTGTTATAACTGACGGGACTCGATTCCGATCTATGGAGCCCGAGTTCAACACCCGTACGCCTAACTTAAGAAAACTTAGGAAAATAGTTGAAAAAGAGACTAAAACCCGCCTCGATCATCCAATGGATATGCAAACACATGCAATAGCACTGCGTAGGCAATAGACACGCGTTACAACAGATGGGACACGATTCCGATCTACGGAGCCCAAGTTCGAGCCCCGTACGCCTAACTTGAGAAAACTTAGGAAAATAGTCAAAAAAGAGACCAAAGCCCGCCTCGGTCATCCAGTTGACATGCAAACACATGCAATAGCACCGCATAGGCAATAGACACGCGTTACAACTGACGAAACTCGTTTCTGATCTACGGAGCCCCAGTTCGAGCCTCGTACGCCTAACTTGAGAAAACTTAGGAAAATAGTCGAAAAAGAAACCAAAACCAGCCTCGGTCATCTAGTTAACACGCAAACATAGGCAATAGCACCGCGAATGCAAAAGACATGCGTTACAACTGACAGGACTTGATTCCGTTCTACGGAGCCCGAGTTTGAGTCCCGTACGCCTAACTTGAGAAAACTTAGGAAAATAGTCAAAAAAGAGACCAAAACCCGCCTCGGTCATCCAGTTGACATGCAAACACATACAATAGCACCGCATAGGCAATAGATACGCGTTACAACTGATGGAACTCGTTTCTGATCTACGGGGCCTGAGTTCGAGCCTCGTACGCCTAACTTGAGAAAACTTAGGAAAATAGTCAAAAAAGAGACCAAAACCCGCCTCGGTCATCCAGTTAACACGAAAACATAGGCAATAGCACCGCATAGGCAATAGACACGCGTTATAATTGACGGGACTTGATTCCGATCTACGGAGCCATAGTTCAAGCCCCGTATGCCAAACTTGAGAAAACTTAGGAAAATAGTCAAAAAAGAGACCAAAACCCGTCTCGATTGTCCGAACAACACGCAAACACAGGCAATAGAACCACATAGGCAATAGACACGCGTTACAACTGACGGGACTTAATTCCGATCTACGGAGCCCGAGATCGAGCCCCGTACGCCTAACTTGAGAAAACTTAAGAAAATAGTTGAAAAAGTGACCAAAACCTGCCTCGATCGTCTGAATGACACACATAAATAGGCAATAGCACTGCATAGGAAATAGACACGCGTTATAACTGACGGGACTCGATTCCGATCTGCGGAGCTCGAGTTCAAGCCTCGTACGCCTAACATGAGAAAACTTAGGAAAATAGTCAAAAAAGTGACCAAAACCTGCCTCGTTCATCCAGTTAACACGCAAACACAGGAAATGGCACCGCATAGGAAATAGACACGTGGTACAACTCACGGGACTCGATTCCGATTTATGGAGCCCGAGTTCGAGCCTCATACGCCTAACTTGAGAAAACATAGGAAAATAGTCGAAAAAGAGACCAAAACCAGCCACGGTCGTCCGAACAACATGAAAACATAGGCAATAGCACTGCATAGGCAATAGACACGTGTTACAACTAACAAAACTCGATTTTGATATACGGAGCCCGAGTTCGAGCCCCGTACACCTAACTTGAGAAAACATAGGAAAATAGTCAAAAAAGATACCAAAACCCGCCTCGGTAGTTCTAACGACACACGAACATAGGCAATTACGCCGCGTAGGCAATAGATACACGTTACAACTGACGGGACTCGATTCCGATATACGGAGTCCGAGTTCGAACCCCGTACGCCTAACTTGAGAAAACTTAGGAAAATATTCGAAAAAGAGACCAAATCCTGCCTCGGTCATCCAGTTAACACGTAAAGACATGCAATAGCACCGCATAGGCAATAGACACGCGTTATAACTAACGGGACTCGATCCGATATACGGAGTCCGAGTTCGAGCCCTGTACGTCTAACTTGAGAAAACTTAGGAAAATAGTCGAAAAAGAAACCAAAACCCGCCTCGGTCATCTAGTTAACATGCAAACATAGGCAATAGCACCGCGAATGCAAAAGACATGCGTTACAATTGACAGGACTCGATTCCGTTCTACGGAGCCCGAGTTTGAGTCCCGTACGCCTAACTTGTGAAAACTTAGGAAAATAGTCGAAAAAGAGACCAAAACCCGCCTCGGTCATCCAGTTGACATGAAAACACATGCAATAGCACCGCATAGGCAATAGATACGCGTTACAACTGATGGAACTCGTTTCTGATCTACGGGGCCCGAGTTCGTGCCTCGTACGCCTAACTTGAGAAAACTTAGGAAAATAGTCAAAAAAGAGACCAAACCCCGCCTCGATCATCCAGTTAACACGCAAACATAGGCATAGCACCGCATAGGCAATAAACACGCGTTACAACTGATGGGACTCGATTCCAATCTACGGAGCCATAGTTCAAGCCCCGTACGCCAAACTTGAGAAAACTTAGGAAAATAGTCAAAAAAGAGACCAAAACCCGCCTCGATTGTCCGAAAAACACGCAAACACAGGCAATAGAACCGCATAGGCAATAGACACACGTTACAACTGACGGGACTTGATTCCGATCTACGGAGCTCGAGATCGAGCCCCGTACGCCTAACTTGAGAAAACTTAGGAAAATAGTTGAAAAATGACCAAACCCTGCCTCGGTCGTCTGAACGACACACAAACATAGGCAATAGCACCGCGTAGGAAATAGACACGCGTTACAACTGACGGGACTAGATTCCGATCTGTGGAGCTCGAGTTCAAGCCTCGTATGCCTAACTTGAGAAAACTTAGGAAAATAGTCAAAAAAGTGACCAAAACCTGCCTCGGTCATCCAGTTAACACGCAAAACACGCATAATGGCACCAAGATAGGAAATGAACCGTGGTACAACTCACGGGACTCGATTCCGATTTATGGAGCCCGAGTTCGAGCCTCATACGCCTAACTTGAGAAATCATAGGAAAATAGTCGAAAAAGAGACCAAAACCAGCCACGGTCGTCCGAACAACATGAAAACATAGGCAATAGCACTGCATAGGCAATAGACACGTGTTACAACTAACAAAACTCGATTTTGATATACGGAGCCCGAGTTCGAGCCCCGTACACCTATCTTGAGAAAACATAGGAAAATAGTCAAAAAAGATACCAAAACCCGCCTCGGTAGTTCTAACGACACACGAACATAGGCAATTACGCCGCGTAGGCAATAGATACACGTTACAACTGACGGGACTCGATTCCGATATACGGAGTCCGAGTTCGAACCCCGTACGCCTAACTTGAGAAAACTTAGAAAAATATTCGAAAAAGAGACCAAATCCTGCCTCGGTCATCCAGTTAACACGTAAAGACAGGCAATAGCACCTCATAGGCAATAGACACGCATTACAACTGACGGGACTCGACCTGATATACGGAGTCCGAGTTCGAGCCCCGTACGTCTAACTTGAGAAAACTTAGGAAAATAGTCGAAAAAGTGACCAAAACCTGCCTCGGTCATTCAGTTAACACGCAAACACAGGCAATGGCACTGCATAGGAAATAGACACGCGGTATAACTCACGGGACTCGATTCCGATTTATGGAGCCCGAGTTCGAGCCTCATACGCCTAACTTGAGAAAACATAGGAAAATAGTCGAAAAAGAGACCAAAACCAGCCACGGTCATCCGAACAACACGCAAACATAGGCAATTGCACCGCTTAGCCAATAAACACGCGTTACAACTGATGGAACTCGTTTTCGATCTGCGGAGCCCCAGTTCGAGCCTCGTACGCCTAACTTGAGAAAACTTAGGAAAATAGTCAAAAAAGAGACCAAAACCCGCCTCGGTCATCTAGTTAACACGCAAACATAGGCAATAGCACCGCGAATACAAAAGACATGCATTACAATTGACAGGACTCGATTCTGATCTACGGAGCCCGAGTTTTAGTCCCGTACGCCTAACTTGAGAAAACTTAGGAAAATAGTCGAAAAAGAGACCAAAACCCGCCTCGTTCATCCAGTTGACATGCAAACACATGCAATAGCACTGCATAGGCAATAGATACGCGTTACAACTAATGGAACTCGTTTCTGATCTACGGGGCCCGAGTTCGAGCCTCGTACGCCTAACTTGAGAAAACTTAGGAAAATAGTCAAAAAAGAGACCAAAACCCGCCTCGGTCATACAGTTAACACGCAAACATAGGCAATAGCACCGCATAGGCAATAGACACGCGTTACAATTGACGGGACTCGATTCCGATCTACGGAGCCAGAGTTCAAGCCCCGTACGCCAAACTTGAGAAAACTTAGGAAAATAGTCAAAAAAGAGACCAAAACCAGCCTCGATTGTCCGAACAACACGCAAACACAGGCAATAGAACCGTATAGGCAATAGACACGCGTTACAACTGACGGGACTTGATTCTGATCTATGGAGCCCGAGATCAAGCCCCGTACGCCTAACTTGAGAAAACTTAGGAAAATAGTTGAAAAAGTGACCAAAACCCGCCTCGGTCGTCTTAACGACACACAAACATAGGCAATAGCACCACGTAGGAAATGTAGACGCTGCGTTACCGACGGGGACGATTTCGATCTCATCGAGCTCAAGTTCAAGCCTCGTACGCCTAACTTGAGAAAACTTAGGAAAATTGTCAAAAAAGTGACCAAAACCTGCCTCGGTCATCCAGTTAATACGCAAACACAGGCAATGGCACCGCATAGGCAATAGACACGCATTACAACTGACGGGACTCGATCCGATATACGGAGTCCGAGTTCGAGCCCCGTACGTCTAACTTGAGAAAACTTAGGAAAATAGTCGAAAAAGAGACCAAAACACGCCTCGGTCATCCAGTTAACACGCAAACACAGGCAATAACACCGCATAGGCAATAGACACTAGTTACAATTGACGGGACTCGATTCCGATCTACGGAGCCCGAGTTTGAGCCTCGTATGCCTAACTTGAGAAACCTTAGGAAAATAGTCGAAAAAGAGACCAAAACCCGCCTCGGTTGTCCGAACGACACGCAAACATAGGCAATAGTACCGCGTAGGCAATGAACCGCAGCGTTACAACTAACGGACTCGATTCTCGATATACGAGACCGAAGTTCGAGCCCCAGTCACGCCTAGCTTGAGAAAACTTAGGAAAATAGTCGAAAAAGAGACCAGAACCCGCCTCGGTCATCCAGTTAACACACAAACATAGGCAATAGGACCGTATAGCTAATAGACATGCGTTACAACTGACGGGACTCAATTCCGATCCACGGAGCCCGAGTTCGAGCCCTGCACGCCTAACTTGAGAAAATTTAGGAAAATAGTCAAAAAAGAGACCAAAACCTGCCTCAGTCGTTCGAAAGACACGTAAACACAGGCAATAACACCGCATAGGCAATAGACACGCGTTACAACTGACGGGACTAGATTCTGATATACGGAGTCCGAGTTCGATCCACGTACGCCTAACTTGAGAATACTTAGTAAAATAGTCTAAAAAGAGACAAAAACCCACCTCAGTCATCCACTTAACACGCAAACACAGGCAATAGTACAACATAGGCAATAGACATGCGTTACAACTGACGGGACTTGATTTCAATCTACGGAGCTTGAGTTCGAGCCTCGTACGCCTAACTTGAGAAAACTTAGGAAAATAGTCAAAAAAGAGACCAAAACCCGCCTCTGTCATCCAGTTAACATGAAAACACAGGAAATAACACCGCGTAGGAAATAGACACGTGTTACAACTGACGGGACTCAATTCCGATCGATGGAGCCCGAGTTCGAACCCCGTACGCCTAACTTGAGAAAAATTAGGAAAATAGTCAAAAAAGAGACTAAAACCCGCCTCGGTCATCCAGTTAACACGAAAACACAGGACTTGATTCCGATATACAGAGCCCGAGTTCAAACCTTGTACGCCTAACATTAGAAAACTTAAGAAAATAGTCGAAAAAGTGACCAAATCCCGCCTCGGTCATCCAGTTAACACGCAAACATAGGAAATAAAGACTTGCATAGGCAATGTATACGTGTTACAACTAACGGGACTCGATTCTGATATACGGAGCTCGAATTCGAGCCCCGTACGTCTAACATAAGAAAACTTAGGAAAATAGTCCAAAAAGATACCAAAACACGCCTCGTTAGTTCTAACGACACACGAACATAGGCAATTGCACCGCGTAGGCAATAGACACGCGTTACAACTGACGGGACTCGATTCTGATATACGGAGTCCGAGTTCAAACCCCGTATGCCTAACTTGAGAAAACTTAGGAAAATAGTCGAAAAATGGACCAAAACCCGCCTTCGGTCATCTAGTTAACACTCAAACATAGGAAATAGCACACCATGATAGGGTAATAGACACGCGTGTTATAATCGACGGACTCGATCCGATATCTGAGTCCGAGTTCGAGCCCTCAGACGCCTCTACTTGAGAAAACTTAGGAAAATAGTCGAAAAAGAAACCAAAACCCGCCTCGGTCATCTAGTTAACACGCAAGCATAGGCAATAGCACCGCGAATGCAAAAGACATGTGTTACAATTGACAGGACTCGATTCCGTTCTACGGAGCCCGAGTTTGTGTCCCGTACGCCTAACTTGTGAAAACTTAGGAAAATAGTCGAAAAAGAGACCAAAACCCGCCTCGGTCATCCAGTTGACATGAAAACACATGCAATAGCACCGCAAAGGCAATAGATACGCGTTACAACTGATGGAACTCGTTTCTGATCTACGGGGCCCGAGTTCGAGCCTCGTACGCCTAACTTGAGAAAACTTAGGGAAATAGTCAAAAAAGAGACCAAACCCCGCCTCGGTTATCCAGTTAACATGCAAACATAGGCATAGCACCGCATAGGCAATAGACACGCATTACAACTGACGGGACTCGATTCCAATCTACGGAGCCATAGTTCAAGCCCCGTACGCCAAACTTGAGAAAACTTAGGAAAATAGTCAAAAAAGAGAACAAAACCCGCCTCGATTGTCCGAAAAACACGCAAACATAGGCAATAGAACCGCATAGGCAATAGACACGCGTTACAACTGACGGGACTTGATTCCAATCTACGGAGCCCGAGATCGAGCCCCGTACGCCTAACTTGAGAAAACTTAGGAAAATAGTTGAAAAATGACCAAACCCTGCCTCGATCGTCTGAACGACACACAAACATAGGCAATAGCACCGCGTAGGAACTAGACATGCGTTACAACTGACGGGACTCGATTCCGATCTGTGGAGCTCGAGTTCAAGCCTCGTATGCCTAACTTGAGAAAACTTAGGAAAATA
Source organism: Panax ginseng (assembly GCA_020205605.1). Lineage (NCBI taxonomy): Eukaryota > Viridiplantae > Streptophyta > Magnoliopsida > Apiales > Araliaceae > Panax > Panax ginseng. The sequence goes on from CM035141.1 coordinate 48,622,680, forward strand.
GTCAAAAAAGTGACCAAAACCTGCCTCGGTCATCCAGTTAACACGTAAAGACAGGCAATAGCACCGCATAGGTAATAGACACGCATTACAACTGACGGGACTCGATCCGATATACGGAGTCCGAGTTCGAGCCCCGTACGTCTAACTTGAGAAAACTTAGGAAAATAGTCGAAAAAGTGACCAAAACCTGCCTCGGTCATCCAGTTAACACGCAAACACAGGCAATGGCACCGTATAAGAAATAGACACGCAGTATAACTCACGGGACTCGATTCCAATTTATGGAGCCCGAGTTCGAGCCTCATACGCCTAACTTGAGAAAACATAGGAAAATAGTCGAAAAAGAGACCAAAACCAGCCACGGTCATCCGAACAACACGAAAACATAGGCAATTGCACCGCTTAGGTAATAGACACGCGTTACAACTGATGGAACTCATTTTCGATCTGCGGAGCCCCAGTTCGAGCCTCGTACGCCTAACTTGAGAAAACTTAGGAAAATAGTCGAAAAAGAGACCAAAACCCGCCTCGGTCATCTAGTTAACACGCAAACATAGGCAATAGCACCGCGAATACAAAAGACATGCATTATAATTGACAGGACTCGATTCTGATCTACGGAGCCCGAGTTTGAGTCCCGTACGCCTAACTTGTGAAAACTTAGGAAAATAGTCGAAAAAGAGACCAAAACCCGCCTCGGTCATCCAGTTGACATGAAAACACATGCAATAGCACCGCAAAGGCAATAGATACGCGTTACAACTGATGGAACTCGTTTCTGATATACGGGGCCCGAATTCGAGCCTCGTACGCCTAACTTGAGAAAACTTAGGAAAATAGTCAAAAAGAGACCAAACCCCGCCTCGGTCATCCAGTTAACACGCAAACATAGGCATAGCACCGCATAGGCAATAGACACGCGTTACAACTGACGGGACTCGATTCCAATCTACGGAGCCATAGTTCAAGCCCCGTACGCCAAACTTGAGAAAACTTAGGAAAATAGTTAAAAAAGAGAACAAAACCCGCCTCGATTGTCCGAAAAACACGCAAACATAGGCAATAGAACCGCATAGGCAATAGACACGCATTACAACTGACGGGACTTGATTCCAATCTACGGAGCCCGAGATCGAGCCCCGTACGCCTAACTTGAGAAAACTTAGGAAAATAGTTAAAAAATGACCAAACCCTGCCTCGATCGTCTGAACGACACACAAACATAGGCAATAGCACCGCCTAGAAAATAGACACGCGTTACAACTGACGGGACTCGATTCCGATCTGTGGAGCTCGAGTTCAAGCCTCGTATGCCTAACTTGAGAAAACTTAGGAAAATAGTCAAAAAAGTGACCAAAACCTGCCTCGGTCATCCAGTTAACACGTAAAGACAGGCAATAACACCGCATAGGCAATAGACACGCATTACAACTGACGGGACTCGATCCGATATACGGAGTCCGAGTTCGAGCCCCGTACGTCTAACTTGAGAAAACTTAGGAAAATAGTCGAAAAAGTGACCAAAACCTGCCTCGGTCATCCAGTTAACACGCAAACACAGGCAATGGCACCGCATAGGAAATAGACACGCGGTATAACTCACGGGACTCGATTCCAATTTATGGAGCCCGAGTTCGAGCCTCATACGCCTAACTTTAGAAAACATAGGAAAATAGTCGAAAAAGAGACCAAAACCAGCCACGGTCCTCCGAACAACACGAAAACATAGGCAATTGCACCGCTTAGGTAATAGACACGCGTTACAACTGATGGAACTCATTTTCGATCTGCGGAGCCCCAGTTCGAGCCTCGTACGCCTAACTTGAGAAAACTTAGGAAAATAGTCGAAAAAGAGACCAAAACCCGCCTCGGTCATCTAGTTAACACGCAAACATAGGCAATAGCACCGCGAATACAAAAGACATGCATTATAATTGACAGACTCGATTACGATCTACTTGAGCCTGAGTTTTAGTCCGTCGCCTAACTTGAGAAAACTTAGGAAAATAGTCGAAAAAGAGACCAAAATCCGCCTCGGTCATCCAAATTGACATGCAAACACATGCAATAACCTTTTGCGTGATAGGCAATAGATACGCTACATAAACGATGGAACTCGTTTCTGATCTACGGGGCCCGAGTTCGAGCCTCGTACGCCTAACTTGAGAAAACTTAGATAAATAGTCAAAAAAGAGACCAAAACCCGCCTCGGTCATCCAGTTAACACGCAAATATAGGCAATAGCACCGCATAGGCAATAGACACGCGTTACAACTGATGGGACTCGATTCCGATCTATGGAGCCAGAGTTCAAGCCCCGTATGCCAAACTTGAGAAAACTTAGGAAAATAGTCGAAAAAGAGACCAAAACCCGCCTCCATTGTCCGAACAACACGCAAACACAGGCAATAGAACCGCATAGGCAATAGACACGCGTTATAACTGACGGGACTTGATTCCGATCTACGGAGCCCGAGATCGAGCCCCGTACGCCTAACTTGAGAAAACTTAGGAAAATAGTTGAAAAAGTGACCAAAACCCGCCTCGGTCGTCTGAACGACACACAAACATAGGCAATAGCACCGCGTAGAAATGAACACGTTACTATAACCGACGGGACTCGATTTCGATGCATGGGCTCGAGTTCAAGCCTCGTCGCGCCTAACTTGAGAAAACTTAGGAAAGTAGTCAAAAAGTGACCAAAACCCCTCTTTCGTCATTCGGGGCTAACACGCAAACACGTGCAATTGCACCAAGATAGGAAATAGACACGCGGTATAACTCACGGGACTCAATTCCGATTTATGGAGCCCGAGTTCGAGCCTCATACGCCTAACTTGAGAAAATATAGGAAAATAGTCGAAAAAGAGACCAAAACCAGCCACGGTCGTCCGAACAACACGAAAACATAGGCAATAGCACCACATAGGCAATAGACACGCGTTACAACTGACGAAACTCGTTTTTGATCTGCGGAGCCCCAGTTCGAGCCTCGTCCGCCTAACTTGAGAAAACTTAGGAAAATAGTCGAAAAAGAGACCAAAACCCGTCTCGGTCATCTAGTTAACATGCAAACATAAGCAATAGCACCGCGAATGCAAAAGACATGCGTTACAATTGATAGGACTCGATTCTGATCTACGGAGCCCGAGTTTGAGTCCCGTACGCCTAACTTGAGAAAACTTAGGAAAATAGTCGAAAAAGAGACCAAAACCCGCCTCGGTCATCTAGTTGACATGCAAACACATGCGCAATAGATACGCGTTACAGCTGATGGAACTCGTTTCTGATCTACGGGGCCCGAGTTTGAGCCTCGTACGCCTAACTTGAGAAAACTTAGGAAAATAGTCAAAAAAGAGACCAAAACCCGCCCCGGTCATCCAGTTAACACGCAAACATAGGCAATAGCACCGCATAGGCAATAGACACGCGTTACAACTGACGGGACTCGATTTCGATCTACGGAACCAGAGTTCAAGCCCCGTACGCCAAACTTGAGAAAACTTAGGAAAATAGTCAAAAAAGAGACCAAAACCCGCCTCGATTGTCCGAACAACACACAAACATAGGCAATAGAACCGCATAGGCAATAGACACGTGTTACAACTGACGGGACTTGATTCTGATCTATGGAGCCCGAGATCAAGCCCCGTACGCCTAACTTGAGAAAACGTAGGAAAATAGTTGAAAAAGTGACCAAAACCCGCCTCGGTCGTCTGAACGACACACAAACATAGGCAATAGCACCACGTAGGAAATAGACACGCGTTACAACTGACGGGACTCGATTTCGATCTGCGAAGCTCGAGTTCAAGCCTCGTACGCCTAGCTTGAGAAAACTTAGGAAAATTGTCAAAAAAGTGACCAAAACTCCGCTTTGGCCAGTGACGCCCCCAAATCCGTGTTCTCTAACCTCGATTCAAAGGCTCACGATCCTATCATCATCATAAGCATTCTATAACTATTTCAAATAATAAACATACATTGTTCATTATACAAAAGTCTCAAAACATGGTCCCAAGGTCTCTCTAACCTTAACTTTAAATACACCATTTATAATACAAATAGTTTACTCAAGAAACTCCATTAGATAATAACTAATTTAACATTCATTCTAAAATTACTCCTGGATCTTGCCCTTGCCCTTGCCCTTGTCCTTCGCATTAGATCCTTCAAAGCTTAATCGAAAATAGAGGTCATGATATAGCAAGAGTAAGCAACTAATTTGCTTCACAAGTTTAAAAGACAAAGGAGATATATCATGACTTAGAAAGAAATATTGCCTTCAATGTTCAACAATAATATAAGATTGTGAAGGAACATGAATTAATAATCAACAATTGAATATTCGATAATTGAATAACATGAATCGAGTGGATTTGAATAACCATGAACATTTGCCAAGGTGCTCAAAGATTTAAATGGACCTTTTAATAAGTTTTGGTATTCAAGGGATCACCTTTCATACCCCGTGATTTATGCATAAACACTTAATAATCCGACATCGATATCACGCCTTAATCAAATTTGTCCATTTCTCACCAAGAGTTCTTACCATATCAATTAATAAGAACAGCTTATTTAAAATCCATTTGATTTAACAAATTTAGACATGCTTGATCTAGTTGATACAATTAGCATAGATCTATCATAAAATAGCTTCATAAATGAAGAAGTTTAATTTAATTCACAGCTTCAATAACAAGAGAATCAGAATTCAATTGCACAAAGTGCGTAATTTCAATAATCAATAAAGACGTGAATAATCATCAATAATTATTCACTAATATGCTTTGAAAAATAATAACTCAAGTTGAGTTAGAAAACTTGCCTCGATCGTAGAGTTTTACAAACTACGAAATAAATTTCTATCCACTATGTAGTTAAAATATCTTCCTTTGAAAGACCTATAATTAGTCTTTCAATTAGTCATCAGCATAACATCGATTATGTAACCACATAGATATCATACATTACAATAAGTTCTTATAAACATTATCATGTCTAGATAGTGTTATTAACGACTACCTTTAATTCACATAATATTATTAACTTAGATAATATTAATTCACCTTCTAGTATTATTGGTTCACTAATAATACTTTAAATCATTTACTAACATTTTATTCACTTACTAATATTATTAATCATTTAATAATATTTTATCCCTTTACTAATATTATTAATCATTTAATAATATTTTATTCACTTACTAATATTATTAATCATTTAATAATATTTTATTTAATCTCTAATATTATTATTTAATAATAATACTCTAATCTAATATTTTTATTTACATAACAACATCATATTATAATATTATTAGTATTTTAATAATATTCCAATGATTTATTAAATTAATAAACAATTTATTCTAATTGTTCATCCTTTAATAACCTCTTATTTAATATCCATAAAAGGTCATAAGTAATATTTATTATTATAAATTACCAAAATTCCCTAATATAGTCATGATATAATATATTATGAGCATTCAAGCATAAAAATCATATTTTTCTCATTAAAGACATCATTTAACTATTTATTTCCTTTTATTTACAACCTAATTATTTTTAGGAAAAATAGCAAACCGATTCCAAAAATTCTCAGCTTCTGGATTTTAATAGAATATGAACCAACAATGATCCTCTAATTTTTCTAGAATTTTAGAAAATGATTTACTATTTTTAAAGTGCTCAAAACACTCAGATCTTGCTCTATTTTTAAAAAATTGAGTTTTGCTCGTAAAAATCTAAAATTTTCAGGGTATGCTCTCTTAACATATATGACGCTACTCAAAAAATTTGGAATTTTCCAAAGGTATACACAAATGATATATTCGTAGGATAATATTTATGGAGTCCTTTACTAAATAGTCATTACGCACAATATATAACTCAAACGTGTCCGTTTTTTTTCCTACGCCAGAGATAACTTCATAAGGTACCTCTGTAATATTTTTCCAGATTTTTACAAGACAAGGAACTAGCCGAAACAACCTCATGAAAAACAAGTCAAGAGCTGATTTTGGATTTCAAGGCTTTAGCATATAAAGTGGACTTGCTTTTGTAAAAAAAATCTCAAAGGTTTCAAAACATGCTATATTTGTGATCTAACACTTGGGTTTACTAGATAACTCATGTATCTAGCACCCCCTTCGACGGATCATAATTGCAAGTTGTAGAACTTGAGTTACACAAGATTTAGTAGAAGAAAAACAAGAGTTTTCACCTTGAGAACATATATGCTCATTTTCTTTCTCTAAGTCTTTGATCTAACACTCAAGATACTTAGTTCCATGCATGATGGTATGTATAACTAGTGTATCTTGAGTAGTTGTACATAACCCCATCAAAACTCAAGCTATCAAAACAAGGTAAGAGAAGAAGATGAAGGTACATTATACCTTGACTTAGTGGCTACCTTCCTTGATTTTCCAAAGTAACTAATAAACTTAGGGGGCATAAACCACTAGAACTCCTATAATTCTTCTTCCTATGGCTGAAATTATCTCTTTCTTTTCTCTCTTTGAAGTTGGCTAGCTTGGGAGCAAGAGGTAAAAGAAGAAGATGAAGAAGATGGAGAGAAAATGAGATGTTGGAAGAATGAATTGTGTTTACAAAATGAAATGGCCAATTCATTAATAATTCTCCCACAATTATTTTGTTGCCCATTAGGTAAAAAACTTTGTATTATTACTTACCTTAGGTTAAACATGATTAAATGTGCATAATGGAGTGGCAACCAATGGGAGCCTTACAACATTGTCCTTATGTTTATTCATGTCTACTAATGGACAAGCTAGATTAATTAATCCACTTAGGATCCTCATAATATCCACCATTTAGCTTTTATTTTAAATGCCCAATTTTGATTAATCAAATGTCTAGAATACCCCCAATCAAGTGGGCTAAGTATTGATTACAATTTATTTTCCTTGGGCTTTTCTTTTAATTGATTTGGGCTAGATAAAACATAGTCCAACAATTTTAATAATGTTACCCAATTTGATAATTTAGGGCTTTCATCTCCAATCATATGAAGTTTAATTACTTATACATATGATTTTATCTCATAACCTAATTAGATTTACAAGAATTAGGTTTAAAATTATTAGTCACTTGAAATACCAAGTTTACCCACTTAAGTTAGTATAATGTATAAAATACTAACTTTTTCGTGTTACCATAACCCTTAGGTTATTTAATATCCTTACCTAATGTATAATTAGGTCACAAGGCTTTCATTTTTAATGAAATCCATAAATGTATGTATCCATATATAATACAAAGTTTAAAAAAAATGTACATACATACATGGTGACTTAAGATTCACTATTATTACATCCTCCCCCTTATAAAGAATTCCGCCCCTAATTACATATAAGGTTACTCAAAAAGGTGTGGGTAATTTTCTCTTATCCTTTCTTCAAGTTCCCACGTAGCTTCTTCAAAGATTGGTTCCTCCAAAGAACTTTTTACGAATGTATAACCTTATTTCGCAATTTCGCTCCTTTCTATCTAAAACTTCGAATCGAATTTCCTCGTCATTTATAAATCTTTTTCGACCGAATTGGCTCGTCGATATATCACATGCTTGTAATCGAGCTTATATGGTCGTAAAGATCGACACATGAAACACATTATGAATATGTTCCAGTTCAGAGGTAGAGCTACCTCAGACGCCACTTCGCCTTATCTTCTTCAAGATCTCAAAAGGTCCAATAAATCTTGGACTCACCACCTTTCTTTCCAAACCTTATCTTTCCTTTCCAAGGAGATACTTTCAAAAATGCATGGCTTCCCACCTCAAAATCTCGCTTCATGCGATGTAAGTCTCCGTGATACTTCTTCAGCGATCTTGAGTCGCTACCACGGCTCTAATCACCTTAATGGTCTCTACTATCTCACGCACCAGCTCGTCCCAACAGCTTGACGTTCACCCACTTCATCCCAAAGATACGGGCATTCTACATTTCCTCCCATACAAAGGCTTCAGACGGCGGCATTCCGATGTCAAGCGTGGTAGCTATTGTTGTATCGCGAACTCTACCAATGGAAGATGATCCTCCCAACTACCCTTGAAGTCCATCACACAAGCTCCGGCATGTCTTCAAGTGTTTGAATCGTTCTCTTACTTTTGCCCATCGGGCTCATGGATGATACGCTTGCTCATCCGTAGTCAAGGCCCCCCCATTCTTTCCTCAAGACTCTTCCGGAAGTTTGACGTGAAACGCGGATCCCTATCCGACACAATAGATATCGGGTACGCCATGTCTCGATATAATTTCTTTGATGTATAGTTTGGCTAGCCGGGTCCGGATTATACCGATCTTGATCGGCAAAAGTGAGCCGATTTCGTAAGACGATCTACGATCACCCATATGGCATCGTGTCCCTTTTTTATGTTCTTTGAAGTCCCACCACAAAATCCATCGTGATGTGCTCCCATTTCCACTCGAATCTCTAAAGGTCAGAATAATCCACTCTATTCGCCGATGCTCCGCCTTGACTCTCTCGATAAGTTAGACATCCGTGACATATTCTCGCAACCTCTCTTCATGTTTGGCCACCAAAAGTGTTGACGTAAGTCTTGATACATTTTTGTGCTTCCTGGGTGTATCGAGTACCTCAGATTATGTGCTTCTTGCGTAATCTCTTCTCTTAGTTCGGTATTAATTGGCACTCCAAATTCGCCCTTCAAATCTTAGCAAATCGGCCATCAATCTTGTATTTTAATTCATCCCTTCATTCTTATCTTCTTGATGTTGCCGCAATCTTCGCTTCTTCTCTTGAGCCTCTTTAACCTTATCTAATAAAGTAGGGGCTCACGCCACAAGAAATAATTTCTCATTGACCTCCGTCGGCATTTCTTAACCTCTAAGTCAAGTCGTTCAAATCCTTCACCAATTCCTCTTGAATGGTTAACTTCAATAACTTCTCTCGCTTTCTCTCGCTCAGGGCATCACCACAACATTTGCTTTGCCCGGATGGTACGAATCTCACAATCATAATCCTTGAACAATTCTAGCCATCACGCCTCATATTTAGCTCCTTCGGGTGAAGATATACTTTAGACTCTTATGATCCGTATATATATCTCACACTTCTCTCCATACAAATAGTGCCTCCAAATTTTCAAGGCAAAACTACTATCGCTAACTCCGTGTCATGAGTCCTGATAACCCTTCTCATAGTCCTTTTAGACGGCGTGAAGCGACGCAATGACCTTGCCATGTTTGATCAAGACACGTACCAAGACCTTTGTGTGACGATCACTATACACTACAAATCCTCCCGTGTTGTCCCTGCAGAAAGCCAACACAAAGCCTTGATCGAGCCTCTTCTTCAATTCCATGAAACTCTGCTTCACATTTTTCCGCCCAAACGAACTTCACCGCCTTTCTAGTAAGGTTGGTCAATGGCGATGCTACCTTTGAAAAATCTTGGATGAATCTTCGATAGATCCTCGCTAATCCCATGAAACTCCTAATTTTGTCGGTGTCTTTGGTCGCTCTCCGCTTGATAACCGCTTCTACTTTTGTTTGGATCTACCAAACACCATCTTTGTCGATAACGTGACCCAAAAATTGCACTCTCATGACCAAAATTCACACTTGGAGAACTTTGCATACAACTTCTCCTCCTTAACGCCTCCAACACTTTCCTTAGATGTTCGGCCGTGATCTTCCTCTCTGTCTCGGAATATACCGTAATGTCGCCGATGAACACGACAACAAAAACTATCCAAATATCGCTTAAACACTGCTCATCAAATCCATGAATGTCATTGGTGCATTAGTTAACCCAAAAGACATTACCGTAAACTCAAAGTGTCCATACCGAGTTCTCAATGCCGCCTTTGGAACATCCTCATGTCTCACCTTCAACAGGTGATAACCAAATTCTCAAGTCAATTTTTGAAAATATTTTGCCCCTTCAACCGATCAAACAAATCGTCGATCCCGGGCAACGGGTATTTATTCTTAATGGTGACCTTGTTCAACTCTCGGTAGTCGATACAAAGTCTTAATGACCCATCCTTCTTCTTTACGAATAAGACTGGTGCTCCCCACGGTGATACGCTTGGTCGAATGTATCCCTTATCTAACAACTCTTGTAGTTGAACCATCAGTTCCTTCATTTCTACAGGAGCCATACGATACTGGCGCTTTGGATACCGGTGATGTCCTCAGTGCCAAATCGATAACAAACTCTCTCTCTATCCGTGGCAATCCCGAATTTCATCCGGAAAACGCCAACGAATTCCTTTACAATAGGTATTTGACCCAGTTCACCCTCGATTTTATGGGTATCCACAACGTGAGCCAAATAACCTATACAACCCTTCCTAAGCAACTTCCTTGCTTGCATCATCGTCGACAACAAGATTGTCTTGGCGATTTATCGCCATAAAATACCACCTTTGACTTATTCGAGTCTTTAGGTGTACACACTTTTATTACAAATAATGACCGCTCCATGACTTGATAACCAATCCATCCCAAGGATTACATCAAACTCTCAAAGACGAATCGGTATCAAATCCACGTTAAGCTTAAAACCTCTTACATTAGCACAAATAGCTTCTATAGATGTAGTCTACGTGGATAATTTCTTTGTTTGCTACTTCTACATTCATTGGGTGTTCTAATAGTTCATGAGGTAAACTTAATCTTTGAGCAAATTCATCGATATACAAAAGAACATGAAGAAGCTCTTAATCAATAACACATAGGCATTTATATCATTGATCGGAATTATACCGACACCACCTCCTCGGATGCCACAAAGATCTTGCACCGCATATTGAATGTCCGCGTCTTTGTTGGCTTGTTTGGTCAATGGGTCCTCCACTAGTTGTCTTTGTGTTATTACCCCGCTTGCCATTTACGCCATCCATGCTTTTCTTCTTCTTCGGGCAATCCTTGATCCGATGTCCCACTTCACCACAATTAAAGCAACCTCCTTTCTTCACCTTAGTACAATTGGGTGAGGTATGCCTTCTTGCCCACATGTATAACATATCATTTTTCCTTTCCAAAGACTCCCCGAGTGACCCTTTCCACAGCCTCCCACACAATCGACTTCTTTTTGTTGCACGCCTCATCGCATCTCCAGATTACTACCCCACTACTCCATTTCCGCTTCTTATTGTTGCTACCGCCATCACGACATTTTGATTCCCACCTTCCCATTTCTTCTTATTCTTCTCCGATTGTGTCTTGAGACCGCTTTCGCTTCCTCCTTCCGCTTATAAGAGCTTTTTCCAACAGAGTTGAGAATGATGTGATTTGTAAAACCGCTACTTTACTATAAATCTACTACTTTAGTCCATTCTCAAACCTTCTCTTTTCTCGCCTCTGTGTCCACCGATGTGGCGCGAATCGCCAATTCATTGAATTTCGCAAAGATACTCGACATCGACATATTCTCTTGTTTTAGTTCCAAGAACTTGATCTCCATTCTTGCTTGAACACTCTCGTGGAAGTAGTTCTCAAGAACAACTTCTTGAATGCTTCCCAAGTCACGATTCCAGCTCCGCTTTGTTCGGTTGGCATCCCACCAATAGCTAGCCTCCCCTTCATTAAGTAGGTAGCAAAATGGTCTTCGCTCTTCTGCGCTACTCTAGCAATAACGAAGGCATTCTCAATCTCCTTTACCCACATTTTGGCTTATATCGGATTACATTGTTCCTCCGAACTCAAGGCGGTCCTACCGCCTTGAAGTCCTTAAAGTTTACTATTTGGGTGCTCGCTCGATTTCCTGCGCAGTTGAGCTTGATTCCTCATGGCTTCAACCATCATGTTAATAAAATCTTGCATTGGGTTTTGTTGAGATCCCACCGCATTATTAATCGACTCTTCAATATCTTGGTTCTCGAGTCCGTCTCAAGGCCATTATCTAGTGAAACAAAAATTCTAACATCGTTACTCGGATTTATTATCATATGATTACTTAGTATGTAATACGCTATTTATTTAAACAATCGATGATCATTATGTGAGAGTTTTTAAGTTACCGAGATTTGGAAGTCTTTCTCCTACTTAGTGGGTTAAGTTTGTTTTTAAAGAACATTTTCCAAATCACCATCGATTCACATAACATTAAATAGAAAGTTTACTATTTAAAATTTTATAACACATATCATATTAATACCGCATTTATATTCATACACCAATCTTCAAAGTGACTTACACGATTAATACGGTATATTTTATAAATGCTACTATCCCATTTTAACACAAAAGATGGGATTAACTCATAATGATACCTCCCTACAAACACAATTAGGGAAAGTACATAACCATTTACTACCTCACGCTCACCGAGGTTTACATCAACATAAAACCTTATTACACAACAAGAAAGGTACTAATGCATCTATTTACAACCTGGGCCATCACATCATCACCACCACTGGTGGCCTCCGCCAGTCACTCCGACAGCTCCTAGGGAAGCAACTACTCCAGAACTCTCACGTCGAACGGATCGACTAGACTCTCCTATCTCGTAGTGGACCCTCCTAGCCCCTCCGCTACCGGCCCTCATATCGCCGCATCAAGGGCCACCCTAAAGTTTCTACTCGACCTTTATGGCTCTGCAGCTCGATCTTTAATTGGCCCACCACCATCATCCAGACTCATGGAGTGCCTCTTCCACCCTCATCTTATCGGCAATTTCTACGTCAAACTCAAATTTCTAGATCTCCAGATGCTTCATGCTCAGCTCTCAAACTTTGCCTTTTCATTCTCTAGTCGTACCATCAAGATCCCAACTTGCAACCGGGACTCATCAAATTTTTCCTTCGCTCTCGACTTTCTCCATCCGGGCTTGATGAGCCTAATCCTTGTATTGTTCTTCAAAGAAATTGGAGGGTGTGGTTTTCTATTTCTAATTCTTCCACTCGCCTTCTAATTGACTGATTCTCCTCAACAAGTCCCTCTATGGGAGGATCATGAGGACATCTTGGGTGGCCTCATGCTCAATGGGTTCTGCTCAACTGAGTAACTACCTCGCGCCATGTACATCCTACAAACACCATAAAGTCAACGTCACATTACCATAATAAAATATATTCATTGATGAAATGAAATAATATTTTATTAAGTACAACACAAACTTGATGAATTTCCATAATCCATCTCCTAACATACTCCATAAGAGTTTTCTACTAAGGTTATAACCTAGGTTTCGCATTCCTAAAGTTTATAACCTATGCCTTTGATACCAACCTCGTGGCGCCCCAAATCCGTGTTCTCTAACCTCGTATTCAGCTTCTCACGATCCTATCATCATCATAAGCATTCTATAACTATTTCAAATAATAAACATACAATCGCTCATTATACAAAAGTCTCAAAACATGGTCCCAAGGTCTCTAACCTTAACTTTAAATACACCATTTATAATACAAACAGTTTACTCAAGAAACTCCATTAGATAATAACTAATTTAACATTCATTCTAAAATTACTCTTGGATCTTGCCCTTGCCCTTGTCCTTCGTGATTAGATCCTTCTGGCTTAATCGAAAATAGAGGTCATGATATAGCAAGAGTAAGCAACTAATTTGCTTCACAAGTTTAAAAAGACAAAGGAGATATATCATGACTTAGAAAGAAATATTGCCTTCAATGTTCAACAATAATATAAGATTGTGAAGGAACATGAATTAATTATCAACAATTGAATATTCGATAATTGAATAACATGAACCGAGTGGTTTTGAATAACCATGAACATTTGCCAAGGTGCTCAAAGATTTTAAATCGACCTTTTAATAAGTTTTGGTATTCAAGGATCACCTTTCATACCCCGTGATTTATGCATAAACACTTAATAATCCGACATTGATATCATGCCTTAATCAAATTTGTCCATTTCTTAGTCAAGAGTTCTTACCATATCAATTAATAAGAACAGCTTATTTAAAATCCATTTGATTTAACAAATTTAGACATGCTTGATCTAGTATGATACAATTAGCATAGATCTATCATAAACAGCTCATAAATAAAGAACTTTAATTTAATTCACGCTCAATAACAAGAGAACAGAATTCAATTGCACAAAAGTGCTAATTTCAATAATCAATAAAGACGTGAATAATCATCAATAATTATTCACTAATATGCTTTGAAAATAATAACTCAAGTTGAGTTAGGAAAAACTGCCTCGATCGTAGAGGTTACAAACTACGAAAATAAATTTCTATCCATTATGTAGTTAAAATATCTTCCTTTGAGAGACCTATAATTAGTCTTTCAATTAGTCATTGCATAACATCGATTATGTAACCACATAGATATCATACATTACAATAAGTTCTTATAAACATTATCATGTCTAGATAGTGTTATTAACGACTACCTTTAATTCACATAATATTATTAACTTAGATAATATTAATTCACCTTCTAGTATTATTGGTTCACTAATAATACTTTAAATCATTTACTAACATTTTATTCACTTACTAATATTATTAATCATTTAATAATATTTTATCCCTTTACTAATATTATTAATCATTTAATAATATTTTATTCACTTACTAATATTATTAATCATTTAATAATATTTTATTTAATCTCAAATATTATTATTTAATAATAATACTCTAATCTAATATTTTTATTTACATAACAACATCATATTATAATATTATTAGTATTTTAATAATATTCCAATGATTTATTAAATTAATAAACAATTTATTCTAATTGTTCATCCTTTAATAACCTCTTATTTAATATCCATAAAAGGTCATAAGTAATATTTATTATTATAAATTACCAAAATGCCCTAATATAGTCATGATATAATATATTATAAGCATTCAAGCATAAAAATCATATTTTTCTCATTAAAGACATCATTTAACTATTTATTTCTTTTTATTTACAACCTAATCATTTTAGGAAAAATAGCAAACCGATTCCAAAATTTCTCACTTCGGATTTTAATGAATATGAACCAACAATGATCCTCTAATTTTTCTAGAATTTTAGAAAATGATTTACTATTTTTAAAGTGCTCAAAACACTCGATCTTGCTCTATTTTTAAAAAATTGAGTTTTCCTCGGAAAAAATCTAAAATTTTCATGGTATGCTCTTTTAACATATATGACGCCATCAGAAAATTTTGGAATTTTCCGAAGTGTATACACAAAGTGATATATTCAGTAGGATAATATTTATGGAGTCCTTTACGGAAATAGTCATTACGCACAATATATAACTCGAAACGTGTCCGTTCTTTTTCCTACGCCGTAGATAACTTCATAAGGTACCTCTGTAATATTTTTCCAGATTTTTAGAAGACAAGGAACTAGCCAAACAGCCTCATGAAAAACAAGTCAAGAGCTGATTTTGGATTTCAAGGCTTTAGCATATAAAGTGGACTGCTTTTGTAAAAAAAATCTCAAAGGTTTCAAAACATGCTATATTTGTGATCTACCACTTGGGTTTACTAGATAACTCATGTATCTAGCACCCCTTCGACGGATCATAATTCCAAGTTGTAGAACTTGAGTTACACAAGATTTAGTGGAAGAAAATAAGAGTTTTCACCCTTGGAGAACATATGCTCATTTTCTTCCTCTAAGTCTTTGATCTAACACTCAAGATACTTAGTTCCATGCATGATGGTATGTATAACTAGTGTATCTTGAGTAGTTGTACATAACCCCATCAAAACTCAAGCTATCAAAACAAGGTAAGAGAAGAAGATGAAGGTACATTATACCTTGACTTAGTGGCTACCTTCCTTGATTTTCCAAAGTAACTAATAAACTTAGGGGGCATAAACCACTAGAACTCCTATAATTCTTCTTCCTATGGCTGAAATTATCTCTTTCTTTTCTCTCTTTGAAGTTTGCTAGCTTGGGAGCAAGAGGTAAAAGAAGAAGATGAAGAAGATGGAGAGAAAATGAGATGTTGGAAGAATGAATTGTGTTTACAAAATGAAATGGCCAATTCATTAATAATTCTCCCACAATTATTTTGTTGCCCATTAGGTAAAAACTTTGTATTATTACTTACCTTAGGTTAAACATGATTAAATGTGCATAATGGAGTGGCAACCAATGGGAGCCTTACAACATTGTCCTTATGTTTATTCATGTCTACTAATGGACAAGCTAGATTAATTAATCCACTTAGGATCCTCATAATATCCACCATTTAGCTTTTATTTTAAATGCCCAATTTTGATTAATCAAATGTCTAGAATACCCCCAATCAAGTGGGCTAAGTATTAGATTACAATTTATTTTCCTTGGGCTTTTCTTTTAATTGATTTGGGCTAGATAAAAATATAGTCCAACAATTTTAATAATGTTACCCAATTTGATAATTTAGGGCTTTCATCTCCAATCATATGAAGTTTAATTACTTATACATATGATTTTATCTCATAACCTAATTAGATTTACAAGAATTAGGTTTAAAATTATTAGTCACTTGAAATACTAAGTTTACCCACTTAAGTTAGTATACGTATAAAATACTAACTTTTTCGTGTTACCATAACCCTTAGGTTATTTAATATCCTTACCTAATGTATAATTAGGTCACAAGGCTTTCATTTTTAATGAAATCCATAAATGTATGTATCCATATATAATACAAAGTTTAAAAAAAAAATGTACATACATACATGGTGACTTAAGATTCACGGTTATTACATCGGTCATCCAGTTAACACGCAAACACAGGCAATGGCACCGCATAGGCAATAGACACGCGTTACAACTGACGAGACTCGATCCGATATACGGAGTCCGAGTTCGAGCCCCGTACGTCTAACTTGAGAAAACTTAGGAAAATAGTCGAAAAAGAGACCAAAACACGCCTCGGTCATCCAGTTAACACGCAAACACAGGCAATAACACCGCATAGGCAATAAACAAGCGTTACAATTGACGGGACTCGATTCCAATCTACGGAGCCCGAGTTTGAGCCTCGTATGCCTAACTTGAGAAAACTTAGGAAAATAGTCGAAAAAGAGACCAAAACCCGCCTCGGTTGTCCGAACGACACGCAAACATAGGCAATAGTACCGCATAGGCAATAGACACGCGTTACAACTAACGGGACTCGATTCTGATATACGGAGACCGAGTTCGAGCCCCGTACGCCTAGCTTGAGAAAACATAGGAAAATAGTCGAAAAAGAGACCAGAACCCGCCTCGGTCATCCAGTTAACACACAAACATACGCAATAGGACCGTATAGCCAATAGACATGCGTTACAACTGACGGGACTCAATTCCGATCCACGGAGCCCGAGTTCGAGTCCTGCACGCCTAACTTGAGAAAATTTAGGAAAATAGTCAAAAAAGAGACCAAAACCTGCCTCAGTCGTCCGAACGACACGTAAACACAGGCAATAACACCGCATAGGCAATAGACACGCGTTACAACTGACGGGACTTGATTCCGATATACGGAGTCCGAGTTCGATCCACGTACGCCTAACTTGAGAATACTTAGTAAAATAGTCTAAAAAGAGACAAAAACCCACCTCAGTCATCCACTTAACACGCAAACACAGGCAATAGCACAGCATAGGCAATATACATGCGTTAAAACTGACGGGACTTGATTTCAATCTACGGAGCTTGAGTTCGAGCCTCGTACGCCTAACTTGAGAAAACTTAGGAAAATAGTCAAAAAAGAGACCAAAACCCGCCTCATCCATCCGGTTAACATGAAAACACAGAAATAACACCAAGATAGGAAATAGACACGCATAACCGACGGGACTCGATTCCGATCGATGGAGCCCGAAGTTCGAACCCGTCGCGCCTAACTTGAGAAAACTTAGGAAAATAGTCAAAAAAGAGACTAAAACCCGCCTCGGTCATCCAGTTAACACAAAAACACAGGACTTGATTCCGATATACAGAGCCCGAGTTCAAACCCTGTACGCCTAACTTTAGAAAACTTAAGAAAATAGTCGAAAAAGTGACCAAAACCCGCCTCGGTCATCCAGTTAACACGCAAACATAGGAAATAGCACTGCATAGGCAATAGACATGTGTTACAACTAACGGGACTCGATTCTGATATACGGAGCTCGAATTCGAGCCCCGTACGTCTAACATAAGAAAACTTAGGAAAATAGTCGAAAAAGATACCAAAACACGCCTCGTTAGTTCTAACGACACACGAACATAGGCAATTGCACCGCGTAGGCAATAGACACGCGTTACAACTGACGGGACTCGATTCTGATATACGGAGTCCGAGTTCAAACCCCGTATGCCTAACTTGAGAAAACATAGGAAAATAGTCGAAAAAGAGACCAAAACCCGCCTCGGTCATCTAGTTAACACTCAAACATAGAAAATAGCACCGCATAGGAAATAGACACGTGTTACAACTGACGGGACTCGATTCCGATCTACGGAGCCCGAGTTCGAGGCCCATATATCTAACTTGAGAAAACTTATGAAAATAGTCAAAAATGAAACAAAAACCCGCCTTGGTTGTCCGAATGACACGCAAACACAGGCAATAGCACCGCGTAGGCAATAGGCACGCGCTACAACTGACAGGAATCGATTCCGATATACGGAGCCCGAGGTCGAGCCCCGTATGCCTAACTTGAGAAAACTTAGGAAAATAGTAAAAAAAGAGACCAAAACCCGCCTCAGTCATCCAGTTAACACGCAAACACAGGGAATAACACCACATAGGCAATAGACACATGTTACAACTGACGGGACTCGATTCCAATCTACGGAGCCCGAGTTCGAGCCCCATACGCTTAACTTGAGAAAACTTAGGAAAATAGTCAAAAAAGAGACGAAAACCCGCCTCGGTCGTCCAATCGACAAGCAAACATAGGCAATAGCATCGCGTAGGCAATAGACAAGCGTTACAACTAACGGGACTCGATTCTCATATACAGAGCCCGAGTTCTAGCCCCGTATGCCTAACATGAGAAAACTTAAGAAAATTGTCGAAAAAGATACCAAAACCCACCTCGATCGTTCGAACGACACACGAACATAGGCAATAGCACCGCGTAGGCAATAGACACGCGTTACAACTGACGGGACTCGATTCCGATATACGGAGTCCAAGTTCTAGCCCCGTACGCCTAACTTGAGAAAACTTAGGAAAATAGTCGAAAAAGAGACTAAAACCCACCTCGGTCATCCAGTTAACACGCAAAGCCAGGCAATAGCACCGCATAGGCAATAGACACACGTTACAACTGATGGGACTAGATTCCGATATACGGAGTCCGAGTTCGAGCCACGTACGCCTAACTTGAGAAAACTTAGTAAAATAGTCTAAAAAGAGACCAAAACCCGCCTCAGTCATCCACTTAACACGCAAACACAGGCAATAGCACCGCATAGGCAATAGACATGCGTTACAACTGACGAGACTCGATTCTGATCTACGGAGCTTTAGTTTGAGCCCCGTACGCCTAACTTGAGAAAACTTAGGAAAATAGTCAAAAAAGAGACCAAAAGCCGCCTTGGTCATCCAGTTAACATGAAAACACAGGAAATAACACCGCATAGGAAATAGACACGCGTTACAACTGACGGGACTCGATTCCGATCTCTGGAGCCCGAGTTCGAACCTTGTACGCCTAACTTGAGAAAACTTAGGAAAATAGTCGAAATAGCACCGCGTAGGCAATAGACATGCGTTACAATTGATGGGACTTGATTCCGATATACAGAGCCCGAGTTCAAACCCCATATGCCTAACTTGAGAAAACTTAAGAAAATAGTCGAAAAAGAGACCAAAACCTTCCTCGGTCGTCCGAACGACACGCAAATATAGGCAATAGCACCGTGTAGGCAATAGAAATGTGTTACAACTGACGGGACTCAATTCCGATATACGGAGCCGAAGTTCGAGCCCCGTACGCCTAACTTGAAAAAACTTAGGAAAATAATCAAAAAAGAGACCAAAACCCGCCTTGTTCATCCAGTTAACACGCAAACATAGGCAATAGCACCGCATAGGCAATTGAATTGTGTTACAACTGACGGGACTCGATTCTGATTAACGGAGCCCGAGTTCGAGCCACATACGCCTAACTTGAGAAAATATAGGAAAATAGTCAAAAAAGAGACTAAAACACGCCTCAGTCGTTCGAACGACACGTAAATACAGGCAATAGCACTGCATAGGCAATAGACACGTGTTACAATTGACGGGACTTGATTCCAATATACGGAGCCCGAGTTCGAGCCCTGTACGCCTAACTTGAGAAAACTATGGAAAATAGTCAAAAAAGAAACCAAAACCCGCCTCGGTCGTCTGAACGACAAACAACCACAGGCAATAGACACGTGTTACAACTGACGGGACTTGATTACGATCTACGGAGCCTGAGTTCGAGCCACGTATGCCTAACTTGAGAAAACTTAGGAAAATAGTCGAAAAAGAGATCAAAACCCGCCTCGGTCATCCAGTTAACACGCAAACACAGGAAATAGCACAACATAAGCAATAGACACGTGTTATAACTGACGGGACTCGATTCCGATCTACGAAGCCCGAGTTCGACACCCGTACGCCTAACTTAAGAAAACATAGGAAAATAGTTGAAAAAGAGACTAAAACCCACCTCGATCATCTAGTGGACATGCAAACACATGCAATAGCACCGCATAGGCAATAGACATGCGTTACAATAGATGGGACACGATTCCGATCTACGGAGCCCGAGTTCGAGCCCCGTACGTCTAACTTGAGAAAACTTAGGAAAATAGTCAAAAAAGAGACCAGAACTCGCCTCGGTCATCCAGTTGACATGAAAACACATGCAATAGCACCGCATAGGCAATAGACACGCGTTACAACTAACGGAACTCGTTTCCGATATATAGAGCCCCAGTTCAAGCCTCGTACGCCTAACTTGAGAAAACTTAGGAAAATAGTCAAAAAAGAGACCAAAACCCACCTCGTTCATCTAGTTAACACACAAACATAGGCAATAGCACCGCGAATGCAAAAGACACACGTTACAATTGACAGGACTCGATTCCGATCTACGGAGCCTGAGTTTGAGCCCCGTACGCCTAACTTGAGAAAACTTAGAAAAATAGTCGAAAAAGATACCAAAACCCGCCTCGGTCATTTGAATGACACACGAACATAGGCAATAGCACCGCGTAGGCAATAGACACACATTACAACTGATGGGACTCGATTTCGATATACGGAGTCCAAGGTCGAGCCCCGTACGCCTAACTTGAGAAAACATAGAAAAATAGTCAAAAAAGAGACCAAAACTCACATCGGTCATCCAGTTAACACAGAAAGATAGGCAATAGCACCGCATAGGCAATAGACACGCATTACAATTGACAGGACTCGATTCCGATCTACGGAGCCAGAGTTCAAGCCCCGTACGCCAAACTTGAGGAAACTTAGGTCAAAAAAGAGACCAAAACCCGCCTCGATTATCCGAACGACACGAAAACACAGACAATAGAACCGCATAGGCAATAGATACGCGTTACAACTGACGGGACTTGATTCTGATCTATGGAGCCCGAGATCGAGCCCCGTACGCTTAACTTGAGAAAAACTTAGGAAAATAGTTGAAAAAGTGACCAAAACCAGTCTCGGTCGTCTGAATGACACACAAACATAGGCAATTGCACCGCGTAGGAAATAGACACGCGTTACAACTGACGGGACTCGATTCTGATCTGCGGAGCTGAAGTTCAAGCCTCGTACGCCTAACTTGAGAAAACTTAGGAAAATAGTCGAAAAAGTGACCAAAACCCGCCTCGGTCGTCTGAACGACACACAAACATAGGCAATTGCACCGCGTAGGAAATAGACACGCATTACAACTGACGGGACTCGATTCCGATCTGCGGAGCTCAAGTTCAAGCCTCGTACGCCTAACTTGAGAAAACTTAGGAAAATAGTCGAAAAAGTGACCAAAACCCGCCTCGTTCATCCAGTTAACACGCAAACACGGGCAATGGCACCGCATAGAAAACTCAGATTAAATTATGAAGAGTATGACACATTCCATGACTTGAGTTTAATCTAGGATATTAAGGTTAAAAGGATTAAATTACATTGAAACATTGGTCACGAAAAGGTTGCATCGAATCATCGATCTTATTATTACTTGGGTAGCAATGATGCATTACTAGATGTCAGCTCACTATTTATAATTTTATAATATGATTTTAAAATTATTGCCAACGTAATAATAACCTATAGGTCACACATAGAACGTTATTTAAAAGGGAATTAATTTAAATTTTAAGGATTTAAATATATTAATATGATTAATAGTATTTAAATCACTTAATTTAAATTAAAAGGATAATTTGTATATATGTATATTAATTAAGTAAGACTTAATTAAGAGATATATATATATAAATTCGATTTTATAAAATTAGGTTTTGATTTGATTAATTCCTTTTAACTACTATATATATGATATGTAGCAATACTTAGGTAAGATATCATAATTGAAAAACCCTAGCCGCTCTTAGAGAGAGACTAGAGAGAAAACAGCTTGAAAAATCCATTCCTTTTGGTGGCTAGTACCGCAAGTCCTTCTTATTGCAGTAATCGCTCGACGGTTCGTCAGGCGGGCGCTCGTGGTGGATACCGTGAGAGCGCAATCGGTTTGTATCATGCGTTGAGATTCGAGGCGCAATGGTTTGATTCTCGCTTTTTGTTTATATCTCGTATAATCTCTAAACCTCTCAATTAATTGATTTTCGCATGGATCCTGCTTTTAGGTTTCAAAATTGCTTTAAAATTTTAATTTCACCGTATGCTTCGCATCAAGCCCAACAAAGGGTATCGAGCTACTTGCAAAAAAAGATTAATTCAGATTACGTGTTTTAATTGTATTCGATATATATGATATATGATGATGCATGTTTACCGATATAAAATTGAATATATGATATTCCGTTGAATGTGTATTCTGGTAATATATATGATGATACTGTTAATCGTATCTTTAATCGGTGGAATAACAATATAACTATTCTAATCGGATTAGAAGCATGAAGAATCGTTTTAATATGATTAATCAAAACTGGAAATATATGATAAATTCTGGGTGTACTGTTATTCATTTTAATATGATTAAATCAAAACTGGAAATATATGATAAATTCTGGGTGTACTGTTATTCGTTTTAATATGATTAAATCAAAACTGGACATATATGATTTGTTATTATGGGTGTTTTGGTGGATTAAAATGTATGATTCTCAAACTGCTTTGAGAGATTCAGATGGAAAAATCTGCAATACGTAATGTAGTTCAAATTTTTTCAGGTATTTGCCGAACTCCACTGAATCGACCGATCAATGAGACCACCACCCACCGATCGATCACGATCGGACCACCGCCAGAGGAGACTTCTCGACCCCCTGTCAGAAGCGCATTTATGGTCGTGTCCCTTATATTTTATATATAGTTTTCTTTAATTATATATAAATTGTTATGTGCTTATTGTGATATGCATGGTGCATGCTATGGCCTTTTGACCCATAGGTTAGTGGTTTTGGTTTTGAAATACTACCGCATGTCGTGCCTTTCTATAAATTCTAATGTAATATTCTCTTCTCATCTAAATCCCCTCGAATGTAACTCGAGGTTTCTTTATGTCATGTAATAATCAGAATTGATGAAGATGTCAAGATGGAGAACACAATGGAAAGATGATGATGGAGAGGAGGCGATGCTAGAGGAAGATCCAAGGAAGTTATTTATTTTAAGATCTTTTACCACCTTAGATTGACCTTCAATCTTTAATTAGCTTGAAAAGATCGATGATGGATTGGGCCATAATCGCGACACATTTAATTTTGCACTTTATTTATGCTTGTATGTGATATGATATGATTAATAATGTGCATGCTTAACAAGATTAAAATTGGTGAGATCTAAATTAATAAAATCCTCATTAAATTATTAAGTCTAAATCGATGCCTTCCAATGAATAACACTCATCAAGACCTTGATCAATAGATGTAGGTTTGCCAAAGCAAAGTACCCTATTTATTTAGGTAAGATGCGATAGGATAATTGTGATATCCAAACTATTAAAATCATTGGGGCCCGACTTAACTAAGTTATCTCAATAGGATTGTGGACTTAGAGGCATAGAGTTTGGTTGGTACCATTAGATGGACTAGAAACAAATGTTGTTTACCAAACTATCCAGAGTTATATATGATATAATTGACAAAGGGTTGTCTACCTAAATAATTATGTTTTGAGAGAATAGCCAAAGCTAACTTAAGGCATAATGAAATATGGATCTTGGCTCACTAGAAAGATTTAATAGAAAATGCTTTCCTAATTAATGGTGAGGGCTATTAATTTGAATAAAATAGTGGGAGGTATATTTTGAATGTACTATTATCAATTATATAATATCAACTCAGAATTTGACTTATTATTGTTGCACTTATAAATTGTAGATATCAAATGGCAAACAACAACAACACAAATAGTCTTTCATTACGATCACCCTTGAAAAGGACAAGCTAAGTGGAATTAATTTCCTCGATCGGCATAGAACTTGAGGATTGTCCTCAAACAAGAGCGTAAGCTATATGTCCTTGATGGGCCCATTCCTCGCAAAGACCAAATGTCATCGCACCACGCAAGGAGCACAATGTTTACAAGAAGCATCAAGATGATGCTCGATGTGAGTTGTGTCATGCTAGCAACCATGAACGCCGAGCTTCGTAAGCAACATGAGTTAATGGATGCTTATGAGATGATCGAGCATCTCAAGAAATTGTTCAAGGGCATGCTCGACAGAGAGGTATGATACAAGCAAGGCGTTGTATCACCGCAAAATGGGTGAACGTGATCCAGCTTGGTCCACATGTGTCAAAATGATTGGGTATATTGAGTACCTTGATAGGTTGGGTTTTCCAATCACTCCTAAGCCCAAACTAACCTTTGTTTTGCAATCTTTGAACAAAGCCTACTCTCAATTTGTTATGAACTATCTTATGAATGAAATTGAGAAACCCTCATCGAAAGTTGTTGAGCATGTTAAGAACCGCCGAGAACAACATGAAAAAGGCAGACCCGCCCCCATAATGATGATGGTGCAAAAGGGGAATGCTAAGGAAATTGGAAAGGCAAGAAGAAGATAGATCTAAATCTTTTGCCAAACCCAATTCCAAAACCAAACAGCTTTAAAACCTAAAGGTGGGGTGGCTAAAGAAGGTGAATGTCACTTCGGGAAAAACCCGACACCGGAAAAGGAACCGCTATGCTTATCTCGAAGAAGTGAAGAAAAGAAAAGGAAGTACGACTTCGATTCGTATATATGTTATAGAAGTCAACTTATCTACTTCTACATCATGGGTATTGGATAATCGGATGTGGTTCTCACATTTGTGTTAATGTGCAGGGACTCAAGGAGTAGAACTTTATGAAAGGAGAGGTCGACCTACGAGTTGGAAATAGAGCAAAAGTCACAGACCGGCCGTAGGAACTTATCATTTATCTTTGCCCACCGGGCTAGTTTTAGAATTAGAAGATTGTTATTTTGTGCCTCGCTATAAGCAAAAACATTTATTTCGCTTTCTTGTTTGGACAAGAAAGGTTTTTCATTTATAATAAAGAACAATCGTTGTTTGTTTTACTTAAATGATATTTGTTATGGTGTTGCACAAATTGTTTAACTGGCCTCTATATTCTTGATTTAGAAATGCCTATCTATAACATAAATACAAAACGATTTAAATCAAATGATTCAAATCCGACATATCTCTCGCATCGCTGCTTAGGCCATATAAATGAGAAACGATATCCAAACTCCATAAAGATGGGTTCTTGGATTCATTTGATTTTGAATCATATGAGAAATGCGAGTCTTGTTTATTAGGCAAGATGACTAAAGCCCCTTTCACCGGACACAAGTGAACGGCTAGCGATGTATTGGGACTTATACATAGTGATGTATGTGGACCCATGAGTTCAAGTAGCAAGAGGTAGGTTTTATTACTTCATTACATTTATCGATGACTTTAGTAGATATGGATATGTGTATCTTATGAGACACAAATCAATCTTTGAAAAGTTCAAGGAATTCAAGAATGAAGTTCAAAACCAATTTGGCAAAAGCATAAAAGCCCTTCGATCCGATCGAGGAGGTGAATACTTAAGCCAAGACTTTGATGACCTTCTAAAGGAGTGTGGTATTATATCACAAATCACTCCACCGAACACCGCAATGGAATGGTGTATCCGAGAGGAGGAATCGAACCTTGTTGGACATGGTACGATCAATGATGAGTCATGCAGATCTTCCAATAAGCTTCGGGGTCATGCCCTAGAGATACCAGATTTCACACTTAACCGTGTTCCTACAAAGACGGTTCGTAAGACACCATATGAAATGTGGACCGGAAACGCCCTAAGATAAGTCGCTCATGAAGATTTGGGGTTGCGAGGCGCTCAGAAACGCCCTGAATTCTCGACAAGCTCTGACCCAAATCGACAAATGTAATTTTGTGGGATACCCAAAGGAAACAAAAGGGTATTATTTCTACAAACCTTCCGAGAACAAAGTGGTTGTTGCTCGAATCGGTATTTTTCTAGAAAGAGAATTTGTCTCTAAAGGAAACAAAGGGGAGGAAAGTAGAACTCAAGAAATTCGAGAACCACAAAATATCATTGAACTCGAAGTTGAACATGAGCAGAACCACAAGAAATTGTGGAAAGTGAACTCGCCAAATTACACAAGTCATTCAGAGATCCGTAGGACACGCCAAGAGCCCGAGAGATATTATGGATATCTTGTGACTCAAAACGGCGGCGTGATGCTCATAGATCAAGATGAGCCCGCTTCCTACCAAGAAGCTATGAATGGACCAGATTCTCGAGAAATGGCTTGAAGCCATGAAATCGAGATGGACTCCATGTATACTAACCAAGTATGGACTCGCTGATCCACCAAGGGGTAAAACCAATTGGTGCAAGTGGGTTTTCAAGAAGAAACCGATATGGATGGTAATGTACAAACCTATAAAGGCCGATCGGTAGCAAAAGGTTTCAAACAAATTCAAGGTGTTGACTATGATGAAACCTTCTCTCCAAAGGGCAATGGTTAAATCCATCGATCTTACTTGCTATCGCAGCCTTTTTATGATTACAAATCAAGCAGATGGATGTCAAAACGCTTTCCTTAACGGAAATCTCCTCGAGGATGTGTATATGACACAACCCGAGGGTTTTGTCACCCAAAGGATGCCGGAAAGGTATGTAAGTCGCAAATGATCCATTTATGGATTGAAGCAAGCCTCTGAGTTGGAATCTTCGATTTGATGAAGCAACCAAAGAATTTGGCTTTATTAAAATGAAGATGAACCTTGTGTATATAAGAAGGTTAGTGGGAGTCACATTGTATTCCTAGTATTATATGTTGATGACATATTAATTATTGGGAATGACATTCCTTCCTTACAGTGTCAGAAAAACATGGTTAGGAAAATGTTTCTCCATGAAAGATTTGGGCGATGTCGCTTACATTTTAGGTATCAAGATCTATAGAGATAGATCAAGAAAATGCTCTACCTAAGTCAAAGTACATATATTGATAAAGTGTTGAAACGGTTCAAAGATGCAAGAGGCGAAAAGAGGAAACTTACCCGTGACTCATGGTGTAAAGATCTCTAAGGCCCAATGTCCTAAATCACAAGATGATGAGGAGCGATATGAGAAAGATCCCTTATGCTTCTAAGAATTGGATCTATTATGTATGCAATGATATGTACTGTCTCGGATGTCTCAGATGCTTTGAGCATGACGAAGCAGATACTAATCGAATCTGTGTGAAGGTCATCGACAAAGATAGCCAAGAATATCCTCAAGCACCGAAAAGGACTAAGGATTCATTCTTGGTATATGGAGGTGAAGACGAACTAGCAAAGAAGGGTTACACAGATGTTAGTTTCAGACCGACAATGATGACTATAAGTCTCAACCAGTTTTGTGTTTTGCCTTAATGGTGGTGTCGTTAATGGAAAAGTTCAAGCAAGAGATGAGTCGATTCTACAACAGAGGCCGAGTATATTGTCGCTTCTAGTGCAAAAATGCAAGGAGGTCAGATGGATTAAAAAGTTCATCATCGAACTTGGTGTTGTTCCAACCATTGTTGATCCGGCTGTTTATACCGTGATAATAATGGAGCCATTGCACAAAGCTAAGGAACCCAGATCTCACCAACGATCCAAGCATATACTTAGGCGGTACCATCTCATCCGTGAAATCATTGATAGAGGAGATGTACATATAGGAAGAGTGCCAACAGATGATAATGTTGCGCATCCACTAACCAAGGCTTTGTCGCAAAGTAGGCTACCGACTTCACCACACTAGTTCCATGGGTATTAGATACATGAGTGATCGGCTCTAGTGCAAGTGGGAGACTCATTAGAGTTTATGCCCTAGAGGCCAATTATTTGATATAATTGCTTAACGCTTTGATATTATATTTGATTGAATAAATATATGATTTTATTATGGTTTTATTTATCATAATATAATTGTTAACATAATAAAATTCCTTAGAATAGTGATACAAATTATATAGTTTCAAGTATGTGACTTGAACATGAGATTATATATTACCATTAGTATCGTTGTTCTTAAATGTCCTTAGTCGAGTATCATTGTTGATGGGACAACAATGATGCATGGAGACTAGTATGTGGATCGATCGATGACCAAATCTCATCGGTCATAAATATATGAGATATTAAGTCAATGCATAGGTATATGTTAGAGAACGTATGTACTAGATGTACCCACCATGAGAATTTATATGGAGCATTATGCTAAGTGTCATTAGCAATTCTCATAGTGACAATGATGTAATGGTCCTCCGACCGAAATCGCTATATTACTACACGAGAATTTATGTACTTTGATATCATCAAATGTCACCTTTAATAGGGTGGACTATAAAGGTGATTATTGGGTTCATCATTAATCGTGGTGAGAAATATGAGTGATCTAGATGGAATTTAACCATCCTATATATTATGGGTGATATCCATAGGTTTCTTGATTGAGTAGACTATGAAATGCATGGCCATGCTCAAATAGTGATTTGTTTCATATAGTCTACTCATTGATCAAGAAAACTCGATTAAATTATGAAGAGTATGACACATTCCATGACCTCGAGTTTAATCTAGGATATTAAGGTTAAAAGGATTAAATTACATTGAAACATTGGTCACGAAAAGGTTGCATCGAATCATCGATCTTATTATTACTTGGGTAGCAGTGATGCATTACTAGATGCCGCTTACTGTTTATAATTTTATAATATGATTTTAAAATTATTGCCAACGTAATAATAACCTATAGGGTCACACACATAGAACGTTATTTAAAAGGGAATTAATTTAAATTTTAAGGATTTAAATATATTAATATGATTAATAGTATTTAAATCACTTAATTTAAATTAAAAGGATAATTTATATATATGTATATTAATTAAGTAAGACTTAATTAAGAGATATATATATATAAATTCGGATTTTATAAAATTAGGTTTTGATTTGATTAATTCCTTTTAACTACTATATATATGATATATAGCAGCTACTTAGGGTAAGATATCATAATTGAAAAACCCTAAGCCGTTCTTAGAGAGAGACTAGAGAAAAACAGCTTTCAAAAAATCCATTCCTTTTGGTGGCTAGTACCGCAAGTCCTTCTTATTGCAGTAATCGCTCGACTCTAAACCTCCTAATTAATTAATTTTCGATGGATCCTGCTTTTAGGGTTTCGAAATTGCTTAAAATTTTAATTTCATCATCAAGGCGCTTTCTGCTGTCAAGCCCATTGACATGCAAACACATGCAATAGCACCGACAAATGATAGACACACATTACAACTAACGGAACTTGTTTCCGATCTACGTGAGCCCGGGAGTTCGAGCCTCGTATGCCTAACTTGAGAAAACTTAGGAAAATAGTCGAAAAAGAGACCAAAATCCGTCTTCGCCCATCCGGGCTTTTCGCAAACACGTGCAATAAAGCACCCCATAAGCAATAGACTTATTACAGCTAACTGGACTCGATTCCGATCAACGAAGCCCGAGTTCGAGCCACGTACGCCTAACTTGAGAAAACATAGGAAGATAGTTAAAAAAGAGATTAAAACACGCCTCAGTCGTCCGAACGACACGCAAACACAAGCAATAGCACCGCATAGACAATAGACACGCGTTACAACTGATGGGAGTCGATTCCGATCTACGGAGCCTAAGTTCGATCCCCGTACGCCTAACTTGAGAAAACTTAGGAAAATAGTCAAATAGAGACCAAAACCCGCTTCATCATCCGAAACAACACGCAAACATATAGGAAATAGTACCGAGGCAATAGACAAAGAAATGGACTTGACTCCATTCCGATCTACTTGAGTTCCCGAGTTCGAGCCCCAGACGCCTAACTTCGAAAACTTAGGAAAATAGTAGAAAAAGAGACCAAAACCGCCTCGATCGTCCGTCACGAAATAGCACCGCGTAGGCAATAGACACGCACAACACGACGGGGTTCGATTCCGATCTACTTGAGCCCGAGTTCGATCCTCGACGCCTAACTTGAGAAAACTTAGGAAAATAGTTGAAAAATAGACCAAAACTCACCTCACCGT
The DNA here is from genome assembly GCA_020205605.1 of Panax ginseng. Classification (NCBI taxonomy): domain Eukaryota; kingdom Viridiplantae; phylum Streptophyta; class Magnoliopsida; order Apiales; family Araliaceae; genus Panax; species Panax ginseng. The sequence goes on from CM035141.1 coordinate 48,653,360, forward strand.
CGTCGAACGGAAACACAGTAATAACGATAAGCAATAGACACACGCTATAACATATGGGACTCGATTCGATCTACGAGTTCGAGCCCCAGACGCGCCTAACTTGAGAAAACTTAGGAAAATAGTTAAAAAGAGACCAAAACCCGCCTCGATTATCCAGCTTAAGACGCAAAAATAGGAATAGCACCGATAGGCAATAGACATTAGCATTTACAACTTACGGAGTCGATTCCAATCTACTTGAGCCCGAGATCGAGCCCCGTACGCCTAACTTAAGAAAACTTAGGAAAATAGTCGAAAAAGAGACCAAAATTCGCCTCGGTCGTCTGAATAACATGTAAACATAGGCAATAGCACCGCGTAGGTAATAGACACGCGTTACAACAGACGGGACTCAATTCCAATCTGTGGAGCCCGAGTTCGAGCCCCGTACGCCTAACTTGAGAAAACTTAGGAAAATAGTCAAAAAAGAGACCAAAACCCGCCTCGGTCATCCAGTTGACATGCAAATATATGAAATAGCACCGCATAGGCAATATACAAGTGATACAACTGACAGGACTCAATTCTAATCTACGAAGCCCGAGTTCGAGCCCCGTACGCCTAACTTGAGAAAACTTAGGAAAATAGTCGAAAAAGAGACCAAAACCTGCCTCGATCGTCCGAACAACATGCAAACACAGGAAATAGCACCGCATAGGCAATAGACATACGTTACAACTGATGAGACTAAATTCCGATCTACGGAGCCCGAGTTCGAGCCCCGTACGTCTAACTTGAGAAAACTTAGGAAAATAGTCGAAAAATAGACCAAAACCTGCCTCAGTTATCCAAAGGACACGCAAACATAGGCAATAGCACCGCGTAGGCAATAGAGACACGTTACAACTAACGGGACTCGATTTCGATATACGGAGCCCGAGTTTAAGTCCCGTACGCCTAACTTGAGAAAACTTAGGAAAATAGTCGCCTCGGTCATCAAGTTAACATGCAAACACAGTCAATAGCACCGCATAGGCAATAGACACGCGTTACAACTGACGAGACTCGATTCCGATCTACGGAGCCCAAGTACGAGCCACGTACGCCTAACTTCAGAAAACTTAGGAAAATAGTCGAAAAAGAGACCAAAACCAGACTCAGTCGTCCGAACGACAAGTAAACACAGGCCATAACACCGCGTAGGTAATAAACACGCGTTATAACTGTCGAGAATCAATTCAGATATATACAGAGCCCGAGTTCGAGACCCGTACGCCTAACTTGAGAAAACTTAGGAAAATAGTCAAAAAAGAGACCAACACACGCCTCGGTCATCTGAACGACACGCAAACACAGGCAATAGTACCGCGTAGGCAATAGACACGCGTTACAACTAATGGGACTCGATTCCGATCTATGGAACCTAAGTTCAAGCCCCGTACGCCTAACTTGAGAAAACTTAGGAAAATAGTTGAAAAGGAGACCAAAACCCGCCTCGGTCGTCCAGTTAACATGTAAACATAGGCAATAGCACTGCATAGGCAATAGACACGCGATACAACTAACGGGACTCAATTCCGATCTACGAAGCCCGAGTTCGAGCCCCGTACGCCTAACTTGAGAAAAAATAGGAAAATAGTCGAAAAAGAGACAAAAATCCAACTTGGTCGTCTGAATAACACGCAAACATAGGCAATAGCACCGCGTAGGCAATAGACACGCGTTACAACTGACGGTACTCAATTCCGATCTACAAAGCCCTAGTTCGAGCCCTGTATGCCTAACTTGAGAATACCTAGGAAAATAGTTGAAAAAGAGACCAAAACCCGCCTCGGTCATCCAGTTAACACACAAACACATGTAATAGCACCGCATAGGCAATAAACACGTGATATAACTGACGGGACTCAATTCCGATCTACGGAGACCGAGTTCGAGCCCCGTACGCCTAACTTGAGAAAACTTAGGAAAATAGTCGAAAAAGAGACCAAAACCTGCCACGGTCATACAGTTAACATGCAAACATAGGAAATAGCACCACATAGGAAATAGACACTCGTTACAACTGATGGGACTCGATTCCGATCTACGGAGCCCGAGTTCAAGCCCCGTACGCCTAACTTGAGAAAACTTCAGAAAATAGTCAAAAAAGAGATTAAAACCCGTCTCGATCATCCGAACGACACGCAAACACAGGAAATAGCATCGCATAGGCAATAGACACGCGTTACAACTGACGAGACTCGATTCCGATCTACGGAGCCCGAGTTCAAGCCCCGTACGCCTAACTTGAGAAAACTTAGGAAAATAGTTGAAAAATAGACCAAAACCCGCCTCCGTCGTCCGAATGACACGCAAACACAGGCAATAGCATCGCGTAGGCAATAGACATGCGTTACAACTGATGGGACTCGATTCCGATCTACGGAGCCCGAATTCGAGCCCCGTACGCCTAACTTGAGAAAACTTAGGAAAATATTCGAAAAAGAGACCACAACCTGCCTTGGTTATCTGAATGACACGCAAATATAGACAATAGCACTGAATAGGTAATAGACATGCGTTACAACGGACGGGACTCGATTCTGATATACGAAGCCCGAGTTCGAGCCCCGTACACCTAACTTGAGAAAACTTAGGAAAATAGTCGAAAAAGATACCAAAACCCACCTCGATCATCTGAACGACACGCAAACATAGGAAATAGCACCGCGTAGAAAATAGACATGCGTTACAATTGACAGGACTCGATTCCGATATACGGAGCCCGAGTTCGAGCCCCGTACGCCTAATTTGAGAAAACTTAGGAAAATAGTCGAAAAAGAGACCAAAACCCGCCTCGGTTGTCCGAACGACACACAAACATAGGCAATTGCACCGCGTAGGCAATAGACACACGTTACAACTGACGGGACTCGATTCCGATATACGGAGCCTGAGTTCAAGCCCCGTACGCCTAACTTGAGAAAACATAGGAAAATAGTTGAAAAAGAGACCAAAACCCGCCTCGGTCATCCAGTTAACATGCAAACACAGGCAATAGCACCGCATAGGCAATAGACACGCATTACAACTGACGGGACTCGATTCCGATCTATGAAGCCCGAGTACGAGCCACGTACGCCTAACTTGAGAAAACTTAGGAAAATAGTTGAAAAATAGACCAAAACCTACCTCGGTCGTCCGAATGACACGCAAACATAGGCAATAGCACCGCGTAGGCAATAAAAATGCATTACAACTGACGGGACTCGATTCCGATCTACGGAGCTTGAGTTCGAGCCTCGTACGCCTAACTTGAGAAAACTTAGGAAAATTGTCAAAAAAGAGACCAAAACCCGCCTCGGTCATCCAGTTAACATGAAAACACAGGCAATAGCACCGCGTAGGCAATAAACACATGTTGTAATTGGTGGGACTTGATTATGATATATAGAGCCCGAGTTCAAACCCCATACGCCTAACTTGAAAAAACTTAGGAAAATTATCGAAAAAGAGACCAAAACCTTCCTCGGTCGTCTGAACGACACGCAAACATAGGCAATAGCACCGTGTAGGCAATAGACATGTGTTACAACTGACAGGACTCGATTCCAATATACGGAGCCCGAGTTCGAGCCCCGTACGCCTAACTTGAAAAAAATATCGGAAAATAGTCGAAAAAGAGACCAAAACCCGCCTCGGTCATTCAATTAACACACAAACACAGGCAATAGAACTACATAGGCAATATAATTGTGTTACAACTGATGGGACTCAAATCTGATTAACGGTGCCCGAGTTCGAGCCACATACGCCTAACTTGAGAAAACATAGGAAAATAGTCAAAAAAGAGACCAAAACATGCCTCAGTCGTTCGAACGACACGCAAATACAGGCAATAACACCGCGTAGGCAATAGACACGCGTTACAATTGACGGGACTTGATTCCGATATACGGAGCCCGAGTTCGTTCCCCGTACGCCTAACTTGAGAAAACTTAGGAAAATAGTCGAAAAAGAGACCAAAACTAGCCTTGGACATCCAGTTAACACGTAAACACATGCAATAGCACAGCATAAGCAATAGACACGCATTACAACTGACGGGACTCGATTCTGATCTACAGAGCCCGAGTTCGAGCCCCGTACGCCTAACTTGAGAAAACATAGGAAAATAGTCGAAAAAGAGACCAAAACCCGCCTCGATCGTCCGAACGACATGCAAACATAGGCAATAGCACCGCGTAGAAAATAGACACGTGTTACAACTAACGGGACTCAATTACGATATACGAAGCCCAAGTTCGTGCCCCGTACACCTAACTTGAGAAAATTTAGGAAAATAGTCAAAAAAGAGACCAAAACCTGCCTCGGACATCAAGTTAACACGTAAACACATGCAATAGCACAACATAAGCAATAGACACGCGTTACATCTGATGGGACTCGATTCTGATCTACGGAACCCGAGTTCGAGCCTCGTACACCTAACTTGAGAAAACATAGGAAAATAGTCAAAAAAGAGACCAAAACCCGCCTCGGTCATCCAGTTGACATGCAAACACATGCAATAGCACTGCATAGGCAATAGACACACATTACAACTGACGGAACTTGTTTCCGATCTACAGAGCCCGAGTTCGAGCCTCATATGCCTAACTTGAGAAAACTTAGGAAAATAGTCGAAAAAGAGACCAATATCCGTCTCGGCCATCCAGTTAACACGCAAACACAGGCAATAGCACCCCATAAGCAATAGACTTGCGTTATAACTAACGGGACTCGATTCCGATCAACGGAGCCCGAGTTCGAGCCACGTACGCCTAACTTGAGAAAACATAGGAAGATAGTTAAAAAAGAGACTAAAACACGCCTCAGTAGTCCGAACGACACGCAAACACAGGCAATAGCACGGCATAGGCAATAGACACGCGTTACAACTGATGGAAGTCGATTCCGATCTACGGAGCCAAAGTTCGATCCCCGTACGCCTAACTTGAGAAAACTTAGGAAAATAGTCGAAATAGAGACCAAAACCCGCCTCGGTCATCTGAACAACACGCAAACATAGGAAATAGTACCGCGTAGGCAATAGACATGCATTAAAATGGACGGGACTCCATTCCGATCTACGGAGCCTGAGTTCGAGCCCCGTACGCCTAACTTCAGAAAACTTAGGAAAATAGTAGAAAAAGAGACCAAAACCCGCCTCGATCGTCCGAACAACACACAAACATAGGAAATAGCACCGCATAGGCAATAGACACGCGTTACAACTGACGGGACTCGATTCCGATCTACGGAGCCCGAGTTCGAGCCCCGTACGCCTAACTTGAGAAAACTTAGGAAAATAGTTGAAAAATAGACCAAAACCCGCCTCGGTCGTCTGAATGACACGCAAACACATACAATAGCACCGCGTAAGCAATAGACATGCGTTACAATGTATGGGACTCGATTCCGATCTACGGAGCCCAAGTTCGAGCCCCGTACGCCTAACTTGAGAAAACTTAGGAAAATAGTTAAAAAAGAGACCAAAACCCGCCTCGGTCGTCCAGTTAACACACAAACACATGTAATAGCACCGCATAGGCAATAAACACGTGATATAACTGACGGGACTCAATTCCGATCTACGGAGACCGAGTTCGAGCCCCGTACGCCTAACTTGAGAAAACTTAGGAAAATAGTTGAAAAAGAGACCAAAACACGCCACTACCATACGGCTTAACACGCAAACATAGGAAATAGCACCACATAGGAAATAGACACGCGTTACAACTGATGGGACTTGATTCCGATCTACGGAGCCCGAGTTCAAGCCCCGTACGCCTAACTTCAGAAAACTTCAGAAAATAGTCAAAAAAGACATCAAAACCCGTCTCGATCGTCCGAACGACACGCAAACATAGGAAATAGCACCGCATAGGCAATAGACACGCGTTACAACTGACGAGACTCGATTCCGATCTACGGAGCCCGAGTTCAAGCCCCCGTACGCCTAACTTGAGAAAACTTGGGAAAATAGTTGAAAAATAGACCAAAACCCACCTCGGTCGTCCGAATGACACGCAAAACATTGAGCAATAGCACCGCGTGGCAATGAACACAGCGTACATAACCGATGGGACTCGATTCGATCTACTTGAGCCCGAGTTCGAGCCCCGTACGCCTAACTTGAGAAAACTTAGGAAAATAGTCGAAAAAGAGACCAAAACCTGCCTCGGTTATCTGAACGACACGCAAATATAGAAAATAGCACTGAATAGGTAATAGACATGCGTTACAACTGACGGGACTCGATTCTGATATACGAAGCCCGAGTTCGAGCCCCGTACGCCTAACATGGGAAAAGTTAGGAAAATAGTCGGAAAAGAGACCAAAACCCACCTCGATCATCTGAACGACACGCAAACATAGGAAATAGCACCGCGTAGAAAATAGACATGCGTTACAATTGATGGGACTCGATTCCGGTATACGGAGCCCGAGTTCGAGCCCCGTACGCCTAACTTGAGAAAACTTAGGAAAATAGTCAAAAAAGAGACCAAAACCTGCCTCGGTTGTCCGAATGACATGAAAACATACGCAATAGCACCACATAGGCAATAGACACATGTTACAACTGACGGGACTCGATTCCGATATACGGAGCCCGAGTTCAAGCCCCGTACGCCTAACTTGAGAAAACATAGGAAAATAGTTGAAAAAGAGACCAAAACTCGCCTCAGTCATCCAGTTAACATGCAAACACAGTAATAGCACCGTAGGCAGGCAATATACACGCATTACAACCGACGGACTCGATTCCGATCTACGGTTCCCGAGTCACGAGCCACGTCGCCTAACTTGAGAAAACTTAGGAAAATAGTCGAAAAATAGACCAAAACCTACCTCAGTCGTTCGAATGACATGTAAACATAGGCAATAGCACCACGTAGGCAATAGACACACGTTACAACTGACGGGACTCGATTCCGATATACGAAGCCCGAGTTCAAGCCCCGTACGCCTAACTTGAGAAAACATAGGAAAATAGTTGAAAAAGAGACCGAAACCCACCTCGGTCATCAAGTTAACATGCAAACACAGGCAATAGCACCGTATAGGCAATAGACACGCATTACAACTGACAGGACTCGATTCCGATCTACGGAGCCCGAGTACGAGCCACGTACGCCTAACTTGAGAAAACTTAGGAAAATAGTCAAAAAAGAGACCAAAACTCGCCTCAGTCGTCCGAACGATAAGCAAACACAGGCAATAGCAGCGCGTAGGCAATAGTTATAACTGACGAGAATAGATTCCGATATATGGAGCCCGAGTTCAAGCCCCGTACGCCTAACTTGAGAAAACTTAAGAAAATAGTCAAAAAAAGACAAAAACACGCCTCGGTCGTTCGAACGACACGCAAACGCAGGCAATAGACACGCGTTACAACTGATGGGACTTGATTCCGATCTACGGAGCCCGAGTTCGAGCCCCGTACGCCTAACTTGAGAAAACTTAGGAAAATAGTTAAAAAAGAGACCAAAACCCGCCTCGGTCATCCAGTTAACACGCGAACATAGGCAATAGCATCGCATAGGTAATAGACATGCGTTACAACTAACGGGACTCAATTCCGATCTACGGAGCCCGAGTACGAGCCACGTACGCCTAACTTGAGAAAACTTAGGAAAATAGTCGAAAAAGATACCAAAACCCGCCTCAGTTGTCCGAACAACAAGCAAACACAGGCAATAGCACCGCGTAGGCAATAAGCACGCGTTATAACTGTCGAGAATCGATTCAGATATACGGAGCCCGAGTTCGAGCCCCGTACGCCTAACTTGAGAAAACTTAGGAAAATAGTCAAAAAAGAGACCAAAAATCGCCTCGGTCGTCCGAACGACATGCAAACATAGGCAATAGCACCGCGTAGGCAATAGACACGCGTTACAACTGATGGGACTCGATTCCGATCTATGGAGCCCGAGTTCGAGCCCCGTACGCCTAACTTGAGAAAACTTAGGAAAATAGTTGAAAAAGAGACCAAAACCTACCTCGGTCGTCCAGTTAACATGTAAACATAGGCAATAGCACTGCATAGGCAATAGACACGCGATACAACTAACGGGACTCGATTCCGATCTAAGGAGACCGAGTCCGAGCCCCGTACGCCTAACTTGAGAAAACTTAGGAAAATAGTCGACAAAGAGACAAAAATCCGCCTCGGTCGTCTGAATAACACGCAAACATAGGCAATAGCACCGCGTAGGCAATAGACACGCGTTACAACTGACGGGACTCGATTCCGATCCATAGAGCCCGAGTTCGAGCCCCGTACGCCTAACTTGAGAATACTTAGGAAAATAATCGAAAAAGACACCAAAACCCGCCTCGGTCATCTAGTTGACTTGCAAACACATGAAATAGCACCGCATAGGTAATAAACATGTGATACAATTGATGGGACTCGATTCCGATCTACGGAGACCGAGTTCGAGCCTCGTACGCCTAACTTGAGAAAACTTAGGAAAATAGTCGAAAAAGAGACCAAAACCCGCCTCGGCCATCCAGTTAACATGCAAACATAGGCAATAACACCCCATAGGCAATAGACTTGTGTTACAACTGATGAGACTCGATTCCGATTAACGAAGCCCGAGTTCGAGCCACGTACGCCTAACTTGAGAAAACATAGGAAAATAGTCAAAAAAGAGTCCAAAACATGCCTAAGTCGTCCGAACGACACGCAAACACATGCAATAGCACCGCATAGATAATAGACACGCGTTACAATTTACGGGAGTCGATTCTGATCTACGGATCCTGAGTTCGATCCCCGTACGCCTAACTTGAGAAAACTTAGGAATATAGTCGAAATAGAGACCAAAACCCATCTCGGTCATCTGAACAACACGCAAACATAGGAAATAGTACCGCGTAGGCAATAGACATGCGTTAAAACGGACGGGACTCCATTCCGATCTACGTAGCCTAAGTTCGAGCCCCGTACGCCTAACTTGAGAAAACTTAGGAAAATAGTAGAAAAAGAGACCAAAACCGCGACGGTCATCCAGCTTAACACGAAAACACACGTGCAATAGCACCAAGATAGTAATAGACATCGCGTTATAACTTACGGGACTCGATTTCGATCTACGGAGCCCGAGTACGAGCCACGTACACTTAACTTGCGAAAACTTAGGAAATAGTCGAAAAAGAGACCAAAACTCTCCTCAGTCGTCCGAACGACAAGCAAACATGAGTAATAACGCAAGAGTAGGCAATAAAAAACGCGTTATAACGGACGAGAATCAATTCCGATATACGGAGCCCGAGTTCGAGCCCCGTACGCCTAACTTGAGAAAACTTAGGAAATAGTTAAAAAAGAGACCAAAACACGCCTCGGTCGTCCGACCAACACGCAAACACAGGCAATAGCACCGCGTAGGCAATAGACACACATTACAATTGATGGGACTCGATTTCGATCTACGGAGCCCGAGTTCGAGCCCCATACGCCTAACTTGAGAAAACTTAGGAAAATAGTTAAAAAAGAGACCAAAACCCGCTTTGGTCGTGCAGTTAACACGCGAACATAGGCAATAGCATCGCATAGGCAATAGACACGCATTAGAACTAACGAGACTCGATTCCGATCTACGGAGCCCGAGTACGAACCACGTACGCCTAACTTGAGAAAACTTAGGAAAATAGTCGAAAAAGAGACCAAGACCCGCCTCAGTCATCCGAATGACAAGAAAACATTAGCAATAGCACCCTGTAGGCAATAGACATGCGTTACAACTGATGGGACTCGATTGCAATCTCTGGAGCCCGAGTTCGAGCCCCGTACGCCTAACTTGAGAAAACTTAGGAAAATAGTTGAAAAAGAGACTAAAACCCGCCTCAGTCGTCCAGTTAACACGCAAACATAGGCAATAGCACTGCATAGGCAATAGACATGCTTTACAACTAACGGGACTCGATTCTGATCTATGGAGCCCTAGTTCGAGCCCCGTACGCCTAACTTGAAAAAACTTAGGAAAATAGTCAAAAAAGAGACAAAAATCCACCTCGGTCGTCTGAATAACACGCAAACATAGGCAATAGCCCCGCATAGGCAATAGACACACATTACAACTGATGGGACTCGATTCCGATCTAAAGAGCCCGAGTTCGTGCCCTGTACGCCTAACTTGAGAATACTTAGGAAAATAATCAAAAAAGAGACCAAAACCCGCCTCGGTCATCTAGTTGACACGCAAATACATACAATAGCACCACATAGGAAATAGACACGTGATACAACTGACGGGACTAGATTCCGATTTACGGAGACCGAGTTCGAGCACCGTACGCCTAACTTGAGAAAACTTAGGAAAATAGTCTAAAAAGAGACCAAAACCCGCCTCGGTCATACAGTTAATACGCAAACTTAGGAAATAACACCGCATAGGCAATAGACACGCGTTACAACTGACGGGACTCGATTATGATCTACGGAGCCCGAGTTCGAGCCCCATACGCCTAACTTGAGAAAACTTAGGAAAATAGTTGAAAAATAGACCAAAACCCGCCTCCGTCGTCCGAATGACACGCAAAACCACAGTAAATAGCACCATGATACGCAATAGACATGCGTTACGGTGATGGGACTCGATTAGATCTACGGAGCCCGAAAGTTCGAGCCCCGTGTCGCCTAACTTGAGAAAACTTAGGAAAATAGTTGAAAACGAGACCAAAACCCGCCTTGGTCGTCCAGTTAACACGCAAAGATAGGCAATAGCACCGCGTACGCAATAGACATGCGTTTCAACATATGGAACTCGATTCTGATCTACGGAGCCCGAGTTCGAGCCCCGTACGCCTAACTTAAGAAAACTTAGGAAAATAGTCGAAAATGAGACCAAAATCCGCATCGGTCGTCTGAATAACATACAAATATAGACAATAGCACCGCGTAGGCAATAGACATGAGTTACAATTGACGGGACTAAATTCTGATCTATGGAGCCCGAGTTCGAGCCCCGTACGCCTAACTTGAGAAAACTTAGAAAAATAGTTGAAAAATAGACCAAAACACGCCTTCCGTCGTCCGAAACGACACGCAAACACAGTAAATAGCAATCTGCGTGGCAATAGACACGTTACATAACGTATGGAACTCAATTATGATCTCTGAGCCCGAGTTCGAGCCCGTCGACGCATAACTTGAGAAAACTTAGGAAAATAGTTGAAAAAAGAGACCAAAACCCGCGTCGGTCGTCCGGTTAACACGCAAAGATAGGCAATAAGACCAAGATAGGCAATAGACACGCGTTACAAACTAACATACAAACATAGTAATAGCACTCAAGTATACAAAAGACACGCGTTATAATTGGCGGGACTCAATTCCGATCTACGGAGCCCGAGTTCGAGCCCCGTGCGCCTAACTTGAGAAAACTTAGGAAAATAGTCAAAAAAGAGACCAAAACCTGCCTCGGTCATCCACTTGACATGCAAACACATGCAATAGCACCGCATAGGCAATAAACACGCATTACAACTGACGAAACTTATTTTCGATCTACAAAGCCCGAGTTTGAGCCTCGTACGCCTAACTTGAGATAACTTAGGAAAATAGTCGAAAAGAGACCAAAACCCGCCTCGGCCATCTAGTTAACATGCAAACACAGGCAATAGCACCCCATAGGCAATAGACTTGCGTTACAACTGATGAGACTCAATTCCGATTAACGAAGTCCAAGTTCGAGCTATGTACGCCTAACTTGAGAAAACATAGGAAAATAGTCAAAAAAGAGTCCAAAACACGCCTAAGTCATCCGAACGACACGCAAACACATGCAATAGCACCGCATAGATAATAGACATGCGTTACAATTGACGGGAGTCGATTCTGATCTACGGATCCTGAGTTCGATCCCCGTACGCCTAACTTGAGAAAACTTAGGAAAATAGTCGAAATAGAGACCAAAACCCGTCTCGGTCATCTGAACAACACGCAAACATAGGAAATAGTACCGCGTAGACAATAGACATGTGTTAAAACAGATGGGACTCCATTCTGATCTACGGAGCCTAAGTTCGAGCCCCATACGCCTAACTTGAGAAAACTTAGGAAAATAGTAGAAAAAGAGATCAAAACCCGCCTCGGTCATCCAGTTAACATGAAAAACATAGGCAATAACACCGCATAGGCAATAGACATGGGTTACAACTTACGGGACTCGATTCCGATCTACGGAGCCCGAGTTCGAGCCCCGTAAACGTAACTTGAGAAAACTTAGGAAAATAGTTGAAAAAGAGACCAAAACCCGCCTCGGTAATCCAGTTAACATGAAAACACAGGCAATAGCACCGCATAGGCAATAGACATGCGTTACAACTTACGGGACTCGATTCCGATCTACGGAGCCCGAGTACGAACCACGTACGCCTAACTTGAGAAAACTTAGGAAAATAGTCGAAAAAGAGACCAAAACCCGCCTCAGTCGTCCGAACGATAAGAAAACATAGGCAATAGCACCGTGTAGGCAATAGACACGCGTTACAACTGATGGGACTCGATTGCAATCTCTGGAGCCCGAGTTCGAGCCCCGTACGCCTAACTTGAGAAAACTTAGGAAAATAGTCAAAAAAGAGACCAAAACACGCCTCGGTCGTCCGAACGACACGCAAACATGTGAAACACGAGCAATAGCAGCGTGAGGGCAATGAACCGCAGCGTAACTGTTGATGGGACTCGATTGCAATCTCTAGAGCCCGAGTTCGAGTCCCGTACGCCTAACTTGAGAAAACTTAGGAAAATAGTTGAAAAAGAGACCAAAACCCGCTTTGGTCGTGCAGTTAACACGCTGAACATAAAGCGATAGCACCGCACAGCCAATAGACACGCGACATAACTAACGGGACTCGATTCCGATCTACGAGCCCGAGTCTACGAACCACGTCGCCTAACTTGAGAAAACTTAGGAAAATAGTCGAAAAAGAGACCAAAACCCGCCTCAGTCGTCCGAATGACAAGATAACATAGGCAATAGCACAGTGTAGGCAATAGACATGTGTTATAAATGACGAGAATCGATTCCGATATACGGAGCCCGAGTTCGAGCCCCATACGCCTAACTTGAGAAAACTTAGGAAAATAGTCAAAAAGAGACCAAAACACGCCTTGGTTAAATCCGAACGACACGCAAAAACACGTGCAATAGCACCGCGTGGGCAATACGCATGCGTTACAACCGATGGGACTCGATTCCAATCTATGGAGCCCGAGTTCGAGCCCGTCGCCTAACTTGAGAAAACTTAGGAAAATAGTTGAAAAAGAGACTAAAACCCGCCTCGATGCGTCCGGTTAACATGCAAACATAAGCAATAGCACTTTGCATAGGCAATAGACATGCTTTACAACTAACGGGACTCGATTACGATCTATGGAGCCCGAGTTCGAGCCCAGACGCCTAACTTGAGAAAACTTAGGAAAATTGTCAAAAAGAGACAAAATCCACCCTTGGGCAAATCCGAATAACACGCAAACATAGCAGGCAATAGCGCCGCATAGGCAATAGACACACATTACAACTGATGGGACTCGATTCTGATCTAAAGAGCCCGAGTTCGTACCCTGTACGCCTAACTTAAGAATACTTAGGAAAATAATCAAAAAAGAGACCAAAACCCGCCTCGGTCATCTAGTTGACACGCAAATACATACAATAGCACCACATAGGAAATAGACACGTGATACAACTGACGGGACTCGATTCCGATTTACGGAGACCGAGTTCGAGCCCCGTACGCCTAACTTGAGAAAACTTAGGAAAATAGTCTAAAAAGAGACCAAAACCCGCCTCGGTCGTCTGAAGAACACACAAACATAGGCAATAGCACCGCGTAGGCAATAGACATGCATTACAACTGACGGGACTCGATTTCGATATACGGAGCCCGAGTTCGAGCCCCGTACGCCTAACTTGAGAAAACTTAGGAAAATAGTTGAAAAAGAGACCAAAACCCGCCTCGGTCATCCAGTTAACATGCAAACACAGTGATAGCACCAAGATAGGCAATAGACACATCGTTATAACCGATTTTAACTCGATTCCGATCTACGGAGCCCGAAGTTCGAACCCGTCGCCTAACTTGAGAAAACTTAGGAAAATAGTCGAAAAAGAGACCAAAACTTCGCCTCGATCGTCCGAACGACACACAAACACAAGAAATAGCACCGTGATAGGCAATAGACACGCGTTCTGTAACCGGACAGGACTCGATTATGATCTATGGAGCTCTAGTTCGAGCCCCGTACGCCTAACTTGAGAAAACTTAGGAAAATAGTCGAAAAAGAGACCAAAACCCGCCTCAGTCATCCACTTGACATGCAAACACATGTAATAGTACCGCATAGGCAATCGACACGCATTACAACTGACGAAACTTGTTTCCGATCTAAAAAGCCCGAGTTCGAGCCTCGTACGCCTAACTTGAGAAAACTTAGGAAAATAGTCGAAAAAGAGACCAAAACCCGCCTCGGCCATCCAGTTAACATGCAAACGCAGGCAATAGCACCCCATAGGCAATAGACTTGCGTTACAACCGATGAGACTCAATTCGATTAACGAAGTCCAAGTTTGAGCTACGACGCCTAACTTGAAAAACATAGGAAAATAGTCAAAAAGAGTCCAAAACACGCCTAAGTCGTCCGAACGACACGCAACACATGCAATAGCACCGCGATAGATAATAGACACGCGTTACAATTGACGGAGTCGATTCGATCTACGGATCCCGAAAGTTCGATCCCCAGACGCCTAACTTGAGAAAACTTAGGAAAATAGTATAAATAGAGACCAAAACCCGCCTCGGTCATCCGAACAACACGCAAACATAGGAAATAGTACCGCGTGAGGCAATAGACATGCATTAAAACAGTGGGACTCCATTCCGATCTACTTGAGCCTAAGTTCGAGCCCCATACGCTTAACTTGAGAAAACTTAGGAAAATAGTAGAAAGAGAGATCAAACCAAATTTCGGTCATCCAGTTAACATGAAAACATAGGCAATAGCACTGCATAGGCAATAGACATGCGCTACAGCTTACGGGACTCGATTCCGATCTACGGAGCCCGAGTTCGAGCCCCGTAAACGTAACTTGAGAAAACTTAGGAAAATAGTTGAAAAAGAGACCAAAACTCGCCTCGGTCATCCAGTTAACATGCAAACACAGGTAATAGCACCGCATAGGCAATTGACACATATTACAACTGACGGGACTCGATTCCGATCTACAAAGCCCGAGTACGAGCCACGTACGCTAAACTTGAGAAAACTTAGGAAAATAGTCGAAAAAGAGACCAAAACTCACCTCAGTCGTCCGAATGACAAGCAAACACACGCAATAGCACCGCGTAGGCAATAAATATGCGTTATAACTGACGAGAATCGTTTTCGATATCTGCGTCTCGACTTGAAGTTCGAGCCCTCAGACGCCTAACTTGAGAAAACTTAGGAAATAGTCAAAAAAGAGACCAAAACACGCCTCGGTCGTCCGACCAACATGCAAACACAGGCAATAGCACCGCGTTACAATTGATGGGACTCAATTTCGATCTACGGAGCCCGAGTTCGAGCCCCGTACGCCTAACTTGAGAAAACTTAGGAAAATAGTTGAAAAAGAGACCAAAACCCACTTTGGTCGTGCAGTTAACACGCGAACATAAGCAATAACACCACATAGGAAATAGACATGCGTTACAACTAACGGGACTCGATTCCGATCTACGGAGCCCGAGTACGAACCACGTACGCCTAACTTGAGAAAACTTAGGAAAATAGTCGAAAAAGAGACCAAAACCCGCCTCAGTCATCCGAATGACAAGAAAACATAGGCAATAGCACCGTGTAGGCAATAAACATGTGTTATAACTGTCGAGAATCGATTCCGATATACGGAGCCCGAGTTCGAGCCCCCATACGCCTAACTTGAGAAAACTTAGGAAAATAGTCAAAAAGAGACCAAAACACGCTTCGGTCGTCCGAACGACACGCAAACACAAGCAATAGCACACGTGAGCAATGACATGCGTTACAACCCGATGGGACTCGATTCCAATCTATGGAGCCCGAAGTTCGAGCCCGTCAGACGCCTAACTTGAGAAAACTTAGGAAAATAGTTGAAAAGAGACTAAAACCCGCCTCGGTCGTCCGGGCTTAACATGCAAACATAGGCAATAGCAATCGCATAGGCAATAGACATGATTTACAACTAACGGGACTCGATTCTGATTTACAGAGCCCGAGTTCGAGCCCCAGTCGCCTTACTTGAGAAAACATAGGAAAATAGTCAAAAAGAGACAAAAATCCGCCTCGGTCATCCGAATAACACGCAAACATAGACAATAGCACTCGCGTGGGCATAGACACACATTACAACTAACGGGACTCGATTCCGATCTCTGAGCAGAGCCCAGTTCGAGCCTGTCGCGCCTAACTTGAGAATACTTAGGAAAATAATCAAAAAAGAGACCAAAAACCGCCTCGGTCATCCAGTTGACATGCAAATACATACAATAGCACCACATAGGAAAGAGACACGTGATACAACTGACAGGACTCGATTCTGATTTACGGAGACCGAGTTCGAGCCCCGTACGCCTAACTTGAGAAAACTTAGGAAAATAGTCGAAAAAGAGACCAAAACCCGCCTCGGTCATACAGTTAATATGCAAACACAGGCAATAGCACCGCATAGGTAATAGACACGTGTTACAACTGATGGGACTTGATTCTGATCTACGGAGCCCGAGTTCAAGCCTCGTACGCCTAACTTGAGAAAACTTAGGAAAATAGTTGAAAAATAGACCAAAACCCGCCTCGGTCGTCCAGTTAACACGCAAAGATAGGCAATAGCACCGCATAGGCAATGATAGACACGAGTTATAACTTACGGACTCGATTCTAATCTACGGAGCCGAGATCGAGCCCCGTCGCCTAACTTGAGAAAACTTAGGAAAATAATCAAAAAGAGACCAAAATCGCCTTTATTATCCAAATTGACACGCAAACATATGCAATAGCACCGCATAGGCAATATAATATACATCTGATACAACCGACGGACTCGATTTTCGATCTACTGGAGCCCGAGTTCGAGCCCCTGTACATCTAACTTGAGAAACTTAGGAAAATAGTCGAAAAAAGAGACCAAAGCCCGCCTCGATCGTCCGAACGACATGCAAACACAGAAATAGCACCGCATAGGCAATATACATAACGCTATAACCGACAAGACTCGATTACGATCTCACGAGCCCGAGTTCGAGCCCCATACGCCTAACTTGAGAAAACTTAAGAAAATAGTTGAAAAATAAACCAAAACACCGCTTCGGTTGTCCGAATGACACGCAAAACATAGGCAATAGTACAGTAGGTAGGCAATAAACACATCGTTACAACTGACGGGACTCGATTTCGATATACGGAGCCCGAGTTCAAGTCCCGTTCGCCTAACTTGAGAAAACTTAGGAAAATAGTTGAAAAAGAGACCAAAACCCGCCTCGGTCATCAAGTTAACATTCAAACACAAGCAATAGCACCGCATAGGCAATGACACACGTTCTATAACTAACAAGACTCAATTCCGATCTACTTTGAGTCCGTCTGAAACCCACGTCGCCTAACTTGAAAACTTAGGAAAATTGTCGAAAAGAGACCAAAACCCGCCTCGGTCATCCGAACGACAAGCAAACACAGTGCAATAGCGTCAGGTAAAAAAAAACACGCGTTATAACCGATTTAGAATTGATTTTGATATACTGGAGCCCGAGTTCGAGCCCCCAGACGCCTAACTTGAGAAAACATAGG
The DNA here is from genome assembly GCA_020205605.1 of Panax ginseng. Taxonomy (NCBI): domain Eukaryota; kingdom Viridiplantae; phylum Streptophyta; class Magnoliopsida; order Apiales; family Araliaceae; genus Panax; species Panax ginseng. The sequence goes on from CM035141.1 coordinate 48,671,178, forward strand.
AAAATAGTCGAAAAAGAGATAAAAATCCACCTTGGTCGTCTGAATAACACGCAAACATAGGCAATAGCACCGCGTAGGCAATAGACACGCGTTACAACTGACGGGACTCAATTCCGATCTACAAAGCCCTAGTTCGAGCCCTGTATGCCTAACTTGAGAATACCTAGGAAAATAGTCGAAAAAGAGACCAAAACCCGCCTCGGTCATCCAGTTAACATGCAAACACATGTAATAGCACCGCATAGGCAATAAACACGTGATACAACTGACGGGACTCAATTCCGATCTACGGAGACCGAGTTCGAGCCTCAGTCGCCTAACTTGAGAAAAAACTTAGGAAAATAGTCGAAAAAGAGACCAAAACACACTTGCTAATTAAATACGGTTAACACGCAAACATAGGAAATAGCACCACATAGGAAATAGACACGCTGCTATAACCGATGGACTCGATTTTTATCTACGGAGCCCGAGTTCAAGCCCCGTACGCCTAACTTGAGAAAACTTCGAAAATAGTCAAAAAGAGATCAAAACCCGCCTCGATCGTCCGAACGACACGCAAACACGAGAAATAGCACGCATAGGCAATAGACATGCGTTATAACCGACGAGACTCGATTCGATCTCACTGAGCTCGGAGTTCAAGCCCCAGACGCCTAACTTAAGAAAACTTAGGAAAATAGTTGAAAATAGACCAAAACCCGCCTCGGTCGTCCGAATGACACGCAAACACGGGAAATAGCACCGTAGAAATAGACATACGTTATAACCGATGGGGACTCGATTCCGATCTACTGAAGCCCGAGTTCGAGCCCCATCGCCTAACTTGAGAAAAAACTTAGGAAAATAGTCGAAAAAGAGACCAAAACCCGCCTCGGTCGTCCGAATCACAAGAAAACATAGGCAATAGCACCGTAGGCAATAAACATGTGTTATAACTGCCGAGAATCGATTCTCAGATATACGAGCCCGAAGTTCGAGCCCCATACGCCTAACTTGAGAAAACTTAGGAAAATAGTCAAAAAGAGACCAAAACACGCTTGGTTGGATCCGAACGACACGCAAACACAAGCAATAGCATCGCGTAGGGCAATGAACACGCGTTACAACCGATGGGGACTCGATTCCAATCTATGGAGCCCGAGTTCGAGCCCCAGACGCCTAACTTGAGAAAAACTTAGGAAAATAGTTGAAAAGAGACTAAAACCCGCCTCGGTCGTCCAGGGCTAATATGCAAACAAAGGCAATAGCAATCAGATAGGCAATAGACATGCTTTACAACTAACGGGACTCGATTCCGATCTATGGAGCCCGAGTTCGAGCCCATCGCCTAACTTGAGAAAACATAGGAAAATAGTCAAAAAAGAGACAAAAATCCGCCTCGGTAATCCTAATAACACGCAAACATGTATAATAGCACCGCGTGAGGCAATGAACACATTACAACTAACGGACTCGATTCCGATCTCTAGAGCCCGAGTTCGAGCCCTCAGACGCCTAACTTGAGAATACTTAGGAAAATAATCAAAAAGAGACCAAAACCACCTCGGTCCATCCAATTGACATGCAAAACATACAATAGCACCACATAGGAAAGAGACACGTGATACAACTGACAGGACTCGATTCCGATTTACGGAGACCGAGTTCGAGCCCCGTACGCCTAACTTGAGAAAACTTAGGAAAATAGTCAAAAAAGAGACCAAAACCCGCCTCGGTTATACAGTTAATATGCAAACACAGGCAATAGCACCGCATAGGTAATAGACACGTGTTACAACTAATGGGACTCGATTCTGATCTACGGAGCCCGAGTTCGAGCCCCGTACGCCTAACTTGAGAAAACTTAGGAAATAGTTGAAAAAGAGACCAAAACTCTCCTCAGTCGTCCGAACGACAAGCAAACACAGGCAATAATAGACCAAGATAGGCAATAAAAACGCGTTATAACTGACGAGAATCAATTCCGATATACGGAGCCCGAGTTCGAGCCCCGTACGCCTAACTTGAGAAAACTTAGGAAATAGTTAAAAAAGAAACCAAAACACGCCTCGGTCGTCCAGTTAACACGCAAAGATAGGCAATAGCACCGCATAGGCAATAGACACATATTACTGTCGACGGACTCGATTCCGATCTACAATGCCCGAGTACGAGCCACGACGCTAAACTTGAGAAAACTTAGGAAAATAGTCGAAAAGAGACCAAAACTCACCTCGGTCGTCCAATGACAAGCAAACACACGCAATAGCACCGCGAGGCAATAAAAATGCGTTATAACTGACGAGAATCGTTTTCGATATACGGTGCCCGAGTTCGAGCCCTGTACGCCTAACTTGAGAAAACTTAGGAAATAGTCAAAAAAGAGACCAAAACACGCCTCGGTCATCCGACCAACACGTAAACACAGGCAATAGCACCGCGTTACAATTGATGGGACTCAATTTCGATCTACGGAGCCCGAGTTCGAGCCCCGTACGCCTAACTTGAGAAAACTTAGGAAAATAGTTGAAAAAGAGACCAAAACCCGCTTTGGTCGTGCAGTTAACACGCGAACATAGGCAATAGCACCACATAGGCAATAGACACGCATTACAACTAACGGGACTCGATTCCGATCTACGGAGCCCGAGTACGAACCACGTACGCCTAACTTGAGAAAACTTAGGAAAATAGTCGAAAAAGAGACCAAAACCCGCCTCAGTCGTCCGAATGACAAGAAAACATATAAGCGATAAATGACTTTGTGTAGGCAATAAACATGTGCTATAAGCATCGAGAATCGATTATGATATATCTGAGCCCGAGTTCGAGCCCCATACGCCTAACTTGAGAAAACTTAGGAAAATAGTCAAAAAGAGACCAAACACGCCGGTCGTCCGAACGACACGCAAACACAAGCAATAAAGACCACCAGCGTGAGCAATGAACACGCGTTCTGATGGGACTCGATTCCAATCTATGGAGCCCGAGTTCAAGCCCCGTACGCCTAACTTGAGAAAACTTAGGAAAATAGTCGAAAAATAGACCAAAACCCGCCTCAGTCGTCCGAATGACAAGAAAACATAGGCAATAGCACCGTGTTGGCAATAAACATGTGTTATAACTGTCGAGAATCGATTCCGATATACGGAGCCCGAGTTCGAGCCCCATACGTCTAACTTGAGAAAACTTAGGAAAATAGTCAAAAAAGAGACCAAAACACGCTTCGGTCGTCCGAACGACACGCAAAACACAAGCAATAGCACAACAGAGGAAATGAACCATGCAGCGTTACAACTGATGGGACTCGATTCCAATCTATGGAGCCCGAGTTCGAGCCCCGTACGCCTAACTTGAGAAAACTTAGGAAAATAGTTGAAAAAGAGACTAAAACCCGCCTCGGTCGTCCAGTTAACATGCAAACATAGGCAATAGCACTGCATAGGCAATAGACATGCTTTACAACTAACGGGACTCGATTCTGATCTATGGAGCCCGAGTTCGAGCCCCATACGCCTAACTTGAGAAAACATAGGAAAATAGTCAAAAAAGAGGCAAAAATCCGCCTCGGTCATCTGAATAACACGCAAACATAGACAATAGCACCGCGTAGGCAATAGACACACATTACAACTAACGGGACTCGATTCCGATCTACAGAGCCCGAGTTCGAGCCCTGTACGCCTAACTTGAGAATACTTAGGAAAATAATCAAAAAAGAGACCAAAAACCGCCTCGGTCATCCAGTTGACATGCAAAACATACAATAGCACCACATAGGAAAGAGAAATTGATACAACCGACAGGGACTCGATTCCGATTTACTTGAGACCGAGTTCGAGCCCGTGACGCCTAACTTGAGAAAACTTAGGAAAATAGTCGAAAAAGAGACCAAAACCCGCCTCGGTCATACAGTTAATATGCAAACACAGGCAATAGCACCGCATAGGTAATAGACACGTGTTACAACTGATGGGACTTGATTCTGATCTACGGAGCCCGAGTTCGAGCCCCGTACGCCTAACTTGAGAAAACTTAGGAAAATAGTTGAAAAATAGACCAAAACCCGCCTCCGTCGTCCGAATGACATACAAACACAAGCAATAGCACCGCATAGGCAATAGACATGCGTTACAACTGATGGGACTCGATTCGATCTACGAGCCCGAGTTCGATCCCCTCAGACGCCTAAATTTGAGAAAACTTAGGAAAATAGTTGAAAAAGAGACCAAAACCCGCCTCGACCGTCCGGGGCTTAACACGCAAAGATAGGCAATAGCACCAAGATAGGCAATAGATACGCGTTACAACTTACGGACTCAATTACGATCTACAGAGCCCGAAGTTCGAGCCCGTCTACGCCTAACTTAAGAAAACTTAGGAAAATAGTCGAAAAAGAGACCAAAATCCGTCGCTTCGGTCGTCTCAATAACACGCAAATATAGGCAATAGCACCGCGTCGGAAATAGACATGCGTTACAACTAATGGGACTAAATTTCGATCTACGGAGCCCGAATTCGAGCCCCGTACGCCTAACTTGAGAAAACTTAAGAAATAGTCGAAAAAGAGACCAAAACCAAATTTCGATCGTCCGAGTTAACACGCAAAGATAGGCAATAGAATCACATAGGCAATAGACACGCATTACAACTGACGGGACTCGATTCTGATCTACGGAGCCCGAGTTCGAACCCCGTACGCCTAACTTGAGAAAACTTAGGAAAATAGTTGAAAAAGAGACCAAAACTCGCCTCGATCGTCTGAACAACACACAAACACAAGAAATAGCACCGCATAGGCAATAGACACGCGTTACAACTGACGGGACTCGATTCTAATTAACGGAGCCCGAGTTTAAGCCCCGTACGCTTAACTTGAGAAAACTTAGGAAAATAGTTAACAAATAGACCAAAACCCGCCTCGGTCGTCCGCTTAAGACGCAAAGATAAAGCAATAGCACCGCATAGGGCAATAGACACGACGAGTTATAACTTACGGGACTCGATTCTAATCTACTTGAGCTCTGAGATCGAGCCCGTGACGCCTAACTTGAGAAAACTTAGGAAAATAATCAAAAAGAGACCAAAATCTTCGGTCATCCTAATAACACGCAAAACATAAGCAATAACACCGTTGTGAGGCAATAGACATGCGTTATGTTGGCGGGACTCAATTTCGATCTGCGGAGCCCGAAGTTCGAGCCCGTCGCCTAACTTGAGAAAACTTAGGAAAATAGTCAAAAAAAAGAGGCCAAAACTGCCTCGGTCATCCAGTTGACACGCAAACATATGCAATAGCACCGCATAGGCAATATACACGTGATACAACTGACGGGACTCGATTCTGATCTACGGAGCCCGAGTTCGAGCCCCGTACATCTAACTTGAGAAAACTTAGGAAAATAGTCGAAAAAGAGACCAAAACCCGCCTCGATCGTCCGAACGACATGCAAACACAGAAATAGCACCGCGATAGGCAATATACATAATTCTATAACCGACAAGACTCGATTATGTACGATCTCAGAGCCCAGTTTCGAGCCCCATCGCCTAACTTGAGAAAACTTAAGAAAATAGTTGAAAAATAAACCAAAACCCGCCTCGGTTGTCCGAATGACACGCAAACATAAGCAATAGTACCGTAGGCAATAAACACACGCTACAACCGACGGGACTCGATTTACGATATCTGAGCCCGAAGTTCAAGTCCCGTCGCGCCTAACTTGAGAAAACTTAGGAAAATAGTTGAAAAAGAGACCAAAACCCGCTTCCTCGGTCATCAAGTTAACATGCAAACACAAGCAATAGCACCATGAAAGGTAATAGACACACGTTACAACTGACGAGACTCAATTCCGATCTACGGAGTCCGAGTACGAGCCACGTACACCTAACTTGAGAAAACTTAGGAAAATTGTCGAAAAAGAGACCAAAACCCGCCTCAGTCATCCGAACGACAAGCAAACACAGTCAATAGCACCGCGTAGGTAAAAAACACGCGTTATAACTGACGAGAATCGATTTTGATATACGAAGCCCGAGTTCGAGCCCCGTACGCCTAACTTGAGAAAACATAGGAAAATAGTCAAAAAAGAGATAAAAATCCACCTTGGTCGTCTGAATAACACGCAAACATAGGCAATAGCACCGCGTAGGCAATAGACACGCGTTACAACTGACAGGACTCAATTCCGATCTACAAAGCCCTAGCTCGAGCCCTGTATGCCTAACTTGAGAATACCTAGGAAAATAGTCGAAAAAGAGACCAAAACCCGCCTCGGTCATCCAGTTAACATGCAAACACATGTAATAGCACCGCATAGGCAATAAACACGTGATACAACTGACGGGACTCAATTCCGATCTACGGAGACCGAGTTCGAGCCCCGTACGCCTAACTTGAGAAAACTTAGGAAAATAGTCGAAAAAGAGACCAAAACCTACCACGGTCATACAGTTAACACGCAAACATAGGAAATAGCACCACATAGGAAATAGACACGCGTTACAACTGATGGACTCGATTTCGATCTACGGAGCCCGAGTTCAAGCCCCGTACGCCTAACTTGAGAAAACTTCGGAAAATAGTCAAAAAAGAGATCAAAACCCGTCTCGATCGTCCGAACGACACGCAAACACAGGAAATAGCACCGCATAGGCAATAGACATGCGTTACAACTGACGAGACTCGATTCTCGATCTACTTTGAACTGAGTTCAAGCCCGTCGCCTAACTTAAGAAAACTTAGGAAAATAGTTGAAAAATAGACCAAAACCCGCCTCGGTCGTCCGAATGACACGCAAACACGTGAAATAGCACCGCGTAGGAAATGAACACGCGTTATAACCGATGGGACTCGATTCCGATCTCGGAAGCGAGTTCGAGCCCCGTCGCCTAACTTGAGAAAACTTAGGAAAATAGTCGAAAAAGAGACCAAAACCCGCCTCGATCGTCCGAATGACAAGAAAACATAGGCAATAGCACCGTGTGGCAATAAACATGTGTTATAAGCTGCCGAGAATCGATTCCGATATACGGAGCCCGAGTTCGAGCCCCATACGTCTAACTTGAGAAAACTTAGGAAAATAGTCAAAAAAGAGACCAAAACACGCTTCGGTCGTCCGAACGACACGCAAACACAAGCAATAGCATCGCAGTGGGCAATGAACAGCGTTACAAACCGATGGGACTCGATTCCAATCTATGGAGCCCGAAGTTCGAGCCCGTCAGACGCCTAACTTGAGAAAACTTAGGAAAATAGTTGAAAAAGAGACTAAAACCCGCCTCGGTCGTCCAGTTAACATGCAAACAAAGGCAATAGCACTGCATAGGCAATAGACATGCTTTACAACTAACGGGACTCGATTCCGATCTATGGAGCCCGAGTTCGAGCCCCGTACGCCTAACTTGAGAAAACATAGGAAAATAGTCAAAAAAGAGACAAAAATCCGCCTCGGTCATCTGAATAACACGCAAACATAGACAATAGCACCGCGTAGGCAATAGACACACATTACAACTAACAGGACTCGATTCCGATCTACAGAGCCCAAGTTCAAGCCCTGTACGCCTAACTTGAGAATACTTAGGAAAATAATCAAAAAAGAGACCAAAAACCACCTCGGTCATCCAGTTGACATGCAAAACATACAATAGCACCACATAGGAAAGAGACACGTGATACAACTGACAGGACTCGATTCCGATTTACGGAGACCGAAGTTCGAGCCCCAGTCGCCTAACTTGAGAAAACTTAGGAAAATAGTCAAAAAGAGACCAAAACCCGCCTCGGTTATCGCTTAATATGCAAACACGTAATAGCACCGCATAGGTAATGACACGTGTTACAACTAATGGGACTCGATTACGATCTACGAGCCCCGAGTTCGAGCCCCGTCGCCTAACTTGAGAAAACTTAGGAAATAGTTGAAAAGAGACCAAAACTCTCCTCGGTCGTCCGAACGACAAGCAAACACAGCAATAAGACAGATAGGCAATAAAAAGCGCGTTATAACCGACGAGAATCAATTCCGATATCTCGGAGCCCGAGTTCGAGCCCCACACGCTTAACTTGAGAAAACTTAGGAAATAGTTAAAAAGAGACCAAAACACGCCTCGGTAAATCCAGCTTAACACGCAAAGATAAAGCAATAGCACCGCATAGGCAATAGACACATATTACGAATCGACGGGACTCGATTCCGATCTATAATGCCCGAGTCACGAGCCACGACGCTAAACTTGAGAAAACTTAGGAAAATAGTCGAAAAAAGAGACCAAAACTCACCTCACCGTCCGAATGACAAGCAAACACACGCAATAGCACCGCGTAGGCAATAAAAATGCGTTATAATCGACAAAGAATCGTTTTTCGATATCTGATTCCGGAAGTTCGAGCCCTCAGACGCCTAACTTGAGAAAACTTAGGAAATAGTCAAAAAAGAGACCAAAACACGCCTCGGTCGTCCGACCAACACGTAAACACAGGCAATAGCACCGCGTTACAATTGATGGGACTCAATTTCAATCTACGGAGCCCGAGTTCGAGCCCCGTACGCCTAACTTGAGAAAACTTAGGAAAATAGTTGAAAAAGAGACCAAAACCCGCTTTGGTCGTGCAGTTAACACGCGAACATAGGCAATAGCACCACATAGGGCAATAGACACCATTACAAATCTAACGGACTCGATTCCGATCTACTTGAGCCCGAAATACGAACCACGACGCCTAACTTGAGAAAACTTAGGAAAATAGTCGAAAAAGAGACCAAAACCCGCCTCCGTCGTCCGAATGACAAGAAAACATAAAGCAATAGCTTTGTGTAGGCAATAAACATGTGCTATAATCGTAGAGAGAATCGATTCCGATATACTGAAGCCCGAGTTCGAGCCCCACACGCCTAACTTGAGAAAACTTAGGAAAATAGTCAAAAAGAGACCAAAACACGCTTCGATCGTCCGAACGACACGCAAACACAAGCAATAGCACCGCGTAGGAAATAGACACGCGTTACAACTGATGGGACTCGATTCCAATCTATGGAGCCCGAGTTCGAGCCCCGTACGCCTAACTTAAGAAAACTTAGGAAAATAGTTGAAAAAGAGACTAAAACCCGCCTCGGTCGTCCAGTTAACATGCAAACATAGGCAATAGCACTGTATAGGCAATAGACATGCTTTACAACTAACGGGACTCGATTCCGATCTACGGAGCCCGAGTTCGAGCCCCGTACGCCTAACTTGAGAAAACATAGGAAAATAGTCAAAAAAGAGACAAAAATCCGCCTCGGTCATCTGAATAACACGCAAACATAGACAATAGCACTGCGTAGGCAATAGACACACATTACAACTAACGGGACTCGATTCCGATCTACAGAGCCCGAGTTCGAGCCCTGTACGCCTAACTTGAGAATACTTAGGAAAATAATCAAAAAAGAGACCAAAAACCGCCTCGGTCATCCAAATTGACATGCAAAACATACAATAACACCACATAGGAAAGAAGAAACGTGATACAACCGAGGACTCGATTCGATTTACGGAGACCGAAGTTCGAGCCCGTCAGACGCCTAACTTGAGAAAACTTAGGAAAATAGTCGAAAAAGAGACCAAAACCCGCCTTCTCGGTCATACAGTTAATATGCAAACACAGCAATAGCACCAAGATAGGTAATAGAACGTGTATTACAACCGATGGGACTTGATTTCGATCTACGAGCCCGAAGTTCGAGCCCGTCGCCTAACTTGAGAAAACTTAGGAAAATAGTTAAAAAATAGACCAAAACCCGCCTCCGTCGTCCAAATGACACGCAAACACAGGCAATAGCACCGCATACGCAATAGACATGCGTTACAGCTGATGGGACTCGATTCCGATCTACGGAGCCCGAGTTCGATCCCCGTACGCCTAACTTGAGAAAACTTAGGAAAATAGTTGAAAAAGAGACCAAAACCCGCCTCGGTCGTCCAGTTAACACGCAAAGATAGGCAATAGCACCGCATAGGCAATAGATACGCGTTACAACTTACGGGACTCAATTCTGATCTACAGAGCCCGAGTTCGAGCCCCGTACGCCTAACTTAAGAAAACTTAGGAAAATAGTCGAAAAAGAGACCAAAATCCGCGTCGGTCGTCTGAATAACACGCAAATATAGGCAATAGCACCGCGTCGGAAATAGACATGCGTTACAACTAATGGGACTAAATTTCGACCTACGGAGCCCGAATTCGAGCCCCGTACGCCTAACTTGAGAAAACTTAGGAAATAGTCGAAAAAGAGACCAAAACCAGCCTCGATCGTCCAGTTAACACGCAAAGATAGGCAATAGAATCACATAGGCAATAGACACGCATTACAACTGACGGGACTCGATTCCGATCTACGGAGCCCGAGTTCGAACCCCGTACGCCTAACTTGAGAAAACTTAGGAAAATAGTTGAAAAAGAGACCAAAACTCGCCTCGATCGTCTGAACAACACACAAACACAAGAAATAGCACCGCATAGGCAATAGACACGCGTTACAACTGACGGGACTCGATTCTGATTAACGGAGCCCGAGTTTAAGCCCCGTACGCTTAACTTGAGAAAACTTAGGAAAATAGTTAACAAATAGACCAAAACCCGCCTCGGTCGTCCGAACGACACGCAAACATAGGCAATAGCACCGCGTAGGCAATAGACATGCGTTACAACGTATGGGACTCGATTTCGATCTCTTGAGCCCGAGTTCGAGCCCGTCGCCTAACTTGAGAAAACTTAGGAAAATAGTTAAAAAAGAGACCAAAACCCGCCTCGGTCGTCCAGTTAACACGCAAAGATAGGCAATAGCACCGCATAGGCAATAGACACGAGTTATAACTTACGGGACTCGATTCTAATCTACGGAGCCCGAGATCGAGCCCCGTACGCCTAACTTGAGAAAACTTAGGAAAATAATCAAAAAAGAGACCAAAACCCGCCTCAGTCGTCCGAATGACAAGAAAACATAGGCAATAGCACCGTGTTGGCAATAAACATGTGTTATAACTGTCGAGAATCGATTGCGATATACGGAGCCCGAGTTCGAGCCCCATACGTCTAACTTGAGAAAACTTAGGAAAATAGTCAAAAAAGAGACCAAAACACGCTTCGGTCGTCCGAACGACACGCAAACACAAGCAATAGCACCGCGTAGGCAATAGACACGCGTTACAACTGATGGGACTCGATTCCAATCTATGGAGCCCGAGTTCGAGCCCCGTACGCCTAACTTGAGAAAACTTAGGAAAATAGTTGAAAAAGAGACTAAAACCCGCCTCGGTCGTCCAGTTAACATGCAAACATAGGCAATAGCACTGCATAGGCAATAGACATGCTTTACAACTAACGGGACTCGATTCCGATCTATGGAGCCCGAGTTCGAGCCCCGTACGCCTAACTTGAGAAAACATAGGAAAATAGTCAAAAAAGAGGCAAAAATCCGCCTCGGTCATCTGAATAACACGCAAACATAGACAATAGCACCGCGTGAGGCAATGACACACATTACAACTAACGGGACTCGATTCGATCTACTGAGCCCGAGTTCGAGCCTGACGCCTAACTTGAGAATACTTAGGAAAATAATCAAAAAAGAGACCAAAACCGCCTCATCATCCAAATGACATGCAAAACATACAATAACACCACATAGGAAGAAAGCGTGATACAACCGACAGGACTCGATTCCGATTTACGGAGACCGAAGTTCGAGCCCGTCTGCCTAACTTGAGAAAACTTAGGAAAATAGTCGAAAAAGAGACCAAAACCCGCCTCGGTCATACAGTTAATATGCAAACACAGGCAATAGCACCGCATAGGTAATAGACACGTGTTACAACTGATGGGACTTGATTCTGATCTACGGAGCCCGAGTTCGAGCCCCGTACGCCTAACTTGAGAAAACTTAGGAAAATAGTTGAAAAATAGACCAAAACCCGCCTCCGTCGTCCGAATGACATGCAAACACAAGCAATAACACCGCATAGGCAATAGACATGCGTTACAACTGATGGGACTCGATTCCGATCTACGGAGCCCGGGTTCGATCCCCGTACGCCTAGCTTGAGAAAACTTAGGAAAATAGTTGAAAAAGAGACCAAAACCCGCCTCGGTCGTCCAGTTAACACTTAAAGATAGGCAATAGCACCGCATAGGCAATAGATACGCGTTACAACTTACGGGACTCAATTACGATCTCAGAGCCCGAGTTCGAGCCCGTGACGCCTAACTTAAGAAAACTTAGGAAAATAGTCGAAAAAGAGACCAAAATCCGCGTCGGTCGTCTCGAATAACACGCAAATATAAAGCAATAGCACCGCTGTCATTTAAATAGACATGCGTTCAACTAATGGGACTAAATTCGATCTACGAGCCCGAATTGAGCCCCGCCCTAGCTTGAGAAAACTTAGGAAAATAGTTGAAAAAGAGACCAAAACCCGCCTCGGTGGATCTCCAGCTTAACACGCAAAGATAAAGTAATAGCACCGCATAGGCAATAGATACGCGTTACAACTTACGGGACTCAATTCTGATCTACAGAGCCCGAGTTCGAGCCCCGTACGCCTAACTTAAGAAAACTTAGGAAAATAGTCGAAAAAGAGACCAAAATCCGCGTCGGTCGTCTGAATAACACGCAAATATAGGCAATAGCACCGCGTCGGAAATAGACATGCGTTACAACTAATGGGACTAAATTTCGACCTACGGAGCCCGAATTCGAGCCCCGTACGCCTAACTTGAGAAAACTTAGGAAATAGTCGAAAAAGAGACCAAAACCAGCCTCGATCGTCCAGTTAACACGCAAAGATAGGCAATAGAATCACATAGGCAATAGACCGCATTACAACCGACGGACTCGATTACGATCTACTGAGCCCGAGTTCGAACCCCGTACGCCTAACTTGAGAAAACTTAGGAAAATAGTTGAAAAAGAGACCAAAACTCGCCTCGATCGTCTGAACAACACACAAACACAAGAAATAGCACCGCATAGGCAATAGACACGCGTTACAACTGACGGGACTCGATTCTGATTAACGGAGCCCGAGTTTAAGCCCCGTACGCTTAACTTGAGAAAACTTAGGAAAATAGTTAACAAATAGACCAAAACCCGCCTCGGTCGTCCGAACGACACGCAAACATAGGCAATAGCACCGCGTAGGCAATAGACATGCGTTACAACGTATGGGACTCGATTCTGATCTACGGAGCCCGAGTTCGAGCCCCGTACGCCTAACTTGAGAAAACTTAGGAAAATAGTTAAAAAAGAGACCAAAACCCGCCTCGGTCGTCCAGTTAACACGCAAAGATAGGCAATAGAACCGCATAGGCAATAGACACGAGTTATAACTTACGGGACTCAATTCTAATCTACGGAGCCCGAGATCGAACCCCGTACGCCTAACTTGAGAAAACTTAGGAAAATAATCAAAAAGAGACCAAAACCCGCCTCGGTCGTCCAGAATGACAAGAAAACATAAGCAATAGCACCGTGTTGGCAATAAACATGTGTTATAACTGCCGAGAATCGATTATATATCTGAAGCTCGAGTTCGAGCCCCATACGCCTAACTTGAGAAAACTTAGGAAAATAGTCAAAAAGAGACCAAAACACGCCTTGATCCGTCCGAACGACACGCAAACACAAGCAATAGCACCGCCAGTAGGCAATGACACGTTACTGGTGATGGGACTCAATTCCAATCTATGGAGCCCGAGTTCGAGCCCGTCGCTAAACTTGAGAAAACTTAGGAAAATAGTTGAAAAAGAGACTAAAACCCCTTCTTGGTCGTCCGGTTAACATGCAAACATAGGCAATAGCACTTTAGATAGGCAATAGACATGCTTCTACAACTAACGGGACTCGATTACGATCTATGGAGCCCGGAGTTCGAGCCCGTCGCCTAACTTGAGAAAACATAGGAAAATAGTCAAAAAGAGGCAAAAATCCGCCTCTCGGTCATCCGAATAACACGCAAACATAGACAATAGCACCGCGTGAGGCAATGAGACACACATTACAACTAACAGGACTCGATTCCGATCTACAGAGCAGAGTTCGAGCCTCAGACGCCTAACTTGAGAATACTTAGGAAAATAATCAAAAAGAGACCAAAACCGCCTCTCTATCCAGGTTGACATGCAAAACATACAATAGCACCACATAGGAAAGAAAGCGTGATACAACCGACAGGGACTCGATTCCGATTTACTTGAGACCGAAGTTCTAGCCCGTCACGCTAACTTGAGAAAACTTAGGAAAATAGTCGAAAAAGAGACCAAAACCGCTTCATCATACAGTTTAATATGCAAACACAGTCAATAGCACCGCATAGGTAATAGACACGTGTTACAACTGATGGGACTTGATTCTGATCTACGGAGCCCGAGTTCGAGCCCCATACGCCTAACTTGAGAAAACTTAGGAAAATAGTTGAAAAATAGACCAAAACCCGCCTCCGTCGTCCGAATGACATGCAAACACAAGCAATAACACCGCATAGGCAATAGACATGCGTTACAACTGATGGGACTCGATTCCGATCTACGGAGCCCGGGTTCGATCCCCGTACGCCTAGCTTGAGAAAACTTAGGAAAATAGTTGAAAAAGAGACCAAAACCCGCCTCGGTCGTCCAGTTAACACTTAAAGATAGGCAATAGCACCGCATAGGCAATAGATACGCGTTACAACTTACGGGACTCAATTCTGATCTACAGAGCCCGAGTTCGAGCCCCGTACGCCTAACTTAAGAAAACTTAGGAAAATAGTCGAAAAAGAGACCAAAATCCGCGTCGGTCGTCTGAATAACACGCAAATATAGGCAATAGCACCGCGTCGGAAATAGACATGCGTTACAACTAATGGGACTAAATTTCGATCTACGGAGCCCGAATTCGAGCCCCGTACGCCTAGCTTGAGAAAACTTAGGAAAATAGTTGAAAAAGAGACCAAAACCCGCCTCGGTCGTCCAGCTTAACACGAAAGATAAAGCAATAGCACCAAGATAGGCAATGATCACGCGTTACAACTTACGGGACTCAATTCGATCTACTGAGCCCGAAGTTCGAGCCCCGACGCCTAACTTAAGAAAACTTAGGAAAATAGTTCGAAAAAGAGACCAAAATCCGCGTCGGTCGTCTCAATAACACGCAAATATATAGCAATAGCACCACAGTCGGAAATAGACATGCGTTACATAACTAATGGGACTAAATTTCGACCTCTGGAGCCCGAATTCGAGCCCGACGCCTAACTTGAGAAAACTTAGAAAATAGTCGAAAAAGAGACCAAAACCAAACCTCGATCGTCCAGCTTAACACGCAAAGATAGGAAATAGAATCACATAGGCAATAGACACGCATTACAATCGACGGGACTCGATTCGATCTACGAGCCCGAGTTCGAACCCGTCGCGCCTAACTTGAGAAAACTTAGGAAAATAGTTGAAAAAGAGACCAAAACTCGCCTCGATCGTCTCGAACAACACACAAACACAAGAAATAGCACCAGCATAGGCAATGAACACGCGTTATAACCGACGGACTCGATTCTCGATTAATCGGAGCCCGAGTTTAAGCCCGTGACGCTTAAACTTGAGAAAACTTAGGAAAATAGTTAACAAATAGACCAAAAACCCGCCTTTCGGTCGTCCGAACGACACGCAAACATAAAAATAATAACAATCGCGTAGAGGCAATAGAAATGCGTTACAACGTATGGGACTCGATTCTGATCTACGGAGCCCGAGTTCGAGCCCCGTACGCCTAACTTGAGAAAACTTAGGAAAATAGTTAAAAAAGAGACCAAAACCCGCCTCGGTCGCGTCCGGTTAACACGCAAAGATAGTAATAGCACCGCATAGGCAATAGACACGCGTTATAACTTACGGGACTCGATTCTAATCTACGGAGCCCGAGATCGAGCCCCGTACGCCTAACTTGAGAAAACTTAGGAAAATAATCAAAAAAGAGACCAAAATCTGCCTCGGTCATCTGAATAACACGCAAACATAGGCAATAACACCGCGTAGGCAATAGACATGCGTTACAACTGACGGGACTCAATTCCGATCTGCGGAGCCCGAGTTCTAGCCCCGTACGCCTAACTTGAGAAAACTTAGGAAAATACTCAAAAGAGGCCAAAACCTCGCCTCGGTCATCCAATTTGACACGCAAAAACATATGCAATAGCACCAAGATAGGCAATGAACCGATTACAACCGACGGGACTCGATTCCGATCTACTGAAGCCCGAGTTCGAACCCCTGTCACGCCTAACTTGAGAAAACTTAGGAAAATAGTTGAAAAAGAGACCAAAACTTCGCCTCGATCGTCTGAGCGACACACAAAACACAAGAAATAGCACCGCATAGGCAATGAACGCGTTACAACCGACGGACTCGATTACGATCTACTTGAGCCCGAGTTCGAGCCCGTCACGCCTAACTTGAGAAAACTTAGGAAAATAGTTAACAAATAGACCAAAACCCGCCTCGGTCGTCCAGTTAACACGCAAAGATAGGCAATAGCACCGCATAGGCAATAGACACGAGTTATAACTTACGGGACTCGATTCTAATCTACGGAGCCCGAGATCGAGCCCCGTACGCCTAACTTGAGAAAACTTAGGAAAATAATCAAAAAAGAGACCAAAATCTGCCTCGGTCATCTGAATAACACGCAAACATAGGCAATAACACCGCGTAGGCAATAGACATGCGTTACAACTGACGGGACTCAATTCCGATCTGCGGAGCCCGAGTTCTAGCCCCGTACGCCTAACTTGAGAAAACTTAGGAAAATACTCAAAAAAGAGGCCAAAACCTGCCTCGGTCATCCAGTTGACACGCAAACATATGCAATAGCACCGCATAGGCAATATACACGTGATACAACTGACGGGACTCGATTCTGATCTACGGAGCCCGAGTTCGAGCCCCGTACGTCTAACTTGAGAAAACTTAGGAAAATAGTCGAAAAAGAGACCAAAACCCGCCTCGATCGTCCGAACGACATGCAAACACAGGAAATAACACCGCATAGGCAATATACATACGTTACAACTGACAAGACTCGATTGCGATCTACGGAGCCCGAGTTCGAGCCCCATACGCCTAACTTGAGAAAACTTAAGAAAATAGTTGAAAAATAAACCAAAACCTGCCTCGGTTGTCCGAATGACACGCAAACATAGGCAATAGTACCGTGTAGGCAATAAACACACGTTACAACTGACGGGACTCGATTTCGATATACGGAGCCCGAGTTCAAGTCCCGTACGCCTAACTTGAGAAAACTTAGGAAAATAGTTGAAAAAGAGACCAAAACCCGCCTCGGTCATCAAGTTAACATGCAAACACAAGCAATAGCACCGCAAAGGCAATAGACACATGTTACAACTGACGAGACTCAATTCCGATCTACGGAGTCCGAGTACGAGCCACGTACGCCTAACTTGAGAAAACTTAGGAAAATTGTCGAAAAAGAGACCAAAACCCGCCTCAGTCATCCGAACGACAAGCAAACACAGGCAATAGCACCGCGTAGGTAAAAAACACGCGTTATAACTGACGAGAATCGATTTTGATATACGGAGCCCGAGTTCGAGCCCCGTACGCCTAAGTTGAGAAAACATAGGAAAATAGTCGAAAAAGAGATAAAAATCCACCTTGGTCGTCTGAATAACACGCAAACATAGGCAATAGCACCGCGTAGGCAATAGACACGCGTTACAACTGACGGGACTCAATTCCGATCTACAAAGCCCTAGTTCGAGCCCTGTATGCCTAACTTGAGAATACCTAGGAAAATAGTCGAAAAAGAGACCAAAACCCGCCTCGATCATCCAGTTAACATGCAAACACATGTAATAGCACCGCATAGGAAATAAACACGTGATACAACTGACGGGACTCAATTCCGATCTATGGAGACCGAGTTCGAGCCCCGTACGCCTAACTTGAGAAAACTTAGGAAAATAGTCGAAAAAGAGACCAAAACCTGCCACGGTCATACAGTTAATACGCAAACATAGGAAATAGCACCACATAGGAAATAGACACGCGTTACAACTGATGGGACTCGATTTCGATCTACGGAGCCCGAGTTCAAGCCCCGTACGCCTAACTTGAGAAAACTTCGGAAAATAGTTAAAAAAGAGATCAAAACTCGTCTCGATCGTCCGAACGACACACAAACACAGGAAATAGCACCGCATAGGCAATAGACATGCGTTACAACTGACGAGACTCGATTCTGATCTACGGAGCCTGAGTTCAAGCCCCGTACGCCTAACTTAAGAAAATTTAGGAAAATAGTTGAAAAATAGACCAAAACCCGCCTCGGTCGTCCGAATGACACGCAAACACATGAAATAGCACCGCGTAGGCAATAGACACGTGTTATAACTGATGGGACTCGATTCCGATCTATGGAGCCCGAGTTCGAGCCCCGTACGCCTAACTTGAGAAAACTTAGTAAAATAGTCGAAAAAGAGACCAAAACCCGCCTCAGTCGTCCGAATGACAAGAAAACATAGGCAATAGCACCGTGTAGGCAATAAACATGTGTTATAACTGTCGAGAATCGATTCCGATATACGGAGCCCGAGTTCGAGCCCCATACGTCTAACTTGAGAAAACTTAGGAAAATAGTCAAAAAGAGACCAAAACACGCCTGGGTCGTCCGAGAACGACACGCAAACACAAGCAATAGCACCGCCAGAGGCAATGAGACACGCGTTCATAACCGATGGGACTCGATTCCAATCTATGGAGCCCGAGTTCGAGCCCGTCGCCTAACTTGAGAAAACTTAGGAAAATAGTTGAAAAAGAGACTAAAACCCGCCTCGGTCGTCCAATTAACATGCAAACATAGGCAATAGCACTGCATAGGCAATAGACATTCTTTACAACTAACGGGACTCGATTTCGATCTTTGGAGCCCGAGTTCGAGCCCCGTACGCCTAACTTGAGAAAACATAGGAAAATAGTCAAAAAAGAGACAAAAATCCGCCTCGGTCATCTGAATAACACGCAAACATAGACAATAGCACCGCGTAGGCAATAGACACACATTACAACTAACGGGACTCGATTCCGATCGACAGAGCCCGAGTTCGAGCCCTGTACGCCTAACTTGAGAATACTTAGGAAAATAATCAAAAAAGAGACCAAAAACCGCCTCGGTCATCCAGTTGACATGCAAAACATACAATAGCACCACATAGGAAAGAGAAACGTGATACAACTGACAGGACTCGATTCCGATTTACGGAGACCGAGTTCGAGCCCCGTACGCCTAACTTGAGAAAACTTAGGAAAATAGTCGAAAAAGAGACCAAAACCCGCCTCGGTCATACAGTTAATACGCAAACACAGGCAATAACACCGCATAGGTAATAGACACGTGTTACAACTGATGGGACTCGATTCTGATCTACGGAGCCCGAGTTCGAGCCCCGTACGCCTAACTTGAGAAAACTTAGGAAATAGTCGAAAAAGAGACCAAAACTCTCCTCAGTCGTCCGAACGACAAGCAAACACAGGCAATAGCACCGCGTAGGCAATAAAAACGCGTTATAACTGACGAGAATCAATTCCGATATACGGAGCCCGAGTTCGAGCCCCATACGCCTAACTTGAGAAAACTTAGGAAATAGTTAAAAAAGAGACCAAAACACGCCTCGGTCGTCCAGTTAACACGCAAAGATAGGCAATAGCATCGCATAGGCAATAGACACATATTACAACTGACGGGACTCGATTCCGATCTACAAAGCCCGAGTACGAGCCACGTACGCTAAACTTGAGAAAACTTAGGAAAATAGTCGAAAAAGAGACCAAAACTCACCTCAGTCGTCCGAATGACAAGCAAACACACGCAATAGCACCGCGTAGGCAATAAAAATGCGTTATAACTGACGAGAATCGTTTTCGATATACGGTGCCCGAGTTCGAGCCCTGTACGCCTAACTTGAGAAAACTTAGGAAATAGTCAAAAAAGAGACCAAAACACGCCTCGGTCGTCCGACTAACACGCAAACACGGCAATAGCACCGCTATTATTGATGGGACTCACTTTGATCTCACGGAGCCCGAGTTCGAGCCCCTGTCGCCTAACTTGAGAAAAAAACTTAGGAAAATAGTTGAAAAAGAGACCAAAACCCACTTTGGTCGTGCGAGCTAACACGCCGAACATAAGCAATAACACCACATAGGAAATAGACACGCTGCGTTAAACCGATGGGACTCGATTTGATCTACGAGCCCGAGTTCAAGCCCGTCGCCTAACTTGAGAAAAACTTCGAAAATAGTCAAAAAGAGATCAAAACCTGCCTCGATCGTCTCGAACGACACGCAAACACAGGAAATAGCACCGCATAGGCAATAGACATGCGTTACAACTGACGAGACTCGATTCTGATCTACGGAGCCTGAGTTCAAGCCCCGTACGCCTAACTTAAGAAAACATAGGAAAATAGATGAAAAATAGACCAAAACCCGCCTCGGTCGTCCGAATGACACGCAAACACAGAAATAGCACCGCGTGAGGCAATAGACACGCGCGTTATAACCGATGGGACTCGATTCCGATCTCACGAGCCCGAGTTCGAGCCCCGTACGCCTAACTTGAGAAAACTTAGGAAAATTGTCGAAAAAGAGACCAAAACCCGCCTCAGTCGTCCGAATGATAAGAAAACATAGGCAATAGTACCATGTAGGCAATAAACATGTGTTATAACTGTCGAGAATCGATTCCAATATACGGATCCCGAGTTCGAGCCCCATACGTCTAACTTGAGAAAACTTAGGAAAATAGTCAAAAAAGAGACCAAAACACGCTTTTGTCCGTCCGAACGACATACGCAAACACAAGCAATAGCACCGTGAGCAATGAACAGACACGCTTCTATAACCGATGGTTCTCGATTCCAATCTATGGAGCCCGAGTTCGAGCCCCGTACGTCTAACTTGAGAAAACTTAGGAAAATAGTTGAAAAAGAGACTAAAACCCGCCTTTGTCGTCCAATTAACATGCAAACATAGGCAATAGCACTGCATAGGCAATAGACATGCTTTACAACTAACGGGACTCGATTCCGATCTTTGGAGCCCAAGTTCGAGCCCCGTACGCCTAACTTGAGAAAACATAGGAAAATAGTCAAAAAAGAGACAAAAATCCGCCTCGGTCATCTGAATAACACGCAAACATAGACAATAGCACCGCGTAGGCAATAGACACACATTACAACTAACGGGACTCGATTCCGATCTACAGAGCCCGAGTTCGAGCCCTGTACGCCTAACTTGAGAATACTTAGGAAAATAATCAAAAAAGAGACCAAAAACCGCCTCGGTCATCCAGTTGACATGCAAAACATACAATAGCACCACATAGGAAAGAGAAACGTGATACAACTGACAGGACTCGATTCCGATTTACTTGACACCGAAGTTCGAGCCCGTGACGCCTAACTTGAGAAAACTTAGGAAAATAGTCGAAAAAGAGACCAAAACCCGCCTCGGTTATACAGTTAATATGCAAACACAGTAATAGCACCGCATAGGTAATGAGACGATATTACAACCGATGGGACTCGATTACGATCTCTTGAGCCCGAGTTCGAGCCCCGTCGCGCCTAACTTGAGAAAACTTAGGAAATCGTCGAAAAGAGACCAAAACTCTCCTCGGTCGTCTCAACGACAAGCAAACACAGTAATATAGACATCAGCGAGGCAATAAAAACGCGTTATAATCCGACGCGAATCAATTCTCGATATACGGAGCCCCGAAGTTCGAGCCCCGTCGCTAACTTGAGAAAACTTAGGAAATAGTTAAAAAGAGACCAAAACACGCCTCGGTAAATCCAGCTTAACACGCAAAGATGAGCAATAATACCAAGACATAGGCAATAGACACATATTACAACTGACGGGACTCGATTCCGATCTACAAAGCCCGAGTACGAGCCACGTACGCTAAACTTGAGAAAACTTAGGAAAATAGTCGAAAAAGAGACCAAAACTCACCTCAGTCGTCCGAATGACAAGAAAACACACGCAATAGCACCGCGTAGGCAATAAAAATGCGTTATAACTGACGAGAATCGTTTTCGATATACGGTGCCCGAGTTCGAGCCCTGTACGCCTAACTTGAGAAAACTTAGGAAATAGTCAAAAAAGAGACCAAAACACGCCTCGGTCGTCCGACCAACACGCAAACACGGGCAATAGCACCGCGTTACAATTGATGGGACTCAATTTCGATCTACGGAGCCCGAGTTCGAGCCCCGTACGCCTAACTTGAGAAAACTTAGGAAAATAGTTGAAAAAGAGACCAAAACCCACTTTGGTCGTGCAGTTAACACGCGAACATAAGCAATAACACCACATAGGAAATAGACACGCGTTACAACTGATGGGACTCGATTTCGATCTACGGAGCCCGAGTTCAAGCCCCGTACGCCTAACTTGAGAAAAATTTGGAAAATAGTCAAAAAAGAGATCAAAACCCGTCTCGATCGTCCGAACGACACGCAAACACAGGAAATAGCACCGCATAGGCAATAGACATGCGTTACAACTGACGAGACTCGATTCTGATCTACGGAGCCTGAGTTCAAGCCCCGTACGCCTAACTTAAGAAAACTTAGGAAAATAGTTGAAAAATAGACCAAAACCCGCCTCGGTCGTCCGAATGACACGCAAACACAGGAAATAGCACCGCGTAGGCAATAGACACGCGTTATAACTGATGGGACTCGATTCCGATCTACGGAGCCCGAGTTCGAGCCCCGTACGCCTAACTTGAGAAAACTTAGGAAAATAGTCGAAAAAGAGACCAAAACCCGCCTCAGTCGTCCGAATGACAAGAAAACATAGGCAATAGCACCGTGTAGGCAATAAACATGTGTTATAACTGTCGAGAATCGATTCCGATATACGGAGCCCGAGTTCGAGCCCCATACGTCTAACTTGAGAAAACTTAGGAAAATAGTCAAAAAAGAGACCAAAACACGCTTCGGTCGTCCGAACGACACGCAAACACAAGCAATAGCACCGCGTAGGCAATAGACACGCGTTACAACTGATGGGACTCGATTCCAATCTATGGAGCCCGAGTTCGAGCCCCGTACGCCTAACTTGAGAAAACTTAGGAAAATAGTTGAAAAAGAGACTAAAACCCGCCTCGGTCGTCCAGTTAACATGCAAACATAGGCAATAGCACTGCATAGGCAATAGACATGCTTTACAACTAACGGGACACGATTCCGATCTATGGAGCCCGAGTTCGAGCCCCGTACGCCTAACTTGAGAAAACATAGGAAAATAGTCAAAAAAGAGACAAAAATCCGCCTCGGTCATCTGAATAACATGCAAACATAGACAATAGCACCGTGAGGGCAATGACACACATTACAACTAACGGGACTCGATTCTCGATCTACGAGCCCGAGTTCGAGCCTCAGACGCCTAACTTGAGAATACTTAGGAAAATAATCAAAAGAGAGACCAAAACCGCCTCGGTCATCCAAATTGACATGCAAATACATACAATAGCACCACATAGGAAAGAGACACGTGATACAACCGACAGACTCGATTCGATTCGACGGAGACCGAAGTTCGAGCCCCGTCGCCTAACTTGAGAAAACTTAGGAAAATAGTCGAAAAAGAGACCAAAACCCGCCTCGGCCATACAGGTTAATAATATGCAAACACAGTAATAGCACCGCATAGGTAATAGACACGTGTTACAACTGATGGGACTCGATTCTGGATCTACGGAGCCCGAGTTCGAGCCCTGTCGCCCTAACTTGAGAAAACTTAGGAAATAGTCGAAAAAGAGACCAAAACTCTCCTCAGTCGTCCGAACGACAAGCAAACACAGGCAATAGCACCGCGTAGGCAATAAAAACGCGTTATAACTGACGAGAATCAATTCCGATATACGGAGCCCGAGTTCGAGCCCCATACGCCTAACTTGAGAAAACTTAGAAAATAGTTAAAAAAGAGACCAAAACACGCCTCGGTCGTCCAGTTAACACGCAAAGATAGGCAATAGCACCACATAGGCAATAGACACATATTACAACTGACGGGACTCGATTCCGATCTACAAAGCCCGAGTACGAGCCACGTACGCTAAACTTGAGAAAACTTAGGAAAATAGTCAAAAAAGAGACCAAAACTCACCTCAGTCGTCCGAATGACAAGCAAACACACGCAATAGCACCGCGTAGGCAATAAAAATGCGTTATAACTGACGAGAATCGTTTTTGATATACGGTGCCCGAGTTCGAGCCCTGTACGCCTAACTTGAGAAAACTTAGGAAATAGTCAAAAAAGAGACCAAAACACGCCTCGGTCGTTCGACCAACACGCAAACACAGGCAATAGCACCACGTTACAATTGATGGGACTCAATTTCGATCTACGAAGCCCGAGTTCGAGCCCCGTACGCCTAACTTGAGAAAACTTAGGAAAATAGTTGAAAAAGAGACCAAAACCCGCTTTGGTCGTGCAGTTAACACGCGAACATAGGCAAATAGCACCGCATAGGCAATAGACACGCATTACAACTAACGGGACTCGATTCCGATCTACGGAGCCCGAGTACGAACCACGTACGCCTAACTTGAGAAAACTTAGGAAAATAGTCGAAAAAGAGACCAAAACCCGCCTCAGTTGTCCGAATGACAAGAAAACATAGGCAATAGCACCGTGTAGGCAATAAACATGTGTTATAACTGTCGAGAATCGATTCCGATATACGGAGCCCGAGTTCGAGCCCCATACGTCTAACTTGAGAAAACTTAGGAAAATAGTCAAAAAAGAGACCAAAACACGCTTCGGTCGTCCGAACGACACGCAAACACAAGCAATAACACCGCGTAGGCAATAGACACGCGTTACAACTGATGGGACTCGATTCCAATCTATGGAGCCCGGGTTCGAGCCCCGTACGCCTAACTTGAGAAAACTTAGGAAAATAGTTGAAAAAGAGACTAAAACCCGCCTCGGTCGTCCAGTTAACATGCAAACATAGGCAATAGCACTGCATAGGCAATAGACTTGCTTTACAACTAACGGGACTCGATTCTGATCTATGGAGCCCGAGTTCGAGCCCCGTACGCCTAACTTGAGAAAACATAGGAAAATAGTCAAAAAAGAGGCAAAAATCCGCCTCGGTCATCTGAATAACACGCAAACATAGACAATAGCACCGCGTAGGCAATAGACACACATTACAACTAACGGGACTCGATTCCGATCTATAGAGCCCGAGTTCGAGCCCTGTACGCCTAACTTGAGAATACTTAGGAAAATAATCAAAAAAGAGACCAAAAACCGCCTCGGTCCATCCAAATTGACATGCAAATATATACAATAGCACCACATAGGAAAGAGACACGTGATACAACTGACAGGACTCGATTCCGATTTACGGAGACCAAGTTCGAGCCCCGTACGCCTAACTTGAGAAAACTTAGGAAAATAGTCTAAAAGAGACCAAAACCCGCCTCGGTACCATACAAATTAATACGCAAACACAGTAATAACACCATGCGATAGGCAATAGACACCGCAGCATTACTACTAACGGGACTCGATTATGATCTACTTGAGCCCGAGTTCGAGCCCGTCACGCCTAACTTTAGAAAACTTAGGAAAATAGTTAAAAATAGACCAAAACCCGCCTCAAATCAAATCAAATGACACGCAAACACAGCAATAGCACCGCATCAAGATACGCAATAGACATGCGTTACATACCGATGGGACTCGATTCCGATCTACTTGAGCCCGAGTTCGAGCCCCATCGCCCTAACTTGAGAAAACTTAGGAAAATAGTTGAAAAAGAGACCAAAACCCGCCTCGATTGTCCGATTAACACGCAAAGATAGGCAATAGCACCAAGATAGGCAATAGATACATGCTACATAACTTACGGACTCAATTCGATCTACGAGAGCCCGAGTTCGATCCCCGTCGCCTAACTTAAGAAAGCTTAGGAAAATAGTCGAAAAAGAGACCAAAATCCGCGTCGGTCGTCTGAATAACACGCAAATATAGGAAATAGCACCGCATAGGAAATAGACATGCGTTACAACTAATGGGACTAAATTTCGATCTACGGAGCCCGAATTCGAGCCCCGTACTCCTAACTTGAGAAAACTTAGGAAAATAGTCGAAAAATAGACCAAAACCAGCCTCGATCGTCCAGTTAACATGCAAAGATAGGCAATAGAATCACATAGACAATAGACATGCATTACAACTGACGAAACTCGATTCCGATCTACGGAGCCCGAGTTCGAACCCCGTACGCCTAACTTGAGAAAACTTAGGAAAATAGTTGAAAAAGAGACCAAAACTCACCTCGATCGTCTGAACAACACACAAACACAAGAAATAGCACCGCATAGGCAATAGACACGCGTTACAACTGACGGGACTCGATTCTGATCTACGGAGCCCGAGTTTAAGCCCCGTACGCTTAACTTGAGAAAACTTAGGAAAATAGTTAAAAAATAGACCAAAACCCGCCTCGGTCGTCCGAACGACACGCAAACATAGGCAATAATACCGCGTGGGCAATGAACACGTTACATAAACGTATGGGACTCGATTCTGATCTACGGAGCCCGAGTTCGAGCCCCGTACGCCTAACTTGAGAAAACTTAGGAAAATAGTTGAAAAAGAGACCAAAACCCGCCTCGGTCGTCCAGTTAACACGCAAAGATAGGCAATAGCACCGCATAGGCAATAGACACGAGTTATAACTTACGGGACTCGATTCTAATCTACGGAGCCCGAGATCGAGCCCCGTACGCCTAACTTGAGAAAACTTAGGAAAATAATCAAAAAAGAGACCAAAATCTGCCTCGGTCATCTGAATAACACGCAAACATAGGCAATAACACCGCGTAGGCAATAGACATGCGTTACAACTGACGGGACTCAATTCCGATCTGCGGAGCCCGAGTTCGAGCCCCGTACGCCTAACTTGAGAAAACTTAGGAAAATAGTCAAAAAAGAGACCAAAACCCGCCTCGGTCATCCAGTTGACACGTAAACATATGCAATAGCACCGCATAGGCAATATACACGTGATACAACTGACGGGACTCGATTCCAATCTACGGAGCCCGAGTTCGAGCCCCGTACGCCTAACTTGAGAAAACTTAGGAAAATAGTCGAAAAAGAGACCAAAACCCACCTCGATCGTCCGAACGACATGCAAACACAGGAAATAGCACCGCATAGGCAATATACATACGTTACAACTGACAAGACTCGATTGCGATCTACGGAGCCCGAGTTCGAGCCCCATACGCCTAACTTGAGAAAACTTAAGAAAATAGTTGAAAAATAAACCAAAACCTGCCTCGGTTGTCCGAATGACACGCAAACATAGTAATAGTACCGTAGACAATAAACACACGTTACAACCGACGGACTCGATTTCGATATACGGAGCCCGAGTTTAAGTCCCGTACGCCTAACTTGAGAAAACTTAGGAAAATAGTTGAAAAAGAGACCAAAACCCGCCTCGGTCATCAAGTTAACATTCAAACACAAGCAATAGCACCGCATAGGCAATAGACACACGTTACAACTGATGAGACTCAATTCCGATCTACGGAGTCCGAGTACGAGCCATGTACGCCTAACTTGAGAAAACTTAGGAAAATTGTCGAAAAAGAGACCAAAACCCGCCTCAGTCATCCGAACGACAAGCAAACACAGGCAATAGCACCGCGTAGGTAAAAAACACGCGTTATAACTAACGAGAATCGATTTTGATATACGGAGCCCGAGTTCGAGCCCCGTACGCCTAACTTGAGAAAACATAGGAAAATAGTCGAAAAAGAGATAAAAATCCACCTTGGTCGTCTGAATAACACGCAAACATAGGCAATAGCACCGCGTAGGCAATAGACACGCGTTACAACTGACGGGACTCAATTCCGATCTACAAAGCCCTAGTTCGAGCCCTGTATGCCTAACTTGAGAATACCTAGGAAAATAGTCGAAAAAGAGACCAAAACCCGCCTCGGTCATCCAGTTAACATGCAAACACATGTAATAGCACCGCATAGGCAATAAACGCGTGATACAACTGACGGACTCAATTCGATCTACTTGAGACCGAAGTTCGAGCCCCAGACGCCTAACTTGAGAAAACTTAGGAAAATAGTCGAAAAAGAGACCAAAACCTGCCACGGTCATACAGTTAACACGCAAACATAGGAAATAGCACCACATAGGAAATAGACACGCGTTACAACTGATGGGACTCGATTTCGATCTATGGAGCCCGAGTTCAAGCCCCGTACGCCTAACTTGAGAAAACTTCGGAAAATAGTCAAAAAAGAGATCAAAACCCGTCTCAATCGTCCGAACGACACGCAAACACAGGAAATAGCACCGCATAGGCAATAGACATGCATTACAACAGACGAGACTCGATTCTGATCTACGGAGCCTGAGTTCAAGCCCCGTACGCCTAACTTAAGAAAACTTAGGAAAATAGTTGAAAAATAGACCAAAACCCGTCTCTTGGCCGTCCAATGACACGCAAAACACAGAAATAGCACCGCAGAGGCAATGACACAGCGTTATAACTGATGGGACTCGATTCCGATCTACGAAGCCCGAGTTCGAGCCCCGTACGCCTAACTTGAGAAAACTTAGGAAAATAGTCGAAAAAGAGACCACAACCTGCCTCGGTTATCTGAACGACACACAAATATAGACAATAGCACTGAATAGGTAATAGACATGCGTTACAACTGACGGGACTCGATTCCAATATACGAAGCCCGAGTTCGAGCCCCGTACGCCTAACTTGAGAAAACTTAGGAAAATAGTCGAAAAAGAGACCAAAACCCACCTCGATCGTCTGAATGACACGCAAACACAGGAAATAGCACCGTGTAGAAAATAGACATGCGTTATAATTGACGGGACTCGATTCCGATATACGGAGCCCGAGTTCGAGCCCCGTACGCCTAACTTGAGAAAACTTAGGAAAATAGTTAAAAAATAGACCAAAACCTGCCTCGGTTGTCCGATTGACATGCAAACATAGGCAATAGCACCACGTAGGCAATAGACACATGTTATAACTGACGGGACTCGATTCCGATATACGGAGCCCGAGTTCAAGCCCCGTACACCTAACTTGAGAAAACATAGGAAAATAGTTGAAAAAGAGACCAAAACCCGCCTCGGTCATCCAGTTAACATGGAAACATAGGCAATAGCACCGCATAGGCAATAGACACACATTACAACTAACGGGACTCGATTCTGATCTACGGAGCCCGAGTACGAGCCACGTACGCCTAACTTGAGAAAACTTAGGAAAATAGTTGAAAAATAGACCAAAACCTACCTCGGTCGTCCGAATGACACGCAAACATAGGCAATAGCACCGCGTAGGCAATAGACACGCTTTACAACTGATGGGACTTGATTCCGATCTACGAAGCCCGAGTTCGAGCCCCGTACGCCTAACTTGAGAAAACTTAGGAAAATAGTCGAAAAAGAGACCACAACTCGCTTCTCATCCGTCCGAATAATACGCAAACACGTGCAATAGCAATCAGATAGGCAATAGACATGCATTACACCGACGGACTCGATTCGATGTATGAAGCCCAGTTCGAGCCCCGTACGCCTAACTTGAGAAAACTTAGGAAAATAGTCGAAAAAGAGACCAAAACCTGCCTCGGTCGTCCGAACGACATGAAAACATAGGCAATAGTACCGCGTATACAAAAGACACGCGTTACAATTGGCAGGACTCGATTCCGATCTACGGAGCCCGAGTTCGAGCCCCGTGCGCCTAACTTGAGAAAAGTTAGGAAAATAGTCGAAAAAGAGACCAAAACCCACCTCGATCGTCTGAACGACATGCAAACAAAGGAAATAGTACCGCGTAGAAAATAGACATGCGTTACAACTGACGGGACTCGATTCCGATATACGGAGCCTGAGTTCGAGCCTAGTACGCCTAACTTGAGAAAACTTAGGAAAATTGTCAAAAAAGAGACCAAAACCCACCTCGATCGTCTGAATGATACACAAACACAGGAAATAGCACCGCGTAGAAAATAGACATGCGTTGCAACTGACAGGACTCGATTCCGATATACGGAGCCTGAGTTCGAGCCCCGTACGCCTAACTTGAGAAAACTTAGGAAAATAGTCGAAAAAGAGACCAAAACCTGCCTCGGTTTTTCGAATGACATGCAAACATAGGCAATAGTACCACGTGAGGCAATAGACACACACATTAAACCGACGGGACTCGATTCCTATATATACGAGCCCGAAGTTCAAGCCCCAGACGCCTAACTTGAGAAAAAACATAGGAAAATAGTTGAAAAAGAGACCAAAACCCGCCTTTGGTCATCCAGCTTAACATACAAACACAGTAATAGCACCAGATAGGCAATAGACACGATTATAACCGACGGACTCGATTCCGATCTACGGAGCCCGAGTACGAGCCACGACGCCTAACTTGAGAAAACTTAGGAAAATAGTCAAAAAAGAGACCAAAACTCGCCTCAGTCGTCCGAACGACAAGCAAACACAGGCAATAGCAGCGCGTAGGCAATAGTTATAACTGACGAGAATCGATTCCGATATATGGAGCCCGAGTTCGAGCCCCGTACGCCTAACTTGAGAAAACTTACGAAAATAGTCAAAAAAGAGACCAAAACATGCCTCGGTCGTTCGAACGACACGCAAACGCAGGCAATAGCACAACGTAGGCAATAGACACGCGTTACAACTGATGGGACTTGATTTCGATCTACGGAGCCCGAGTTCGAGCCCCGTACGCCTAACTTGAGAAAACTTAGGAAAATAGTTTAAAAAGAGACCAAAACCCGCCTCGGTCGTCCAGTCTAACATGCGAACATAGGCAATAGCATCGCATAGGCAATAGACACGCGTTACAACTAACGGTACTCAATTCCGATCTACGGAGCCCGAGTACGAGCCACGTACGCCTAACTTGAGAAAACTTAGGAAAATAGTTGAAAAAGATACCAAAACCCGCCTCAGTTTTCCGAACGACAAGCAAACACAGGCAATAGCACCGCGTAGGCAATAAACACGCGATATAACCGCCGAGAATCGATTCGGATATACTTGAGCTCGAGTTCGAGCCCCCAGACGCCTATATCTTGAGAAAACTTAGGAAAATAGTCAAAAAAGAGACCAAAAATCGCCTCGGTCGTCCGAACGACATGCAAACACAGGCAATAGCACCGCGTAGGCAATTGACACGCATTATAACTGATGGGACTCGATTCCGATCTATGGAGCCCGAGTTCGAGCCCCGTACGCCTAACTTGAGAAAACTTAGGAAAATAGTTGAAAAAGAGACCAAAACCCACCTCGGTCGTCCAGTTAACATGCAAACATAGACAATAGCACTGCATAGGCAATAGACACGCGATACAACTAACGGGACTCGATTACGATCTAAGGAGACCGAGTTCGAGCCCCGTACGCCTAACTTGAGAAAACTTTGGAAAATAGTCGAAAAAGAGACAAAAATCGGCCTCGGTCGTCTGAATAACACGTAAACATAGGCAATAACACCGCGTAGGCAATAGACACGCGTTACAACTGACGGGACTCGATTCCGATCTATAGAGCCCTAGTTCGAGTCCCGTACGCCTAACTTGGGAATACTTAGGAAAATAGTCGAAAAAGACACCAAAACCCGCCTCGGTCATCTAGTTAACATGCAAACACATGAAATAGCACCGCATAGGCAATAAACACGTGATACAACTGACAGGACTCGATTCCGATCTACGGAGACCGAGTTCGAGGCCCGTACGCCTAACTTGAGAAAACTTAGGAAAATAGTCAAAAAAGAGACCAAAACCCACCTCGGTCATACAGTTAACACATAAACACAAGCAATAGCACCGCATAGGCAATAGACACGCGTTACAACTGACGGGACTCGATTCCGATCTACGGAGCCCGAGTTCGAGCCCCGTACGCCTAACTTGAGAAAACATAGGAAAATAGTCAAAAAAGATACCAAAACCCGCCTCGGTAGTTCTAATGACACACGAACATAGGAAATTGCACCGCGTAGGCAATAGATACGCGTTACAACTGACGGGACTCGATTCCGATATACGGAGTCCGAGTTCGAACCCCGTATGCCTAACTTGAGAAAACATAGGAAAATATTCGAAAAAGAGACCAAATCCTACCTCGGTCATCCAGTTAACACGTAAAGACAGGCAATAGTACCGCATAGGCAATAGACACATGTTACAACTGACGGGACTCGATTCCAATCTACGGAGCCCGAGTTCGAGCCTCGTACGCCTAACTTGAGAAAACTTAAGAAAATAGTCGAAAAAGAGACCAAAACCCACCTCGATCGTCCGAACGACACGCAAACACAGGAAATAGCACCGCATAGGCAATAGACATGCGTTACAACTGACGGGACTCGATTTCGATCTACGGAGCCCGAGTTCGAGCCCCGTACGCCTAACTTGAGAAAACTTGGGAAAATAGTTGAAAAATAGACCAAAACCAGCCTCGGTCGTCCGAATGACACGCAAACATAGGCAATAGCACCGCGTAGGCAATAGACACGCGTTACAGCTGATGGGACTCAATTCCGATCTACGGAGACCGAGTTCGAGCCCCGTACGCCTAACTTGAGAAAACTTAGGAAAATAGTCGAAAAAGAGACCAAAACGCCTCGGTCATCCACTTGACATGCAAACACATACAATAACACCGCATAGGCAATAGACACGCGACATAACCGACGAACTCGCTTCCGATCTACAAAGCCCGAGTTCGAGCCTCGTACGCCTAACTTGAGAAAACTTAGGAAAATAGTCGAAAAAGAGACCAAAACCCGCCTCGGCCATCCAGTTAACATGCAAACACAGGCAATAGCACCCCATAGGCAATAGACTTGCGTTACAACTGATGAGACTCGATTCCGATTAACGAAGCCCGAGTTCGAGCCACGTACGCCTAACTTGAGAAAACATAGGAAAATAGTCAAAAAAGAGTCCAAAACATGCCTAAGTCGTCCAAACGACACGCAAACACATGCAATAGCACCGCATAGATAATAGACATGTGTTACAATTGACGGGAGTCGATTCTGATCTACGGATCCTGAGTTCGATCCCCGTACGCCTAACTTGAGAAAACTTAGGAAAATAGTCGAAATAGAGACCAAAACCCGTCTCGGTCATCTGAACAACATGCAAACATAGGAAATAGTACCGCGTAGGCAATAGACATGCGTTAAAATGGACGGGACTCCATTCCGATCTACGTAGCCTGAGTTCGGGCCCCGTACGCCTAACTTGAGAAAACTTAGGAAAATAGTAGAAAAAGAGACCAAAACCCGCCTCGGTCATCCAGTTTAACACGAAAACACGAGCAATGGCACCAAGATAGGCAATAGACACGCTGCTATAACTTACGGACTCGATTACGATCTCACGAGCTGAGTTCGAGCCCCAGACTGGCGTAACTTTAGAAAACTTAGGAAAATAGTTGAAAAAGAGACCAAAACCCACCTCGGTCATCCAGTTAACATGCAAACATAGGCAATAGCACCTCATAGGCAATAGACACATGTTACAACTGACGGGCCACGTACGAGCCACGTACGCCTAACTTGAGAAAACTTAGGAAATAGTCGAAAAAGAGACCAAAACTCTCCTCAGTCGTCCGAACGACAAGCAAACACAGGCAATAGCACCGCGTAGGCAATAAAAACGCGTTATAACTGACGAGAATCAATTCCGATATACGGAACCCGAGTTCGAGCCCCGTACGCCTAACTTGAGAAAACTTAGGAAATAGTTAACAAAGAGACGAAAACACGCCTCGGTCGTCCGACCAACACACAAACACAGGCAATAGCACCGCGTAGGCAATAGACACGCATTACAATTGATGGGACTCGATTTCGATCTACGGAGCCCGAGTTCGAGCCTCGTACGCCTAACTTAAGAAAACTTAGGAAAATAGTTAAAAAAGAGACCAAAACCGCTTTGGTAGTGGCGATTAACACGCGAACATAGGCAATAGCATCGCATAGGCAATAGACACGCATTCCAACTAACGAGACTCGATTCCGATCTACGGAGCCCGAAAGTACGAACCACGTCGCCTAACTTGAGAAAACTTAGGAAAATAGTCAAAAAGAGACCAAAACCCGCCTACGATCCGAACGACAAGAAAACATAGGGAATAGCACCTTATCGGCAATGTACCGCACGCTATTCTGTCGATGGGACTCGATTGCAATCTCTCGGAGCCCGAGTTCGAGCCCCGTCGCGCCTAACTTGAGAAAACTTAGGAAAATAGTCAAAAAGAGACCAAAACACGCCTCGGTTAGTCCAAAAGACACGCAAACACAGTGAAATAGCACCGCGTGAGGCAATAGACACGCATTACAACTGATGGGACTCGATTGCAATCTCTGGAGCCCGAGTTCGAGCCCCGTATGCCTAACTTGAGAAAACTTAGGAAAATAGTTAAAAAAGAGACTAAAACCCGCCTCGGTGGCGTCCGGCTTAACATGCAAACATAGGCAATAGCAATTTGCGATAGGCAATAGACATGCTTTTTACGACTAACGGGACTCGATTACGATCTATGGAGCCCGAGTTCGAGCCCCGTACACCTAACTTGAGAAAACTTAGGAAAATAGTCAAAAAAGAGACAAAAATCCACCTCGGTCTTCTGAATAACACGCAAACATAGGCAATAGCGCCGCATAGCCAATAGACACACATTACAACTGATGGGACTCGATTCCGATCTAAAGAGCCCGAGTCCGTGCCCTGTACGCCTAACTTGAGAATACTTAGGAAAATAATCAAAAAAGAGACCAAAACCCGCCTCGGTCATCTAGTTAACACGCAAATACATAAAATAGCACCACATAGGAAATAGACACGTGATACAACTGACGGGACTCGATTCCGATTTACGGAGACCGAGTTCGAGCCCCGTACACCTAACTTGAGAAAACTTAAGAAAATAGTCTAAAAAGAGACCAAAACCCGCCTCGGTCATACAGTTAATACTCAAACACAGGCAATAACACCGCATAGGCAATAGACACGCGTTACAACTGACGGGACTCGATTATGATCTACGGAGCCCGAGTTCGAGCCCCGTACGCCTAACTTGAGAAAACTTAGGAAAATAGTTGAAAAAGAGACCAAAACCCGCCTTGGTCGTCCAGTTAACACGTAAAGATAGGCAATAGCACCGCGTATGCAATAGACACGCGTTACAACGTATGGAACTCGATTCTGATCTATGGAGCCCGAGTTCAAGCCCCGTACGCCTAACTTAAGAAAACTTAGGAAAATAGTCGAAAAAGAGACCAAAACCCGCCTCGGTCGTCCAGTTAACACGTAAAGATAGGCAATAGCACCGCATAGCCAATAGACACGCGTTACAATTGACGGGACTCGATTCCGATCTACGGAGCTCGAGTTCGAACCCCGTACTCCTAACTTGAGAAAACTTAGGAAAATAGTCGAAAAAGAGACCAAAACTCGCCTCGATCGTCCGAATGACACACAAACACAAGAAATAGCACCGCATAGGCAATAGACACGCGTTACAACTGACGGGACTCGATTATGATCTATGGAGCTCGAGTTCGAGCCCCGTATGCCTAACTTGAGAAAACTTAGAAAAATAGTTGTAAAATAGACCAAAACCCACCTCGGTCGTCCGAACGACACGCAAACACAGGCAATAGCACTACGTAGGCAATAGACACGCGTTACAATGTATGGAACTTTGCTTACGATCTACTTGAGCCCCCGAGTTCGAGCCCCGTACGCCTAACTTGAGAAAACTTAGGAAAATAGTCGAAAAAGAGACCAAAATCCGTCTCGGTCGTCCGAATAACACACAAATATAGGCAATAGCACCGCGTAGGCAATAGACATGAGTTATAACTGACGGGACTAAATTCCAATCTATGGAGCCCGA
Organism: Panax ginseng; assembly: GCA_020205605.1. Lineage (NCBI taxonomy): Eukaryota > Viridiplantae > Streptophyta > Magnoliopsida > Apiales > Araliaceae > Panax > Panax ginseng. The sequence continues at coordinate 48,707,239 of CM035141.1, forward strand.
GTTCGAGCCCCGTACGCCTAACTTGAGAAAACTTAGGAAAATAGTCAAAAAAGAGACCAAAACCCGCCTCGGTCGTCCAGTTAACACGTAAAGATAGGCAATAGCACCGCATAGCCAATAGACACGCGTTACAATTGACGGGACTCGATTCCGATCTACGGAGCCCGAGTTCGAACCCGTCAGACGCCTAACTTGAGAAAACTTAGGAAAATAGTCGAAAAAGAGACCAAAACTACGCCTCGATCGTCCGAACGACACACAAACACAAGAAATAGCACCGCATAGGCAATGAACAGCGTTACTAACCGACGGGACTCGATTATGATCTATGGAGCCCGAGTTCGAGCCCGTCATGCCAAACTTGAGAAAACTTAGAAAATAGTTGAAAAATAGACCAAAACCCGCCTCGGTCGTCTCGAACGACACGCAAAAACACAGTAAATAACACTGCGTGAGGCAATAGACATGCGTTACAACGTATAGAACTCGATTTCGATCTACGGGCTGCCCGAGTTCGAGCCCCGTACGCCTAACTTGAGAAAACTTAGGAAAATAGTTGAAAAAGAGACTAAAACCCGCCTCGGTCGTCCAGTTAACATGCAAACATAGGCAATAGCACTGCATAGGCAATAGACATGCTTTACAACTAACGGGACTCGATTCTGATCTATGGAGCCCGAGTTCGAGCCCCGTACACCTAACTTGAGAAAACATAGGAAAATAGTCAAAAAAGAGACAAAAATCCACCTCGGTCTTCTGAATAACACGCAAACATAGGCAATAGCGCCGCATAGGCAATAGACACACATTACAACTGATGGGACTCGATACCGATCTAAAGAGCCCGAGTTCGTGCCCTGTACGCCTAACTTGAGAATACTTAGGAAAATAATCAAAAAAGAGACCAAAACCCGCCTCGGTCATCTAGTTGACACACAAATACATACAATAGCACCACATAGGAAATAGACACGTGATACAACTGACGGGACTCGATTCCGATTTACGGAGACCGAGTTCGAGCCCCGTACGCCTAACTTGAGAAAACTTAGGAAAATAGTCTAAAAAGAGACCAAAACCCACCTCGGTCATACAGTTAATACGTAAACACAGGCAATAACACCGCATAGGCAATAGACACGCGTTACAACTGACGGGACTCGATTATGATCTACGGAGCCCGAGTTCGAGCCCCGTACGCCTAACTTGAGAAAACTTAGGAAAATAGTTGAAAAAGAGACCAAAACCCGCCTTGGTCGTCCAGTTAACACGCAAAGATAGGCAATAGCACCGCACAGATGCAATGAACACGCGTTACAACGTATGGAACTCGATTCTGATCTACGGAGCCCGAGTTCAAGCCCCGTACGCCTAACTTAAGAAAACTTAGGAAAATAGTCAAAAAAGAGACCAAAATCCGCCTCGGTCGTCCGAATAACACACAAATATAGGCAATAGCACCGCGTAGGCAATAGACATGAGTTACAACTGACGGGACTAAATTCCGATCTATGGAGCCCGAGTTCGAGCCCCCGTCGCCTAACTTGAGAAAACTTAGGAAAATAGTCAAAAAGAGACCAAAACCCGCCTCGGTTAAATCCGGCTTAACACGTAAAGATAGGCAATAGCACCGCATAGCCAATAGACACGCGTTACAATTGACGGGACTCGATTCCGATCTACGGAGCTCGAGTTCGAACCCCGTACTCCTAACTTGAGAAAACTTAGGAAAATAGTCGAAAAAGAGACCAAAACTCGCCTCGATCGTCCGAACGACACACAAACACAAGAAATAGCACCGCATAGGCAATAGACACGCGATACAACTGACGGGAATCGATTATGATCTGTGGAGCCCGAGTTCGAGCCCCGTACGCCTAACTTGAGAAAACTTAGGAAAATAGTCGAAAAAGAGACCAAAACTCGCCTCGATCGTCCGAACGACACACAAACACAAGAAATAGCACCGCATAGGCAATGAACACAGCGCTATGTTGACGGGACTCGATTATGATCTATGGAGCCCGAGTTCGAGCCCCGTACGCCAAACTTGAGAAAACTTAGAAAAATAGTTGAAAAATAGACCAAAACCCGCCTCGGTCGTCCGAACGACACGCAAACACAGGCAATAGCACTGCGTAGGCAATAGACACGTGTTACAACGTATGGAACTCGATTCTGATCTACGGAGCCCGAGTTCGAGCCCCGTACGCCTAACTTGAGAAAACTTAGGAAAATAGTTGAAAAAGAGACCAAAACCCGCGTCGGTCGTCCAGTTAACACGCAAAGATAGGCAATAGCACCGCATAGGCAATAGACACGCGTTACAATTGGCAGGACTCAATTCCGATCTACGGAGCCCGAGTTCGAGCCCTGTGCGCCTAACTTGAGAAAACTTAGGAAAATAGTCGAAAAAGAGACCAAAACCCGCCTCGGTCATTCACTTGACATGCAAACACATGGAATAGCATCGCATAGGCAATGAACACGCATTATTACCGATTTAAACTTGTTTCCGATCTACAAAGCCCGAAGTTCGAGCCTCAGACGCCTAACTTGAGAAAACTTAGGAAAATAGTCGAAAAAGAGACCAAAACCGCCTCGGCCATCCAGTTAACATGCAAACACAGTAATAGCACCCCATAGGCAATAGACTTGCATTACAACCGATGAGACTCGATTCCGATTAACGAAGCTTGAAGTTCGAGCCACGTGTCGCCTAACTTGAGAAAACATAGGAAAATAGTCAAAAAGAGTCTAAAACATGCCTAAGTCGTCCGAACGACACGCAAAACACACATGCAATAGCACCGCATAGATAATGAACCGCAGCGTTACAATTGACGGGACTCGATTCTGATCTACGGATCCTGAGTTCGATCCCCGTACGCCTAACTTGAGAAAACTTAGGAAAATAGTCGAAATAGAGACCAAAACCCGTCTCGGTCATCTGAACAACATGCAAACATAGGAAATAGTACCGCGTAGGCAATAGACATGCGTTAAAATGGACGGGACTCCATTCCGATCTACGTAGCCTGAGTTCGAGCCCCGTACGCCTAACTTGAGAAAACTTAGGAAAATAGTAGAAAAAGAGACCAAAACCCGCCTCGGTCATCCAGTTAACACGAAAACACAGGCAATAGCACCGCATAGGCAATAGACACGCGTTACAACTTACGGGACTCGATTCCAATCTACGGAGCCCGAGTTCGAGCCCCGTACGCGTAACTTTAGAAAACTTAGGAAAATAGTTGAAAAAGAGACCAAAACCCACCTCGGTCATCCAGTTAACATGCAAACACAGGCAATAGCACCGCATAGTCAATAGACACACGTTACAACTGACGGGACTCGATTCCGATCTACGAAGCCCGAGTACGAACCACGTACGCCTAACTTGAGAAAACTTAGGAAATAGTCGAAAAAGAGACCAAAACTCTCCTCAGTCGTCCGAATGACAAGCAAACAAAGGCAATAGCACCGCATAGGCAATAAAAACGCGTTATAACTGACGAGAATCAATTCCGATATACGAAGCCCGAGTTCGAGCCCCGTACGCCTAACCTGAGAAAACTTAGGAAATAGTTAAAAAAGAGACCAAAACACGCCTCGGTCGTCCGACCAACACGCAAACATAGGCAATAGCACCGCGTAGGTAATAGACACGCGTTACAATTGATGGGACTCGATTGTGATCTACGGAGCCCGAGTTCGAGCCCCGTACGCCTAACTTGAGAAAACTTAGGAAAATAGTTAAAAAAGAGACCAAAACCCGCTTTGGTCCTGTAGTTAACACGCGAATATAGGCAATAGCATCGCATAGGCAATAGACACGCATTACAACTAACGAGACTCGATTCCGATCTACGGAGCCCGAGTACGACCCACGTAAGCCTAACTTGAGAAAACTTAGGAAAATAGTCGAAAAAGAGACCAAAACCCGCCTCAGTCATCCGAACGACAAGAAAACATAGGGAATAGCACCTTGTCGGCAATAGACACGCGTTACAACTGATGGGACTCGATTGCAATCTCTGGAGCCCGAGTTCGAGCCCCGTACGCCTAACTTGAGAAAACTTAGGAAAATAGTCAAAAAAGAGACCAAAACACGCCTCGGTCGTCCGAAAGACACGCAAACACAGGAAATAGCACCGCGTAGGCAATAGACACGCATTACAACTGATGGGACTCGATTGCAATCTCTGGAGCCCGAGTTCGAGCCACGTACGCCTAACTTGAGAAAACTTAGGAAAATAGTTGAAAAAGAGACTAAAACCCGCCTCGGTCGTCCAGTTAACATGCAAACATAGGCAATAGCACTGCATAGGCAATACACATGCTTTACAACTAACGGGACTCGATTCTGATCTATGGAGCCCGAGTTCGAGCCCCGTACACCTAACTTGAGAAAACTTAGGAAAATAGTCAAAAAAGAGACAAAAATCCACCTCGGTCTTCTGAATAACACGCAAACATAGGCAATAGCGCCGCATAGGCAATAGACACACATTACAACTGATGGGACTCGATTCCGATCTACGGAGCCCGAGTACGAGCCACGTACGCCTAACTTGAGAAAACTTAGGAAAATAGTCAAAAAAGAGACCAAAACTCGCCTCAGTCGTCCGAACGACAAGCAAACACAGGCAATAGCAGCGCGTAGGCAATAGTTATAACTGACGAGAATCGATTCCGATATATGGAGCCCGAGTTCGAGCCCCGTACGCCTAACTTGAGAAAACTTATGAAAATAGTCAAAAAAGAGACCAAAACACGCCTCGGTCGTTCGAACGACACGCAAACGCAGGCAATAGCACAACGTAGGCCATAGACACGCGTTACAACTTATTGGACTTGATTTCGATCTACGGAGCCCGAGTTCGAGCCCCGTACGCCTAACTTGAGAAAACTTAGGAAAATAGTTTAAAAAGAGACCAAAACCCGCCTCGGTCGTCCAGTTAACACGCGAACATAGGAAATAGCATCGCATAGGCAATAGACACGCGTTACAACTAACGGTACTCAATTCCGATCTACGGAGCCCGAGTACGAGCCACGTACGCCTAACTTGAGAAAACTTAGGAAAATAGTTGAAAAAGATACCAAAACCCGCCTCAGTTTTCCGAACGACAAGCAAACACAGGCAATAGCACCGCGTAGGCAATAAACACGCGATATAACTGTCGAGAATCGATTCAGATATACGGAGCCCGAGTTCGAGCCCCGTACGCCTATCTTGAGAAAACTTAGGAAAATAGTCAAAAAAGAGACCAAAAATCGCCTCGGTCGTCCGAACGACATGCAAACACAGGCAATAGCACCGCGTAGACAATTGACACGCATTATAACTGATGGGACTCGATTCCGATCTATGGAGCCCGAGTTCGAGCCCCGTACGCCTAACTTGAGAAAACTTAGGAAAATAGTTGAAAAAGAGACCAAAACCCACCCCGGTCGTCCAGTTAACATGCAAACATAGGCAATAGCACTGCATAGGCAATAGACACGCGATCTGACTAACGGACTCGATTACGATCTAAGGAGACCGAAGTTCGAGCCCGTGACGCCTAACTTGAGAAAACTTTGGAAAATAGTCGAAAAAGAGACAAAAATCGGCCTCGATGGTCAAATCTGAATAACACGCAAACATAGGCAATAGCACCGCGTAGGCAATAGACACGCGTTACAACTGACGGGACTCGATTCCGATCTATAGAGCCCTAGTTCGAGTCCCGTACGCCTAACTTGGGAATACTTAGGAAAATAGTCGAAAAAGACACCAAAACCCGCCTCAGTCATCTAGTTAACATGCAAACATATGAAATAGCACCGCATAGGCAATAAACACGTGATACAACTGACAGGACTCGATTCCGATCTACGGAGACCGAGTTCGAGCCCCGTACGCCTAACTTGAGAAAACTTAGGAAAATAGTCAAAAAAGAGACCAAAACCCACCTCGGTCATACAGTTAACACATAAACACAAGCAATAGCACCGCATAGGCAATAGACACGCGTTACAACTGACGGGACTCGATTCCGATCTACGGAGCCCGAGTTCGAGCCCCGTACGCCTAACTTGAGAAAACATAGGAAAATAGTCAAAAAAGATACCAAAACCCGCCTCGGTAGTTCTAATGACACACGAACATAGGAAATTGCACCGCGTAGGCAATAGATACGCGTTACAACTGACGGGACTCGATTCCGATATACGGAGTCCGAGTTCGAACCCCATATGCCTAACTTGAGAAAACATAGGAAAATATTCGAAAAAGAGACCAAATCCTACCTCGGTCATCCAGTTAACACGTAAAGACAGGCAATAGTACCGCATAGGCAATAGACACATGTTACAACTGACGGGACTCGATTCCAATCTACGGAGCCCGAGTTCGAGCCTCGTACGCCTAACTTGAGAAAACTTAAGAAAATAGTCGAAAAAGAGACCAAAACCCACCTCGATCGTCCGAACGACACGCAAACACAGGAAATAGCACCGCATAGGCAATAGACATGCGTTACAACTGACGGGACTCGATTTCGATCTACGGAGCCCGAGTTCGAGCCCCGTACGCCTAACTTGAGAAAACTTGGGAAAATAGTTGAAAAATAGACCAAAACCCGCCTCGGTCGTCCGAATGACACGCAAACATAGGCAATAGCACCGCGTAGGAAATAGACACGCGTTACAACTGATGGGACTCAATTCCGATCTACGGAGCCCGAGTTCGAGCCCCGTACGCCTAACTTGAGAAAACTTAGGAAAATAGTCGAAAAAGAGACCACAACCTGCCTCGGTCGACTGAACAAAATACAAACATAGGCAATAGCACTGCATAGGCAATAGACATGCGTTACAACTAACGGGACTCGATTCAGATGTATGAAGCCCGGGTTCGAGCCCCGTACGCCTAACTTGAGAAAACTTAGGAAAATAGTCGAAAAAGAGACCAAAACCCGCCTCGGTCATCCAGTTAACATGAAAACATAGGCAATAGCACCGCATAGGCAATAGATATGCGTTACAACTTATGGGACTCGATTCCGATCTACGGAGCCCGAGTTCGAGCCCCGTGCGCCTAACTTGAGAAAACTTAGGAAAATAGTCGAAAAAGAGACCAAAACGCCTCGGTCATCCACTGACACATGCAAACACATACAATAGCACCAAGATAGGCAATGACACACGCATTACAACCGATTTTAACTCGTTTCCGATCTACAAAGCCCGAGTTCGAGCCTCGTCGACGCCTAACTTGAGAAAACTTAGGAAAATAGTCAAAAAGAGACCAAAACCGCCTTCGGCCATCCGGTTAACATGCAAACACAGTAATAGCACCCCATAGGCAATAGACTTGCGTTCTGAACCGATGAGACTCGATTCCGATTAACGAAGCCCGAGTTCGAGCCACGACGCCTAACTTGAGAAAACATAGGAAAATAGTCAAAAAGAGTCCAAAACATGCCTAAGTCGTCCGAACGACACGCATGAAACACATGCAATAGCACCGCGTAGATAATGAACACGTCGTTAGTTACAATGGACGGAGTCGATTCTCGATCTACGGATCCCGAGTTCGATCCCAGATGCCTAACTTGAGAAAACTTAGGAAAATAGTCGAAATAGAGACCAAAACCCGCCGATTAATGAACAACAACACGCAAAAATAGGAAATAGTACCGCGTAGGCAATAGACATGCATTAAAATGGATTCGGACTCCATTCCGATCTACTTGAGCCTAAGTTCGAGCCCCATACGCCTAAACTTGAGAAAACTTAGGAAAATAGTAGAAAAAGAGACCAAAACCCGCCTCGGTCATCCAAAGCTTAACATGAAAACATAGGCAATAGCACCGCATAGGCAATAGATATGCGTTCAACTTATGGGACTCGATTCGATCTCTACGAGCTCCGAGTTCGAGCCCCAATGCCTAACTTGAGAAAATTAGGAAAATAGTCGAAAAGAGACCAAAACGCCTCGGTCATCCACTTGACATGCAAACACATACAATAGCACCAAGATAGGCAATGAACACGCATTACAATGACGGAACTCGTTTTCGATCTACAAAGCCCGAGTTCGAGCCTCAGACGCCTAACTTGAGAAAAACTTAGGAAAATAGTCAAAAAGAGACCAAAACCCCTCGCCCATCCAGCTTAACATGCAAACACAGTAATAGCACCCCATAGGCAATAGACTTGCGTTACAACTGATGAGACTCGATTCCGATTAACGAAGCCCTAGTTCGAGCCACGTACGCCTAACTTGAGAAAACATAGGAAAATAGTCAAAAAAGAGTCCAAAACATGCCTAAGTCGTCCGAACGACACGCAAACACATGCAATAGCACCGCATAGATAATAGACACGTGTTACAATTGACGGGAGTCGATTCTGATCTACGGATCCTGAGTTCGATCCCGGTATGCCTAACTTGAGAAATCTTAGGAAAATAGTCGAAATAGAGACCAAAACCCGTCTCGGTCATCTGAACAACATGCAAACATAGGAAATAGTACCGCGTAGGCAATAGACATGCGTTAAAATGGACGGGACTCCATTCCGATCTACGTAGCCTGAGTTCGGGCCACGTACGCCTAACTTGAGAAAACTTAGGAAAATAGTAGAAAAAGAGGCCAAAACCCGCCTTTACCATCCGCTTAACACGAAAACACAGAGCAATGGCACCGCGATAGGCAATAGACACGCGTTATAACTTACGGGACTCGATTACGATCTACGGGAGCCCGAGTTCGAGCCCGTGACGCGTAACTTTAGAAAACTTAGGAAAATAGTTGAAAAAGAGACCAAAACCCACCTCGGTCATCCAGTTAACATGCAAACATAGGCAATAGCACCGCATAGACAATAGACAAACGTTACAACTGACGGGACTCGATTCCGATCTACGAAGCCCGAGTACGAGCCACGTACGCCTAACTTGAGAAAACTTAGGAAATAGTCGAAAAAGAGACCAAAACTCACCTCAGTCGTCCGAACGACAAGCAAACACAGGCAATAGCACCGCGTAGGCAATAAAAACGCGTTATAACTGACGAGAATCAATTCCGATATACGGAGCCCGAGTTCGAGCCCCGTACGCCTAACTTGAGAAAACTTAGGAAATAGTTAACAAAGAGACCAAAACACGCCTCGGTCGTCCGACCAACACGCAAACACAGGCAATAGCACCGCGTAGGCAATAGGCACGCGTTACAATTGATGGGACTCGATTTCGATCTACGGAGCCCGAGTTCGAGCCCCGTACGCCTAACTTAAGAAAACTTAGGAAAATAGTTAAAAAAGAGACCAAAACCCGCTTTGGTAGTGCAGTTAACACGCGAACATAGGCAATAGCATCGCATAGGCAATAGACACGCATTCCAACTAACGAGACTCGATTCCGATCTACGGAGCCCGAGTACGAACCACGTACGCCTAACTTGAGAAAACTTAGGAAAATAGTCGAAAAAGAGACCAAAACCCGCCTCAGTCATCCGAACGACAAGAAAACATAGGGAATAGCACCTTGTCGGCAATAGACACGCGTTACAACTGATGGGACTCGATTGCAATCTCTGGAGCCCGAGTTCGAGCCCCATACGCCTAACTTGAGAAAACTTAGGAAAATAGTCAAAAAAGAGACCAAAACACGCCTCGCTCGTCCAAAAGACACGCAAACATAGGCAATAGCACCGCGTAGGCAATAGACACGCATTACAACTGATGGGACTCGATTGCAATCTCTGGAGCCCGAGTTCGAGCCCCGTACGCCTAACTTGAGAAAACTTAGGAAAATAGTTGAAAAAGAGACTAAAACCCGCCTCGGTCGTCCAGTTAACATGCAAACATAGGCAATAGCACTGCATAGGCAATAGACATGCTTTACAACTAACGGGACTCGATTCTGATCTATGGAGCCCGAGTTCGAGCCCCGTACACCTAACTTGAGAAAACTTAGGAAAATAGTCAAAAAAGAGACAAAAATCCACCTCAGTCTTCTGAATAACACGCAAACATAGGCAATAGCGCCGCATAGGCAATAGACACACATTACAACTGATGGGACTCGATTTCGATCTAAAGAGCCCGAGTTCGTGCCCTGTACGCCTAACTTGAGAATACTTAGGAAAATAATCAAAAAAGAGACCAAAACCCGCCTCGGTCATCTAGTTGACACGCAAATACATACAATAGCACCACATAGGAAATAGACACGTGATACAACTGACGGGACTCGATTCCGATTTACGGAGACCGAGTTCGAGCCCCGTACGCCTAACTTGAGAAAAGTTAGGAAAATAGTCTAAAAGAGACCAAAACCCGCTTCTACGATACCATACAGCTTATCATAAAACACAGCAATAACACCGCATAGGCAATAGACACGCTGCGTTAACCGACGGACTTCGATTATGATCTACTGAGAGCGAAGAGTTCGAGCCCCGTACGCCTAACTTGAGAAAACTTAGGAAAATAGTTGAAAAAGAGACCAAAACCCGCCTTGGTCGTCCAGTTAACACGCAAAGATAGGCAATAGCACCACGTATGCAATAGACACGCGTTACAACGTATGGAACTCGATTCTGATCTACGGAGCCCGAGTTCAAGCCCCGTACGCATAACTTAAGAAAACTTAGGAAAATAGTCGAAAAAGAGACCAAAATCCGCCTCGGTCGTCCGAATAACACACAAATATAGGCAATAGCACCGCGTAGGCAATAGACATGAGTTACAACTGACGAGACTAAATTCCGATATATGGAGCCCGAGTTCGAGCCCCGTACGCCTAACTTGAGAAAACTTAGGAAAATAGTCAAAAAAGAGACCAAAACCCGCCTCGGTCGTCCAGTTAACACATAAAGATAGGCAATAGCACCAAGATAGCCAATAGACACGCTGTTACAATTGACGGGACTCGATTCCGATCTCACGAGCTCGAAAGTTCGAACCCGTCTCTAACTTGAGAAAATTTAGGAAAATAGTCGAAAAAGAGACCAAAACTCGCCTCGATCGTCCGAATGACACACAAACACAAGAAATAGCACCGCAGATAGGCAATGAACCGCGCGTACAACCGACGGGACTTGATTATGATCTATGGAGCCCGAGTTCGAGCCCGTCGCGCTAACTTGAGAAAAAAACTTAGAAAAATAGTTGAAAAATAGACCAAAACCCACCTCGGTCGTCCGAACGACACGCAAACACAGACAATAGCACTACGTAGGCAATAGACACGCGTTACAATGTATGGAACTCGATTCTGATCTACGGAGCCCGAGTTCGAGCCCCGTACGCCTAACTTGAGAAAACTTAGGAAAATAGTGGAAAAAGAGAAAAAAACCCGCGTCGGTCGTCCAGTTAACACACAAAGATAGGCAATAGCACCGCATAGGCAATAGACACGCATTACAACTGACATGCAAACATAGGCAATAGGACCGCGTATACAAAAGACACGCGTTACAATTGGCAGGACTCAATTCCGATCTACGGAGCCCGAGTTCGAGCCCCGTGCGCCTAACTTGAGAAAACTTAGGAAAATAGTCGAAAAAGAGACCAAAACCCGCTTCGGTCATTCACTTGACATGCAAACACATGCAATAGCATCGCATAGGCAATAGACACGCATTACAACTGACGAAACTTGTTTCCGATCTACAAAGCCCGAGTTCGAGCCTCGTCGCCTAACTTGAGAAAGCATAGGAAAATAGTCGAAAAGAGACCAAAACCCCTTCTCGGCCATACGCTTAACATGCAAACACAGTAATAGCACCCATAGGCAATAGACTTGCATTACAAACCGATGAGACTCGATTCCGATTAACGAAGCCCGAGTTCGAGCCACGTACGCCTAACTTGAGAAAACATAGGAAAATAGTCAAAAAAGAGTCAAAACATGCCTAAGTCGTCCGAACGACACGCAAACACATGCAATAGCACCACATAGATAATAGACACGCGTTACAATTGACGGAGTCGATTCGATCTCTGAGATCCCGAGTTCGATCCCCGCATCGCCTAACTTGAGAAAACTTAGGAAAATAGTCGAAATAGAGACCAAAACCCGTCTCGGTCATCTGAACAACACGCAAACATAGGAAATAGTACCGCGTAGGCAATAGACATGCGTTAAAATGGACGGGACTCCATTCCGATCTACGTAGCCTGAGTTCAAGCCCGTCGCCGCTAACTTGAGAAAACTTAGGAAAATAGTAGAAAAAGAGACCAAAACCCGCCTCGGTCATCCAGCTTAACACAAAAACACGAGCAATAGCACCGCATAGGCAATAGACAGCGTTCTGACTTACGGGACTCGATTACGATCTCACGAAAGACTGAGTTCGAGCCCCAGACGCGTAACTTTAGAAAACTTAGGAAAATAGTTGAAAAAGAGACCAAAACCAACCTCGGTCATCTAGTTAACATGCAAACACAGGCAATAGCACCGCATAGGCAATAGACACACGTTACAATTGACGGGACTCGATTCCGATCTACGAAGCCCGAGTACGAGCCACTTACGCCTAACTTGAGAAAACTTAGGAAATAGTCGAAAAAGAGACCAAAACTCTCCTCAGTCGTCCGAACGACAAGCAAACACAGTAGCAATAGCACGCGTGAGGCAATAAAAAGCGTTATAACCGGCGAGAATCAATTCCGATATCACGGAGCCCGAGTTCGAGCCTGTCACGCTAACTTGAGAAAACTTAGGAAATAGTTAAAAAGAGACCAAAACACGCCTCGGTCGTCATCAGACAACACGCAAACATAAGCAATAGCACCGCGTGAGGCAATGAACACAGCGTTACAATTGATGGGACTTGATTTTCGATCTACGGAGCCCCGAGTTCGAGCCCGTCGCTAAACTTGAGAAAACTTAGGAAAATAATCAAAAAGAGACCAAAACCCGCCTCGGTTAAATCCGGTTAACACGTAAAGATAAAGCAATAGCACCGCATAGCCAATAGACACGCAGCGTTACAATTGACGGGACTCGATTCCGATCTCACGGAGCTCGAGTCACGAACCACGTCGCCTAACTTGAGAAAACTTAGGAAAATACTCAAAAAGAGACCAAAACTACGCCTCGACCATCCGAACGACAAGAAAACATAGTGATAGCACCACAGCAGGCAATGAACCACGTTACAAGCCGATGGGACTCGATTGCAATCTCTGGAGCCCGAGTTCGAGCCCCGTACGCCTAACTTGAGAAAACTTAGGAAAATAGTCAAAAAAGAGACCAAAACACGCCTCGGTCGTCCGAACGACAGGCAAACACAGGCAATAGCACTGCGTAGGCAATAGACACGCGTTCCAACGTATGGAACTCGATTCTGATCTACGGAGCCCGAGTTCGAGCCACGTACACCTAACTTGAGAAAACTTAGGAAAAAAGTTGAAAAGGAGACCAAAACCCGCGTCGGTCGTCCAGTTAACACGCAAAGATAGGCAATAGCACCGCATAGGCAATAGACACGCGTTACAACTGACATGCAAACATAGGCAATAGCACCGCATATACAAAAGACACGCGTTATAATTGGCAGGACTCAATTCCGATCTACAGAGCCCGAGTTCGAGCCCCGTGCGCTTAACTTGAGAAAACTTAGGAAAATTGTCAAAAAAGAGACCAAAACCCGCCTCGATCATCCACTTGACATGCAAACACATGCAATAGCACCGCATAGGCAATAGACACGCATTACAACTAACGAAACTTGTTTCCGATCTACAAAGCCCGAGTTCGAGCCTCGTACGCCTAACTTGAGAAAACTTAGGAAAATAGTCGAAAAAGAGACCAAAACCCGCCTCGGCCATCTAGTTAACATGCAAACACAGGCAATAGCACCCCATAGGCAATAGACTTGCATTACAACTGATGAGACTCAATTCCAATTAACTAAGTCCAAGTTCGAGCTGCGTACGCCTAACTTGAGAAAACATAGGAAAATAGTCAAAAAAGAGTCCAAAACACGCCTAAGTCGTTTGAGCGACATCATGAAACACATGCAATTGCACCGCATAGATAATAGACACGCGTTACAATTGACGGGAGTCGATTCTGATCTACGGAGTTCGATCCCCGTACGCCTAACTTGAGAAAACTTAGGAAAATAGTTGAAAAAGAGACTAAAACCCGACTCGGTCGTCCAGTTAACATGCAAACATAGGCAATAGCACTGCATAGGCAATAGACATGCTTTACAACTAACGGGACTCGATTCTGATCTATGGAGCCCGAGTTCGAGCCCCGTACGCCTAACTTGAGAAAACTTAGGAAAATAGTCAAAAAAGAGACAAAAATCCACCTCGGTCGTCTGAATAACACGCAAACATAGGCAATAGAGCCTCATAGGCAATAGATACACATTACAACTGCTGGGACTCGATTCCGATCTAAAGAGCCCGAGTTCGTGCCCTGTACGCCTAACTTGAGAATACTTAGGAAAATAATCAAAAAAGAGACAAAAACCCGCCTCGGTCATCTAGTTGACACGCAAATATATACAATAGCACCACATAGGAAATAGACACGTGATACAACTGACGGGACTCGATTCCGATTTACGGAGACCGAGTTCGAGCCCCGTACGCCTAACTTGAGAAAACTTAGGAAAATAGTCTAAAAAGAGACCAAAACCCGCCTCGGTCATACGCCAATCTTATGAAACACGAGCAATAACACCGCATAGGCAATAGACCGCGCGTTCTAACCGACGGGACTCGATTATGATCTACTTGAGCCCGAGTTCAAGCCCCGTCGCGCCTAACTTGAGAAAACTTAGGAAAATAGTTGAAAAATAGACCAAAACCCGCCTCGATCGTCCAATGACACGCATAAACACAGTAATAGCACCAGTATCGCAATAGACATGCGTTACGGTGATGGGACTCGATTCGATCTCTGAAGCCCGGAAGTTCGAGCCCGTCGCCTAACTTGAGAAAACTTAGGAAAATAGTCAAAAAAGAGACCAAAATCCGCCTCGGTCGTCTGAATAACACACAAATATAGGCAATAGCACCGCGTAGGCAATAGACATGAGTTACAACTGACGGGACTAAATTCCGATCTATGGAGCCCGAGTTCGAGCCCCGTACGCCTAACTTGAGAAAACTTAGAAAAATAGTTGAAAAATAGACCAAAACCCGCCTCGGTCGTCCGAACGACACGCAAACATAGGCAAATAATAACTTTGCGTGGGCAATGAACACGCGCGTTACAACGTATGGAACTCGATTACGATCTCAGAGCAGGAGTTCGAGCCCCGTCATGTAACTTAAGAAAACTTAGGAAAATAGTCGAAAAAGAGACCAAAATCCGCCTCGGTCGTCTGAATAACACACAAATATAGGCAATAGCACCGCATAGGCAATAGACATGAGTTACAACTGACAGGTCTAAATTTTGATCTATGGAGCCCGAGTACGAGCCCCGTACGCCTAACTTGAGAAAACTTAGGAAAATAGTTGAAAAAGAGATCAAAACCCGCGTCGGTCGTCCAGTTAACACGCAAAGATAGGCAATAGCACCGCATAGGCAATAGACACGCGTTACAACTGACATGCAAACATAGGCAATATCACCGCGTATACAAAAGACACGCGTTACAATTGCCAGGACTCAATTCCGATCTACGGAGCCCGAGTTCGAGCCCCGTGCGCCTAACTTGAGAAAACTTAGGAAAATAGTCGAAAAAGAGACCAAAACGCCTCGGTCATCCACTTGACATGCAAACACATACAATAGCACCGCATAGGCAATAGACACGCATTACAACTGACGGAACTCGTTTCCGATCTACAAAACCCGAGTTCGAGCCTCGTACGCCTAACTTGAGAAAACTTAGGAAAATAGTCAAAAAAGAGACCAAAACCCGCCTCGGCCATCCAGTTAACATGCAAACACAGGCAATAACACCCCATTGGCAATAGACTTGCGTTACAACTGATGAGACTCGATTCCGATTAACGAAGCCCGAGTTCGAGCCACGTACGCCTAACTTGAGAAAACATAGGAAAATAGTCAAAAAAGAGTCCAAAACATGCCTAAGTCGTCCGAACGACACGCAAACACATGCAATAGCACCGCATAGATAATAGACATGCGTTACAATTGCCGGAGTCGATTCTGGATCTCGGGATCCTGAGTTCGATCCCCGTACGCCTAACTTGAGAAAACTTAGGAAAATAGTCGAAATAGAGACCAAAACCCGCCTCGGTCATCTGAACAACACGCAAAAATAGGAAATAGTACCGCGTAGGCAATAGACATGCATTAAAATGGACGGGACTCCATTCCGATCTACGGAGCCTAAGTTCGAGCCCCATACGCCTAACTTGAGAAAACTTAGGAAAATAGTAGAAAAAGAGACCAAAACCCGCCTCGGTCATCCAGTTAACATGAAAACATAGGCAATAGCACCGCATAGGCAATAGATATGCGTTACAACTTATGGGACTCGATTCCGATCTACGGAGCCCGAGTTCGAGCCCCGTACACGTAACTTGAGAAAACTTTGGAAAATAGTTGAAAAAGAGACCAAAACCCTCCTCGGTAATCCAGTTAACATGCAAACATAGGCAATAGCATCCCATAGGCAATAGACACACGTTACAAATGACGGGACTCGATTTTGATCTACGGATCCCGAGTTCGAACCCCGTACGCCTAACTTGAGAAAACTTAGGAAAATAGTCGAAAAAGAGACCAAAACTCGCCTCGATCGTCCGAACGACACACAAACACAAGAAATAGTACCGCATAGGCAATAGACATGTGTTACAACTGACGGGACTCGATTATGATCTATGGAGCCCGAGTTCGAGCCCCGTACGCCTAACTTGAGAAAACTTAGAAAAATAGTTGAAAAATAGACCAAAACCCGCCTCGGTCG
This sequence comes from Panax ginseng, assembly GCA_020205605.1. Lineage (NCBI taxonomy): Eukaryota > Viridiplantae > Streptophyta > Magnoliopsida > Apiales > Araliaceae > Panax > Panax ginseng. The sequence goes on from CM035141.1 coordinate 48,724,149, forward strand.
TCCGAACGACACGCAAAGATAGTAAATAGCATCACGTAGGCAATGACACGCAGCGTTAAACGTATGGAACTCGATTACGATCTCTGAGACTCGAGTTCGAGCCCCATCGCCTAACTTAAGAAAACTTAGGAAAATAGTCAAAAAGAGACCAAAATCCGCCTCGGTTAAATCTGAATAACACACAAATATAGGCAATAGCACGCGTGAGGCAATGAACATGAGTTACAACTGACGGGACTAAATTCCGATCTATGGAGCCCGAGTTCGAGCCCCGTACGCCTAACTTGAGAAAACTTAGGAAAATAGTCAAAAAAGAGACCAAAACCCGCCTCGGTCGTCCAGTTAACACGTAAAGATAGGCAATAGCACCGCATAGCCAATAGACACGCATTACAATTGACGGGACTCGATTCCGATCTACGGAGCCCGAGTTCGAACCCCGTACGCCAAACTTGAGAAAACTTAGGAAAATAGTCGAAAAAGAGACCAAAACTCGCCTCGATCGTCCGAACGACACACAAACACAAGAAATAGCACCGCATAGGCAATAGACACGCGTTACAACTGACGGGACTCGATTATGATCTATGGAGCCCGAGTTCGAGCCCCGTACGCCTAACTTGAGAAAACTTAGAAAAATAGTTGAAAAATAGACCAAAACCCACCTCGGTCGTCCGAGATTACATGCAAACCACAGTAAATAGCAATCTGCGTAGGCAAATGAACACAGCGTTACAACGTATGGAACTCGATTCTGATCTACGGAGCCCGAGTTCGAGCCACGTACACCTAACTTGAGAAAACTTAGGAAAATAGTTGAAAAAGAGACCAAAACCCGCGTCGGTCGTCCAGTTAACACGCAAAGATAGGCAATAGCACAGATAGGCAATGAACACGCGTTACAACCGACATGCAAACATAAGCAATAGCACCGCGTATACAAAGACACGCGTTATAATTGGCGGGACACAATTCCGATCTCTGAGCCCGAGTTCGAGCCCCTGCGCGCTTAACTTGAGAAAACTTAGGAAAATTGTCAAAAAAGAGACCAAAACCCGCCTCGATCATCCACTTGACATGCAAACACATGCAATAGCACCGCATAGGCAATAGACACGCATTACAACTAACGAAACTTGTTTCCGATCTACAAAGCCCGAGTTCGAGCCTCGTACGCCTAACTTGAGAAAACTTAGGAAAATAGTCGAAAAAGAGACCAAAACCCGCCTCGGCCATCTAGTTAACATGCAAACACAGGCAATAGCACCCCATAGGCAATAGACTTGCATTACAACTGATGAGACTCAATTCCAATTAACTAAGTCCAAGTTCGAGCTGCGTACGCCTAACTTGAGAAAACATAGGAAAATAGTCAAAAAAGAGTCCAAAACACGCCTAAGTCGTTCGAACGACACGCAAACACATGCAATTGCACCGCATAGATAATAGACACGCGTTACAATTGACGGGAGTCGATTCTGATCTACGGAGTTCGATCCCCGTACGCCTAACTTGAGAAAACTTAGGAAAATAGTCGAAATAGAGACCAAAACCCGCCTCGGTCATCTGAACAACACGCAAACATAGGAAATAGTACAGCGTAGGAAATAGACATGCGTTAAAATGGACGGGACTCCATTCCGATCTACGGAGCCTAAGTTCGAGTCCCATACACCTAACTTGAGAAAACTTAGGAAAATAGTAGAAAAAGAGACCAAAACCCGCCTCGGTCATCCAGTTAACATGAAAACATAGGCAATAGCATCGCATAGGCAATAGACATGCATTACAACTTACGGGACTCGATTCCGATCTACGGAGCCCGAGTTCGAGCCCCGTACACGTAACTTGAAAAAACTTAGGAAAATAGTTGAAAAAGAGACCAAAACACGCTTCGGTCATCCAGTTAACATGCAAACACAGGAAATAGCACCGCATAGGCAATAGACACACGTTACAACTGACGGGACTCGATTCCGATCTACGGAGCCCGAGTTCGAACCTCGTACGCCTAACTTGAGAAAACTTAGGAAAATAGTCGAAAAAGAGACCAAAACTCGCCTTGATCGTCCGAACGACACACAAACACAAGAAATAGCACCGCATAGGCAATAGACACGCGTTACAACTGACGGGACTCGATTATGATCTATGGAGCCCGAGTTCGAGCCCCGTACGCCTAACTTGAGAAAACTTAGGAAAATAGTTGAAAGAGAGACCAAAACCCGCCTTGGTCGTCCAGTTAACACGCAAAGATAGGCAATAGCACCGCGTATGCAATAGACACGTGTTACAACGTATGGAACTCGATTCTGATCTACGGAGCCCGAGTTCGAGCCCCGTACGCCTAACTTAAGAAAACTTAGGAAAATAGTCGAAAAAGAGACCAAAATCCGCCTTCTCGATTCGTGCGAATAACACACAAATATAGGCAATAGCACCGCGTAGGCAATAGACATGAGTTACAACTGACGGGACTAAGTTCCGATCTATGGAGCCCGAGTTCGAGCCCCGTACGCCTAACTTGAGAAAACTTAGGAAAATAGTCAAAAAAGAAAACCAAAACCCGCCTCGGTCGTCCAGTTAACACGTAAAGATAGGCAATAGCACCGCATAGCCAATAGACATGCGTTACAATTGACGGGACTCGATTCCGATCTACGGAGCCCGAGTTCGAACCCCGTACGTCTAACTTGAGAAAATTTAGGAAAATAGTTGAAAAAGAGACCAAAACACGCCTCGGTCATCCAGTTAACATGCAAACACAGGCAATAGCACCGCATAGGCAATAGACACACGTTACAATTGAGAAAATATAGGAAAATAGTCAAAAAAGAGTCCAAAACACGCCTAAGTCGTTCGAACGACACGCAAACACATGCAATAGCACCGCATAGATAATGAACATCACAGCGTTACAATTGGCGGAGTCGATTACGATCTCTGAGATCCCGAAGTTCGATCCCCAGTCACGCTAACTTGAGAAAACTTAGGAAAATAGTCGAAATAGAGACCAAAACCCGCCTCGGTCATCTGAACAACACGCAAACATAGGAAATAGTACCGCGTAGGTAATAGACATGCGTTAAAATGGACGGGACTCCATTCCGATCTACGGAGCCTAAGTTCGAGCCCCATACGCCTAACTTGAGAAAACTTAGGAAAATAGTAGAAAAAGAGACCAAAACCCACCTCGGTCATCCAGTTAACATGAAAACATAGGCAATAGCACCGCATAGGCAATAGACATGCATTACAACTTACAGGACTCGATTCCGATCTACGGAGCCCGAGTTCGAGCCCCGTACACGTAACTTGAGAAAACTTAGGAAAATAGTTGAAAAAGAGACCAAAACACGCCTCGGTCATCCAGTTAACATGCAAACACAGGCAATAGCACCGCATAGGCAATAGACACACGTTACAACTGATGGGACTCGATTCCGATCTACGGAGCCCGAGTTCGAACCCCGTACGTCTAACTTGAGAAAATTTAGGAAAATAGTTGAAAAAGAGACCAAAACACGCCTCGGTCATCCAGTTAACATGCAAACATAGGCAATAGCACCACCGCATAGGCAATAGACACATTCTATAACCGATGGGACTCGATTCCGATCTACGAGCCCGAGTTCGAACCCCGTCGCCTAACTTGAGAAAACTTAGGAAAATAGTCGAAAAAGAGACCAAAACTTCGCCTCGATCGTCCGAACGACACACAAACACAAGAAATAGCACCGCATAGGCAATGAACCACGTTACATAACCGACGGGACTCGATTATGATCTATGGAGCCCGAGTTCGAGCCCGTCGCCTAACTTAAGAAAACTTAGGAAAATAGTTGAAAAAGAGACCAAAACCCGCCTTTGGTCGTCTGAATAACACACAAATATAGGCAATAGCACCGCGCGTGAGGCAATGATACATGAGTTACAACCGACGGGACTAAATTTCGATCTATGGAGCCCGAGGTCGAGCCCCAGCACGCCTAACTTGAGAAAACTTAGGAAAATAGTCGGAAAAGAGATCAAAACCCGCCTCGATTAGTCCGGTTAACACGTAAAGATAGGCAATAGCACCGCATAGCCAATAGACAAGCGTTACAATTGACGGGACTCGATTCCGATCTACGGAGCCCGAGTTCGAACCCCGTACGCCTAACTTGAGAAAACTTAAGAAAATAGTCGAAAAAGAGACCAAAACTCGCCTCGATCGTCCGAACGACACACAAACACAAGAAATAGCACCGCATAGGCAATAGACACGCGTTACAACTGACGGGACTCGATTATGATCTATGGAGCCCGAGTTCGAGCCCCGTACGCCTAACTTGAGAAAACTTAGAAAAATAGTTAAAAAATAGACCAAAACCCGCCTCGGTCGTCCGAACGACACGCAAACACAAGCAATAGCACTGCGTAGGCAATAGACACGCGTTACAACGTATGGAACTCGATTATGATCTACGGAGCCCGAGTTCGAGCCCCGTACGCCTAACTTGAGAAAACTTAGGAAAATAGTTGAAAAAGAGACCAAAACCCGCGTCGGTCGTCCAGTTAACACGCAAAGATAGGCAATAGCACCGCATAGGCAATAGACATGCGTTACAACTGACATGCAAACATAGGCAATAGCACCGCGTATACAAAAGACACGCGTTACAATTGGCAGGACTCAATTCCGATCTACGGAGCCCGAGTTCGAGCCCCGTGCGCCTAACTTGAGAAAACTTAGGAAAATTGTCAAAAAAGAGACCAAAACACGCCTCGGTCATCCACTTGACATGCAAACACATGCAATAGACACGCATTACAACTAACGAAAAAGAGACCAAAACCCGCCTCGGCCATCTAGTTAACATGCAAACACAGGCAATAGCACCCCATAGGCAATAGACTTGCATTACAACTGATGAGACTCAATTCAATTAACGAAGTCCAAGTTCGAGTCACGTCGCCTTAACTTGAGAAAACATAGGAAAATAGTCAAAAAGAGTCCAAAAGACGCCTAAGTCGTTCGAACGACACGCAAACACATGCAATAGCACCGCATAGATAATAGACATGCGTTACAATTGACGGAGTCGATTACGATCTCTGAGATCTGAGTTCGATCCCCGCACGCCTAACTTGAGAAAACTTAGGAAAATAGTCGAAATAGAGACCAAAACCCGCCTCGGTCATCTGAACAACACGCAAACATAGGAAATAGTACCGCGTAGGCAATAGACATGCGTTAAAACGGGCGGGACTCCATTCCGATCTACGATTGCCTAAGTTCGAGCCCCATCGCCTAACTTGAGAAAACTTAGGAAAATAGTAGAAAAAGAGACCAAAACCCACCTCATCATCCGAGCTTAACATGAAAACATAGGCAATAGCACCGCATAGGCAATAGACATGCATTACAACTTACAGGGACTCGATTCCGATCTACTTGAGCCCGAGAGTTCGAGCCCCGTCTACGTAACTTGAGAAAACTTAGGAAAATAGTTGAAAAAGAGACCAAAACACGCCTCGGTCATCCAGTTAACATGCAAACACAGGCAATAGCACCGCATAGGCAATAGACACACGTTACAACTGATGGGACTCGATTCCGATCTACGGAGCCCGAGTTCGAACCCGTCACGCCTAACTTGAGAAACTTAGGAAAATAGTCGAAAAAGAGACCAAAACTCGCCTCGATCGTCCGAACGACACACAAACACAAGAAATAGCACCGCATAGGCAATAGACACACGTTACAACTGATGGGACTCGATTCCGATCTACGGAGCCCGAGTTCGAACCCCGTACGCCTAACTTGAGAAAACTTAGAAAAATAGTTGAAAAATAGACCAAAACCCGCCTCGATCGTCCGAACGACACGCAAACACAGGCAATAGCACTGCGTGAGGCAATGAACAGCGTTACAACGTATGGAACTCGATTACGATCTACGAGCCCGAGTTCGAGCCTCGTCGCCTAACTTGAGAAAACTTAGGAAAATAGTTGAAAAAGAGACCAAAACCGCGGCGGTGCGTCCGGTTAACACGCAAATATAGGCAATAGCAATAAGATAGCACAATAGACACGCATTACAACTGACATGCAAACATAGGCAATAGCATCGCGTATACAAAAGACACGCGTTACAATTGGCAGGACTCAATTCCGATCTACGGAGCCCGAGTTCGAGCCCGTGCGCCTAACTTGAGAAAACTTAGGAAAATAGTCAAAAAAGAGACCAAAACCGCCTCGGTCATCCGAGTTAACATGAAAACATAGGCAATAGCACCGCGATAGGCAATAGACATGCGTTACAATTTCTGGGACTCGATTCGATCTCACGAACCCGAGTTCGAGCCCCGTACACGTAACTTGAGAAAACTTAGGAAAATAGTTGAAAAAGAGACCAAAACACGCCTCGGTCATCCAGTTAACATGCAAACACAGGCAATAGCACCGCATAGGCAATAGACACACGTTACAACTGATGGGACTCGATTCGATCTCTTGAGAGCCCGAGTTGAACCCCCGTCGCCTAACTTGAGAAAACTTAGGAAAATAGTCGAAAAAGAGACCAAAACTCGCCTCGATCGTCCGAACGACACACAAACACAAGAAATAGCACCGCATAGGCAATAGACACGCGTTACAACTGACGGGACTCGATTATGATCTATGGCGCCCGGGAGTTCGAGCCCCGTCGCGCTAACTTGAGAAAACTTAGAAAATAGTTGAAAAATAGACCAAAACCCCGCCTCGGTCGTCCAAGACGACACGCAAAAACTGAAGCAATAGCTGCGTGGGCAATAGACACGCGTTAAAATGTATGGAACTCGATTATGATCTACGGAGCCCGAGTTCGAGCCCCGTACGCCTAACTTAAGAAAACTTAGGAAAATAGTCGAAAAAGAGACCAAAATCTGCCTCGGTCGTCCCTAATAACACACAAATATAAGCAATAGCACCGTGAGGCAATAGATATGAGTTACAACTGACGGGACTAAATTTCGATCTATGGAGCCCGAGTTCGAGCCCCGTACGCCTAACTTGAGAAAACTTAGGAAAATAGTCAAAAAAGAGACCAAAACCCGCCTCGTTAAATCCGGTTAACACGTAAAGATATGCAATAGCACCAAGATAGCCAATAGACACGCAGCGTTACAATTGACGAGACTCGATTCAGATCTCACGAGCCCGAGTTTGAGCCCGTCGCCTAACTTGAGAAAACTTAGGAAAATAGTCGAAAAAGAGACCAAAACTTCGCCTCGATCGTCCGAACGACACACAAACACAAGAAATAGCACCGCATAGGCAATGAACATCGCTACATAACCGGGACTCGATTATGATCTATGGAGCCCGAGTTCGAGCCACGTCGCCTAACTTGAGAAAACTTAGGAAAATAGTCGAAAAAGAGACCAAAACCGCCCTCGGCCATCTAGTTAACATGCAAACACAGTAATAATAGCACCCCATAGGCAATAGACTTGCATTACAACCGATGAGACTCAATTCCATTAACGAAGTCCAAGTTCGAGTGCGTCGCCTAACTTGAGAAAAACATAGGAAAATAGTCAAAAAAAATCCAAAACACGCCTAAGTCGTTGAGCGACACGCAAACACATGCAATAGCACCGCATAGATAATGACACGTGTTACAATTGGCGGGAGTCGATTCTCATCTCTGACGATCCCGAGTTCGATCCCATGCGCCTAACTTGAGAAAACTTAGGAAAATAGTCGAAATAGAGACCAAAACCCGCCTCGGTCATCCCGAACAACACGCAAACATAGGAAATAGTACCGCGTAGGCAATAGACATGCGTTAAAATGGACGGGGACTCCATTCCGATCTACTGATTGCCTAAGTTCGAGCCCCATCGCTAACTTGAGAAAACTTAGGAAAATAGTAGAAAAAGAGACCAAAACCACCTCTCATCATCCAGTTAACATGAAAACATAAGCAATAGCACCGCGTAGGCAATAGACATGCATTACACCTTACAGGACTCGATTCCATCTCTACGAAGCTGAGAGTTCGAGCCCCGTCTACGTAACTTGAGAAAACTTAGGAAAATAGTTGAAAAAGAGACCAAAACACGCCTCGGTCATCCAGTTAACATGCAAACACAGGCAATAGCACCGCATAGGCAATAGACACACGTTACAACTGATGGGACTCGATTCCGATCTACGGAGCCCGAGTTCGAACCCCGTACGCCTAACTTGAGAAAACTTAGGAAAATAGTCGAAAAAGAGACCAAAACTCGCCTCGATCGTCCGAACGACACACAAACACAAGAAATAGCACCGCATAGGCAATAGACACACGTTACAACTGATGGGACTCGATTCCGATCTACGGAGCCCGAGTTCGAACCCCGTACGCCTAACTTGAGAAAACTTAGAAAAATAGTTGAAAAATAGACCAAAACCCGCCTCGGTCGTCCGAACGACACGCAAACACAGGCAATAGCACTGCGTAGGCAATAGACACGCGTTACAACGTATGGAACTCGATTCTGATCTACGGAGCCCGAGTTCGAGCCTCGTACGCCTAACTTGAGAAAACTTAGGAAAATAGTTGAAAAAGAGACCAAAACCGCGTCGATGCGTCCGGTTAACACGCAAATATAAGCAATAGCACCGCATAGGCAATGAACACGCATTACAATGACATGCAAAACATAGGCAATAGCACCGCGTATACAAAAGACACGCATTACAATTGGCGGGACTCAATTCCGATCTCTGAAGCTGAGTTCGAGCCCGTCGCGCTAACTTGAGAAAACTTAGGAAAATAGTCAAAAAGAGACCAAAACCGCTTCTCGGTCATCCGGTTAACATGAAAACATAGGAAATAGCACCGCATAGGCAATAGACATGCGTTACAATTTACGGGACTCGATTCCGATCTCTGAGCTCGAGTTCGAGCCCGTGCTACGTAACTTGAGAAAACTTAGGAAAATAGTTGAAAAGAGACCAAAACACGCCCTCGGTCATCCGGTTAACATGCAAACACGAGCAATAGCACCGCATGGGCAATAGACACACGTTACAAACCGATGGGACTCGATTCCGATCTACGGAGCCCGAGTTCGAACCCGTACGCCTAACTTGAGAAAACTTAGGAAAATAGTCGAAAAAGAGACCAAAACTCGCCTCGATCGTCCGAACGACACACAAACACAAGAAATAGCACCGCATAGGCAATAGACACGCGTTACAACTGACGGGACTCGATTATGATCTATGGAGCCCGAGTTCGAGCCCCGTACGCCTAACTTGAGAAAACTTAGAAAAATAGTTGAAAAATAGACCAAAACCCGCCTCGGTCGTCCGAACGACACGCAAACAAAGGCAATAGCACTGCGTAGGCAATAGACACGCGTTAAAATGTATGGAACTCGATTATGATCTACGGAGCCCGAGTTCGAGCCCCGTACGCCTAACTTAAGAAAACTTAGGAAAATAGTCGAAAAAGAGACCAAAATCTGCCTCGGTCGTCTGAATAACACACAAATATAGGCAATAGCATCGCGTAGGCAATAGATATGAGTTACAACTGACGGGACTAAATTTCGATCTATGGAGCCCGAGTTCGAGCCCCGTACGCCTAACTTGAGAAAACTTAGGAAAATAGTCAAAAAAGAGACCAAAACCCGCCTCGTTCGTCCAGTTAACACGTAAAGATATGCAATAGCACCGCATAGCCAATAGACACGCGTTACAATTGACGGGACTCGATTCCGATCTGCGGAGCCCGAGTTTGAGCCCCGTACGCCTAACTTGAGAAAACTTAGGAAAATAGTCGAAAAAGAGACCAAAACTCGCCTCGATCGTCCGAACGACACACAAACACAAGAAATAGCACCGCATAGGCAATGAACACAGCGTTACATAACTGACGGGACTCGATTATGATCTATGGAGCCCGAGTTCGAGCCCCGTACGCCTAACTTGAGAAAACTAAGAAAAATAGTTGAAAAATAGACCAAAACCCGCCTCGGTCGTCCGAACGACATGCAAACACAGAAATGATAACTGCGTGGGCAATGAACACGTGTTACAACGTATGGAACTCGATTCTGATCTACGGAGCCCGAGTTCGAGCCCCGTACACCTAACTTGAGAAAACTTAGGAAAATAGTTGAAAAAGAGACCAAAACCCGCGTCGGTCGTTCAGTTAACACGCAAAGATAGGCAATAGCACCGCATAGGCAATAGACACGTGTTACAACTGCCATGCAAACATAGGCAATAGCACCGCGTATACAAAAGACACGCGTTACAATTGGCAGGACTCAATTCCGATCTACGGAGCCCGAGTTCGAGCCCCGTGCGCCTAACTTGAGAAAACTTAGGAAAATAGGCAAAAAAGAGACCAAAACCCGCCTCGGTCATCCACTTGACATGCAAACAAATGCAATAGCACCGCATAGGCAATAGACACGCTTACAACCCATTTAAACTTGTTTCCGATCTATAAAGCCCAAGTTCGAGCCTCGTACGCCTAACTTGAGAAAACTTAGGAAAATAGTAGAAATAGAGACCAAAACCCGCCTCGGTCATCTGAACAACACGCAAACATAGGAAATAGTACCGCGTAGGCAATATATATGCGTTAAAACGGACAGGACTCCATTCCGATCTACGGAGCCTAAGTTCGAGCCCCATACGCCTAACTTGAGAAAACTTAGGAAAATAGTAGAAAAAGAGACCAAACCCCGCTTCTCGGTCATCCGATTAACATGAAAACACGAGCAATAGCACCGCATAGCATAGGCAATAGACATGCATTACAACTTACGGGACTCGATTCCGATCTACGAAGCCCAAGTTCGAGCCCGTACACGTAACTTGAGAAAACTTAGGAAAATAGTTAAAAAGAGACCAAAACCGACCTCGGTCATCCGGGTTAACATGCAAACACAGGCAATAGCACCGCATCAAGGGCAATAGACACACGTTACAACCGATGGGACTCGATTCCAGATCTCTTGAGCCCGAGTTCGAACCTCGTCGCCTAACTTCGAGAAAACTTAGGAAAATAGTCGAAAAAGAGACCAAAACTTCGCCTCGATCGTCCGAGACGACACACAAACACAAGAAAATAGCACCAAGCATAGGCAATGAACACGCGCACAACCGGCGGGACTCGATTATGATCTATGGAGCTCGAGTTCGAGCCCGTCACGCCTAACTTGAGAAAAAACTTAGAAAAATAGTTGAAAAATAGACCAAAAACCGCCTCGGTCGTCCGAACGACACGCAAACATAAGCAATAACCTGCGTGAGGCAATGAACCGCGTTACAACGTATGGAACTCGATTCTGATCTACGGAGCCCGAGTTCGAGCCCCGTACGCCTAACTTAAGAAAACTTAGGAAAATAGTCGAAAAAGAGACCAAAATCCGCCTCGGTCGTCTGAATAACACACAAATATAGGCAATAGCACCGCGTAGGCAATAGACATGAGTTACAACTGACGGGACTAAATTTCGATCTATGGAGCCCGAGGTCGAGCCCCGTACGCCTAACTTGAGAAAACTTAGGAAAATAGTCAAAAAAGAGACCAAAACCCGCCTCGGTCGTCCAGTTAACACGTAAAGATAGGAAATAGAACCGCATAGCCAATAGACAAGCGTTACAATTGACGGGACTCGATTCCGATCTACGGAGCCCGAGTTCGAATCCCGTACGCCTAACTTGAGAAAACTTAGGAAAATAGTCGAAAAAGAGACCAAAACTCGCCTCGATCGTCCGAACGATACACAAACACAAGAAATAGCACCGCATTGGCAATGAACACGCGTTATAACCGACGGGACTCGATTATGATCTATGGAGCCCGAGTTCCAAAATTTCGCGTCGCCTAACTTGAGAAAACTTAGAAAATAGTTGAAAAATAGACCAAAACCCGCCTCGGTCGTCCGAACGACACGCAAATATAGTAGCAATAACCTGCTGCGTGGGCAATGAACCGCGTTACAACGTATGGAACTCGATTACGAACTACGGAGCCCGAGTTCGAGCCCGTCACGCCTAACTTGAGAAAACTTAGGAAAATAGTTGAAAAAGAGACCAAAACCGTCGCGTCGTAAATCCGATTAACACGCAAAGATAGGCAATAGCACCGCATAGGCAATAGACATGCGTTATAACCGACATGCAAATATAAAGCAATAGCACCGCGTATACAAAAGACAGCGTTACAATTGGCGGGACTCAATTCCGATCTACGGATCCCGAGGAGTTCGAGCCCGTGCACCTAACTTGAGAAAACTTAGGAAAATAGTCAAAAAGAGACCAAAACCCTACTCGGTCATCCACTTGACATGCAAACACATGCAATAGCACCGCATAGGCAATGAACCGCATTACAACCGAGCGAAACTTGTTTTCGATCTACAAAGCTTAGAGTTCAAGCCTCGTCGCGCTAACTTGAGAAAACTTAGGAAAATAGTCGAAAAAGAGACCAAAACCCGCCTCGGCCATCCAGTTAACATGCAAACACAGGCAATAGCACCCCATAGGCAATAAACTTGCGTTACAACTGATGAGACTCAATTCCAATTAACGAAGTCCAAGTTCGAGCTACGTACGCCTAACTTGAGAAAACATAGGAAAATAGTCAAAAAAGAGTCCAAAACACGCCTAAGTCATCCGAACGACACGCAAACACATGCAATAGCACCGCATAGATAATAGACACGCGTTACAATTGACGGGAGTCGATTCTGATCTACGGATCCTGAGTTCGATCCCCGTACGCCTAACTTGAGAAAACTTAGGAAAATAGTCGAAATAGAGACCAAAACCCGCCTCGATCATCATCTCGACAACACGCATGAACATAGGAAATAGTACCGCGTAGGCAATAGACATGCGTTAAAATGGACGGGACTCCATTCCGATCTACGGTGCCTAAGTTCGAGCCCCATACGCCTAACTTGAGAAAACTTAGGAAAATAGTAGAAAAAGAGACCAAAACCCACCTCTGTCATCTAGTTAACATGAAAACATAGGCAATAGCACCGCATAGGCAATAGACATGCATTACAACTTACAGGACTCGATTCCGATCTACGGAGCCCGAGTTCGAGCCCCGTACACGTAACTTGAGAAAACTTAGGAAAATAGTTGAAAAAGAGACCAAAACACGCCTCGGTCATCCAGTTAACATGCAAACACGGTAATAGCACCGCATAGGGCAATAGACACACGTTACAACTGATGGGACTCGATTCCGATCTACGGAGCCCGAGTTCGACCCGTCTACGCCTAACTTGAGAAAACTTAGGAAAATAGTCGAAAAAGAGACCAAAACTCGCCTCGATCGTCCGAACGACACACAAACACAAGAAATAGCACCGCATAGGCAATAGACACACGTTACAACTGATGGGACTCGATTTCGATCTACGGAGCCCGAGTTCGAACCCCGTACGCCTAACTTGAGAAAACTTAGAAAAATAGTTGAAAAATAGACCAAAACCCGCCTCGGTCGTCCGAACGACCGCAAAACACAGTAAATAACTGCTGCGTAGGCAATGAACCGCGCGTTACAACGTATGGAACTCGATTCTGATCTACGGAGCCCGAGTTCGAGCCTCGTACGCCTAACTTGAGAAAACTTAGGAAAATAGTTGAAAAAGAGACCAAAACCCGCGTCGGTCGTCCAGTTAACACGCAAATATAGGCAATAGCACCGCATAGGCAATAGACACGCATTACAACTGACATGCAAACATAGGCAATAGCATCGCGTATACAAAAGACACGCGTTACAATTGGCAGGACTCAATTCCGATCTACGGAGCCCGAGTTCGAGCCCGTGCGCCTAACTTGAGAAAACTTAGGAAAATAGTCAAAAAAGAGACCAAAACCCGCCTCGGTCATCCAGTTAACATGAAAACATAGGCAATAGCACCGCATAGGCAATAGACATGCGTTACAATTTACGGGACTCGATTCCGATCTACGGAGCCCGAGTTCGAGCCCCGTACACGTAACTTGAGAAAACTTAGGAAAATAGTTGAAAAAGAGACCAAAACACGCCTCGGTCATCCAGTTAACATGCAAACACAGGCAATAGCACCGCATAGGCAATAGACACACGTTACAACTGATGGGACTCGATTCCGATCTACGAGCCCGAAGTTCGAACCCGTCGCCTAACTTGAAAACTTAGGAAAATAGTCGAAAAAGAGACCAAAACTTCGCCTCGATCGTCCGAACGACACACAAACACAAGAAATAGCACCGCGATAGGCAATAGAACCAAGCTTATAACCGACGGGACTCGATTATGATCTATGGCGCCCGAAGTTCGAGCCCCGTCGCGCTAACTTGAGAAAACTTAGAAAATAGTTGAAAAATAGACCAAAACCCGCCTCGGTCGTCAAGAGCGACACGCAAAACACAGTAATAGCAGCTGCGTAGGCAATGAACCGCAGCGTTAAAATGTATGGAACTTCGATTATGATCTACTTGAGCTAGAGTTCGAGCCCGTCGCCTAACTTAAGAAAACTTAGGAAAATAGTGAAAAAAGAGACCAAAATCCTCGGTCGTCTGAATAACACACAAATATAGGCAATAGCACCGCGTGAAGCAATAGATATGAGTTACAACCGACGGGACTAAATTTCGATCTATGGAGCCCGAGTTCGAGCCCCGTCGCCTAACTTGAAAACTTAGGAAAATAGTCAAAAAGAGACCAAAACCCGCCTCGTTAAATCCGGTTAACACGTAAAGATATGCAATAGCACCGCATAGCCAATAGACACGCGTTACAATTGACGAGACTCGATTCCGATCTACGGAGCCCGAGTTTGAGCCCCGTACGCCTAACTTGAGAAAACTTAGGAAAATAGTCGAAAAAGAGACCAAAACTCGCCTCGATCGTCCGAACGACACACAAACACAAGAAATAGCACCGCATAGGCAATAGACACGCGTTACAACTGACGGGACTCGATTATGATCTATGGAGCCCGAGTTCGAGCCACGTACGCCTAACTTGAGAAAACTTAGGAAAATAGTCGAAAAAGAGACCAAAACCCGCCTCGGCCATCTAGTTAACATGCAAACACAGTAATAGCACCCATAGGCAATAGACTTGCATTACAACCGATGAGACTCAATTCCATTAACGAAGTCAAGTTCGAAATGCGTCGCCTAACTTGAGAAAACATAGGAAAATAGTCAAAAAAAAATCCAAAACACGCCTAAGTCGTTCGAACGACACGCAAACACATGCAATAGCACCGCATAGATAATAGACACGTGTTACAATTGACGGGAGTCGATTCTCATCTACAGATCCTGAGTTCGATCCCCGCACGCCTAACTTGAGAAAACTTAGGAAAATAGTCGAAATAGAGACCAAAACCCGCCTCGGTCATCTGAACAACACGCAAACATAGGAAATAGTACCGCGTAGGCAATAGACATGCGTTAAAATGGACGGGACTCCATTCCGATCTACGGTGCCTAAGTTCGAGCCCCATACGCCTAACTTGAGAAAACTTAGGAAAATAGTAGAAAAAGAGACCAAAACCCACCTCTGTCATCCAGTTAACATGAAAACATAGGCAATAGCACCGCATAGGCAATAGACATGCATTACACCTTACAGGACTCGATTCCGATCTACGGAGCCCGAGTTCGAGCCCCGTACACGTAACTTGAGAAAACTTAGGAAAATAGTTGAAAAAGAGACCAAAACACGCCTCGGTCATCCAGTTAACATGCAAACACAGGCAATAGCACCGCATAGGCAATAGACACACGTTACAACTGATGGGACTCGATTCCGATCTACGGAGCCCGAGTTCGAACCCCGTACGCCTAACTTGAGAAAACTTAGGAAAATAGTCGAAAAAGAGACCAAAACTCGCCTCGATCGTCCGAACGACACACAAACACAAGAAATAGCACCGCATAGGCAATAGACACACGTTACAAGCGATGGGACTCGATTCCGATCTCACGAGCCCGAGTTCGAACCCGTCGCCTAACTTGAGAAAAACTTAGAAAATAGTTGAAAAATAGACCAAAACCCGCCTCGGTCGTCCGAGCGACACGCAAACCACAGTAGATAACGCACGTAGGCAATAGACACGCGTTACAACGTATGGAACTCGATTCTGATCTACGGAGCCCGAGTTCGAGCCTCGTACGCCTAACTTGAGAAAACTTAGGAAAATAGTTGAAAAAGAGACCAAAACCCGCGTCGGTCGTCCAGTTAACACGCAAATATAGGCAATAGCACCGCATAGGCAATAGACACACATTACAACTGACATGCAAACATAGGCAATAGCACCGCGTATACAAAAGACACGCATTACAATTGGCAGGACTCAATTCCGATCTACGAGCCTGGAGTTCGAGCCGTCGCCTAACTTGAGAAAACTTAGGAAAATAGTCAAAAAGAGACCAAAACCCGCCTTCGGTCATCCGATTAACATGAAAACATAGGAAATAGCACCGCATAGGCAATAGACATGCGTTACAATTTACGGGACTCGATTCCGATCTACGGAGCCCGAGTTCGAGCCCCGTACACGTAACTTGAGAAAACTTAGGAAAATAGTTGAAAAAGAGACCAAAACACGCCTCGGTCATCCAGTTAACATGCAAACACAGGCAATAGCACAAGATAGGCAATAGACACACGTTACAACCGATGGGACTCGATTCCGATCTCTGAGCCCGAGTTCGAACCCGTCGCTTAACTTGAGAAAACTTAGGAAAATAGTCGAAAAGAGACCAAAACTTCGCCTCGATCGTCCGAACGACACACAAACACAAGAAATAGCACCGCATAGGCAATGAACACGCAGCGTTACAACCGACGGGACTCGATTATGATCTATGGCGCCCAGAGTTCGAGCCCGTCGCCTAACTTGAGAAAACTTAGAAAAATAGTTGAAAAATAGACCAAAACCACGCCTCGGTGCGTCCGAACGACACGCATAAACACAGTAAATAGCAACTGCTGCGTGGGCAATGAACCGCAGCGTTAAAATGTATGGAACTCGATTATGATCTCACGGACTTAGAGTTCGAGCCCGTCACGCCTAACTTAAGAAAACTTAGGAAAATAGTCGAAAAAGAGACCAAAATGCGCCTCGATTAAATCCCGAATAACACACAAATATAGGCAATAGCACCGCGTGAGCAATAGATATGAGTTTACAACCGACGGGACTAAATTTCGATCTATGGAGCCCGAGTTCGAGCCCGTCGCCTAACTTGAGAAAACTTAGGAAAATAGTCAAAAAAGAGACCAAAACCCGCCTCGTTAAATCCGGTTAACACGTAAAAGATATGCAATAGCACCGCGATAGCCAATAGACACGCAGCGTTACTGAATTAATGAGACTCGATTAGATCTCACGGAGCCCGAGTTTGAGCCCCGTACGCCTAACTTGAGAAAACTTAGGAAAATAGTCGAAAAAGAGACCAAAACTCGCCTCGATCGTCCGAACGACACACAAACACAAGAAATAGCACCGCATAGGCAATAGACACGCGTTACAACTGACGGGACTCGATTATGATCTATGGAGCCCGAGTTCGAGCCACGTACGCCTAACTTGAGAAAACTTAGGAAAATAGTCGAAAAAGAGACCAAAACCCGCCTCGGCCATCTAGTTAACATGCAAACACAGGCAATAGCACCCCATAGGCAATAGACTTGCATTACAACTGATGAGACTCAATTCCAATTAACGAAGTCCAAGTTCGAGCTGCGTACGCCTAACTTGAGAAAACATAGGAAAATAGTCAAAAAAAAATCCAAAACACGCCTAAGTCGTTCGAACGACACGCAAACACATGCAATAGCACCGCATAGATAATAGACACGTGTTACAATTGGACGGAGTCGATTCTCATCTACGGAGTTCGATCCCCGTACGCCTAACTTGAGAAAACTTAGGAAAATAGTCGAAATAGAGACCAAAACCCGCCTCGGTCATCTGAACAACACGCAAACATAGGAAATAGTACAGCGTAGGCAATAGACATGCGTTAAAATGGACGGGACTCCATTCCGATCTCTGATTGCCTAAGTTCGAGCCCCATCGCCTAACTTGAGAAAACTTAGGAAAATAGTAGAAAAAGAGACCAAAACCCACCTCATCATCCGATTAACATGAAAACATAAGCAATAGCACCGCATAGGCAATAGACATGCATTACACCTTACAGGACTCGATTCAGATCTCACGGAACCCGAGTTCGAGCCCCGTCTACGTAACTTGAGAAAACTTAGGAAAATAGTTGAAAAAGAGACCAAAACACGCCTCGGTCATCCGGTTAACATGCAAACACAGTGATAGCACCGCATAGGCAATAGACACTGCGTTACAACCGATGGGACTCGATTCCGATCTACGGAGCCCGAGTTCGAACCCGTCGCCTAACTTGAGAAAACTTAGGAAAATAGTCGAAAAAAGAGACCAAAACTTCGCCTCGATCGTCCGAACGACACACAAACACAAGAAATAGCACCGCATAGGCAATAGACACACGTTACAACTGATGGGACTCGATTCCGATCTACGGAGCCCGAGTTCGAACCCCGTACGCCTAACTTGAGAAAACTTAGAAAAATAGTTGAAAAATAGACCAAAACCCGCCTCGGTCGTCCGAACGACACGCAAAAACACAGAAATAAAGCTGCGTAGGCAATGAACACAGCGTTACAACGTATGGAACTCGATTCTGATCTACGGAGCCCGAGTTCGAGCCTCGTACGCCTAACTTGAGAAAACTTAGGAAAATAGTTGAAAAAGAGACCAAAACCCGCGTCGGTTAAATCAGGTTAACACGCAAATATAGGCAATAGCACCGCATAGGCAATAGACACACATTACAACCGACATGCAAACATAAGCGATATAGCACCGTATACAAAAAGACACGCATTACAATTGGCGGGACTCAATTCCGATCTACGGAGCCCGAGAGTTCGAGCCCGCGTACGCTAACTTGAGAAAAACTTAGGAAAATAGTCAAAAAGAGACCAAAACCCGCCTCGGTCATCCAGTTAACATGAAAACATAGGAAATAGCACCGCATAGGCAATGAGACATGTGTTACAATTTACGGGACTCGATTCCGATCTCACGAAGCCCGAGAGTTCGAGCCCCGTCACGTAACTTGAGAAAACTTAGGAAAATAGTTGAAAAAGAGACCAAAACACGCCTCGGTCATCCAGTTAACATGCAAACCACAGTGATAGCACATATAGGCAATAGACACGCGTTACTGTTGATGGGACTCGATTCCGATCTACGGAGCCCAGAGTTCGAACCCGTCACGCCTAACTTGAGAAAACTTAGGAAAATAGTCGAAAAAGAGACCAAAACTTCGCCTCGATCGTCCGACGACACACAAACACAAGAAATAGCAATCATGATAGGCAATGAGACACGCGTTACTGGTGACGGGACTCGATTATGATCTATGGAGCCCGAGTTCGAGCCCGTCACGCTAACTTGAGAAAACTTAGAAAAATAGTTGAAAAATAGACCAAAACCCGCCTCGGTCGTCCAGCGAACGACACGCAAAACAAAAAGCAATAGCTTTGCGTAGGGCAATAACACAGCGTTAAAATGTATGGAACTTCGATTATGATCTACTGGAGCCCGAGTTCGAGCCCCGTCGCCTAACTTAAGAAAACTTAGGAAAATAGTCGAAAAAGGACCAAAATCTGCCTCGATCGTCTGAATAACACACAAATATAGGCAATAGCATCATCGTGAGGCAATAGATATGAGTTACAACCGACGGGACTAAATTTCGATCTATGGAGCCCGAGTTCGAGCCCCTGTGCTAACTTGAAAACTTAGGAAAATAGTCAAAAAGAGACCAAAACCCGCCTCGTTCGTCCGGTTAACACGTAAAGATATGCAATAGCACCATAGCCAATAGACCACGCTGTTACAATTGACGGGACTCGATTCCGATCTGCGAGCTCGAGTTTGAGCCGTCGCGCTAACTTGAGAAAACTTAGGAAAATAGTCGAAAAAGAGACCAAAACTCGCCTCGATCGTCCGAACGACACACAAACACAAGAAATAGCACCGCATAGGCAATAGACACGCGTTACAACTGACGGGACTCGATTATGATCTATGGAGCCCGAGTTCGAGCCCCGTACGCCTAACTTGAGAAAACTAAGAAAAATAGTTGAAAAATAGACCAAAACCCGCCTCGGTCGTCCGAACGACATGCAAACACAGGCAATAGCACTGCGTAGGCAATAGACACGTGTTACAACGTATGGAACTCGATTCTGATCTACGGAGCCCGAGTTCGAGCCCCGTACACCTAACTTGAGAAAACTTAGGAAAATAGTTGAAAAAGAGACCAAAACCCGCGTCGGTGTGTTCCGTTAACACCCAAAAGATAGGCAATAGCGCCGCAGGGCAATAGACACGTGTTATTCTGTTGCCATGCAAAACATAAGCAATAGCACCGCGTATACAAAAGACACGCGTTACAATTGGCGGGACTCAATTAGATCTGAGACTGAGTTCGAGCCCCGTGCGCCTAACTTGAGAAAACTTAGGAAAATAGGCAAAAAAGAGACCAAAACCCGCCTCGGTCATCCACTTGACATGCAAACAAATGCAATAGCACCGCATAGGCAATAGACACGCTTACAACTGACGAAACTTGTTTCCGATCTATAAAGCCCAAGTTCGAGCCTCGTACGCCTAACTTGAGAAAACTTAGGAAAATAGTAGAAATAGAGACCAAAACCCGCCTCGGTCATCTGAACAACACGCAAACATAGGAAATAGTACCGCGTAGGCAATATATATGCGTTAAAACGGACAGGACTCCATTCCGATCTACGGAGCCTAAGTTCGAGCCCCATACGCCTAACTTGAGAAAACTTAGGAAAATAGTAGAAAAAGAGACCAAACCCCGCCTCGGTCATCCAGTTAACATGAAAACACAGTAATAGCACCGCATAGGCAATAGACATGCATTACAACTTACGGGACTCGATTAGATCTACTTGAGCCCAAGTTCGAGCCCCATTACGTAAATAACTGAGAAAACTTAGGAAAATAGTTAAAAAGAGACCAAAACCAAATTTCGGTCATCCAGTTAACATGCAAACACAGGCAATAGCACCGCATAGGCAATAGACACACGTTACAACTGATGGGACTCGATTCCGATCTACGGAGCCCGAGTTCGAACCTCGTACGCCTAACTTCAGAAAACTTAGGAAAATAGTCGAAAAAGAGACCAAAACTTCGCCTCGATCGTCCGAACGACACACAAACACACAAGAAATAGCACCGCGATAGGCAATGAACCGCGCGTTACAAACCGACGGGACTCGATTATGATCTATGGAGCTCGAGTTCGAGCCCCGTCGCCGCCTAACTTGAGAAAACTTAGAAAAATAGTTGAAAAATAGACCAAAACCCCGCCTCGGTCGTCCGACGACACGCAAACATAAGCAATAGCACAACTGCGTGAGGCAATAGAACACTGCGTTACAACGTATGGAACTCGATTCGATCTCCACGAGCCCGAGTTCGAGCCCCGTCGCCTAACTTAAGAAAACTTAGGAAAATAGTCGAAAAAGAGACCAAAAATCCGCCTCGGTTAAATCTGAATAACACACAAATATAGGCAATAGCACCGCGTGAGGCAATGAGACATGAGTTACAACCGACGGGACTAAATTTCGATCTATGGAGCCCGAGGTCGAGCCCGTCGCCTAACTTGAGAAAACTTAGGAAAATAGTCAAAAAGAGACCAAAACCCGCCTCGGTCGTCCGGTTAACACGTAAAGATAGGAAATAGAACCGCATAGCCAATAGACAAAAGCGTTACAATTGGCGGGACTCGATTCCGGTCTACGAGCCCCGAGTTCAAATCCGTCGCCTAACTTGAGAAAACTTAGGAAAATAGTCGAAAAAGAGACCAAAACTTCGCCTCGATCGTCCGAGCGATACACAAACACAAGAAATAGCACCGCATGGCAATGATGACCACAGCGTTACAATGACGGGACTCGATTATGATCTATGGAGCCCGAGTTCGACCCGTCGCGCTAACTTGAGAAAACTTAGAAAAATAGTTGAAAAATAGACCAAAACCCGCCTCGGTCGTCCGAACGACACGCAAATATAGGCAATAGCACTGCGTAGGCAATAGACACGCGTTACAACGTATGGAACTCGATTCTGAACTACGGAGCCCGAGTTCGAGCCCCGTACGCCTAACTTGAGAAAACTTAGGAAAATAGTTGAAAAAGAGACCAAAACCCGCGTCGGTCGTCCAGTTAACACGCAAAGATAGGCAATAATAACACCATAGGCAATAGACATGCGTTACAACTGACATGCAAATATAGGCAATAGCACCGCGTATACAAAAGACACGCGTTACAATTGGCAGGACTCAATTCCGATCTACGGATCCCGAGTTCGAGCCCCGTGCACCTAACTTGAGAAAACTTAGGAAAATAGTCAAAAAAGAGACCAAAACCCGCCTCGGTCATCCACTTGACATGCAAACACATGCAATAGCACCGCATAGGCAATAGACACGCATTACAACTGACGAAACTTGTTTTCGATCTACAAAGCCCGAGTTCAAGCCTCGTACGCCTAACTTGAGAAAACTTAGGAAAATAGTCGAAAAAGAGACCAAAACCCGCCTCGGCCATCCAGTTAACATGCAAACACAGGCAATAGCACCCCATAGGCAATAAACTTGCGTTACAACTGATGAGACTCAATTCCAATTAACGAAGTCCAAGTTCGAGCTACGTACGCCTAACTTGAGAAAACATAGGAAAATAGTCAAAAAAGAGTCCAAAACACGCCTAAGTCATCCGAACGACACGCAAACACATGCAATAGCACCGCATAGATAATGAACACGCGTTACAATTGGCGGAGTCGATTACGATCTCTTGGATCCCGAGTTCGATCCCGTCGCCTAACTTGAGAAAACTTAGGAAAATAGTCGAAATAGAGACCAAAACCCGCCTCGATCATCCCGAACAACACGTAAACATAGGAAATAGTACAGTGTAGGCAATAGAAATGCGTTAAAGCGGACGGGACTCCATTCCGATCTACTTGAGACTAAGTTCGAGCCCCATCGCCTAACTTGAGAAAACTTAGGAAAATAGTAGAAAAAGACCAAAACCCGCCTCGGTCATCCAGCTAACACATCAAACACAGTAATAGCACCAAGATAAACAATAGACACACGTTATAACCGACGGGACTCGATTCCGATCTCTGAGCCCGAGTTTGAACCCCGTCAGACGCCTAACTTGAGAAAACTTAAGAAAATTGTCGAAAAGAGACCAAAACTTCGCCTCGATCGTCCGAACGACACACAAACACAAGAAATAGCACCGCGATAGGCAATAGACATGCGTTACAACCGACGAGACTCGATTATGATCTATGGAGCCGAGTTCGAGCCCGTCGCTAACTTGAGAAAACTTAGAAAAATAGTTGAAAAATAGACCAAAACCCGCCTACCGATGGCCGTCCGAACGATTACGCAAAACATAAACAATAATAACTGCGTGAGGCAATGAGACACAGCGTTACAACGTATGGAACTCGATTATGATCTCACAGAGCCCAAGTTCGAAATGCGTAGTCGCGCCTAACTTAAGAAAACTTAGGAAAATAGTCGAAAAAGAGACCAAAATCGCCTCGGTCGTCTGAATAACACACAAATATAAGCAATAGCACCGCGTAGGGCAATAGATATGAGTTACAACCGGACGGGACTAAATTTCGATCTATGGAGCCCAGTTCGAGCCCGTCGCTTTAACTTGAAAACTTAGGAAAATAGTCAAAAAAGAGACCAAAACCCGCCTCGGTCATCCGGTTAACACGTAAAGATAGGCAATAGCACCGTATAGCCAATAGACACAGCATTACAATTGGCGGGACTCAATTCCGATCACGAGCCCGAGTTCGAACCCTAGATGCGCCTAACTTGAGAAAACTTAGGAAAATAGTCAAAAAGAGACCAAAACTTCGCCTCGATCGTCCGAACGACACACAAACACAAGAAATAGCACCATGATAGGCAATGAATAGACAGCGCGCTATAACCGATTTTAACTCGATTATGATCTATGGAGCCCAGTTCGAGCCCCGTCGCTAACTTGAGAAAACTACGAAAAATAGTTGAAAAATATACAAAACCCGCCTCGGTCGTCCAAGCGACCGCATAAACACAGAAGCAATAGCAACTGCGTGAGGCAATGAACCGTGTTACAACGTATGGAACTCGATTCTGATCTACGGAGCTCGAGTTCGAGCCCCGTACACCTAACTTGAGAAAACTTAGGAAAATAGTTGAAAAAGAGACCAAAACCCGCGTCGGTCGTCCAGTTAACACGCAAAGATAGGCAATAGCACCGCATAGGCAATAGACACGTGTTACAACTGACATGCAAACATAGGCAATAGCACCGCGGATACAAAAGTCTCGCGTTACAATTGGCAGGACTCAATTCCGATCTACGGAGCCCGAGTTCGAGCCCCGTGCACCTAACTTGAGAAAACTTAGGAAAATAGTCAAAAAAGAGACCAAAACCCGCCTCGGTCATCCACTTGACATGCAAACACATGCAATAGCACCGCATAGGCAATAGACACGCATTACAACTGACGAAACTTGTTTTCGATCTACAAAGCTTAGAGTTCGAGCCTCAGACGCTAACTTGAGAAAACTTAGGAAAATAGTCGAAAAAGAGACCAAAACCCGCCTCGGCCATCTAGTTAACATGCAAACACAGGCAATAGCACCCCATAGGCAATAAACTTGCATTACAACTGATGAGACTCAATTCCAATTAACGAAGTCCAAGTTCGAGCTACGTCGCCTAGCTTGAGAAAAACATAGGAAAATAGTCAAAAAGAGTCCAAAACACGCCTAAGTCGTCCGAACGACACGCAAAACTCATGCAATAGCACCAAGATAGATAATGAACCGCGTTACAATTGGCGGAGTCGATTACGATCTCTGGATCCCGAGTTCGATCCCGTCGCTAACTTGAGAAAACTTAGGAAAATAGTCGAAATAGAGACCAAAACCCGCCTCACCGATCATAACAACACGCAAACATAGGAAATAGTACCGCGTAGGCAATAGAAATGCGTTAAAAGCGGACGGGACTCCATTCCGATCTACTGAGCCTAAGTTCGAGCCCCATCGCTAACTTGAGAAAACTTAGGAAAATAGTAGAAAAAGAGACCAAAACCGCTTTCGGTCATCCGGTTAACATGCAAACACAGCAATAGCACCGCATAGGCAATGACACGTTACAATGACGGGACTCGATTCCGATCTCTGAGCCCGAGTTTGAACCCCGTCGCCTAACTTGAGAAAACTTAAGAAAATTGTCGAAAAAGAGACCAAACTCGCCTCGATCGTCCGACGACACACAAACACAAGAAATAGCACCGCATAGGCAATGAACATGCGTTACAAACCGACGAGACTCGATTATGATCTATGGAGCCCGAGTTCGAGCCCGTCGCGCTAACTTGAGAAAACTTAGAAAATAGTTAAAAAATAGACCAAAACCCGCCTCGGTCGTCCGAACGACATTGACTTAAACATAGGCAATAGCAACAAGTGAGCAATGAACACGCGTTATAACGTATGGAACTCGATTATGATCTACTTGAGCCCGAGTTCAAGCGCCAGACGCCTAACTTAAAAAACTTAGGAAAATAGTCGAAAAAAGAGACCAAAATCGCCTCTGATTAAATCTGAATAACACACAAATATAGGCAATAGCACCGCGTAGGCAATAGATATGAGTTACAACTTACGGGACTAAATTTCGAACTATGTAGCCCGAGTTCGAGCCCCGTACGCCTAACTTGAGAAAACTTAGGAAAATAGTCAAAAAAGAGACCAAAACCCGCCTCGGTCGTCCAGTTAACACGTAAAGATAGGAAATAACACCGCATAGCCAATAGACACGCGTTACAATTGACGGGACTCGATTCCGATCTACGGAGCCCGAGTTCGAACCCGGTACGCCTAACTTGAGAAAACTTAGGAAAATAGTCAAAAAAGAGACCAAAACTCGCCTCGATCGTCCGAACGACACACAAACACAAGAAATAGCACCGCATAGGCAATAGACACGCGTTACAACTGACGGGACTCGATTATGATCTATGGAGCCCGAGTTCGAGCCCCGTACGCCTAACTTGAGAAAACTACGAAAAATAGTTGAAAAATAGACCAAAACCCGCCTCGGTCGTCCAAACGACACGCAAAACACGAATAACCTTTGCGTGGGCAATAGACACGTGTTACAACGTATGGAACTCGATTCTGATCTACGGAGCCCGAGTTCGAGCCCCGTACACCTAACTTGAGAAAACTTAGGAAAATAGTTGAAAAAGAGACCAAAACCCGCGTCGGTCGTCCAGTTAACACATGAAAGATAGGCAATAGCACCATGATAGGCAATGAACACGCGTTACAACCGACATGCAAACATAAGCAATAGCACCACATGATACAAAAGACACGTTACAATTGGCGGGACTCAATTCCGTTCTCTGAGCTCCTAGTTCGAGCCCGTCGCCTAACTTGAGAAAACTTAGGAAAATAGTCAAAAAAGAGACCAAAACCCGCCTCGGTCATCCACTTGACATGCAAACACATGCAATAGCACCGCATAGGCAATAGACACGCATTACAACTGACGAAACTTGTTTCCGATCTACAAAGCCCAAGTTCGAGCCTCGTACGCCTAACTTGAGAAAACTTAGGAAAATAGTCGAAAAAGAGACCAAAACCCACCTCGGCCATCCAGTTAACATGAAAACACAGGCAATAGCACCCCATAGGCAATAGACTTGAGTTACAACTGATGAGACTCAATTCCGATTAACGAAGTCCAAGTTTGAGCTACGTACGCCTAACTTGAGAAAATATAGGAAAATAGTCAAAAAAGAGTCCAAAACACGCCTAAGTCGTCCGAAGGACACGCAAACACATGCAATAGCACCGCATAGATAATAGACACGCGTTACAATTAACGGGAGTCGATTCTGATCTACGGATCCTGAGTTCGATCCCCGTACGCCTAACTTGAGAAAACTTAGGAAAATAGTCGAAATAGAGACCAAAACCCGCCTCGGTCATCTGAACAACACGCAAACATAGGAAATAGTACCGCGTAGGCAATAGACATGCGTTAAAACGGACGGGACTCCATTCCGATCTACGGAGCCTAAGTTCGAGCCCCATACGCCTAACTTGAGAAAACTTAGGAAAATAGTAGAAAAAGAGACCAAAACCCGCCTCGGTCATCCAGTTAACATGAAAACATAGTAATAGCACCAAGATAGGCAATAGACATGCGTTCTGACTTACGGACTCGATTCTGATCTACGGAGCCCGAGTTCGAGCCCCGTACACGTAACTTGAGAAAACTTAGGAAAATAGTTGAAATTGAGACCAAAACCCGCCTCAGTCATCCAGTTAACATGCAAACACGGGCAATAGCACCGCATAGGCAATAGACACACATTACAACTGACGGGACCCGAGTTCGAACCCCGTACGCCTAACTTGAGAAAACTTAGGAAAATAGTTGAAAAAGAGACCAAAACTTGCCTCGATCGTCCGAACGATACACAAACACAAGAAATAGCACCGCATAGGCAATAGACACGCGTTACAACTGACGGGACTCGATTATGATCTATGGAGCCCGAGTTCGAGCCTCGTACGCCTAACTTGAGAAAACTAAGAAAAATAGTTGAAGATTAGACCAAAACCCGCCTCGGTCGTCCGAACGACACACAAACACAGGCAATAGCACTACGTAGGCAATAGACACGTGTTACAACGTATGGAACTCGATTCTGATCTACGGAGCCCGAGTTCGATCCCCGTACACCTAACTTGAGAAAACTTAGGAAAATAGTTGAAAAGAGACCACCAAAACCCGCGTCGGTCGCGTCGGTTAACACGCAAAGATAGGCAATAGCACCGCATAGGCAATGACCGCAGCGTTATAACCGACGGGACTCGATTATGATCTATGGAGCCCGAGTTCGAGCCCGTCACGCCTAACTTGAGAAAACTTCGGAAAAATAGTTGAAAAATAGACCAAAACCCCCTCTTTGGTCGTCCGAACGACATGCAAACACTGAGTAATAGCACTGCGTGGGCAATAGACATGTGTTACAACGTATGGAACTCGATTACGATCTCACGGAGCTCCGAGTTCGAGCCCCGACACCTAACTTGAGAAAACTTAGGAAAATAGTTGAAAAAGAGACCAAAACCCGCGTCGGTCGTTCAGTTAACATGCAAAGATAGGCAATAGCACCGCATAGGCAATAGACACGTGTTACAACTGCCATGCAAACATAGGCAATAGCACCGCGTATACAAAAGACACGCGTTACAATTGGCAGGACTCAATTCCGATCTACGGTGCCCGAGTTCGAGCCCCGTGCGCCTAACTTGAGAAAACTTAGGAAAATAGTCAAAAAAGAGACCAAAACCCGCCTCGGTCATCCACTTGACATGCAAACAAATGCAATAGCACCGCATAGGCAATAGACACGCATTACAACTGACGAAACTTGTTTCCGATCTACAAAGCCCAAGTTCGAGCCTCGTACGCCTAACTTGAGAAAACTTAGGAAAATAGTAGAAATAGAGACCAAAACCCGCCTCGGTCATCTGAACAACACGCAAACATAGGAAATAGTACCGCGTAGGCAATATATATGCGTTAAAACGGACAGGACTCCATTCCGATCTACGGAGCCTAAGTTCGAGCCCCATACGCCTAACTTGAGAAAACTTAGGAAAATAGTAGAAAAAGAGACCAAACCCCGCCTCGGTCATCCAGTTAACATGAAAACATAGGCAATAGAACCGCATAGGCAATAGACATGCATTACAACTTACGGGACTCGATTCCGATCTACGGAGCCCAAGTTCGAGCCCCGTACACGTAACTTGAGAAAACTTAGGAAAATAGTTAAAAAAGAGACCAAAACCAGCCTCGGTCATCCAGTTAACATGCAAACACGAGTAATAGCACAAGATAGGCAATAGACACATCGTTATAACCGATGGGACTCGATTCCAGATCTACACAGAGCCCGAAGTTCGAACCTCGTCGCGCTAACTTCGTAAAACTTAGGAAAATAGTCGAAAAAGAGACCAAAACTCGCCTCGATCGTCCGAACGACACACAAACACAAGAAATAGCACCGCATAGGCAATAGACACGCGTTACAACTGACGGGACTCGATTATGATCTATGGAGCTCGAGTTCGAGCCCCGTACGCCTAACTTGAGAAAACTTAGAAAAATAGTTGAAAAATAGACCAAAACCCGCCTCGGTCGTCCGAACGACACGCAAACACAGGCAATAGCACTGCGTAGGCAATAGACACGCGTTACAACGTATGGAACTCGATTCTGATCTACGGAGCCCGAGTTCGAGCCCCGTACGCCTAACTTAAGAAAACTTAGGAAAATAGTCGAAAAAGAGACCAAAATCCGCCTCGGTCGTCTGAATAACACACAAATATAGGCAATAGCACCGCGTAGGCAATAGACATGAGTTACAACTGACGGGACTAAATTTCGATCTATGGAGCCCGAGGTCCAAATTTCAGACGCCTAACTTGAGAAAACTTAGGAAAATAGTCAAAAAGAGACCAAAACCGCCTCGGTCGTCCAGGTTAACACGTAAAGATAGGAAATAGAACCGCATAGCCAATAGACAAAGCGTTACAATTGACGGGACTCGATTCCGATCTACGGAGCCCGAAGTTCAATCCGTCGCCTAACTTGAGAAAACTTAGGAAAATAGTCGAAAAAGAGACCAAAACTACGCCTCGATCGTCCAACGACACACAAACACAAGAAATAGCACCGTGATAGGCAATAGACACGCTGCACAAACCGACGGACTCGATTATGATCTATGGAGCCCGAGTTCGAGCCCCGTACGCCTAACTTGAGAAAACTTAGAAAAATAGTTGAAAAATAGACCAAAACCCGCCTCGGTCGTCCGAACGACACGCAAATATAGGCAATAGCAGATCACTGTAGGCAATGACACAGCGTTACAACGTATGGAACTCGATTCTCGAACTACGAGCCCGAGTTCGAGCCTCATACGCTAACTTGAGAAAACTTAGGAAAATAGTTGAAAAAGAGACCAAAACTGCGCGTTGGTCGTCCGGTTAACACGCAAAGATAAAGCAATAGCACCAAGATAGGCAATAGACACACGTTATAACCGATGGGACTCGATTCCGATCTACTTGAGCCCGAGTTCGAACCTCGTCACGCCTAACTTCGAAAAAACTTAGGAAAATAGTCGAAAAAGAGACCAAAACTCGCCTCGATCGTCCGAACGACACACAAACACAAGAAATAGCACCGCATAGGCAATAGACACGCGTTACAACTGATGGGACTCGATTATGATCTATGGAGCTCGAGTTCGAGCCCCGTACGCCTAACTTGAGAAAACTTTGAAAAATAGTTGAAAAATAGACCAAAACCCGCCTCGGTCGTCCGAACGACACGCAAACACAGGCAATAGCACTGCGTAGGCAATAGACACGTGTTACAACGTATGGAACTCGATTCTGATATACGGAGCCCGAGTTCGAGCCCCGTATGCCTAACTTAAGAAAACTTAGGAAAATAGTCGAAAAAGAGACCAAAATCCGCCTCGGTCGTCTGAATAACACACAAATATAGGCAATAGCACCGTGAGGCAATGAACATGAGTTACTGTTGGACGGGACTAAATTTCGATCTATGGAGCCCGAGGTCGAGCCCCGTCGCCTAACTTGAGAAAACTTAGGAAAATAGTCAAAAAGAGACCAAAACCGACCTCGGTTAGTCCCGGGCTTAACACGTAAAGATAGGAAATAGAACCGCATAGCCAATAGATGAGCGTTATAATTGACGGACTCGATTCCGATCTACGGAGCCCGAGTTCGAATCCGTCGCCTAACTTGAGAAAAACTTAGGAAAATAGTCGAAAAAGAGACCAAAACTCGCCTCGATCGTCCGAACGACACACAAACACAAGAAATAGCACCGCATAGGCAATAGACACGCGTTACAACTGACGGGACTCGATTATGATCTATGGAGCCCGAGTTCGAGCCCTGTACGCCTAACTTGAGAAAACTTAGGAAAATAGTTGAAAAAGAGACCAAAACCTGCGTCGGTCGTCCAGTTAACACGCAAAGATAGGCAATAGCACCGCATAGGCAATAGACACACGTTACAACTGATGGGACTCGATTCCGATCTACGGAGCCCGAGTTCGAACCTCGTACGCCTAACTTCAGAAAACTTAGGAAAATAGTCGAAAAAGAGACCAAAACTCGCCTCGATCGTCCGAACGACACACAAACACAAGAAATAGCACCGCATAGGCAATAGACACGCGTTACAACTGATGGGACTCGATTATGATCTATGGAGCTCGAGTTCGAGCCCCGTACGCCTAACTTGAGAAAACTTTGAAAAATAGTTGAAAAATAGACCAAAACCCGCCTTTGGTCGTCTCGAACGACACGCAAAAACACAGTAAATAGCACTGCGTAGGCAATAGACACGTGTTACAACGTATGGAACTCGATTCTGATATACGGAGCCCGAGTTCGAGCCCCGTATGCCTAACTTAAGAAAACTTAGGAAAATAGTCGAAAAAGAGACCAAAATCCGCCTCGGTAAATGAATAACACACAAATATAGGCAATAGCACCGCGTAGGCAATAGACATGAGTTACAACTGACGGGACTAAATTTCGATCTATGGAGCCCGAGGTCGAGCCCCGTACGCCTAACTTGAGAAAACTTAGGAAAATAGTCAAAAAAAGACCAAAACCCCGCCTCGGTCGTCCGGGCTAACACGTAAAGATAGGAAATAGAACCGCATAGCCAATAGACAAGCGTTATAATTGACGGGACTCGATTCCGATCTCACGGAGCCCGAGTTCAATCCGTCGCCTAACTTGAAAAACTTAGGAAAATAGTCAAAAAAGAGACCAAAACTCGCCTCGATCGTCCGAAACGACACACAAACACAAGAAATAGCACCGCATAGGCAATAGACATCGCTACAACCGACGGACTCGATTATGATCTATGGAGCCCGAGTTCGAGCCCGTCGCCTAACTTGAGAAAACTTAGAAAAATAGTTGAAAAAATAGACCAAAACCCGCCTTTGGTGCGTCCGAACGACACGCAAATATAGGCAATAGCATCAGAGAGGCAATGAACACGCGCTACAATGTATGGAACTCGATTACGAACTACAGAGCCCGAGTTCGAGCCCCGTACGCCTTACTTGAGAAAACTTAGAAAAATAGTTGAAAAAGAGACCAAAACCAGCCTCGATCGTCCCGATTAACACGCAAAAGATAGGCAATAGCACGCATAGGCAATAGACACACGTTACAACCGATGGGACTCGATTCCGATCTCACGGAGCCCCGAGTTCGAACCTCGACGCCTAACTTCGTAAAAAACTTAGGAAAATAGTCGAAAAAGAGACCAAAACTCGCCTCGATCGTCCGAACGACACACAAACACAAGAAATAGCACCGCATAGGCAATAGACACGCGTTACAACTGACGGGACTCGATTATGATCTATGGAGCCCGAGTTCGAGCCCCGTACGCCTAACTTGAGAAAACTTAGAAAAATAGTTGAAAAATAGACCAAAACCCGCCTCGGTCGTCCGAACGACACGCAAATATAGGCAATAGCACTGCGTAGGCAATAGACACGCGTTACAACGTATGGAACTCGATTCTGAACTACGGAGCCCGAGTTCGAGCCCTGTACGCCTAACTTGAGAAAACTTAGGAAAATAGTTGAAAAAGAGACCAAAACTCAAATCGATTCATCCAGCTTAACACGCAAAGATAGGCAATAGCACCGCATAGGCAATAGACACACGTTACAACTGATGGGACTCGATTCCGATCTACGGAGCCCGAGTTCGAACCTCGTACGCCTAACTTCAGAAAACTTAGGAAAATAGTCGAAAAAGAGACCAAAACTCGCCTCGATCGTCCGAACGACACACAAACACAAGAAATAGCACCGCATAGGCAATAGACACGCGTTACCACTGATGGGACTCGATTATGATCTATGGAGCTCGAGTTCGAGCCCGTCAGACGCCTAACTTGAGAAAACTTTGAAAAATAGTTGAAAAATAGACCAAAACCCGCCTTTGTCGTCCGAGCGACACGCAAACACAGTGATAGCAGCATCGCGTGAGGCAATGAGACACGTGTTACAACGTATGGAACTCGATTACGATATACGGAGAGCCCGAGTTCGAGCCCCGTATGCCTAACTTAAGAAAACTTAGGAAAATAGTCGAAAAAGAGACCAAAATCCGCCTCGGTTAAATCTCAATAACACACAAATATAGGCAATAGCACCGCGTGAGGCAATAGACATGAGTTACAACCGACGGGACTAAATTTCGATCTATGGAGCCCGAGGTCGAGCCCCGTACGCCTAACTTGAGAAAACTTAGGAAAATAGTCAAAAAAGAGACCAAAACCCGCCTCGGTCGTCCAGTTAACACGTAAAGATAGGAAATAGAACCGCATAGCCAATAGACAAGCGTTACAATTGACGGGACTCGATTCCGATCTACGGAGCCCGAGTTCGAATCCGTCGCCTAACTTGAGAAAACTTAGGAAAATAGTCGAAAAAAAGAGACCAAAACTCGCCTCGATCGTCCGAACGACACACAAACACAAAGAAATAGCACCGCATAGGCAATGAACACGCGCTACAACCGACGGGACTCGATTATGATCTATGGAGCCCGAGTTTCGAGCCCGTCGCCTAACTTGAGAAAAAAACTTAGAAAAATAGTTGAAAAATAGACCAAAACCCGCCTCGGTCGTCCGAACGACACGCAAATATAAAGAATAGCACTGCGTGAGGCAATGACACGCGTTACAACGTATGGAACTCGATTCTGAACTACGGAGCCCGAGTTCGAGCCCTGCAGACGCCTAACTTGAGAAAACTTAGGAAAATAGTTGAAAAAGAGACCAAAACACAAATCGGTCCGTCCGCTTAACACGCAAAGATAGGCAATAGCACCAAGATAGGCAATAGACACACGTTATAACCGATGGGACTCGATTCCGATCTCACGGAGCCCGAGTTCGAACCTCGTCGCCTAACTTCCGGCCGAGGAAAATAGTCGAAAAGAGACCAAAACTCGCCTCGATCGTCCGAACGACACACAAACACAAGAAATAGCACCAAGATAGGCAATGAACACGCGTTACAACTGACGAGACTCGATTATGATCTATGGAGCTCGAGTTCGAGCCCCGTCGCCTAACTTGAGAAAACTTAGAAAATAGTTGAAAAATAGACCAAAACCCGCCTTTCGGTCGTCCGAATCGACACGCAAAACACAGTGCAATAACATGCGTGAGGCAATGAACACGTGTTACAACGTATGGAACTCGATTCTGATATACGGAGCCCGAGTTCGAGCCCCGTATGCCTAACTTAAGAAAACTTAGGAAAATAGTCGAAAAAGAGACCAAAATCCGCCTCGGTCGTCTGAATAACACACAAATATAGGCAATAGCACCGCGTAGGCAATAGACATGAGTTACAACTGACGGGACTAAATTTCGATCTATGGAGCCCGAGGTCGAGCCCGTCGCGCCTAACTTGAGAAAACTTAGGAAAATAGTCAAAAAAGAGACCAAAACCCGCCTCGGTCGTCCAGTTAACACGTAAAGATAGGAAATAGAACCGCATAGCCAATAGACAAGCGTTACAATTGACGGGACTCGATTCCGATCTACGGAGCCCGAGTTCGAATCCCGTACGCCTAACTTGAGAAAACTTAGGAAAATAGTCGAAAAAGAGACCAAAACTCGCCTCGATCGTCCGAACGACACACAAACACAAGAAATAGCACCGCATAGGCAATGAACACGTTACACATAACCGACGGACTCGATTATGATCTATGGAGCCCGAGTTCGAGCCCGTCACGCCTAACTTGAGAAAAAACTTAGAAAAATAGTTGAAAAATAGACCAAAACCGCCCTCGGTCGTCCGAGCGACACGCAAATATAGGCAATAACAATCTGCGTGGGCAATGAACCGCAGCGTTACAATGTATGGAACTCGATTACGAACTACAGAGCCCGAGTTCGAGCCCGTCAGACGCCTAACTTGAGAAAAACTTAGGAAAATAGTTGAAAAAGAGACCAAAACCCACGTCGGTCGTCCGGTTAACACGCAAAAGATAGGCAATAGCACCAAGATAGGCAATAGACACATCGTTATAACCGATGGGACTCGATTCGATCTACACGAGCCCGAGTTCGAACCTCGTCGCCTAACTTCGTAAAAAAACTTAGGAAAATAGTCGAAAAAGAGACCAAAACTCGCCTCGATCGTCCGAACGACACACAAACACAAGAAATAGCACCGCATAGGCAATAGACACGCGTTACAACTGACGAGACTCGATTATGATCTATGGAGCTCGAGTTCGAGCCCCGTACGCCTAACTTGAGAAAACTTAGAAAAATAGTTGAAAAATAGACCAAAACAGCCGCCTTACGTCGTCCGAACGACACGCAAACATAGGCAATAGTGCTGCGTGAGCAATGAACACAGCGTTACTATAACGTATGGAACTCGATTCTACTATACGGAGCCCGAGTTCGAGCCCCGTACGCCTAACTTAAGAAAACTTAGGAAAATAGTCGAAAAGAGACCAAAATCCGCCTCGGTAAATCTCAATAACACACAAATAAAGGCAATAGCACCAGCGTGAGCAATGAACATGAGTTACAACCGACGGGACTAAATTTCGATCTATGGAGCCCGAGGTCGAGCCCGTCGCCTAACTTGAGAAAACTTAGAAAAATAGTCAAAAAAGAGACCAAAACCCGCCTCGGTCGTCCAGTTAACACGTAAAGATAGGAAATAGAATCGCATAGCCAATAGACAAGCGTTACAATTGACGGGACTCGATTCCGATCTACGGAGCCCGAGTTCGAATCCCGTACGCCTAACTTGAGAAAACTTAGGAAAATAGTCGAAAAAGAGACCAAAACTCGCCTCGATCGTCCGAACGATACACAAACACAAGAAATAGCACCGCATAGGCAATAGACACGCGTTACAACTGACGGGACTCGATTATGATCTATGGAGCCCGAGTTCGAGCCCCGTACGCCTAACTTGAGAAAACTTAGAAAAATAGTTGAAAAATAGACCAAAACCCGCCTCGGTCGTCCGAACGACACGCAAATATAGGCAATAGCACTGCGTAGGCAATAGACACGCGTTACAACGTATGGAACTCGATTCTGAACTACGGAGCCCGAGTTCGAGCCCTGTACGCCTAACTTGAGAAAACTTAGGAAAATAGTTGAAAAAGAGACCAAAACCCGCGTCGGTCGTCCAGTTAACACGCAAAGATAGGCAATAGCACCGCATAGGCAATAGACACGCGTTACAACTGACATGCAAACATAGGCAATAGCACCGCGTATACAAAAGACACGCGCGTTACAATTGGCGGGGACTCGATTAGATCTCTTGAGCCCGAGTTCGAGCCCCGTGCACCTAACTTGAGAAAACTTAGGAAAATAGTCGAAAAAGAGACCAAAACTCGCCTCGATCGTCCGAACGACACACAAACACAAGAAATAGCACCGCATAGGCAATAGACACGCGTTACAACTGACGGGACTCGATTATGATCTATGGAGCCCGAGTTCGAGCCCCGTACGCCTAACTTGAGAAAACTTAGAAAAATAGTTGAAAAATAGACCAAAACCCGCCTCGGTCGTCCGAACGACACGCAAATATAGGCAATAGCACTGCGTAGGCAATAGACACGCGTTACAACGTATGGAACTCGATTCTAAACTACGGAGCCCGAGTTCGAGCCCCGTACGCCTAACTTGAGAAAACTTAGGAAAATAGTTGAAAAAGAGACCAAAACCCGCGTCGGTCGTCCAGTTAACACGCAAAGATAGGCAATAGCACCGCATAGGCAATAGACACGCGTTACAACTGACATGCAAACATAGGCAATAGCACCGGGTATACAAAAGACACGCGTTACAATTGGCAGGACTCAATTCTGATCTACGGAGCCCGAGTTCGAGCCCCGTGCACCTAACTTGAGAAAACTTAGGAAAATAGTCAAAAAAGAGACCAAAACCCGCCTCGGTCATCCACTTGACATGCAAACACATGCAATAGCACCGCATAGGCAATAGACACGCATTACAACTGACGAAACTTGTTTCCGATCTACAAAGCCCGAGTTCGAGCCTCGTACGCCTAACTTGAGAAAACTTAGGAAAATAGTCGAAAAAGAGACCAAAACCCGCCTCGGCCATCCAGTTAACATGCAAACACATGCAATAGCACCCCATAGGCAATAAACTTGCGTTACAACTGATGAGACTCAATTCCAATTAACGAAGTCCAAGTTCGAGCTACGTACGCCTAACTTGAGAAAACATAGGAAAATAGTCAAAAAAGAGTCCAAAACACGCCTAAGTCGTCCGAACGACACGCAAACACATGCAATAGCACCGCATAGATAATAGACACGCGTTACAATTGACGGGAGTCGATTCTGATCTACGGATCCTGAGTTCGATCCCCGTACACCTAACTTGAGAAAACTTAGGAAAATAGTCGAAATAGAGACCAAAACCCGCCTCACCATCCTCGAACAACACGCAAAACATAGGAAATAGTACCGCGTGAGGCAATAGAAATGCGTTAAAACCAGACGGGACTCCATTCCGATCTCTTGAGCCTAAGTTCGAGCCCCATCGCCTAACTTGAGAAAACTTAGGAAAATAGTAGAAAAAGAGACCAAAACCCGCCTCGGTCATCCAGTTAACATGCAAACACAGGCAATAGCACCGCATAGGCAATAGACACACGTTACAACTGACGGGACTCGATTCCGATCTACGGAGCCCGAGTTTGAACCCCGTCGCTTCTTGAGAAAACTTAAGAAAATTGTCGAAAAAGAGACCAAAACTTCGTCTCGATCGTCCAACGACACACAAACACAAGAAATAGCACCGCATAGGCAATAGACATGCGTTACAACTGACGAGACTCGATTATGATCTATGGAGCCCGAGTTCGAGCCCCGTACGCCTAACTTGAGAAAACTTAGAAAAATAGTTGAAAAATAGACCAAAACCCGCCTCGGTCGTCCGAACGACACGCAAACATAGGCAAATAATAATGCGTAGGCAATGAACCGCAGCGTTACAACGTATGGAACTCGATTATGATCTACTGGAACCCGAGTTCGAGCTACCGTCGCCTAACTAAGAAGAAAACTTAGGAAAATAGTCGAAAAAGAGACCAAAATCGCCTCGGTGCCCAATAACACACAAATATAAGCAATAGCACCGCGTGAGGCAATAGATATGAGTTACAACCGACGGGACTAAATTTCGATCTATGGAGCCCGAGTTCGAGCCCCGTACGCCTAACTTGAGAAAACTTAGGAAAATAGTCAAAAAAGAGACCAAAACTCGCCTCGGTCGTCCAGTTAACACGTAAAGATAGGCAATAGCACCGTATAGCCAATAGACACGCGTTACAATTGACGGGACTCGATTCCGATCTACGGAGCCCGAGTTCGAACCCGGTACGCCTAACTTGAGAAAACTTAGGAAAATAGTCAAAAAAGAGACCAAAACTCGCCTCGATCGTCCGAACGACACACAAACACAAGAAATAGCACCGCATAGGCAATAGACACGCGTTACAACTGACGGGACTCGATTATGATCTATGGAGCCCGAGTTCGAGCCCCGTACGCCTAACTTGAGAAAACTACGAAAAATAGTTGAAAAATAGACCAAAACCCGCCTCGGTCGTCCAAACGACACGCAAACACAGGCAATAGCACTGCGTAGGCAATAGACACGTGTTACAACGTATGGAACTCGATTCTGATCTACGGAGCCCGAGTTCGAGCCCCGTACACCTAACTTGAGAAAACTTAGGAAAATAGTTGAAAAAGAGACCAAAACCACGCGTCCGGTCCCGCTTAACACGCAAAGAAAGATAGGCAATAGCACCAAGATAGGCAATGAACACGATATTACAACTGACATGCAAACATAGGCAATAGCACCGCGTATACAAAAGTCACGCGTTACAATTGGCAGGACTCAATTCCGATCTACGGAGCCCGAGTTCGAGCCCCGTGCACCTAACTTGAGAAAACTTAGGAAAATAGTCAAAAAAAGACCAAAACCCGCCTCGGTCATCCACTTGACATGCAAACACATGCAATAGCACCGCATAGGCA
The DNA here is from genome assembly GCA_020205605.1 of Panax ginseng. NCBI lineage: Eukaryota > Viridiplantae > Streptophyta > Magnoliopsida > Apiales > Araliaceae > Panax > Panax ginseng. Next base: position 48,763,584 of record CM035141.1, read on the forward strand.
ATAGACACGCATTACAACTGACGAAACTTGTTTTCGATCTACAAAGCCCGAGTTCGAGCCTCGTACGCCTAACTTGAGAAAACTTAGGAAAATAGTCGAAAAAGAGACCAAAACCCGCCTCGGCCATCCAGTTAACATGCAAACACAGGCAATAGCACCCCATAGGCAATAAACTTGCATTACATAACCGATGAGACTCAATTCCAATTAACGAAGTCCAAGTTCGAAAGCTACGTCGCCTAGCTTGAGAAAAAACATAGGAAAATAGTCAAAAAGAGTCCAAAACACGCCTAAGTCGTCCGAACGACACGCAAACACATGCAATAGCACCGCGTAGATAATAGACACGCGTTATAATTGGCGGAGTCGATTACGATCTACTGGATCCCGAGTTTCGATCCCCGACGCCGCCTAACTTGAGAAAACTTAGGAAAATAGTCGAAATAGAGACCAAAACCCGCCTCGACCATCTCAACAACACGCAAACATAGGAAATAGTACCGCGTAGGCAATAGAAATGCGTTAAAATGGACGGGACTCCATTCCGATCTACGGAGCCTAAGTTCGAGCCCCATACGCCTAACTTGAGAAAACTTAGGAAAATAGTAGAAAAAGAGACCAAAACCCGCCTCGGTCATCCAGTTAACATGCAAACACAGGCAATAGCACCGCATAGGAAATAGACACACGTTACAACTGACGGGACTCGATTCCGATCTACGGAGCCCGAGTTTGAACCCCGTACGCCTAACTTGAGAAAACTTAAGAAAATTGTCGAAAAAGAGACCAAAACTCGCCTCGATCGTCCGAACGACACACAAACACAAGAAATAGCACCGCATAGGCAATAGACATGCGTTACAACTGACGAGACTCGATTATGATCTATGGAGCCCGAGTTCGAGCCCCGTACGCCTAACTTGAGAAAACTTAGAAAAATAGTTGAAAAATAGACCAAAACCCACCTCGGTCGTCCGAACGACACGCAAACATAGGCAATAGCACTGCGTAGGCAATAGACACGCGTTACAACGTATGGAACTCGATTATGATCTACGGAGCCCGAGTTCGAGCGCCGTACGCCTAACTTAAGAAAACTTAGGAAAATAGTCGAAAAAGAGACCAAAATCTGCCTCGGTCGTCTGAATAACACACAAATATAGGCAATAGCACCGCGTAGGCAATAGATATGAGTTACAACTTACGGGACTAAATTTCGATCTATGGAGCCCGAGTTCGAGCCCCGTACGCCTAACTTGAGAAAACTTAGGAAAATAGTCAAAAAAGAGACCAAAACCCGCCTCGGTCGTCCAGTTAACACGTAAAGATAGGCAATAGCACCGCATAGCCAATAGACACGTGTTACAATTGACGGGACTCGATTCCGATCTCTTGAACTGAGAGTTCGAACCCGTGACGCCTAACTTGAGAAAACTTAGGAAAATAGTCAAAAAGAGACCAAAACTCGCCTCGATCGTCCGAACGACACACAAACACAAGAAATAGCACCGCATAGGCAATGAGACAGCGTTACATAACCGACGGGACTCGATTATGATCTATGGAGCCCGAGTTCGAGCCCCAGACGCCTAACTTGAGAAAAACTACGAAAAATAGTTGAAAAATAGACCAAAACTCACCTCGGTCGTCCAAACGACACGCAAACACACAGTAAATAGCAACACGTAGGCAATAGAACACGTGTTACAACGTATGGAACTCGATTTCGATCTACGGAGCCCGAGTTCGAGCCCGACACCTAACTTGAGAAAACTTAGGAAAATAGTTAAAAAGAGACCAAAACCCGGCGTCGGTCGTCAGGTTAACACGCAAAAGATAGGCAATAGCACCATAGGCAATGACACGCACGTTAAAGCGACATGCAAACATAGGGCAATAGCACCGCAGATACAAAAGACACAGCGTTACAATTGGCGGGACTCAATTCCTTCTCACTGAGCCCGAGTTCGAGCCCCGTCGCCTAACTTGAGAAAACTTAGGAAAATAGTCAAAAAGATACCAAAACCCGCCTCGGTCATCCACTTGACATGCAAACACATGCAATAGCACCGCAGATAGGCAATGACACGCACACAACCGACGAAACTTGTTTCCGATCTACAAAGCCCAAGTTCGAGCCTCAGACGCCTAACTTGAGAAAACTTAGGAAAATAGTCGAAAAAGAGACCAAAACCCACCTCGGCCATCCGGTTAACATGAAAACACAGTAAATAGCACAAGATAGGCAATAGACTTGAGTTACAACCGATGAGACTCAATTCGATTAACGAAGTCCAAGTTTGAGCTACGACGCCTTTAACTTGAGAAAATATAGGAAAATAGTCAAAAAGAGTCCAAAACACGCCTAAGTCGTCCAAGGACACGCAAACACATGCAATAGCACCAAGCATAGATAATAACCACGTTACATATAATTAATCGGAGTCGATTCTGATCTACGGATCCTGAGTTCGATCCCCGTACGCCCAACTTGAGAAAACGTAGGAAAATAGTGGAAATAGAGACCAAAACCCGCCTCGGTCATCTGAACAACACGCAAACATAGGAAATAGTACCGCGTAGGCAATAGACATGCGTTAAAACGGACGGGACTCCATTCCGATCTACGGAGCCTAAGTTCGAGCCCTATACGCCTAACTTGAGAAAACTTAGGAAAATAGTAGAAAAAGAGACCAAAACCCGCCTCGGTCATCCAGTTAACATGAAAACATAGGCAATAGCACCGCATAGGCAATAGACATGCGTTAAACTTACGGACTCGATTACGATCTACGGGCCCGAGTTCGAGCCCCGTGACACGTAACTTGAGAAAACTTAGGAAAATAGTTGAAATTGAGACCAAAACCCGCCTCGGTCATCCAGGTTAACATGCAAACACGGCAATAGCACCGCGATAGGCAATAGACACACGTTATAAGCCGACGGACTCGATTCCGATCTACTTGAGCCCGAAGTTCGAACCCCCGTCACGCTAACTTGAGAAAACTTAGGAAAATAGTTGAAAAAGAGACCAAAACCTGCAGCGTCGGTCGTCCAGCTTAACACGCAAAGATAGGCAATAAAGCACCAAGATAGGCAATGAGACACGTGTTACAACCGACATGCAAAACATAGGCAATAGCACCACGATACAAAAGTCACGCAGCGTTACAATTGGCGGGACTCACTTCGATCTACTGAGCCCGAGTTCGAGCCCCCGCACCTAACTTGAGAAAACTTAGGAAAATAGTCAAAAGAGACCAAAACCCGCCGGTCATCCACTTGACATGCAAACACATGCAATAGCACCGCATAGGCAATAGACACGCATTACAACTGACGAAACTTGTTTTCGATCTACAAAGCCCGAGTTCGAGCCTCGTACGCCTAACTTGAGAAAACTTAGGAAAATAGTCGAAAAAGAGACCAAAACCCGCCTCGGCCATCCAGTTAACATGCAAACACAGGCAATAGCACCCCATAGGCAATAAACTTGCGTTACAACTGATGAGACTCAATTCCAATTAACGAAGTCCAAGTTCGAGCTACGTACGCCTAGCTTGAGAAAACATAGGAAAATAGTCAAAAAAGAGTCCAAAACACGCCTAAGTCGTCCGAACGACACGCAAACACATGCAATAGCACCGCATAGATAATAGACACGCGTTACAATTGACGGGAGTCGATTCTGATCTACGGATCCTGAGTTCGATCCCCGTACGCCTAACTTGAGAAAACTTAGGAAAATAGTCGAAATAGAGACCAAAACCCGCCTCAGTCATCTGAACAACACGCAAACATAGGAAATAGTACCGCGTAGGCAATAGAAATGCGTTAAAATGGACGGGACTCCATTCCGATCTACGGAGCCTAAGTTCGAGCCCCATACGCCTAACTTGAGAAAACTTAGGAAAATAGTATAAAAAGAGACCAAAACCCGCCTTTGGCCATCCAGCTTAACATGCAAAACCACAGTAATAGCACCGCATAGGAAATAGACACACGTTACAACTGACGGGACTCGATTCCGATCTACGGAGCCCGAGTTTGAACCCCGTACGCCTAACTTGAGAAAACTTAAGAAAATTGTCGAAAAAGAGACCAAAACTCGCCTCGATCGTCCGAACGACACACAAACACAAGAAATAGCACCGCATAGGCAATAGACATGCGTTACAACTGACGAGACTCGATTATGATCTATGGAGCCCGAGTTCGAGCCCCGTACGCCTAACTTGAGAAAACTTAGAAAAATAGTTGAAAAATAGACCAAAACCCGCCTCGGTCGTCCGAACGACACGCAAACATAGGCAATAGCACTGCGTAGGCAATAGACACGCTGCGTATAACGCGTATGGAACTCGATTATGATCTACTTGAGCTTCGAGTTCGAAAGCCCGTCGCCTAACTTAAGAAAACTTAGGAAAATAGTCGAAAAAGAGACCAAAATCTGCCTCGGTCGTCTGAATAACACACAAATATAGGCAATAGCACCGCGTAGGCAATAGATATGAGTTACAACTTACGGGACTAAATTTCGATCTATGGAGCCCGAGTTCGAGCCCCGTACGCCTAACTTGAGAAAACTTAGGAAAATAGTCAAAAAAGAGACCAAAACCCGCCTCGGTCGTCCGGTTAACACGTAAAGATAGGCAATAGCACCAAGATAGCCAATAGACACGCAGCGTTATAATTGACGGGACTCGATTCCGATCTACTTGAGCCCGAAGTTCAACCCCAGACGCCTAACTTGAGAAAACTTAGGAAAATAGTCAAAAAGAGACCAAAACTCGCCTCGATCGTCCGAACGACACACAAACACAAGAAATAGCACCGATAGGCAATAGACACGCTGCTATAACCGACGGGACTCGATTATGATCTATGGAGCCCGAAGTTCGAGCCCCAGACGCTTAACTTGAGAAAACTACGAAAAATAGTTGAAAAATAGACCAAAAACCCGCTCTTTGGCCGTCTAAACGACACGCAAACACAGTAAATAGCAATCACGTAGGCAATGAACACGTGTTACAACGTATGGAACTCGATTTCGATCTACGGAGCCCGAGTTCGAGCCCCATACACCTAACTTGAGAAAACTTAGGAAAATAGTTGAAAAAGAGACCAAAACCCGCGTCGGTTAAATCCGGTTAACACGCAAAAGATAGGCAATAGCACCAAGATAGGCAATAGACACGCGTTATAACCGACATGCAAACATAAAGTAATATAGCACCGTATACAAAAGACACGCGTTACAATTGGCGTGACTCATTCCGATTCTACGGAGCCCGAGTTCGAGCCCCGCGCCTAACTTGAGAAAACTTAGGAAAATAGTCAAAAAGAGACCAAACCCGCCTCGGTCATCCACTTGACATGCAAACACATGCAATAGCACCAAGATAGGCAATAGACACGATTACAACCGACGAAACTTGTTTCCGATCTACAAAGCCCAAGTTCGAGCCTCAGACGCCTAACTTGAGAAAAACTTAGGAAAATAGTCGAAAAAGAGACCAAAACCCACCTCGGCCATCCAGTTAACATGAAAACACAGTAATAGCACCCATAGGCAATAGACTTGAGTTACAACTGATGAGACTCAATTCCGATTAACGAAGTCCAAGTTTGAGCTACGTACGCCTAACTTGAGAAAATATAGGAAAATAGTCAAAAAAGAGTCCAAAACACGCCTAAGTCGTCCAAGAAGGACACGCAAACACATGCAATAGCACCAAGATAGATAATAGACATCGCGTTACAATTAATCTGGAGTCGATTCTGATCTGGATCCCGAAGTTCGATCCCCGTGACGCCTAACTTGAGAAAAAAACTTAGGAAAATAGTGGAAATAGAGACCAAAACCCGCCTCGGTCATCTGAACAACACGCAAACATAGGAAATAGTACCGCGTAGGCAATAGACATGCGTTAAAACGGACGGGACTCCATTCCGATCTACGGAGCCTAAGTTCGAGCCCTATACGCCTAACTTGAGAAAACTTAGGAAAATAGTAGAAAAAGAGACCAAAACCCGCCTCGGTCATCCAGTTAACATGAAAACATAGGCAATAGCACCGCATAGGAAATAGACACACGTTACAACTTACGGGACTAAATTTCGAACTATGGAGCCCGAGTTCGAGCCCCGTACACCTAACTTGAGAAAACTTAGGAAAATTGTCAAAAAAGAGACCAAAACCCGCCTCGGTCGTCCAGTTAACACGTAAAGATAGGAAATAACACCGCATAGCCAATAGACACGCGTTACAATTGACGGGACTCGATTCCGATCTACGGAGCCCGAGTTCGAACCCGGTACGCCTAACTTGAGAAAACTTAGGAAAATAGTCAAAAAAGAGACCAAAACTCGCCTCGATCGTCCGAACGACACACAAACACAAGAAATAGCACCATGATAGCAATAGACACGCTACAAACCGACGGACTCGATTATGATCTATGGAGCCCGAGTTCGAGCCCCGTGACGCCTAACTTGAGAAAACTACGAAAAATAGTTGAAAATAGACCAAAACCCGCTTCGGTCGTCCAAACGGCACACGCAAACACACAGCAAAATAATAGCTGCGTAGGCAATAGACACATGTTACAACGTATGGAACTCGATTTCGATCTCACGGAGCCCGAAGTTCGAGCCCCAGACACCTAACTTGAGAAAACTTAGGAAAATAGTTGAAAAAGAGACCAAACCCGCTTTGGCCCGTCCGCTTAACACGCAAAGATAGGCAATAAGACCGCATAGGCAATGATTACACGCGCATAACCGACATGTAAACATAGTATAGCACAGCGTATACAAAAGACACGCGTTATAATTGGCGGGGACTCAATTCCGCTTCTACGGAGCCCGAGTTCGAGCCCCATGCGCCTAACTTGAGAAAACTTAGGAAAATAGTCAAAAAGAGACCAAAACCCGCCTCGGTCATCCACTTGACATGCAAACACATGCAATAGCACCAAGATAGGCAATGAACACACGATTACAACTGATTTAAACTTGTTTCCGATCTACAAAGCCCAAGTTCGAGCCTCAGACGCCTAACTTGAGAAAAACTTAGGAAAATAGTCGAAAAAGAGACCAAAACCCACCTCGGCCATCCAGCTTAACATGAAAACACGTGATAGCACCCTATAGGCAATAGACTTGAAAGTTACAAATCGATGAGACTCAATTCGATTATTAAGTCCAAGTTTGAGCTACGACGCCTAACTTGAGAAAATATAGGAAAATAGTCAAAAAGAGTCCAAAACACGCCTAAGTCGTCCAAGGACACGCAAACACATGCAATAGCACCGCATAGATAATAATAGACACGCTTACAATTAATCGGAGTCGATTCTCGATCTACTGGATCCCGAGTTCGATCCCCGTGACGCCTAACTTGAGAAAACTTAGGAAAATAGTGGAAATAGAGACCAAAACCCGCCTCGGTCATCCTAACAACACGCAAACATAGGAAATAGTACCGCGTGAGGCAATAGACATGCGTTAAAACGGACGGACTCCATTCCGATCTACTTGAGCCTAAGTTCGAGCCCTATACGCCTAACTTGAGAAAACTTAGGAAAATAGTAGAAAAAGAGACCAAAACCCGCCTCTATTCCATCCAGCTTAACATGAAAACATAGGCAATAGCAATCAGATAGGCAATAGATATGCGTTATAACTTCACGGACTCGATTTCGATCTACGGAGCCCGAGTTCGAGCCCCGCATACACGTAACTTGAGAAAACTTAGGAAAATAGTTGAAATTGAGACCAAAACCCGCCTCGGTCCATCCGGGCTTAACATGCAAACACGAACAATAGCACCAAGAGGGCAATAGACACACGTTATAACTGACGGGACTCGATTCCGATCTACGGAGCCCGAGTTCGAACCCCGTACGCCTAACTTGAGAAAACTTAGGAAAATAGTCGAAAAAGAGACCAAAACTTGCCTCGATCGTCCGAACGATAAACAAACACAAGAAATAGCACCGCATAGGCAATAGACACGCGTTACAACTGACGGGACTCGATTATGATCTATGGAGCCCGAGTTCGAGCCTCGTACGCCTAACTTGAGAAAACTAAGAAAAATAGTTGAAGATTAGACCAAAACCCGCCTCGGTCGTCCGAACGACACGCAAACACGCAGACAATAGCACTACGTAGGCAATAGACACGCGTTACAACGTATGGAACTCGATTACGATCTACTTGAGCCCGAGTTCGAGCCCCGTGACACCTAACTTGAGAAAACTTAGGAAAATAGTTGAAAAAGAGACCAAAACCCGCGTCGGTCTTGGCCGCCCGCTAACACGCAAAGATAGGCAATAGCACCGCAAGACAGGCAATGACACGTGTTACAAACCGACATGCAAACATAGGCAATAGAACCAGCTGTATACAAAAGACACACGCGTTATAATTGGCGTGGACTCAATTCGATCTACGAAGCCCGAGTTCGAGCCCCTGCATGCGATAACTTGAGAAAACTTAGGAAAATAGTCAAAAAGAGACCAAAACCCGCCTTCGGTCATCCACTTGACATGCAAACACATGCAATAGCACCAAGATAGGCAATAGACACGCATTACAACCGATGAAAAACTTGTTTCCGATCTACAAAGCCCAAGTTCGAGCCACGTACGCCTAACTTGAGAAAACTTAGGAAAATAGTCGAAAAAGAGACCAAAACCCGCCTCGGCCATCCAGTTAACATGAAAACACAGGCAATAGCACCCCATAGGCAATAGACTTGAGTTACAACTGATGAGACTCAATTCCGATTAACGAAGTCCAAGTTCGAGCTACGTACGCCTAACTTGAGAAAACATCGGAAAATAGTCAAAAAAGAGTCCAAAACACGCCTAAGTCGTCCGAACGACACGCAAACACATGCAATAGCACCACATAGGCAATAGACACACGTTACAACTGACGGGACTCGATTCCGATCTACGGAGCCCGATTTCGAACCCCGTACGCCTGACTTGAGAAAACTTAGGAAAATAGTCGAAAAAGAGACCAAAACTCACCTCGATCGTCCGAACGACACCCAAACACAAGAAATAGGACCGCATAGGCAATAGACACGCGTTACAACTGACGGGACTCGATTATGATCTATGGAGCCCGAGTTCGAGCCCCGTACGCCTAACTTGAGAAAACTACGAAAAATAGTTGAAAAATAGACCAAAACTCCGCCTTTGGCCGTCTAAACGACACGCAAACACAGTAAAATAGCATCACAGAGGCGGCAATAGACACGCAGTTACAACGTATGGAACTCGATTTCGATCTACTTGAGCCCGAGTTCGAGCCTCAGACACCTAACTTGAGAAAACTTAGGAAAATAGTTGAAAAAGAGACCAAAACCCGCGTCGGTCGTCCAGTTAACACGCAAAGATAGGCAATAGCACCGCATAGGCAATAGAAACGTGTTACAACTGACATGCAAACATAGGCAATAGAACCGCGCATACAAAAGACATGCGTTACAATTGGCAGGACTCAATTTCGATCTACGGAGCCCGAGTTCGAGCCCCGTGCGCCTAACTTGAGAAAACTTAGGAAAATAGTCAAAAAAGAGACCAAAACCCGCCTCGGTCATCCACTTGACATGCAAACACATGCAATAGCACCGCATAGGCAATAGACATGCATTACAACTGACGAAACTTGTTTCCGATCTACAAAGCCCAAGTTCGAGCCACGTACGCCTAACTTGAGAAAACTTAGGAAAATAGTCGAAAAAGAGACCAAAACCCGCCTCGGCCATCCAGTTAACATGAAAACACAGTCAATAGCACCCCATAGGCAATAGACTTGAAAGTTACAAATCGATGAGACTCAATTCGATTAACGAAGTCCAAGTTCGAGCTACGTCGCCTAACTTGAGAAAACATAGGAAAATAGTCAAAAAAGAGTCCAAAACACGCCTAAGTCGTCCGAACGACACGCAAACACATGCAATAGCACCGCATAGGCAATAGACACACGTTACAACTGACGGGACTCGATTCCGATCTACGGAGCCCGATTTCGAACCCCGTACGCCTAACTTGAGAAAACTTAGGAAAATAGTCGAAAAAGAGACCAAAACTCACCTCGATCGTCCGAACGACACTCAAACACAAGAAATAGGACTGCATAGGCAATAGACACGCGTTACAACTGACGGGACTCGATTATGATCTATGGAGCCCGAGTTCGAGCCCCGTACGCCTAACTTGAGAAAACTTTGAAAAATAGTTGAAAAATAGACCAAAACCCACCTCGGTCGTCCGAACGACACGCAAACACAGGCAATAGCACTGCGTAGGTAATAGACACGCGTTACAATGTATGGAACTCGATTCTGATCTACGGAGCCCGAGTTCGAGCCCCGTACGCCTAACTTAAGAAAACTTAGGAAAATAGTCGAAAAAGAGACCAAAATTCGCCTCGGTCGTCTGAATAACACACAAATATAGGCAATAGCACCGCGTAGGCAATATACATGAGTTACAACTGACGGGACTAAATTCCGATCTATGGAGCCCGAGTTCGAGCCCCGTACGCCTAACTTGAGAAAACTTAGGAAAATAGTCAAAAAAGAGACCAAAACACGCCTCGGTCGTCCAGTTAACACGTAAAGATAGGCAATAGCACCGCATAGACAATAGACACGCGTCACAATTGACGGGACTCGATTCCGATCTACGGAGCCCGAGTTTGAACCCCGTACGCCTAACTTGAGAAAACTTAGGAAAATAGTCGAAAAAGAGACCAAAACTCGCCTCGATCGTCCGAACGGCACACAAACACAAGAAATAGCACCGCATAGGCAATAGACACGCGTTACAACTGACGGGACTCGATTATGATCTATGGAGCCCGAGTTTGAGCCCCGTATGCCTAACTTGAGAAAACTTAGAAAAATAGTTGAAAAATAGACCAAAACTCAGCGTCTTGGCCATTCCAGCTAAACACGCAAAGATAGTAATAGCACCAGATAGGCAATAGACACGCTACATAACCGACATGCAAACATAGGCAATAGCATCACAGATATAAAAAGACACGCTATAATCAATTGGCGGGACTCAATTCCGATCTACGGAGCCCGAGTTCGAGTCCCGTGCGCCTAACTTGAGAAAACTTAGGAAAATAGTCAAAAAAGAGACCAAAACCCGCCTTTGGTCATCCACTTGATATGCAAACACATGCAATAGCACCAATCAATAGGCAATAGACACGCATTACAACTGACGAAACTTATTTCCGATCTACAAAGCCCGAGTTCGAGCCTCGTACGCCTAACTTGAGAAAACTTAGGAAAATAGTCGAAAAAGAGACCAAAACCCGCCTCGGCCATCTAGTTAACATGCAAACACAGGCAATAGCACCCCATAGGCAATAAACTTGCGTTACAACTGATGAGACTTAATTCCAATTAACGAAGTCCAAGTTCGAGCTACGTACGCCTAACTTGAGAAAACATAGGAAAATAGTCAAAAAAGAGTCCAAAACACGCCTAAGTCGTCCGAACGACATTCAAACACATGCAATAGCACCGCATAGATAATAGACACGCGTTACAATTGACGGGAGTCAATTCTGATCTACGGATCCTGAGTTCAATCCCCGTACGCCTAACTTGTGAAAACTTAGGAAAATAGTAGAAATAGAGACAAAAACCCGCCTCGGTCATCTGAACAACACGCAAACATAGGAAATAGTACCGCGTAGGCAATATATATGCGTTAAAATGGACGGGACTCGATTATGATCTATGGAGCCCGAGTTTGAGCCCCGTACGCCTAACTTGAGAAAACTTAGGAAAATAGTCAAAAAGAGACCAAAACACGCCTCGGTCGTCCAGTTAACACGTAAAGATAGGCAATAGCACCGCATAGCCAATAGACACGCGTCACAATTGACGGGACTCGATTCCGATCTACTTGAGCCTAGAAGTTCGAACCCGTCACGCCTAACTTGAGAAAAACTTAGGAAAATAGTCGAAAAAGAGACCAAAACTTCGCCTCGATCGTCCTAACGACACACAAACACAAGAAATAGCACCGCATAGGCAATGAACACATCGCTACAAAACCAGACGGACTCGATTATGATCTATGGAGCCCGAGTTTGAGCCCCGTCACGCCTAACTTGAGAAAAACTTAGAAAATAGTTGAAAAATAGACCAAAACTCCGCCTCGATCCGAACGACACGCAAACACAAGCAATAGTACTGCGTAGGTAATAGACACGTGTTACAACGTATGGAACTCAATTCTAATCTACGGAGCCCGAGTTCGAGCCCCGTACACCTAACTTGAGAAAACTTAGGAAAATAGTTGAAAAAGAGACCAAAACCCGCGTCGGTCGTCCAGTTAACACGCAAAGATAGGCAATAGCACCGCATAGGCAATAGACACGTGTTACAACTGACATGCAAACATAGGCAATAGCACCGCGTATACAAAAGACACGCGTTACAATTGGCAGGACTCAATTCCGATCTACGGAGCCCGAGTTCGAGCCCCGTGCGCCTAACTTGAGAAAACTTATGAAAATAGTCAAAAAAGAGACAAAAACCCGCCTCGGTCATCCACTTGACATGCAAACACATGCAATAGCACTGCATAGGCAATAGACACGCATTACAACTGACGAAACTTGTTTCCTATCTACAAAGCCCGAGTTCGAGCCTCGTACGCCTAACTTGAGAAAACGTAGGAAAATAGTCGAAAAAGAGACCAAAACCCGCCTCGGCCATCCAGTTAACATGCAAACACAGGCAATAGCACCCCATAGGAAATAGACTTGCGTTACAACTGATGAGACTCAATTCCGATTAACGAAGTCCAAGTTCGAGCTGTAATAATCGTGAATTTTAAGTCACCATGTATGTATGTACATTTTTTTAAACTTTGTGTTATATATGGATACATACATTTATGGATTTCATTAAAAATGAAATCCTTGTGACCTAATTATATATTAGGTAAGGATATTAAATAACCTAAGGGTTATGGTAACACGAAAAAGTTAGTATTTTATATGTATACTAACTTAAGTGTGTAAACTTAGTATTTCAAGTGACTAATAATTTTAAACCTAATTCTTGTAAATCTAATTAGATTATGAGATAAAATCATATGTATAAGTAATTAAACTTCATATGATTGGAGATGAAAGCCCTAAATTATCAAATTGGGTAACATTATTAAAATTGTTGGACTATGTTTTTATCTAGCCCAAATCAATTAAAAGAAAAGCCCAAGGAAAATAAAATGTAATCCAATACTTAGCCCACTTGATTGGGGGTATTCTAGACATTTGATTAATCAAAATTGGGCATTTAAAATAAAAGTTAATGGTGGATATTATGAGGATCCTAAGTGGAATAATTAATCTAGCTTGTCCATTGGTAGACATGATTAAACATAAGGACAATGTTGTAAGGCTCCCATTGGTTGCCACTCCATTATGCACATTTAATCATGTTTAGCCTAAGGTAAGTAATAATACAAAGTATTTTACCTAATGGGCAACAAAATGATTGTGGGAGAATTAATAATGAATTGCCCATTACATTTTGAATGCACATCTCATTCTTCCAACACTTCATTCGTATTCCAACATTTCATTTTCTCTCCATCTTCTTCATCTTCTTCTTCTATCTCTTGCTCCCAAGCTAGCCAACTTCAAAGAGAGAAAAGAAAGAGAGAATTTCGGCCATAGGAAGAAGAATTATAGGATTTCTAGTGGTTTATGCCCCCTAAGTTTATTAGTTACTTTGGAAAATCAAGGAAGGTAGCCACTAAGTCAAGGTATAATGTACCTTCATCTTCTTCTCTTACCTTGTTTTGATAGCTTGAGTTTTGATGGGGTTATGTACAACTACTCAAGATACACTAGTTATACATACTATCATGCATGGAACTAAGTATCTTGAGTGTTGGATCTAAGGCTTAGAGGAAGAAAATGAGCATATGTTCTCCAAGGGTGAAAACTCTTGTTTTCTCCCACTAAATCTTGTGTAACTCAAGTTCTACAACTTGGAATTATGATCCGTCAAAGGGGGTGCTAGATACATACATGAGTTATCTAGTAAACCCAAGTGGTAGATCACAAATCTAGTAAGTTTTGAAACCTTTGAGATTTTTTTTACAAAAACAGTCCACTTTATATGCTAAAGCTTTGAAACTCTAAATCAGCTACTGACTTATTTTTCATGAGGCTGTTTCGGTCAGTTCCTTGTCTTGTAAAAATCTGGAAAAATATAACAGAGGTACCTTATGAAGATATCTACGCGTAGGAAAAAGAACGGACACGTTTCGAGTTATATATTGTGCGTAATGACTATTTCCGTAAAGGACTCCATAAATATTATCCTACGAAAATCTCACTGTGTATACACTGGAAAATTCCAAAATTTTTACAGTAGCTTCATATATGTTAAGAGAGCATACTCTGAAAATTTCAGATTTATCTGAGTAAAACTCAATTTATGAAAAATAGAGCAAGATCTGAGTGTTTTGAGCACTTTAAAAATAGTAAATCATTTTTTAAAATTCCAGAAAAATTAGAATCTCATTGTTGGTTCATATTCTGTTAAAATCCAGAAGCTGAGAATTTTTGGAATCAGTTTGCTATTTTTCCTAAAAATGATTAGGTTGTGAATAAAAGGAAATAAATAGTTAAATGATGTCTTTAATGAGAAAAATGATTTTTATGCTTGAATGCTCATAATATATTATATCATGACTATCTTAGGACATTTTGGTAATTTATAATAATAAATATTATTTATGACCTTTTATGGATATTAAATAAGAGGTTAATAAAGGATGAACAATTAGAATAAATTGTTTATTAATTTAATAAATCATTGGAATATTATTATAATACTAATAATATTATAATATGATGTTGTTATGTAAATAAAAATATTAGATTAGAGTATTATTATTAAATAATAATATTCGAGATTAAATAAAATATTATTAAATGATTAATAATATTAGTAAGTGAATAAAATATTATTAAATGATTAATAATATTAGTAAGTGAATAAAATATTATTAAAATATTAATAATATTAGTAAAGGGATAAAATATTATTAAATGATTAATAATATTAGTAAGTGAATAAAATGTTGGTAAATGATTTAAAGTATTATTAGTGAACCAATAATACTAGAAGGTGAATTAATATTATCTAAGTTAATAATATTATGTGAATTAAAGGTAGTCATTAATTAATAATAACACTATCTAGGCATGATAATGTTTGTAAGAACTTATTGTAATGTATAATATATATGTGATTACATAATCGATGTTATGCATTGACTAATTGAAAGACTAATTATAGGTCTCTCAAAGGAAGATAATTTAAGCTGCATAGTGGATAGAAATTAATTTCAGTAGTCATAACCTACGATCGAGGCAAGTTTCCTAACTCAACTTGAGTTATTATTTTCAAAGCATGTTAGTGAATAATTATTGATGATTATTCATGTCTTTATTGATTATTGAAATTAGCACTTTGTGCAATCGAATTCGCTTCTTGCCATTGAACGTGAATTAAATTAAAGTTCTTTATTTATGAATCTTTTATGGGATAGATCTATGCTAATTATGACGCCTAGATCAAGTATGTCTAAATTTGTTAAATCAAATGGGTTTTAAATAACCGTTCTTATTAATTGATATGGTAAGAACTCTTGGTCGAGAAATGGACAAATTTGATTAAGGCATGATATCAATGTCGGATTATTAAGTGTTTATGCAAAAATCACGGGGTATGAAAGGTCGATCCTTGAATACCAAAACTTTTTAAAAGGTCCAGTTTAAATCACTGAGCACCTTGGCAAATGTTCATGGTTATTCAAAACCACTCAGTTCATGTTATTTAATTATCGAATATTCAATTGTTGATTGTTAATTCATGTTCCTCCATAATCTTATATTATTGTTGAACATTGAAGGCAATATTTTTTTCTAAGTCGTGATATATATCATTTGTCTTTATAAACTTGTGAAGCAAATTAGTTGCTTACTCTTGCTATATCATGACCTCTATTTTCAGCTAAGTCCGAAGGATCTAACGTGAAGGACAAGGGCAAGGGCAAGATCCAGGAGTAATTTTAGAATGAATGTTAAATTAGTTATTATCTAATGGAATTTCTTAAGTAAACTATTTGTATTATAAATGGTGTATTTAAAGTTAAGGTTATGGAGACCTTGGGACCATATTATGAGACCTTATTATAATGAACAATGTATGTTTATTATTTCAAAATAGTTATAGAATGCTTATGATGATGATAGGATCGTGAGCACTGAATCTGAGGTTAGAGAACCTGGATTTGGGGGCGTCACAGGTTGGTATCAAAGCTGTAGGTTGTAAACATTAGGAATGCGAAACCTAGGTTATAACCTTAGTAGAAAACTCTTATAGAGTATGTTAGGAGATGGATTATGGAAATTCATCAAGTTTGTGTTGTACTTAATAAAATATTATTTCATTTCATCAATGAATATATTTTATTGTGGTACTGACGTTGACTTTATGGTGTTTGTAGGATGTTTGACGAGCGCCAAGGTAGTTACTCAGTTGAGCAGGAACCCATTGAGCATAAGGTCACCCAAGATGTCCCTCATGGTCCTCCCAGTGAGGGACTTGTTGAGGAGAATCACCAATTAGAAGGCGTGAGGAGGAATTAGAAATAGAAAACCACACCCTCCAATTTCTTGAAGAACAATACAAGGATGAGGCTCATCAAGCCCAAATGGAGAAAGTCGAAATGGAAGGAAAAATTGGATGAGTCCTGTTGCAAGTTGAGATCTTTGAGGTACAAACTAGAGAATGAAAAGGCAAAGTTTGGAGAGTGAGCATAAAGCATTTGGAGATGCAGTCGAGTTTGATGTAGAAATTGCCAATAAGATCTGCGGTGGAAGAGGCACTCCATGAGTCGGATGAGTTTGGTGGGCCAATTAAAGATTGAACTGCAGCCATAAAGGTCGAGTAGAAACTTTAGGACCGGCCCTTGATCAACAGATGAGGGCCAAAGCGAGAGGGGGCTAGGAGGGTCCACTCGAGATAGGAGAGTCTAGTCGATCCGTTCGACATAGAGTCCTGCAGTAGTTGCTTCCCTAGGAGCCTGTGCAGGTGACCTGGCAGGGCCACCAGTGGTGATGATGTGATGGCCTAGTTGTAAATAGATGCATTAGTACCTTTCTTGTTGTGTAATAAGGTTTAATGTTGATGTAAACCTCAACAGGTGTGTGAGGTAGTAAATGGTTAGGTACTTTCCCTAATTGTGTTTGTAGGGAGGTATCATTATGAGTTAATCCCATCTTTTGTGTTAAAATGGGATAGTAGCATTTATAAAATATACCAGATATTAATCATGTAAGTCATGTAAAAGATTGGTGTATGAATATAAATGCAGATTATTATGATATGTGTTGGAAGATTTTAAATAGTAAATTTTCTATTTAATGTTATGTGAATCCAATGAGACCGATTTGGAAAATGTTCTTTAAAAACAAACTTAACCCACTAAGCGAGGAGAAAGACTTCCAAATCTCGGTAACTTTAAACTCTCACATAATGATCATCGATTGTTTAAATAAATAGCGTGTTACATGCTAAGTAATCATATGATAATAAATCCGAGTAACATGTTAGAATTTTGTTTCAACTGGATAATGGCGCAGACGTGGGTGAGGAACCAAGATATTGGAGAGTCGATTAATAATGCAATGGGATCTAAACAAAACCCAATGCAAGATTTTATTAACATGATGGTTGAAGCCATGAGGAATCAAGCTCAACTGCAGAAATCGAGGCGAGGCACCCAACTAGTCAACTTTAAAGACTTCAAGCGATGGGGCCATGAGGAGTTCGAGGAACAAAGAGACCGATTGAAGCCCAAATGTGGGTAAAGGAGATTGAGAAGGCCTTCCTTATTGCTAGAGTAGCGGAAGAACGTAAGACCATTTTTGCTACCTATTTAATGAAGGGTGAGGCTAACTATTGGTGGGATGCCAACCAGAACAAAGCCGGAACTGGAATCGTGACTTGGGAAGCATTCAAGAAGTTGTTCTTCAAGAACTACTTCCCCGAGAGCGTTCAAGCAAGAATGGAGATCAAGTTCTTGGAACTAAAAACAGAGAATATGTCGATGTCGTATCTTTGCGAAATTTAATGAATTGGCCAGATTCGCTCCACATCAGGTGGACACAGAGGCGAGGAAAGCGAGAAGGTTTGAAAATGGACTAAAGCCGTGGATTTATAGTAAGTTAGCGGTTTTACAAATCACATCATTCTCAACTCTGTTGGAAAAAGCTCTTATAGCAGAAGGAGGATGTGACGCCCCCAAAATAGGTCCATTCCACCCAACCCATTCTGAGTCGCCAAATACATGGTACAGAAATAACTACAACTTTATTAATACATTTGTCGTGCAAAATACGACAACATATATACTGTGAGTTTAAATACAATTATTGTCTTCTAGACAATATACATACCCAAATAAATCCCCATCATAATTATTGATACATCATTTTACAAAAATGGTGAGGACTACTAAACAACTCTCCCTAGAACTTTCATTCCATACCCCGACTCGTACTCGCTATATTCTCGCCTCCTGAGAAGAAAAATGGAACAAAAGGAAAAGGGTGAGCTCGACTAGCCGAAGAAGAATATTATGACTAAGATAATATACAACAAAATTATCGTTAGTCTTCAACAGGAAAAATCTAATAGAATACAATAGACCACAAGTTTTAAATCAATATTCGCAATGAAATAATAATTCATTAGAAGAGTTAAGTAGAGAATGCAAACTACTATCTTCTATGTATGAATTTTAAAGTTCATCGCCTATTTTATCCCCAGAACATCAATCAATATATATCTGGGATCAAATATTCATCCTCTACTACTGAGCCAAGGACATTCACCATTGATTAGTCATGTTCATCTAAACACTGTTCATCTTTGCACTACTGGCCAAAGATATTCATCGAAATCATTCATCTTTGCACTCACGGGCCAAAGATATTCATCGAAAATCATTCATCTTTGCACTACGCCCAAAGATATTCATCAGAAATCACTCATCTTTGCACTACAGGCCAAAGATATTCATCATAAATCATTCATCTTTGCACTACAGACCAAAGATATTCAATAATATCATTATTTAAGACTGAGGATGATGAAAAATATTTTTAAAGAAACGAATCCAGTGAAACAAAATGACAAGGATTAAGGATTAAGGATTCGTACTTTGTTTTATCCACGTCCAAAAATACCTCAAAAATAATCATAGTGGTGTAAAATTCAAGAATGATCAAAACATGGATACAATCAAAGCTAGTATCCATAATAGATATTTTGGACAAAATGAAGAAATTTCATTTTTCTATGAATAGTGCCGTATTAAGTGAATAGTGTAATTATCATCGTGAATAATGTAGATATCGTGAATAGTAACTCAAACACCAAAGATAGAAATTTCACAAAAAACATCTTCACGCTTCGTGAATAGTACTCGTGAATAGTAACTCGTGAATAGTAACTCATGAATAGTAACTCATGAATAGTAACTTATGAATAGTAACCCCGACATGAAAAAGTTCCAAATTTGATAAAAAGTTCCAACCAATATTTCAGCATAATGATATTGAAGAAATAATATCATTTGAGAAGAAAATAACATCCTTTACCTCGAAAGACAGTACTTCTAGTTGAAACACCGGATATAGGCTATGACTTGAACTTGCACCGTATAGCAATACTCAAAGTATACTCAAAATACTCACAAGAATACGCTCGATAATATAGAGAGAAAAACTTGATTTACGGTGTGATTTTCAATTCTAACCTAAGCACTATTTATAGGAAATTGCTTAGAACACCAAAGCGAGAAAATTTAATATAATAATATATATATATATATATAAATTCTTACATACTCTTTGAATTCTGAAAATCTGAATTCAAACCACATGCTAGACCCACTAATAACAAAAAAAACGTTTTTCATATTTTAAATATTTTAAACTTCCAAAAATCAATTATTTGAACTTTGAAACTTCAATAATTCACAATAAATAGCCCTTTTATCAGAAAAATTGAATCTCGCTAATTTTTATAGGAAATTCAATTCTCTACAACTTACGTAAGAAAGTTTTTCCAAATTCCAAACAAAAATTGGACCGAAATCCACAAATGGGCGATTTTATAAATTATAATCAAATTTCGATCAATAAATGGGGTCCACCGACATGTTTAACATGTTTTAAACATTTTTGGTAACAAAAATACTCCTCATCCACATATACTCATATATCCCACATTCATCGTAAAAATATCATCGTTAATATATTATTAAAATAATATATTTAAATGAATTATTTTATCAGAAAAAGATAAAATATTAATTTTCAACAATTGTCACATTAAAAATTTTCTCCATCTATATCCTCATAAAATCAATATTTTCCTCATCGTATGAATCAATAATTAATTATTCACAAATAATATTACGTAATCACAATATTGACAACCGCGGCCCTGAAAGAGGGGCTTTCGATAAGAATTTCTCCTTCTTCTTGCGCAGCAATTAGGTGACCAAACCTCTCCTTAGAAGCGAACTTTCTAGACATTGCCAATAATGTTATCTAATAATATTATTCGGATAATATGAATTATTGGTTCGATAATGAAAAATCTTGTGTAATGACAATTATTGAAACAACAAAGAATATAAAATATCAACGCACAATTATTGAATCATTAAAATAAAATAATTGAGCGAGAATTACTTCGTAACCATTATTGAGTAGTGCCTTCTTCACGTAAGAATCAATAATTGGTGCAATACCGTGTATCTTCTTTGTGCGATAGCCAGACATCGTGTGTTTTAACCACCGGTATTCCAACAATGGTAAACTAGTAATAACTACGTAGATTATTTTTAAACAACTTATTCTTGTCGCTTTCTTCCTCCAATCGCTTTTTCGTTATGGGGCCCACACATGGTCGCTGCGTCGCATTTTAATATTCTCTCGACAAAGATCTGAATATTCCACGACCAAACGAATATTCTCCGACAATAATAAAATATTTGCGCATTTTACCCATAACTAACCACATTAATCAAATCCACCCTTACTATTTCAAAATAATAAATAAAGGAAATTCCTTTTTATTTAAAAAAATTTCGGGGTCTTACAGAGGAAGCGAAGCGGTCTCAAGATACAATCGGGAGAAGAACAAGAAGAAAGCAGAAGGTGGGAATCAAAATGTCAGCAGTGGCGGTGGCAACAATAAGAAGCGGAAATGGAGCAGTGGGGGTAGTAATCTGGAGATGCAACAAGGAAGCGTGCAACAAAAGAAGTCGGTGTGTGGGAACTGTGGAAAGAGTCACTCGGGGGAGTGCTTGAAAGGAAAAATGATATGTTATACATGTGGGCAAGAAGGGCATACCTCACCCAATTGTACTAAGGTGAAGAAAGGAGGTTGCTTTAATTGTGGTGAAGTAGGACATCGGATCAAGGATTGCCCGAAGAAGAAAAGCATGGATGGCGGAAATGGAAACAGGGGCAATAACACAAAGACAACTAGTGGAGGACCAAATTTTGACCAAAACAAGCCAACAAAGACGGGACATTCAATATGACGGTCTGCAAGATCTTTGTGGCATCCGGGAGGGTGTGTCGTCGGTATAATTCCGATCAATGATATAAATGCCTATGTGTTATTCGATTCGGGAGCTTCATGTTCTTTTGTATCTGATGAATTTACTCAAAGATTAAGTTTACCTCATGAACTATTAGAACACCCAATGAATGTAGAAGTAGCAAACAAAGAAATTATCCCTGTAGACTACATCTATAGGAACTGTTGTGCTAATGTAAGAGGTTTTAAGCTTAACGTGGATTTGATACCGATTCGTCTTGGAGAGTTTGATGTAATCCTTGGGATGGATTGGTTATCAAGTCATGGAGCGGTCATTGACTGTAAGAAAAAGTGCGTACACCTAAAGACTCCAAATAAGTCAAAGGTGGTATTTTATGGCAGTAAATCGCCAAGACAATCTTGTTGTCTGACGATGATGCAAGCAAGGAAGTTGCTTAGGAAGGATTGTATAGGTTATTTGGCTCACGTTGTGGATACCCGTAGAATCGAGGGTGAACTGGGTCAAATACCTATTGTAAGGGAATTCGTTGACGTTTTCCCAGATGAAATTCCGGGATTTCCACCAGATAGAGAGATAGAGTTTGTTATCGATTTGGCACCAGGGACATCACCGGTATCCAAAGCGCCGTATCACATGGCTCCGGTAGAAATGAAGGAACTGATGGTTCAACTACAAGAGTTGTTAGATAAGGGATACATTCGACCAATCAGTATCACCATGGGGAGCACCAGGTCTTATTAAGTAAAGAAGAAGGATGGGTCATTAAGGCTTTATGATCGACTCTTCGGGGAGTTGAACAAGGTCACCATTAAGAACAAGTACCGTTGCCCATGATCGACGATTTGTTTGATCGATTGAAGGGGCAAAATACTTTTCAAAAATCGACTTAAGGACCCAAGTATCACCAACTGAAGGTGAGACATGAGGATATTCCAAAGACGGCATTCGAAACTCCGGTATGGACACTTTGAGTTTACGGTAATGTCTTTTGGGTTAACTAATGCACCGCCGCGACATTCATGGATTTGATGAACAAAGTGTTTAAGCGATATTTGGATAAGTTTGTTGTTGTGTTCATCGACGACATTATGGTATATTCCGAGACGAGAGGAAGATCACGGCCAACATCTAAGGAAAGTGTTGGAGGCGTTAAGGAGGGAGAAGTTGTATGCAAAGTTCTCCAAGTGTGAATTTTGGTTGCGGAGAGTGCAATTTTTGGTTCACGTTATCGACAAAGATGGTGTTTCAGGTAGATCCAAAGAAAAGTAGTAGAAGCGGTTATCAATCGGGAACAACCAAAAGACACCGATGCGAAATTAGAAGTTTCTTGGGATTAGCGAGGATACTATCGAAGATTCATCCAAGATTTTTCAAAGGTAGCATCGCCATTGACCCACCTTACTAGAAAGACAAAGAAGTTCGTTTGGACGGAAAAATGTGAACGAGTTTCATGGAATTGAAGAAGAGGCTCGGTCAAGCACCAATGTTGGCTTTCTGGACACAACACGGGAGGATTTATAGTAGTGTATAGTGATCGCGTCACACAAGGGTCTTGGTCACGTAATCGATGCTGACATGGCAAGGTCATTACGTGACGCTTCACGTCGACTAAAGGACTATGAGAAGGGTTATCCAACTCATGACACAGAGTTAGCAAAGCAGATGTTTTTGCCTTGAAAATTTGGAGGCACTATTTGTGGAGAGAGAGTGTGTGAGATATATACGGATCATAAGAGTCTAAAGTATATCTTCACCCGGAAGGAGCTAAATATGAAGCGGCCTACTATGGCTAAAATTGATCAAGGATTATGATTGTGAGATTCATGTACCATCCGGAAAAGCAAATGTAGTGGTGATGCCCTGACGAAAAGGCGGAGAGAAGTTACTGAAGTTAACCATTCAAGAGGAATTGGTGAAGGATTTGAACGACTTGACTTAGAGGTTAAGTAATGCACCGGAGGTCAATGAGAAATTATTTACCGTGGCGTGAGCCCTACTTTATTAGATAAGGTTAAAGAGCCTCAAGAGAAGGATTTAAGATTGCGCGACAAAGATCAAGCCAGATTAGTAATGAAGGGGATGAATTGAAATACAAGATTGATGGCACAGAATTCTAAGATTTGAAGGACGAATTTGGAGTGCAGATTAATACGAACTAAGAGAAGAGATTCTGCGCAAGAAGCACATAATCTGAGGTACTCGATACACCCGAGAAGCACAAAAATGTATCAAGACTTACGTCAACACTTTTGGTGGCCAAACATGAAGAGAGATATTGCAGAATGTGTCAGTAGATGTCTAACTTGTCAAAGAGTCAAGGCAGAACATCAACGACCGAGTGGACTATTACAGCCTTTAGAGATTCTAGAGTGGAAATGGGAGCACATCACGATGGATTTTGTGGTGGGACTTCCAGCAACGCAAAAAGGGACACGATGCCATATGGGTGATCGTAGATCGTCTTACGAAGTCGGCTCACTTTTTGCCGATCAAGATCAGGTATAGTCTGGACCAGCTAGCTAAACTATACATCAAAGAAATTATATCGAGACATGGCGTACCAGTATCTATTGTGTCGGATAGGGATCCGCGTTTCACGTCAAACTTCTGGAAGAGTCTTCAGGAAAGAATGGGGACGCAGCTACGGATGAACACCGCGTATCATCCACAGGGCCAGATGGGCAAAGCGAGAGAACGATTCAAACACTTGAAGACATGCTCGAGCTTGTGTGATGGACTTCAAGGGTAGTTGGGAGGATCATCTTCCATTGGTAGAGTTCGCATACAACAATAGCTACCACGCCAAAGATCGAATGCCGCCAGTCTGAAGCAAATCATATGGAAGGAAATGTAGAACGCCTTATGTTGGGATGAAGTGGGTGAACGTCAACCTGTTGGGACCAGAATCTGGTGCAAAGTAGATAGTAGAGACCATTAAGGTGATTAGAGCCCACCAGTGTGACTCAAGATCACCGGAAGAAGTATCTGGACTTACATCGCTGAAGCGAGATTTTGAGGTGGGAAGCCATGCATTTTGAAAGTATCTCCTTGGAAAGGAAAGATAAGGTTTGGAAAGAAAGGTAAAATGAGTCAAGAGATTTATTGGACCTTTTGAGATCTTGAAGAAGATAGGCGAAGTGGCGTACGAGGTAGCTCTACCTCCTAAACTGGAACATATTAATAATGTGTTTCATGTGTCAGTGCTACGACCATATAAGCCTGATTACAAGCATGTGATATCGTACGAGCCAATTCAGGTCGAAAAAGATTTATCGTACGAGGAAATTCCAGTCGAAGTTTTAGATAGAAAGGAAATGTAAATTGCGAAATAAGGTTATACATTCTCGTAAAAAGTTCTTTGGAGGAACCACAATCTTTGAAGAAGCTACGTGGGAACTTGAAGAAAGGATAAGAGAAAATTACCCACACCTTTTTGAGAGTAACCTTATATGTAATTAGGGGACGGAATTCTTATAAGGGGGAGGATGTAATAACAGTGAATTTTAAGTCACCATGTGTGTATGTACATTTTTTAAACTTTGTGTTATATATGGATACATACATTTATGGATTTCATTAAAAATGAAAGCCTTGTGACCTAATTATACATTAGGTAAGGATATTAAATAACCTAAGGGTTATGGTAACACGAAAAAGTTAGTATTTTATATGTATACTAACTTAAGTGGGTAAACTTAGTATTTCAAGTGACTAATAATTTTAAACCTAATTCTTGTAAATCTAATTAGGTTATGAGATAAAATCATATGTATAAGTAATTAAACTTCATATGATTGGAGATGAAAGCCCCAAATTATCAAATTGGGTAACATTATTAAAATTGTTGGACTATGTTTTTATCTAGCCCAAATCAATTAAAAGAAAAGCCCAAGGAAAATAAAATGTAATCCGATACTTAGCCCACTTGATTGGGGGTATTCTAGACATTTGATTAATCAAAATTGGGCATTTAAAATTAAAGCCAAAATGGTGGATATTATGAGGATCCTAAGTGGAATAATTAATCTAGCTTGTCCATTAGTAGACATGATTAAACATAAGGACAATGTTGTAAGGCTCCCATTGGTTGCCACTCCATTATGCACATTTAATCATGTTTAGCCTAAGGTAAGTAATAATACAAAGTGTTTTACCTAATGGGCAACAAAATGATTGTGGGAGAATTAATAATGAATTGCCCATTACATTTTGAATGCACATCTCATTCTTCCAACACTTCATTCGTATTCCAACATTTCATTTTCTCTCCATCTTCTTCATCTTCTTCTTCTATCTCTTGCTCCCAAGCTAGCCAACTTCAAAGAGAGAAAAGAAAGAGAGAATTTCGGCCATAGGAAGAAGAATTATAGGAGTTCTAGTGGTTTATGCCCCCTAAGTTTATTAGTTACTTTGGAAAATCAAGGAAGGTAGCCACTAAGTCAAGGTATAATGTACCTTCATCTTCTTCTCTTACCTTGTTTTGATAGCTTGAGTTTTGATGGGGTTATGTACAACTACTCAAGATACACTAGTTATAGATACCATCATGTATGGAACTAAGTATCTTGAGTGTTGGATCTAAGGCTTAGAGGAAGAAAATGAGCATATGTTCTCCAAGGGTGAAAACTCTTGTTTTTCTCCCACTAAATCTTGTGTAACTCAAGTTCTATAACTTGGAATAATGATCCGTCGAAGGGGGGGGGTGCTAGATACAGGAGTTATCTAGTAAACCCAAGTGGTAGATCACAAATCTAGTAAGTTTTGAAACCTTTGAGATTTTTTTTACAAAAACAGTCCACTTTATATGCTAAAGCTTTGAAACTCTAAATCAGCTACTGACTTGTTTTTCATGAGGCTATTTCGGTCAGTTCCTTGTCTTGTAAAAATCTGGGAAAATATTACAGAGGTGCCTTATGAAGTTATCTACGCGTAGGAAAAAGAACGGACACGTTTCGAGTTACATATTGTGCGTAATGACTATTTGCGTAAAAGACTCCATAAATATTATCCTACGAAAATCTCACTGTGTATACACTAGAAAATTCCAAAATTTTTACAGTAGCTTCATATATGTTAAGAGAGCATACCCTGAAAATTTCAGATTTTTCTGAGGAAAACTCAATTTATGAAAAATAGAGCAAGATCTGAGTGTTTTGAGCACTTTAAGAATAGTAAATCATTTTCTAAAATTCCAGAAAAATTAAAATCTCATTGTTGGTTCATATTCTGTTAAAATCCAGAAGCTGAGAATTTTTGGAATCAGTTTGCTATTTTTCCTAAAAATGATTAGGTTGTGAATAAAAGGAAATAAATAGTTAAATAATGTCTTTAATGAGAAAAATGATTTTTATGCTTGAATGCTCATAATATATTATATCATGACTATCTTAGGGCATTTTGGTAATTTATAATAATAAATATTATTTATGACCTTTTATGGATATTAAATAAGAGGTTAATAAAGGATGAACAATTAGAATAAATTGTTTATTAATTTAATAAATCATTGGAATATTATTATAATACTAATAATATTATAATATGATGTTGTTATGTAAATAAAAATATTAGATTAGAGTATTATTATTAAATAATAATATTCGAGATTAAATAAAATATTATTAAATGATTAATAATATTAGTAAGTGAATAAAATATTATTAAATGATTAATAATATTAGTAAGTGAATAAAATATTATTAAATGATTAATAATATTAGTAAAGGGATAAAATATTATTAAATGATTAATAATATTAGTAAGTGAATAAAATGTTGGTAAATGATTTAAAGTATTATTAGTGAACCAATAATACTAGAAGGTGAATTAATATTATCTAAGTTAATAATATTATGTGAATTAAAGGTAGTCGTTAATTAATAATAACACTATCTAGGCATGATAATGTTTATAAGAACTTATTGTAATGTATAATATCTATGTGATTACATAATCGATGTTATGCATTGACTAATTGAAAGACTAATTATAGGTCTCTCAAAGGAAGATAATTTAAGCTGCATAGTGGATAGAAATTAATTTAGTAGGCAGTAACCTCTGATCGAGGCAAGTTTCCTAACTCAACTTGAGTTATTATTTTCAAAGCATGTTAGTGAATAATTATTGATGATTATTCACGTCTTTATTGATTATTGAAATTAGCGCTTTTGTGCATCGAATTCGATTCTACTTGCCATTGAGCTGTGAATTAAATTAAAGTTCTTTATTTATGAACTGTTTATGGGATAGATCTATGCTAATTATATCGGCTAGATCAAGTATGTCTAAATTTGTTAAATCAAATGGGTTTTAAATAAGCTGTTCTTATTAATTGATATGGTAAGAACTCTTGGTAGAGAAATGAACAAATTTGATTAAGGCATGATATCAATGTCGGATTATTAAGTGTTTATGCATAAATCACGGGGTATGAAAGGTGATCCTTGAATACCAAAACTTTTTAAAAGGTCCAGTTTAAATCACTGAGCACCTTGGCAAATGTTCATGGTTATTCAAAACCACTAAGTTCATGTTATTCAATTATCGAATATTCAATTGTTGATTGTTAATTCATGTTCCTCCACAATCTTATATTATTGTTGAACATTGAAGGCAATATTTTTCTAAGTCATGATATATATCCTTTGTCTTTATAAACTTGTGAAGCAAATTAGTTGCTTACTCTTGCTATATCATGACCTCTATTTTCACTAAGTCCAAGGATCTAACGTGAAGGACAAGGGCAAGGGCAAGATCCGGGAGTAATTTTAGAATGAATGTTAAATTAGTTATTATCTAATGGAATTTCTTAAGTAAACTATTTGTATTATAAATGGTGTATTTAAAGTTAAGGTTATGGAGACCTTGGGACCATATTATGAGACCTTATTATAATGAACAATGTATGTTTATTATTTCAAAATAGTTATAGAATGCTTATGATGATGATAGGATCGTGAGAACTGAATCTGAAGTTAGAGAACCTGGATTTGGGGGCGTCACACGAGCTACGTACGCCTAACTTGAGAAAACATAGGAAAATAGTCAAAAAAGAGTCCAAAACACGCCTAAGTCGTCCGAACGACACACAAACACATGCAATAGCACCGCATAGATAATAGACACGCGTTACAATTGACGGGAGTCGATTCTGATCTACGGATCCTGAGTTCGATCCCCGTACGCCTAACTTGAGAAAACTTAAGAAAATAGTCGAAATAGAGACCAAAATCCGCCTCGGTCATCTGAACAACACGCAAACATAGGAAATAGTACCGCGTAGGCAATAGACATGCGTTAAAACGGAAGGGACTCCATTCCGATCTACGGAGCCTAAGTTCGAGCCCCATACGCCTAACTTGAGAAAACTTAGGAAAATAGTAGAAAAAGAGACCAAAACTCGCCTCGGTCATCCAGTTAACATGAAAACATAGGCAATAGCACCGCATAGGCAATAGACATGCGTTATAACTTACGGGACTCGATTCCGATCTACGGAGCCCGAGTACGAACCACATACGCCTAACTTGAGAAAACTTAGGAAAATAGTCGAAAAAGAGACCAAAACCCGCCTCAGTCGTCCGAACGACAAGAAAACATAGGCAATAGCACCGTGTAGGCAATAGATACGCGTTACAACTGATGGGACTCGATTGCAATCTCTGGAGCCCGAGTTCGAGCCCCGTACACCTAACTTGAGAAAACTTAGGAAAATAGTCAAAAAAGAGACCAAAACACGCCTCGGTCGTCCGAACGACACGCAAACACAGGCAATAGCACCGCGTAGGCAATAGACACGCGTTACAACTGATGGGACTCGATTGCAATCTCTGGAGCCCGAGTTTGAGCCCCGTACGCCTAACTTGAGAAAACTTAGGAAAATAGTTGAAAAAGAGACTAAAACCCGCCTCGATTAAATCCGGTTAACATGCAAACATAGGCAATAGCACTGCATAGGCAATAGACATGCTTTACAACTAACGGGACTCGATTCTGATCTATAGAGCCCGAGTTCGAGCCCCGTACGCCTAACTTGAGAAAACTTAGGAAAATAGTCAAAAAAGAGACAAAAATCCACCTCGGTCGTCTGAATAACACGTAAACATAGGCAATAGCACCGCATAGGCAACAGACACACATTACAACTGATGGGACTCGATTCCGATCTAAAGAGCCCGAGTTCGTGCCCTGTACGCCTAACTTGAGAATACTTAGGAAAATAATCAAAAAAGAGACCAAAACCCGCCTCGGTCATCTAGTTGACACGCAAATACATACAATAGCACCACATAGGAAATAGACACGTGATACAACTAACGGGACTCGATTCGATTCTGGAGACCGAGTTCGAGCCCCGTACGCCTAACTTGAGAAAACTTAGGAAAATAGTCTAAAAAGAGACCAAAACCCGCCTCGGTCATACAGTTAATACGCAAACACAGGCAATAACACCGCATAGGCAATAGACACGCGTTACAACTGACGGGACTCGATTATGATCTACGGAGCCCGAGTTCGAGCCCCGTACGCCTAACTTGAGAAAACTTAGGAAAATAGTTGAAAAATAGACCAAAACCCGCCTCCGTCATCCGAATGACACTCAAACACAGGTAATAGCACCGCATACGCAATAGACATGCGTTACAGCTGATGGGACTCGATTCCGATCTACGGAGCCCGAGTTCGAGCCCCGTACGCCTAACTTGAGAAAACTTAGGAAAATAGTTGAAAAAGAGACCAAAACCCGCCTTGGTCGTCCAGTTAACACGCAAAGATAGGCAATAGCACCGCGTATGCAATAGACACGCGTTACAATGTATGGAACTCGATTCTGATCTACGGAGCCCGAGTTCGAGCTCCGTACGCCTAACTTAAGAAAACTTAGGAAAATAGTCGAAAAAGAGACCAAAATCCGCCTCGGTCGTCTGAATAACACACAAATATAGGCAATAGCACCGCGTGAGGCAATGAACATGAGTTACAACCGGGGGACTAAATTCCAATCTATGGAGCCCGAGTTCGAGCCCGTCGCGCTAACTTGAGAAAACTTAAGAAAATAGTCAAAAAAGAGACCAAAACCCGCCTCGGTCGTCCAGTTAACACGTAAAGATAGGCAATAGCACCGCATAGCCAATAGACACGCGTTACAATTAACGGGACTCGATTCTGATCTACGGAGCCCGAGTTCGAACCCCGCACGCCTAACTTGAGAAAACTTAGGAAAATAGTCGAAAAAAGAGACCAAAACTCGCCTCGATCGTCCGAGCGACACACAAACACAAGAAATAGCACCGCGCATAGGCAATGAACACAGCGTTACAAACGGCGGGACTCGATTATGATCTATGGAGCCCGAGTTCGAGCCCGTCGCCCTAACTTGAGAAAACTTAGAAAAATAGTTGAAAAATAGACCAAAACCCGCCTCGGTCGTCCGAGCGACACATGAAACCACGAGCAATAGCGGCTGCGTGAGAAATGAACACAGCGTTACAACATATGGAACTCGATTCCGATATACTCTGAGCCCGAGTTCGAGCCCCGTATGCCTAACTTGAGAAAACTTAGGAAAATAGTTGAAAAAGAGACCAAAACCCGCGTCGATTCGTCCGGTTAACACGCAAAGATAGGCAATAGCAGCATCAAGATAGCAATGAGACACGTTCTGTTGACATGCAAATATAGGTAATAGCACCGTGTATATAAAAGACACGCGTTACAATTGGGAGGACTCAATTCCGATCTACGGAGCCCGAGTTCGAGCCCCGTGCGCCTAACTTGAGAAAACTTAGGAAAATAGTCAAAAAAGAGACCAAAACCCGCCTCGGTCATCCACTTGACATGCAAACACATGCAATAGCACCACATAGGCAATAGACACGCATTACAACTGACGAAACTTGTTTCCGATCTACAAAGCCCGAGTTCGAGCCTCGTACGCCGAACTTTAGAAAACTTAGGAAAATAGTCGAAAAGAGACCAAAACCCGCCTCAGCCATCTAGTTAACATGCAAACACAGGCAATAGCACCCCATAGGCAATAGACTTGCGTTACAACTGATGAGACTCAATTCCGATTAACGAAGCCCAAGTTCGAGCTACGTACGCCTAACTTGAGAAAACATAGGAAAATAGTCAAAAAAGAGTCCAAAACACGCCTAAGTCGTCCGAACGACACACAAACACATGCAATAGCACCGCATAGATAATAGACACGCGTTACAATTGACGGGAGTCGATTCTGATCTACGGATCCTGAGTTCGATCCCCGTACGCCTAACTTGAGAAAACTTAGGAAAATAGTCAAAATAGAGACCAAAACCCGCCTCGGTCATCTGAACAACACGCAAACATAGGAAATAGTACCGCGTAGGCAATAGACATGCATTAAAACGGACGGGACTCCATTCCGATCTACGGAGCCTAAGTTCGAGCCCCATACGCCTAACTTGAGAAAACTTAGGAAAATAGTAGAAAAAGAGACCAAAACCAGCCTTGGTCATCCAGTTAACATGAAAATATAGGCAATAGCACCGCATAGGCAATAGACATGCGTTACAACTTACGGGACTCGATTCCGATCTACGGAGCCCGAGTTCGAGCCCCGTACATATAACTTGAGAAAACTTAGGAAAATAGTTGAAAAAGAGACCAAAACCCGCCTCGGTCATCCAGTTAACATGCAAACACAGCGATAGCACCAAGATAGGCAATAGACACACGCTATAACCGACGGGGATTCGATTATGATCTACGGAGCCCGAGTTCGAGCCCCGTACGCCTAACTTGAGAAAACTTAGGAAAATAGTTGAAAAATAGACCAAAACCCGCCTCCGTCGTCCGAATGACACGCAAACACGGTGTAATAACACAAGCATACATAATAGACATGCGTTACGGTGATGGGACTCGATTCGATCTATGGAGCCCGAGTTCGAGCCCGTCGCCTAACTTGAGAAAACTTAGGAAAATAGTTGAAAAAGAGACTAAAACCCGCCTCGATTTCGTCCGGTTAACATGCAAACATAGGCAATAGCAATCCTTTGCATAGGCAATAGACATGCTTTACAACTAACGGGACTCGATTACGATCTATGGAGCCCGAGTTCGAGCCCCGTAGTCGCCTAACTTGAGAAAAAACTTAGGAAAATAGTCAAAAAGAGACAAAAATCCACCTCGGTTAAATGCGAATAACACGCAAACATAGGCAATAGCGCCAAGATAGGCAATAGACACACATTACAAACCGATGGGACTCAATTCCGATCTAAAGAGCAGAGTTAGTGCCTCATACGCCTAACTTAAGAATACTTAGGAAAATAATCAAAAAGAGACCAAAACCCGCCTCGGTCATCTAGTTGACACGCAAATACATACAATAGCACCACATAGGAAATAGACCGTGTAATCTGTTGACGGGACTCGATTCCGATTCACGGAGACCGAGTTCGAGCCCCGTACGCCTAACTTGAGAAAACTTAGGAAAATAGTCTAAAAAGAGACCAAAACCCGCCTCGGTCGTCTGAAGAACACACAAACATAGGCAATAGCACCGCATAGGCAATAGACATGCATTACAACTTACGGGACTCGATTCTAATCTACGGAGCCCGAGTTCGAGCCCCGTACACATAACTTGAGAAAACTTAGGAAAATAGTTGAAAAAGAGACCAAAACCCGCCTCGGTCATCCAGTTAACATGCAAACACAGGCAATAGCACCGCATAGGCAATAGACACACGTTACAACTGACGGAACTCGATTCCGATCTACGGAGCCCGAGTTCGAACCCCGTACGCCTAACTTGAGAAAACTTAGGAAAATAGTCGAAAAAGAGACCAAAACTCGCCTCGATCATCCGAACGACACACAAACACAAGAAATAGCACCGCATAGGCAATAGACACGCGTTACAACTGACGGGAATCGATTATGATCTATGGAGCCCGAGTTCGAGCCCCGTACGCCTAACTTGAGAAAACTTAGGAAAATAGTCGAAAAAGAGACCAAAACCCGCCTCAGTCATCCACTTGACATGCAAACACATGTAATAGCACCGCATAGGCAATCGACACGCATTACAACTGACGAAACTTGTTTCCGATCTAAAAAGCCCGAGTTCAAGCCTCGTACGCCTAACTTGAGAAAACTTAGGAAAATAGTCAAAAAAGAGACCAAAACCCGCCTCGGCCATCCAGTTAACATGCAAACGCAGGCAATAGCACCCCATAGGAAATAGACTTGCGTTACAACTGATGAGACTCAATTCCGATTAACGAAGCCCAAGTTCGAGCTACGTACGCCTAACTTGAGAAAACATAGGAAAATAGTCAAAAAAGAGTCCAAAACACGCCTAAGTCGTCCGAACGACACGCATGAAACACATGCAATAGCACCGCATAGATAATGACACGCGTTACAATTGGCGGAGTCGATTACGATCTCTGGATCCCGAGTTCGATCCCCGTCGCCTAACTTGAGAAAAAACTTAGGAAAATAGTCGAAATAGAGACCAAAACCCGCCTCGATCATCTGAACAACACGCAAACATAGGAAATAGTACCGCGTAGGCAATAGACATGCGTTAAAACGGACGGGACTCCATTCCGATCTCTTGAGCCTAAGTTCGAGCCCCCATACGCCTAACTTGAGAAAACTTAGGAAAATAGTAGAAAAGAGACTAAAACCAAATTGGTCATCCAGTTAACATGAAAACATAGGCAATAGCACCGCATATAGGCAATGAGACATGCGTTACAACTTACGGGACTCGATTCCGATCTACGGAGCCCGAGTTCGAGCCCCGTACACATAACTTGAGAAAACTTAGGAAAATAGTTGAAAAAGAGACCAAAACCCGCCTCGGTCATCCAGTTAACATGCAAACACAGGCAATAGCACCGCATAGGCAATAGACACACGTTACAACTGACGGGACTCGATTATGATCTACGGAGCCCGAGTTCGAGCCCCGTACGCCTAACTTGAGAAAACTTAGGAAAATAGTTGAAAAATAGACCAAAACCCGCCTCCGTCGTCCGAATGACACGCAAACACAGGTAATAGCACCGCATACGCAATAGACATGCGTTACAGCTGATGGGACTCGATTCCGATCTATGGAGCCCGAGTTCGAGCCCCGTACGCCTAACTTGAGAAAACTTAGGAAAATAGTCGAAATCGAGACCAAAACCCGCCTCGGTCATCTGAACAACACGCAAACATAGGAAATAGTACCGCGTAGGCAATAGACATGCGTTAAAACGGACGGGACTCCATTCCGATCTACGGAGCCTAAGTTCGAGCCCCATACGCCTAACTTGAGAAAACTTAGGAAAATAGTAGAAAAAGAGACCAAAACCAGCCTTGGTCATCCAGTTAACATGAAAACATAGGCAATAGCACCGCATAGGCAATAGACATGCGTTCCAACTTACGGGACTCGATTCCGATCTACGGAGCCCGAGTTCGAGCCCCGTACACATAACTTGAGAAAACTTAGGAAAATAGTCGAAAAAGAGACCAAAACTCGCCTCGATCGTCCGAACGACACACAAACACAAGAAATAGCACCGCATAGGCAATAGACACGCGTTACAACTGACGGGACTCGATTATGATCTATGGAGCCCGAGTTCGATCCCCGTACGCCTAACTTGAGAAAACTTAGGAAAATAGTCGAAATAGAGACCAAAACCCGCCTCGGTCATCTGAACAACACTCAAACATAGGAAATAGTACCGCGTAGGCAATAGACATGCGTTAAAACGGACGGGACTCCATTCCGATCTACGGAGCCTAAGTTCGAGCCCCAACGCCTAACTTGAGAAAACTTAGGAAAATAGTAGAAAAAGAGACCAAAACCAGCCTTGGTCATCCAGTTAACATGAAAACATAGGCAATAGCACCGCATAGGCAATAGACATGCGTTACAACTTACGGGACTCGATTCCGATCTACGGAGCCCGAGTTCGAGCCCCGTACACATAACTTGAGAAAACTTAGGAAAATAGTTGAAAAAGAGACCAAAACCCGCCTCGGTCATCCAGTTAACATGCAAACACAGGCAATAGCACCGCATAGGCAATAGACACACGTTACAACTGACGGGACTCGATTCCGATCTACGGAGCCCGAGTTCGAACCCCGTACGCCTAACTTGAGAAAACTTAGGAAAATAGTCGAAAAAGAGACCAAAACTCGCCTCGATCGTCCGAACGACACACAAACACAAGAAATAGCACCGCATAGGCAATGAACCGCGTTACAAGCGGCGACGGGACTCGATTATGATCTATGGAGCCCGAGTTCGAGCCCCGTACGCCTAACTTGAGAAAACTTAGAAAATAGTTGAAAAATAGACCAAAATCCGCCTCGGTCGTCCGAACGACACGCAAACATAGGCAATAACCTTTGCGTGAGCAATGAACCGCAGCGTTACAATGTATGGAACTTCTATTCCGATCTACAGAGCCCGAGTTTGAGCCCCGTATGCCTAACTTGAGAAAACTTAGGAAAATAGTTGAAAAAGAGACCAAAACCCGCGTCGGTCGTCCGGGTTAACACGCAAAGATAGGCAATAACACCGTGATAGGCAATGAACGCGCGTTCTAACCGAAATGCAAACATAAGCAATAGCACCACAGATACAAAAACACACGCGTTACAATTGGCGGGGACTCAATTACGATCTACGGAGCCCGAGTTCGAGCCCGTCTTTAACTTGAGAAAACTTAGGAAAATAGTCAAAAAGAGACCAAAACCCGCCTCGGTCATCCACTTGACATGCAAACATATGCAATAGTACCGCATAGGCAATAGACACGCATTCTGTTGATTTAAACTTGTTTTCGATCTACAAAGCCGATTTCGAGCCTCGTCGCGCCTAACTTGAGAAAACTTAGGAAAATAGTCGAAAAAGAGACCAAAACCCACCTCGGCCATCCAGTTAACATGCAAACACAGGCAATAGCACCCCATAGGCAATAGACTTGCGTTACAACTGATGAGACTCAATTCCGATTAACGAAGCCCAAGTTCGAGCTACGTACGCCTAACTTGAGAAAACATAGGAAAATAGTCAAAAAAGAGTCCAAAACACGCCTAAGTCGTCCGAATGACACGCAAACACATGCAATAGCACCGCATAGATAATGAGACACGGCGTTACAATTGGCGGAGTCGATTACGATCTCTGGATCCCGAGTTTCGATCCCCGTCGCCTAACTTGAGAAAACTTAGGAAAATAGTCGAAATAGAGACCAAAACCCGCCTCGGTCATCTGAACAACATGCAAACATAGGAAATAGTACCGTGTAGGCAATAGACATGCGTTAAAACGGACGGGACTCCATTCCGATCTACGGAGCCTAAGTTCGAGCCCCATACGCCTAACTTGAGAAAACTTAGGAAAATAGTAGAAAAAGAGACCAAAACCAGCCTTGGTCATCCAGTTAACATGAAAACATAGGCAATAGCACCGCATAGGCAATAGACATGCGTTACAACTTACGGGACTCGATTCTGATCTACGGAGCCCGAGTTCGAGCCCCGTACACATAACTTGAGAAAACTTAGGAAAATAGTTGAAAAAGAGACCAAAACCCGCCTCGGTCATCCAGTTAACATGCAAACACAGGCAATAGCACCGCATAGGCAATAGACACACGTTACAACTGACGGGACTCGATTATGATCTACGGAGCCCGAGTTCGAGCCCCGTACGCCTAACTTGAGAAAACTTAGGAAAATAGTTGAAAAATAGACCAAAACCCGCCTCCGTCGTCCGAATGACACGCAAACACAGGTAATAGCACCGCATACGCAATAGACATGCGTTACAGCTGATGGGACTCGATTCCGATCTATGGAGCCCGAGTTCGAGCCCCGTACGCCTAACTTGAGAAAACTTAGGAAAATAGTTGAAAAAGAGACTAAAACCCGCCTCGGTCGTCCAGTTAACATGCAATCATAGGCAATAGCACTGCATAGGCAATAGACATGCTTTACAACTAACGGGACTCGATTCTGATATATGGAGCCCGAGTTTGAGCCCCGTACGCCTAACTTGAGAAAACTTAGGAAAATAGTCAAAAAAGAGACAAAAATCCACCTCGGTCGTCTGAATAACACACAAATATAGGCAATAGCACCGCGTAGGCAATAGACATGAGTTACAACTGACAGGACTAAATTCCAATCTACGGAGCTCGAGTTCGAGCCCCGTACACCTAACTTGAGAAAACTTAAGAAAATAGTCAAAAAAGAGACCAAAACCCGCCTCGGTCGTCCAGTTAACACGTAAAGATAGGCAATAGCACCGCATAGCCAATAGACACGCGTTACAATTAACGGGACTCGATTCTGATCTACGGAGCCCGAGTTCGAACCCCGTACGCCTAACTTGAGAAAACTTAGGAAAATAGTCGAAAAAGAGACCAAAACTCGCCTCGATCGTCCGAACGACACACAAACACAAGAAATAGCACCGCATAGGCAATAGAACCACAGCGTTACAAACCGACGGGACTCGATTATGATCTATGGAGCCCGAGTTCGAGCCCCGTATGCCTAACTTGAGAAAACTTAGAAAAATAGTTAAAAAATAGACCAAAACCCGCCTTTGTCGTCCGAACGACACGCAAACACGAGTAATAGCGCTGCGTGGGCAATGAGACAGCGTTACAACATATGGAACTCGATTCCGATCTACGGAGCCCGAGTTCGAGCCCCTGTCGCCTAACTTAAGAAAACTTAGGAAAATAGTTGAAAAAGAGACCAAAACCCGTCGATTAAATCCGGTTAACACGAAAAGATAGGCAATAGCACCGCATAGGCAATGAACACGCGTTACAAACCGACATGCAAACATAGGCGATAACAGCACAGTATACAAAAGACACGCAGCGTTACAATTGGCAGGACTCAATTCCGATCTACGGAGCCCGAGTTCGAGCCCCGTGCGCCTAACTTGAGAAAACTTAGGAAAATAGTCAAAAAAGAGACCAAAACCCGCCTCGGTCATCCACTTGACATGCAAACACATGCAATAGCACCGCATAGGCAATAGACACGCATTACAACTGACGAAACTTGTTTCCGATCTACAAAGCCCGAGTTCGAGCCTCGTACGCCTAACTTGAGAAAACTTAGGAAAATAGTCGAAAAAGAGACCAAAACCCGCCTCGGCCTTCCAGTTAACATGCAAACACAGGCAATAGCACCCCATAGGCAATAGACTTGCGTTACAACTGATGAGACTCAATTCCGATTAACGAAGCCCAAGTTCGAGCTACGTACGCCTAACTTGAGAAAACATAGGAAAATAGTCAAAAAGAGTCCAAAACACGCCTAAGTCAGTCTCAACGACACACAAACACATGCAATAGCACCAAGCATAGATAATAGACACACGCGTTACAATTGACGGAGTCGATTACGATCTCACGGATCCCGAGTTCGATCCCCGTACGCCTAACTTGAGAAAACTTAAGAAAATAGTCGAAATGGAGACCAAAATCCGCCTCGGTCATCTGAACAACACGCAAACATAGGAAATAGTACCGCGTAGGCAATAGACATGCGTTAAAACGGAAGGGACTCCATTCCGATCTACGGAGCCTAAGTTCGAGCCCCATACGCCTAACTTGAGAAAACTTAGGAAAATAGTAGAAAAAGAGACCAAAACCAGCCTTGGTCATCCAGTTAACATGAAAACATAGGCAATAGCACCGCATAGGCAATAGACATGCGTTACAACTTACGGGACTCGATTCCGATCTACGGAGCCCGAGTTCGAGCCCCGTACACATAACTTGAGAAAACTTAGGAAAATAGTTGAAAAAGAGACCAAAACCCGCCTCGGTCATCCAGTTAACATGCAAACACAGGCAATAGCACCGCATAGGCAATAGACACACGTTATAACTGACAGGACTCGATTCCGATCTACGGAGCCCGAGTTCGAACCCCGTACGCCTAACTTGAGAAAACTTAGGAAAATAGTCGAAAAAGAGACCAAAACTTGCCTCGATCGTCCGAACGACACACAAACACAAGAAATAGCGGTAGCATGGGCAATAGAACAGCATTGCTATTGGACGGGACTCGATTATGATCCATGGAGCCCGAGTTTCGAGCCCCGTCGCCTAACTTGAGAAAACTTAGAAAAATAGTTGAAAAATAGACCAAAAATCCAACCTCGGTCGTCCGAGGCGACGACATGCAAAACATAGGCAAAACCCTATGCGTAGGCAATGAACCACAGCGTTACAATGTATGGAACTTCTATTCCGATCTCAGAGCCCGAGTTTGAGCCCCGTATGCCTAACTTGAGAAAACTTAGGAAAATAGTTGAAAAAGATACCAAAACCCGCGTCGGTCGTCCAGTTAACACGCAAAGATAGGCAATAGCACCAAGATAGGCAATTGACACGCGTTACAACCGAAATGTAAACATAAGCAATAGCACCGTATACAAAAGACACGCGTTACAATTGGCGGGACTCAATTCCGATCTCACGAGCTGAAGTTCGAGCCCCGTCGCGCCTAACTTGAGAAAACTTAGGAAAATAGTCAAAAAAAACCCAAAACCCGCCTCGGTCATCCACTTGACATGCAAACATATGCAATAGTACCGCATAGGCAATGAACACGCATTACAACCTGGACGAAACTTGTTTTCGATCTACAAAGCCCGATTTTCGAGCCTCAGACGCCTAACTTGAGAAAACTTAGGAAAATAGTCGAAAAAGAGACCAAAACCCGCCTCGGCCATCCAGTTAACATGCAAACACAGGCAATAGCACCCCATAGGCAATA
Organism: Panax ginseng; assembly: GCA_020205605.1. Lineage (NCBI taxonomy): Eukaryota > Viridiplantae > Streptophyta > Magnoliopsida > Apiales > Araliaceae > Panax > Panax ginseng. The sequence continues at coordinate 48,804,125 of CM035141.1, forward strand.
GACTTGCGTTACAACTGATGAGACTCAATTCCGATTAACGAAGCCCAAGTTCGAAATACGTCGCGCTAACTTGAGAAAACATAGGAAAATAGTCAAAAAGAGTCCAAAACACGCCTAAGTCATCCGAACGACACGCAAACACATGCAATAACACCGCATAGATAATAGACACGCGTTACAATTGACGGGAGTCGATTCTGATCTACGGATCCTGAGTTCGATCCCCGTACGCCTAACTTGAGAAAACTTAGGAAAATAGTAGAAAAAGAGACCAAAACCCGCCTTGGTCATCCAGTTAACATGAAAACATAGGCAATAGCACCGCATAGGCAATAGACATGCGTTACAACTTACGGGACTCGATTCCGATCTACGGACCCGAGTTCGAGCCCGTCACGATAACTTGAGAAAACTTAGGAAAATAGTTGAAAAAGAGACCAAAACCCGCCTCGGTCATCCAGTTAACATGCAAACACAGGCAATAGCACCGCATAGGCAATAGGCACACGTTACAACTGACGGGACTCGATTCCGATCTACGGAGCCCGAGTTCGAACCCCGTACGCCTAACTTGAGAAAACTTAGGAAAATAGTCGAAAAAGAGACCAAAACTCGCCTCGATCGTCCGAACGACACACAAACACAAGAAATAGCACCGCATAGGCAATAGACACGCGTTACAACTGACGGGACTCGATTATGATCTATGGAGCCCGAGTTCGAGCCCCGTACGCCTAACTTGAGAAAACTTAGAAAAATAGTTGAAAAATAGACCAAAACCCCTTCGGTCGTCCGAACGACACGCAAACATAGGCAATAGCACTGCGTAGGCAATAGACACGCGTTACAATGTATGGAACTTCTATTCCGATCTACGGAGCCCGAGTTTGAGCCCCGTATGCCTAACTTGAGAAAACTTAGGAAAATAGTTGAAAAAGAGACCAAAACCCGCGTCGGTCGTCCAGTTAACACGCAAAGATAGGCAATAGCACCGCATAGGCAATAGACACGCGTTACAACTGAAATGCAAACATAAGAAATAGCACCGCGTATACAAAAGACACGCGTTACAATTGGCAGGACTCAATTACGATCTCACGAGCCCGAGTTCGAGCCCCGTGCGCCTAACTTGAGAAAACTTAGGAAAATAGTCAAAAAGAGACCAAAACCCGCCTCGGTCATCCACTTGACATGCAAACATATGCAATAGTACCGCATAGGCAATGAACCGTGACATAACTGATGGCGAAACTTGTTTTCGATCTACAAAGCCCGATTTCGAGCCTCGTACGCCTAACTTGAGAAAACTTAGGAAAATAGTCGAAAAAGAGACCAAAACCCACCTCGGCCATCCAGTTAACATGCAAACACAGGCAATAGCACCCCATAGGCAATAGACTTGCGTTACAACTGATGAGACTCAATTCCGATTAACGAAGCCCAAGTTCGAGCTACGTACGCCTAACTTGAGAAAACATAGGAAAATAGTCAAAAAAGAGTCCAAAACACGCCTAAGTCATCCGAACGACACGCAAACACATGCAATAACACCGCATAGATAATAGACACGCGTTACAATTGACGGGAGTCGATTCTGATCTACGGATCCTGAGTTCGATCCCCGTACGCCTAACTTGAGAAAACTTAGGAAAATAGTTGAAAAAGAGACCAAAACCCGCGTCGGTCGTCCAGTTAACACGCAAAGATAGGCAATAGCACCGCATAGGCAATAGACACGCGTTACAACTGACATGCAAACATAAGCAATAGCACCGCGTATACAAAAGACACGCGTTACAATTGGCAGGACTCAATTCCGATCTACGGAGCCCGAGTTCGAGCCCCGTGCGCCTAACTTGAGAAAACTTAGGAAAATAGTCAAAAAAGAGACCAAAACCCGCCTCGGTCATCCACTTGACATGCAAACATATGCAATAGTACCGCATAGGCAATAGACACGCATTACAACTGACGAAACTTGTTTTCGATCTACAAAGCCCGATTTCGAGCCTCGTACGCCTAACTTGAGAAAACTTAGGAAAATAGTCGAAAAAGAGACCAAAACACGCCTCGGCCATCCAGTTAACATGCAAACACAGGCAATAGCACCCCATAGGCAATAGACTTGCGTTACAACTGATGAGACTCAATTCCGATTAACGAAGCCCAAGTTCGAGCTACGTACGCCTAACTTGAGAAAACATAGGAAAATAGTCAAAAAAGAGTCCAAAACACGCCTAAGTCATCCGAACGACACGCAAACACATGCAATAACACCAAGATAGATAATAGACACGCGTTACAATTGACGGAGTCGATTACATTCTCTGATCCCGAGTTCGATCCCCAGTCGCCTAACTTGAGAAAACTTAGGAAAATAGTCGAAATAGAGACCATAACCCTTCTCGGTCATCTGAACAACACGCAAACATAGGAAATAGTACCGCGTAGGCAATAGACATGCGTTAAAACGGACGGGACTCCATTCCGATCTACGGAGCTTAAGTTCGAGCCCCATACGCCTAACTTGAGAAAACTTAGGAAAATAGTAGAAAAAGAGACCAAAACCCGCCTCGGTCATCCAGTTAACATGAAAACATAGGCAATAGCACCGCATAGGCAATAGACATGCGTTACAACTTACGGGACTCGATTCCGTTCTACGGATCCCGAGTTCGAGCCCTGTACACGTAAGTTGAGAAAACTTGGGAAAATAGTTGAAAAAGAGACCAAAACCCGCCTCGGTCATCCAGTTAACATGTAAACATAGGCAATAGCACCGCATAGGCAATAGACATATATTACAACTGACGGGACTCAATTCCGATCTACGAAGCCCGAGTACGAGCCACGTACGCCAAACTTGAGAAAACTTAGGAAAATAGTCGAAAAAGAGACCAAAACTCACCTCAGTCGTCCGAATGACATGCAAACACACGCAATAGCACCGCGTAGGCAATAAAAATGCGTTATAACTGACGAGAATTGATTTCGATATACGGTGCCCGAGTTCGAGCCCTGTACGCCTAACTTGAGAAAACTTAGGAAATAGTCAAAAAAGAGACCAAAACACGCCTCGGTCGTCCGACCAACACGCAAACACAGGCAATAACTTAGGAAAATAGTTGAAAAATAGACCTAAACCCGCCTCCGTTGTCCGAATGACACGCAAACACAGGCAATAGCACCGCATAGGCAATAGACATGCATTACAACTAATGTGACTCGATTCCGATCTACGGAGCCCGAGTTCGATCCCCGTACGCCTAGCTTGAGAAAACTTAGGAAAATAGTTAAAAAAGAGACCAAAACCCGCCTCGGTCGTCCAGTTAACACGCAAAGATAGGCAATAGTACTGCATAGGCAATAGATATGCGTTACAACTTACGGGACTCAATTCTGATCTACAGTACCCGAGTTCGAGCCCCGTACGCCTAACTTAAGAAAACTTAGGAAAATAGTCGAAAAAGAGACCAAAATCCGCGTCGGTCGTCTGAATAACACGCAAATATAGGCAATAGCACCGCGTAGGAAATAGACATGGGTTACAACTAATGGGACTAAATTTCGATCTACGGAGCCCGAATTCGAGCCCCGTACGCCTAACTTGAGAAAACTTAGGAAAATAGTCGAAAAAGAGACCAAAACCAGCCTCGGTCGTCCAGTTAACATGCAAAGATAGGCAATAGAATCACATAGGCAATAGACACGCGTTACAACTGACGGGACTCGATTCCGATCTACGGAGCCCGAGTTCGAACCCCGTACGCCTAACTTGAGAAAACTTAGGAAAATAGTCGAAAAAGAGACCAAAACTCGCCTCGATCGTCCGAACAACACACAAACACAAGAAATAGCACCGCATAGGCAATAGACACGCGTTACAACTGACGGGACTCGATTCTAATCTACGGAGCCCGAGTTCAAGCCCCGTACGCTTAACTTGAGAAAACTTAGGAAAATAGTTGAAAAATAGACCAAAACCCGCCTCGGTCGTCCGAACGACACGCAAACATAGTAAACATAGCAACTGCGTAGGCAATAGACACGCGTTACAACATATGGGACTCGATTCCGATCTACGGCACCCGAGTTCGATCCCCGTACGCCTAACTTGAGAAAACTTAGGAAAATAGTTGAAAAAGAGACCAAAACCCGCCTCGGTCGTCCAGTTAACACGCAAAGATAGGCAATAGCACCGCATAGGCAATAGACACGAGTTATAACTTACGGGACTCGATTCTAATCTACGGAGCCCGAGATCGAGCCCCGTACGCCTAACTTGAGAAAACTTAGGAAAATAATCAAAAAAGAGACCAAAATCTGCCTCGGTCATCTGAATAACACGCAAACATAGGCAATAGCATCGCGTAGGTAATAGACATGCGTTAAAACTGACGGGACTCAATTCCGATCTGCGGAGCCCGAGTTCGAGCCCCGTACGCCTAACTTGAGAAAACTTAGGAAAATAGTCAAAAAAGAGACCAAAACCCGCCTCGATCATCCAGTTAATATGCAAACATATGAAATAGCACCGCATAGGCAATATACACATGATACAACTGACGGGACTCGATTATGATCTACGGAGCCCGAGTTCGAGCCCCGTACGCCTAACTTGAGAAAACTTAGGAAAATAGTTGAAAAATAGACCTAAACCCGCCTCCGTTATCCGAATGACACGCAAACACAGGCAATAGCACCGCATAGACAATAGACATGCATTACAACTGATGGGACTCGATTCTGATCTACGGAGCCCGAGTTCGATCCCCGTACGCCTAGCTTGAGAAAACTTAGGAAAATAGTTGAAAAAGAGACCAAAACCCGCCTCGGTCGTCCAGTTAACACGCAAAGATAGGCAATAGCACCGCATAGGCAATAGATATGCGTTACAACTTACGGGACTCAATTACGATCTCAGATTCTTGAGAGTTCGAGCCCCGTCGCCTAACTTAAGAAAACTTAGGAAAATAGTCGAAAAAGAGACCAAAATCCGCGTCGGTTAAATGCGAATAACACGCAAAATATAGGCAATAGCACCGCGTAGGAAATAGACATGGGTTACAACTAATGGGACTAAATTTCGATCTACGAAGCCCGAATTCGAGCCCCGTACGCCTAACTTGAGAAAACTTAGGAAAATAGTCAAAAAGAGACCAAAACCAAATTCGGTTAGTCCAGGTTTAACACGCAAAGATAGGCAATAGAATCACATAGGCAATAGACACACGTTACTGTTGACGGGACTCGATTCCGATCTACTGAGCTGAGTTCGAACCCGATCGCCTAACTTGAGAAAACTTAGGAAAATAGTCGAAAAAGAGACCAAAACTCGCCTCGATCGTCTCAACAACACACAAACACAAGAAATAGCACCGCATAGGCAATAGACCGCGCGTTATGTTGTGGGACTCGATTCTAATCTACGGAGCCCGAGTTCAAGCCCCGTACGCTTAACTTGAGAAAACTTAGGAAAATAGTTGAAAAATAGACCAAAACCCGCCTCGGTCGTCCGAACGACACGCAAATATAGGCAATAGCACTGCGTAGGCAATAGACACGCGTTACAACATATGGGACTCGATTCTGATCTACGGCACCCGAGTTCGATCCCCGTACGCCTAACTTGAGAAAACTTAGGAAAATAGTTGAAAAAGAGACCAAAACCCGCCTCGGTCATCCAGTTAACACGCAAAGATAGGCAATAGCACCGCATAGGCAATAGACACGAGTTATAACTTACGTGACTCGATTCTAATCTACGGAGCCCGAGATCGAGCCCCGTACGCCTAACTTGAGAAAACTTAGGAAAATAATCAAAAAAGAGACCAAAATCTGCCTCGGTCATCTGAATAACATGCAAACATAGGCAATAGCACCGCGTAGGCAATAGACATGCGTTACAACTGACGGGACTCAATTCCGTTCTGCGGAGCCCGAGTTCGAGCCCCGTACGCCTAACTTGAGAAAACTTAGGAAAATAGTCAAAAAAGAGACCAAAACCCGCCTCGGTCATCCAGTAGACACGCAAACATATGCAATAGCACCGCATAGGCAATATACACGTGATACAACTGACGGGACTCGATTCTGATCTACGGAGCCCGAGTTCGAGCCCCGTACGCCTAACTTGAGAAAACTTAGGAAAATAGTTAAAAAATAGACCTAAACCCGCCTCCGTTGTCCGAATGACACGCAAACACAGGCAATAGCACCGCATAGGCAATAGACATGCATTACAACTGATGGGACTCGATTCCGATCTACGGAGCCCGAGTTCGATCCCCGTACGCCTAGCTTGAAAAAACTTAGGAAAATAGTTGAAAAAGAGACCAAAACCCGCCTCGGTCGTCCAGTTAACACGCAAAGATAGGCAATAGCACCGCATAGGCAATAGATATGCGTTACAACTTACGGGACTCAATTACGATCTCTGATTGCTGAGTTCGAGCCCGTGACGCCTAACTTAAGAAAACTTAGGAAAATAGTCGAAAAGAGACCAAAATCCGCGTCGATTAAATAAATAACACGCAAATATAGGCAATAGCACCGCGTTGGAAATAGACATGGGTTACAACTAAAGGGACTAAATTTCGATCTACGGAGCCCGAATTCGAGCCCCGTACGCCTAACTTGAGAAAACTTAGGAAAATAGTCGAAAAAGAGACCAAAACTAGCCTCGGTCGTCCAGTTAACACGCAAAGATAGGCAATAGAATCACATAGGCAATAGACACGCGTTACAACTGACGGGACTCGATTCCGATCTACGGAGCCCGAGTTCGAACCCCGTACGCCTAACTTGAGAAAACTTAGGAAAATAGTCGAAAAAGAGACCAAAACTCGCCTCGATCGTCTGAACAACACACAAACACAAGAAATAGCACCAGATAGGCAATGAACCGCTTCTGTTGACGGGACTCGATTCTAATCTACGGAGCCCGAGTTCAAGCCCCGTACGCTTAACTTGAGAAAACTTAGGAAAATAGTTGAAAAATAGACCAAAACCCGCCTCGGTCGTCCGAACGATACGCAAACATAGGCAATAGCACTGCGTAGGCAATAGACACGCGTTACAATGTATGGGACTCGATTCTGATCTACGATGCCCGAGTTCGATCCCCGTACGCCTAACTTGAGAAAACTTAGGAAAATAGTTGAAAAAGAGACCAAAACCCGCCTCGGTCGTCCAGTTAACACGCAAAGATAGGCAATAGCACCAAGATAGGCAATAGACACGAGTTATAACTTACGGGACTCGATTCTAATCTCTGGAGCCCGAGATCGAGCCCCGTCACGCCTAACTTGAGAAAACTTAGGAAAATAATCAAAAAGAGACCAAAATCGCCTCGGTCATCCTAATAACACGCAAACAAAGGCAATAGCAATAGCACAGAGTGATAGACATGCGTTACAACCGACGGGACTCAATTCCGATGCGAGCCCCGAGTTCGAGCCCCGTCGCCTAACTTGAGAAAACTTAGGAAAATAGTCAAAAAGAGACCAAAACCCGCCTCGGTCATCCAGTAGACACGTAAACATATGCAATAGCACCGCATAGGCAATATACACGTGATACAACTGACGGGACTCGATTCTGATCTACGGTGCCCGAGTTCGAGCCCCGTACGCCTAACTTGAGAAAACTTAGGAAAATAGTTGAAAAATAGACCTAAACCCGCCTCCGTTGTCCGAATGACACGCAAACACAGGCAATAGCACCGCATAGGCAATAGACATGCATTACAACTGATGGGACTCGATTCCGATCTACGGAGCCCGAGTTCGATCCCCGTACGCCTAACTTGAGAAAAACTTAGGAAAATAGTTGAAAAAGAGACCAAAACCCGCCTCGATCGTCCAGTTAACACGCAAAAATAGGCAATAGCACCAAGATAGGCAATAGATATGCGTTACAACTTACGGACTCAATTACGATCTACGATTGCGAGTTCGATCCCCCAGACGCCTAGCTTGAAAAAAAAACTTAGGAAAATAGTTGAAAAAGAGACCAAACCCACTTCTCGATCGTCCGGTTAACACGCAAAAGATAGGCAATAGCACCGCATAGGCAATAGATATGCGTTACAACTTACGGGACTCAATTACGATCTACGATTGCTCGAGTTCGAGCCCGTCGCGCTAACTTAAGAAAACTTAGGAAAATAGTCGAAAAAGAGACCAAAATCCGCGTCGGTCGTCTGAATAACACGCAAAAATAGGCAATAGCACCGCGTAGGAAATAGACATGGGTTACAACTAATGGGACTAAATTTCGATCTACGGAGCCCGAATTCGAGCCCCGTACGCCTAACTTGAGAAAACTTAGGAAAATAGTCGAAAAAGAGACCAAAACCGACCTCGATGCGTCCGGCTTAACACTTATAAATATAGGCAATAGAATCACATAGGCAATAGACACGTTACAAACCGACGGGACTCGATTCCGATCTCTGGAGCCCGAGGATTCGAACCCGTCGCGCTAACTTGAGAAAACTTAGGAAAATAGTTGAAAAAGAGACCAAAACTCGCCTCGATCGTCCGAACAACACACAAACACAAGAAATAGCACCGCATAGGCAATAGACACGTGTTACAACTGACGGGACTCGATTCTAATCTACGGAGCCCGAGTTCAAGCCCCGTACGCTTAACTTGAGAAAACTTAGGAAAATAGTTGAAAAATAGACCAAAACCCGCCTCGGTCGTTCGAACGACACGCAAACATAGGCAATAGCACTGCATAGGCAATAGACACGCGTTACAACGTATGGGACTCGATTTCGATATATGGAGCCCGAGTTCAAGCCCTGTACGCCTAACTTGAGAAAACTTAGGAAAATAGTCGAAAAAGAGACCAAAACCCGCCTCGATCGTCCGAACGACATGCAAACACAGGAAATAGCACCGCATAGGCAATATACATACGTTACAACTGACAAGACTCGATTGCGATCTACGGAGCCCGAGTTCGAGCCCCATACGCCTAACTTGAGAAAACTTAAGAAAATAGTTGAAAAATAAACCAAAACCTGCCTCGGTTGTCCGAATGACATACAAACATAGGAAATAGTACTGTGTAGGCAATAAACACACGTTACAACTGACGGGACTCGATTTCGATATATGGAGCCCGAGTTCAAGTCCCGTACGCCTAACTTGAGAAAACTTAGGAAAATAGTTGAAAAAGAGACCAAAACCCGCCTCGGTCATCAAGTTAACATGCAAACACAAGCAATAGCACCACATAGGCAATAGACACACGTTACAACTGACGCGACTCAATTCCGATCTACGGAGTCCGAGTACGAGCCACGTACGCCTAACTTGAGAAAACTTAGGAAAATAGTCGAAAAAGAGACCAAAACCCGCCTCAGTCATCCGAACGACAAGCAAACACAGGCAATAGCACCGCGTAGGTAAAAAACACGCGTTATAACTGACGAGAATCGATTTTGATATACGGAGCCCGAGTTCGAGCCCCGTACGCTTAACTTTAGAAAACTTAGGAAAATAGTCAAAAAAGAGACCAAAAAACACCTCGGTCGTTTGAACGACACGCAAACATAGGTAATAGCACCGCGTAGGCAATAGACACGCGTTACAACTGATGGGACTCAATTCCGATCTACGGAGCCCAAGTTCGAGCCCCGTACGCCTAACTTGAGAAAACTTAGGAAAATAGTTGAAAAAGAGACCAAAACCCGCCTCGGTCGTCTAGTTGACACGCAAACATAAGCAATAGCACCGTATAGGCAATAGACATGCATTACAACAGACGGGACACGATTCCAATCAACGGATCCCGAGTTTGAGCCTCGTACGCCTAACTTGAGAAAACTTTGGAAAATAGTCGAAAAAGAGACAAAAATCCGCCTCGGTCGTCTGAATAACACGCAAACATAGGCAATAGCACCGCGTAGGTAATAGACAAGTGTTACAACTAACGGGACTTGATTCCGATCTACAGAGCCCGAGTTCGAGCCCCGTACGCCGAACTTGAGAAAACTTAGGAAAATAGTTGAAAAAGAGACCAAAACCCACCTCGGTCATCCAGTTGACATGCAAACACATGCAATAGCACCGCATAGGCAATAGACACGCGATACAACTGATGGGACTCGATTCTGATCTACGAAGCCCGAGTTTGAGCCCCGTACGCCTAACTTGAGAAAACTTAGGAAAATAGTCAAAAAAAAGACCAAAACCCACCTCGGTCATACAGTTAACACGTAAACACAAGCAATAGCACCGCATATGCAATAGATACGCGTTACAACTAACGGGACTCGATTCCAATCTACGGAGCCCGAGTTCGAGCCCCGTACGCCTAACTTGAGAAAACTTAGGAAAATAGTCGAAAAAGAGATCAAAACCTGCCTCGGTCGTCCGAACGACATGTAAACATAGTAACTAATCCATGAACGGTCCAAATTGATTTACTTTAATCTGACGATCCATATTTAAAGCAAAATCTTTTAAATAAAATATAATATATTCTATTTTATATAAAAAGATTTTTACTATGCAAACAATATGCAGGCACTATGCAAACACTATGCATAATAAAATATAATATATTCTATTTATAGAATAACTTTAATAAAGTATTCTATTTTATATAAAAAGATGTTTCTGTTTTATTACGTTAATAATACAAATAAAAAAAAACTTCTAAATCAACAATAATTGAATCAAATAATGTGAGATACTATGCAACAACTATTGTTGCAATAATTGAACAAAACTGAGTGACTTCTCACATAAATATCAATAATCAATACCGTGTGTTACTATGCAACAACGCATATTACTGTACTTTTACTACCGAGTAGTTCAACAGTATCAACGGTAAAACTTCCGCCGTTATTTTCAATAAAATATTTTTGTTGTTTTCTCAATCCGACAATAATTCCGATGTGGGGTCCACCAATGATTGTGCCGTCGTACGAATATTTCCTATTTAAAACGAATATTCCTCGACCAATCGAATATAATATGACAACTTGCATACTTTGCAAAATTTATAAATATTACCCACAACTATAACATTATCTCAAATTCACACCATAATATAAAAAAAAATATTTCGAGAAAATTAATTCTTTATTCATAAAATCTGGGGTTTCACAATCTCCCCTCCTTATGGAATTATGCCCTCGTATATTCGTTATCTTCACGTGGGTCCTTAGAGTCTTTAACTCCATCTTCATCATTTTCAAGTTATACGAAATGAGTCTTTGCGTTAACAACATCGCACTTGTAAACGCATACGATCTTCTACTCAAAAAGTCAGCTACCACGTTCGCTCTTCTACGATGATATTGAATGGTACGATCGTAATCTTCAATAGCTTGAGTCAACGTCTTTGGCGCATTATACGTTCATTTTGGTTGAAGAAATATTTGAGGGTTTAAGAAATGGGTTTTGTACTGGTGTCAATACAAAATTCGATTTCACGCTCTGGGTAGGCTAAGAAGTCTTCAAGAATACGTCCAAGAGATTTATTAATGATATAAATATCATTCAAAATCATTACTCTCATCCAAGACTTGGATAAGACGTCATATTGATGCCAACTGTGACTTCTATCCCTTAACCTAGATAAAGACCTCACAATGATACCTATCGACTTGTCATCGCTATTCATTCACGACGTCGCCACAGAAGTCCGGCTTCGGTGCATTTCACACAAGGAAGTCAACAACGAAAGGACCGAGGTTCTTTACTTATGGCTTGATATGACAATGATTGACTTTAGTGGTTTGGTTGCTTGATTTTGCATAACTGGTTGGTTAGGAATATGAAAGCTAGCAACCTTACAAAAAGCTTGATGAGTAGTTAACCAATCGATCCCTAAAATCACATCATAAGCAAGTATTTTCAAAGAGATAAGATCGACAGGTAACGTGAAAGTGTCGATTTGAATCAACAAGATTTATAAACAATGGAAGTAACGAAGGTTTCTACTATCGAAGTTTCAACCAATAAGTCAAAGTCTAAGTCTAATTTCTCTGAAGTCAAATTTAAACGTTGAGCGCAAGCAAGAGAGATAAAAGAATGGGTAGAACCGGTATCTAATAAGGTATAGACTTCGCAAGAATTTATAATTAACTAACTCGTGCTAACTTCATTCGGGTCACTCGCTTTTTGAGAAGTCACGAAAGACTCTCTTCCTTAAACCACCGACTTTGTTTTGTCTGTATCCGCCTTTGGTGCCACCATCCCAGCTAGACTTGACTTCACTATACGATAAAATCGAGCTAAATGACCTTCTCTTCCGCAATTAAAACACGCTTTGGATTGTTGCGTACAGTTTGGACGGATGTGTCCCTCTTGTCCGCATTTGAAACATACGATCGATGGGCGTTCTTCTTCCTTTGAAACGGGTACTGGTGCCGACGTCTTCACATCATTGTTGAACCTTCTCTTCTTAAAATGTCCATTCTTATTATCTTGGCCATGATTACCACCGAAATGGTTACCATTCTTGGAATAATAATATTCCCCACGATGGTTATCGTTGTTCCGATGACCGTTGCCACCGTTATGATTATTATCGTGTTGTTGGTCGTTACCTTTTGGTTGTGCTGACTCATTATCACGCTCCAATAACTGAGCCCTATTCACAACATCTGAATATAAACAAAGTTTGTGAGAAATGAGGTATTGACGTATATCGGGTTTCAAACCTCGCAAAAAAATTCGCGTCATTCGCTCCTCATTATCGACCAAATGGGATGCAAACCGGGATAACTCTGCAAACTTAGCCTCGTACTGCGATACGGTCATATTGTTTTGCTCCAGCTTGATGAATTCTACCTCCTTCATGTGACGAATACTTTCAGGAAAGTACGTGTCGTTGAATAATTCTTGGAACTTCTCCCAAGACATCTTGAGTGCGTCAGGCTTGGTACGTTTTACAGATTTCCACTAATGATCTCCTTCTTCACGCAACATAAAGGTGGCGAATGGAACCTTTTGCTCCTCTGAGCATTCCAAGATATCAAATATCTTGGTAATCTGCTTTATCCATGTCTCTGCCTTAAGTGGTTCTGGCTTTCCCAAAAACTCCGGTGGTCCCAGCTCCTTGAACTGCTTAGCGGTGACCAACCGTGGGTTACCATTGTTTCCACCTGCATTATGGACAGGAGCTTCCTTCGACCGTTGTTGCATGAATTGCTCCTTAAATTGCTTAGCGGTGACCGTCCGAGAGTTATCAGTGTTTCTACCTGCATTTTGGACAGGAGCTGCCTTCGCCTGTTGTTGCATGAATTGTATAAAGCCTCTGACCATCCCATCATTCACCATTTCATCGGTGTTATTATTTTCATGAGGAGTATTGTCCTCTGGTTGCACATTATCCTGATTATTGATCTATGGAGACTCAACGGTCTCCTGTGCTCCATTGATAATCTCAACATTCTCGGATGCCATTTTCAAACACTGCCACAAAACAAGGGTTAATTAACATATCACATATTATCCCTATACTTTGACCGACCAATTAAATACCAAATAAAATTAGGTAAGTCATACTAGCGAAGGAATTCCCTGTCTCTCCCCTCCTAGTTCTTATCTCGCATCTTAGCTAGGGATCATATCCCTAAGCTTTGATACCAACTGTGACGCCCCCAAAATTTGGTATACATCACCCATCTTGGGTTGCCAGATACATGGTATAGAATTCAAATACAACTTACTAATACCACTGTCGTGTACAATATGACAAAACATAAACTGTGAGTTTGAATACAAATATTATCTACTAGAGATTATACAAACTAAAAAGGAGTCCTCATTACAATTCTTATCACACTATTTCACAGAATAGTGAGTACTACTAATGCTATCCTCTGGACCATCACTCCGTTCCCCAACTCGTCCCAGCTATATTCTCATTTCCTGAAGAGAACAGTGAAGAAAGGGTGAGCTCAACTAGCCCAGTAAGAAATATTATGACTAAGATAATGTAGAATAAATTATCATTAGCCTCCAACAATGTTAAACTAATAAAATACAATAGACATCAAGTTTAACTGCATCGGAACAAACAATCCATTAAAAGAGTCAAGTAGAGAATAAAATCTACTATCTTTTATGATTTAAAAAGTTTTTCATCACTTTTATCGCTGAGACTCAGCTCAATAAATAATCCACATCATTAAATCATCCCTGCACTACAGGCCAAGGATATTCTTTAGTATCACGACCACGAGTTATCCATGTACTACGGGCCAAAGATAATCGTGTTCTCATCAACGGTCCTGATCATGCCATAAAATAATTCATCTTTGCTCCCTTGGCCGAAGAGAATCCATAGCCATAATCATACCAAAAATTGTCCATCAATGCACTACAGGCCAATGAGGACTTTTAATTTTCACATCATTTGTAACATTACTACCATGATTATCTTGAATTATCCTCGGTCATAATCATACCAAGTCCATCTATGCACTACAGGCCACAGATGACTTTCAACATAACATAAACATGAGGATGATGACAATGATATAAGAATTCAATTAAACAAGTTCAAGAATTAATTTGTCTAGAAACCAATAACGTCCAAATTGTCAACATGATACTGCTTTGTAGAGTAAAATTCAAGAATGCTCGTAAGAATATTTCCACGAAAAGATCTTTGGATGAAGCGCAAATATCAAGGACATTCCACTAATTTCATGGAGTATAGAAGTCAAAATTTTAATCAACTGAGTATAATACCGAATGGAATAACAAAAGATATCACCATGCATGCGGTACTTCGCATAGACGATTATTTCAATAGAATAATAATAACGGAACCAGGTCAGGTGAAATTCACACCGATCAAGTGGGATGTTCCAAATGTAATAATAAATGCGAAATAATAAATGATGGAACCAGTCCCATAGATAAAGATGATGTGATATTCCGGCGTAATAATAAAGATGGAATAATAAAAATGGAACCAGTCCCATGTATAGCATGCATATGGGATATTTTGACGTAATAATAAAGATGTAATAATAGAAAAATGTCACCAAGTATAGGGTAGCCCGGCGTATCTGAGTTATTCCAACGAGTAACAATAAAGAAATGGAATAATGTAAGTTCTCTTCTTGAATACAAAAGAATAATACCCTTACCGTAAAATAATACTTGATATAAGAGTAGTGAAGTAGCGTAAAACTTTTCTTCTATCTCTCTATAGTCTCTCTCTATAGTTTCTCTCTAGAGTTCAGTGAATTCGTAAGAAAATAATGAAGGAATGAGCTTCTATTTATAGGAAAATGGAATGCATAGTAACTAATCCATGAACGGTCCAGATTGATTTACTTTAATCTGAAGGTTCATATTTAAAGCAAAATCTTTTAAATAAAATATAATATATTCTATTTTATATAAAAAGATTTTTACTATGCAAACACTATGCAGGCACTATGCAAACACTATGCATAATAAAATATAATATATTCTATTTATAGAATAACTTTAATAAAGTATTCTGCTTTTATATAAAAGATGTTTCGCTTTTATTACGTTAATAATAATGAATAAAATAAAACTTCTAAATCAAAGAATAATTGAATCAAATAATGTGAGATACTATGCGTGAACTATTGTAGTAATAATTGAACAAAACTAAGTGACTTCTCACATAAATATCAATAATCAATACCGTGTGCTACTATGCAACAATGCGACATCTTGTTTCTTTTACTACTTGAGTAGTTCAACAAAGATCAACGGTAAAACTTCACGCCGTTATTTTCAATAAAATATTTTTGTCGTTTTCTCAATCCGACAATAAATTCCGTTAATGGGTCCACCAATGATTGTCTTGTCGTCTTAAATATTTTCTATTTAAAATGAATATTCCCCGACCAATCGAATATAATATGACAACTTGCATACTTTGCAAAATTTATAAATATTACCCACAACTATAACATTATCTCAAATTCACACCATAATATAAAAAAAATTATTTCGAGAAAATTAATTCTTTATTCATAAAATTTGGGGTTTCACAACCAAACTTTCTTTGGTGCGGACTTGTATTCTAAAACTGAGAAGAACAACCCTATTATAGGGGATACACAATGTGTTTAGATGGTTGTGCACAATACATGGTATGAAGGGCTAATCCCCCTAAGTACACGAAGTCCCTACAGTATAACTGTTTAGGTTAAAGTTGAAAGATTACTTGTAACCATGGACATAGTTCACGGTTTTATGACCCTCAGATTCATTTCATATTTTGAATTTAGTTTTTGATTATTGTTGATAAAGAACTATTTAGTTTTGATGAGCCTATTCATTGACAGTTATTATTCTCTTATTGATTCATTACTATATCTTGTGGGCATTTGTTTTGCTCACTCTTGCATATATATACACTCAATATAGCTAAAGTTGAGAAGTTAGATGAACATAAGACTAGCAAAGGAAAGGAAAAAAATGTGCAAGTGACAAGGACTTGTAAATTAATTTATTGTCATGATGATAGACTTTATATTTAATGATGTTATGTAATTATTTTATTTCCTTACTTCATTGATGTTTAAGGTTAGACAACCTAGAAAGACTTTTTGATTAATGATGTAATCCTTTTTAAAGGGAGGATTTATGATTTAATTTTATTATATTTGGGTAGTAGATATGAAAGAATGGAAAGTGAACACCAAATCTTGTGGAAATGAAGTACCTGAATTTGGGGGTGTCACATAAGACATGGTATCAAGTCAAACAATTTTAGTCTGATTTTAGTTCGGTACTAATTCGACATCCCGATTGCCTAATCGGATTATTATCGAGTCTATTTTTAATTAAACTCTACTTACATGCTTCAATATCATTTTAGATTATTCAATTATCAGTCATAACATTTTTCAGTAGCTCATAATAATTTTGAGCTAATTATTATCATTTATAATGATTTTTCAATCAGTAATATCATTTTTAAATGATTTAAATACCAAATAAATCCATCATCATTAATATTTAATTAATTTCAAATATTAATGAAATACATGTAACAAATATTAAAAAGTTATTTATTATAACTCGTAGTATTGTTTAATACCTTAATATCACCTTTAAATGTTTTTAAAACATTTAAAATCATTCTTAAATAATCGCCATTAATATTAAAATATTAATGTATTTGATGTCAAAATATTGAAAGTTATATATTATAACTTAAAACATTTTTAAAACCTTTAAATCATTTTTAAAACATTAAAACCATTTTTACATAATTTATTTAATACAATTATTAAATAAATGTATTATCATTAATATTAAATTATTAATAAAATCCATACCAAAGTATTAAAAGTTATTCAATATAACTTAAATTTTTTTTTTTTTTTTCAATACTTTAATATCATTTTAAAATATTAAAATCAGTTTTAAGTAATTTATTTAATGTAATTATTAAATAAATTTAATACCATTATTATTTAAATAAATTAAAATATTAATAAAATATATCTCAAATTATTAAAAGTTAGTTTTTATAACTTAAAATAATTTTTAAAACTTAATTATGAATTTTTCATAATTATTTTCCATTTTTTCTAATTATTTTAATTAAATAAATAAATTTTCAATTAAACTATCGCTAAAGGCCTATCGCGACAAAAACTATCGCTATAGGTGTTCTTGAGCCTTGAAAAACATTCAAAGTCAGAGTTTTGGTACATACTTTGACCATCTGTAAATCCTTGTTCATAATGTTTCTGGGCATGAAAGTGCATTAGTTATGTAGTATTGATGTAATACTACAAGCAGAAACAAAGTTCAACGTCAAACTACAACATATCATGAAGATATAAGCCATCAAACTAGTTGTCAGAGTTGTTCTTGAGTTTCTGGGTTATCCAGAAACTCAGACAGTGATGAGGGTTCATTTTTGAGCCTTAATAACTTGGATTCTGGGCTTTGTTTGTGTGTTAAAGTGTCACACTTATGTAGTATACATGTCAAGGTAAAAACATAATACACTTAGGTAGCTTAACAACATCACAGAAGCAAGATCTGGCCTGGTCAAAGTACATGCCCGAAATTGTTCTTGAAGAATCTAGAAATTCCAGAAACACAAAATTTCAAGCTGGTCAACCCAATTTTAACCATTAATAACTTTGATCTTGGTCATTATCTAGGTGTTCTACTGTCATGGTTTAGTAGTTCGTATGTCAGAGTATAAAAGTTATACATTCTCATGGCTTAAAAACTTAACAACTGCAAGATCAAAGCCCTGCAAAAACTTGTCAGACAGTTTTTGGAAAATATGGGGTTTCCAGATTCCAGTTTCTGTGACTGGTCAACTATGTTTGACCATTAATAACTTGGAATCTAAACATGGTATGAACTTGATTTCACTTCTACTGTACTCCCCTTATGGCATACTATATCAATGATACACTTATAACCTCAACCAATTAACAGATTTAGATCTAGAGGCTCTGACATTTGACTGTCAGACCTCATTTTTAAGGTTCATGTCAAATGCCAAAATCCTTATTTTCATGCACTAAGATGTTATGGATCCATGACGTATCATCATTGATCACTAAATAACATCACATAACACATATTTAAACATCAAAACATATAAATTACAGAAATCTTAAGGATCTATCACAAATTAGGGTTTATACATTTATTGCTCAAATCTTTGATTTCTGCCCTTATGTTCTGATCATGGATAGCTAAGAAGTGTTCTTAGCTTAACTTATTGTAACGCCTGAGAAAATTGGATTTTTAAATGAATTAAAATTTTATTTTATTATGTGGATAATTTAATTTAATTGATTAATTATGCGAGTAAGCTATTTGAAGGTCGTTCTATGACCTAGAATGTTTGGATGTGGTTAGGATTTTGGCTATGTGCTAGAAATAATTATTTTGAATTTCCAAGATGAAAATAAAAGTTTTCCGAGAAATTTTCGTAAAAATACTATTCATTTATTTCTGCTCGAGAATTTAGTTTGAATTTCTGAGAAATGCGTAATGATAGAATACGAAGACGAGATGGAATATCCAATAATATTTCAGTTATGGCAAACGAAGTTTTTGCCTGCAGACTTAAAACCTAAGGGTTAGGAAAAGTGATTTTCGAGAAGGAAATGTAATGCGTATAATGATTAGGGTTATTTTGCGTGTGATATACGAGTATAATATGAAGAATATTACGACGTATAATACGAATATCGTATGAATACTAAACGAAGAGAATACGTGAGTTATACGTATAGAATATAATTAGTTCGTGATGGACATTGAGTTTAAGGACTTTGTAGAATCTAATTGGACTTGGATTATATCAAGCCCAAGTTAAGGCCCAATGTTAGTTTAAATCAAGCCCAATCCAAGGAACCGAACCGCGGATTGAACCGACGGGTCACCGAATGGGTAAAACCCATGGGGCAGCCCGTAGGGAGACCCATGGAGCATGTGGACAGCCACTTGGCCACCAAGTAAAGTGGTTACTTTGTGGCTAAGTTGTTGTGGAGGTGTGAATAGTAAGGAGGTCACCTAATGACCATTTTGCCCTCCATTTGGTTTGTCTATATAAGAAAGCTAGTCTTGGTCATTTGTTATTTTACAAACTTTGTCCAACATAATTTGAGAGAGAGAAAAAGCTAGAAACAAGTAATCAAGAGTTATTCAAAGCAAACCATACAAGTTTAGTCAAGAACGCGAAGAACTTAAAGGTAATATTTCATAAATGTTAGTCTTCGATCTTTTTCGATTTCTTTTCGTAGAGAATCGTAGATTGGTGGAGCATGTCTCTTCTAGGGTAATAAGGATGGCTAATAGTAGACTAAAATATTATAAGTCATGTATGGTTAGTAATCATAAACGTTTAAGTAAGTTATAATCAAGGAAAATCGTTCAGCATTAACTTAGTTGTTGATGGATAAATTAAAAACTATCATTGTTTGGGTATGTGCATATTGCTTGGTTAGGATGTAGATGATGAATCAATGGAGTTGTTCCATTTGATTTGACATATAGAACATGAGTAATGAAGTTATGGCGAATTTTACGAAATTAGACGTTAAACGTCAAAAAAGTAGAAATCTCGGATTGGTAGTCAAAAGTTGTCGTGTAACTTGGAAACTTTGGTTTTCGATGGCATCACGTGAGATAAGGTATTCAAGAGTCGTGGACTCAAGAATCGTTGAATTCTGACTTAGAACGAAGAAAACGAGCTATAAACGCTCACGAACGCTCAACACTTAATAATGAACTAATCGGCGAATTCATGTTAAAAGATTCGAAAATAAAATATTTTCTGATGATATCATAGTGCACATGATTTAGGGGCTAATGGCTTTTGAATGACCCAATTTGGATGTAAAACGAATAAGTTATGAGCCCGGGAAGTTCGTAGAAAAACCAAACTGTCAAAACCAACTGAGGCTCAGGGGAGTCGCCGAAGCGCCAACCCCAGTATTAAACGCCGTGCTGCAGCGCCGGGTAAAGGGGCATGAACTACTGGAGAGTGGCACCGCAGCGCCACTAATATATAAAAATCTCATGCTTGCAATTGTAGGCCGAGACCGTAGATACCGCTAATTGGCGCCACAAGTTATAATAGTGAGTATAAAATTTGTGTGCAGTGCCAGTTAGTAGTAGGTTGTGCAAGTTAGGTTTTGTAATCCCAATTGTTTGGGAATGAATAGTAGACCATTTATGTACTTCATATACATGTTAAGACCATTCCTATATCACATATATAGTGATGACCTTAGAAATTTATTGTTGTTTAACTAGTAATTAATCAAAGAATGTAAAGAGTAAGAAAGTAAATTATATTCAACATTGTTACTTCACCAATGATGGTCGAGTTTCGGTTAATAACGTAAGAACGTTAACAAGTCGTAATAAAGGATAGTAAGTCGAATTAACATTTATTAATGAAATAAATTCCTTTAAGTCATAGAAAGAGAGAAGTTGGTAATAACAATGTGAGTAGATTGTTTGGTAGCTAATTACAGTGTGCTATGTGAATATATCATGTAGATTCTGTAAAGACTAAGAACTGTTGAATATTATATTCGAAGATGCTTGAAGGCAAGTTTTCTTAACGCTTGTCTAACCTTCGTATTAGCCAAGTTTTCTGTGATTCATGTTTGAGATGCATGAATTATTTTACAAAAGGGACGATTCTAATTTTAACTTGGCTAGACTATTCTTAAGAGTTAGATTGATTTGTTTTCAAGTCTTTCGATATAGAACTATTAACGTTACCCTATGCCAAGTATTTTGTACGGATTCAAAGGTAAGTTTATATATGAACAAACTAATGTATTTTCATCGATTATTCGATGGGCACGTGAGGTTGCCAAAACTTAAACGTAAATACGTTTAACGGATGAGTGTTGATCAACATAGAGTACTATAGGATGATCACCTAGAAGTGCTTGTAAGAAATATCGGATGTACGGCCTTAGTGCCGGGATGTCCTTTTCATGTACGAAAACGAAAAGAGTATGTTCATGGTCTTTCGACCAGTTCATAATTTCTAAGCTATTATATATACTTTGAAATTGTTGTTATGAAATGAGAAGTGCTAGTCAATGTTTCATAGTACTTCATAGCTATTTGTTTAGTTATGGAAGATAATCATGTAATTCTCGACGTGGTATTTAAGTTATCCTTTGTTAGACTTACTGAGCTAGTTATGCTCACTTCTTGCTTGAATTATATGATTGCATTAGCTAAAGTAAATCAGAACCGAGGGTTCTAAGAAAGATAAAGGTAAGGCTAAGATGGATAGTTAGTTATCCTGTAATAGACTAGTATGTTTGTATGTAATATACTTATGAACAACGAATAATGTATTCAGTTTATGAACTTGGTAAATAATTTATTATGAATGTAATAAGAATGTACTTAATATGTGAGACCCCAGATTTTATGAATAAATAATTTTCTCGAAATATTTTTTTGTATATTATGGTGTGGATTTGAGATAATGTTATAGTTGTGGGTAATATTTATAAATTTTGAAAATTAAGCAAGTTGTTGTATAATATTCGATTGGTCGGAGAATATTCTTTTTATCGGGAATATCTCATTTACTTCGCACAATCATTGGATGACCCCACAAATAAATTATTGTCGGATTGAGAAAACGACAAAAATATTTTGATGAAAATAACTACGAAAGTTTTACCATTAAAACTGCTGAACTACTCTAAGTAGTAAAGTAAAGTAAGAATACGCGCGTGGTTGCATAAGAGCACACCAATATTGATTATTGATGCTTATGTGATAAGTCACCGCTTTTGTTTTATTAGTATTATTAATGTAATAAAATAGAAAATCTTTTTATATAAAATGTAATACTTTTATAAAGTTATTCGTTTTATTAGACTATAAATAGAATATATTATATTCTATTATGCATAGTATTTTGCATAGTAAAATCTTTTTATATAAAACATAATACTTTTATAAAGTTATTTGTTTTATTAGACTATAAATAGAATATATTATATTTTATTATGTATAGTTGCATAGTGCCTGCATAGTGTTGCATAGTTCCTGCATAGTGTTTTGCATAGTAAAATCTTTTTATATAAAACAGAATACTTTTATAAAGTTATTCATTTTATTAGATTATAAATAGAATATATTATATTTTATTTAAAAGATTTTGCTTTAAATATGGACCGTCCGATTAAAAGTAAATCAATCTGGACCGTTCATGAATTAGTTACTATGTAGTCCATTCTTCTATAAATAGAAGCTCATTTCTTCATTATTTCTTACGAATTCACTGAAACTTTAGATAGAGAAACTATAGAGAGAGTTCTTCTTCTATAATCTTGAGCGTATTTCTTTAAATTTTAAGAAAGCTTTGAGCGTAGTGCAAGTTTTCTTCGAGTATATCCTCGTCCTACCAGTCGGAATACTCTTCTTTTAAAGGTAAGGGATATTATTTGTTGTACTCGTAAGAGGTATTCTTTCTTTCTTATTCGTGAAGAGAGCTTCTATTATTCCATTTTTTATTATTCCGTTGGAATAACCTGTATACGCGGGATACCCTATACTTGGTGAAATTCTTCTATTATTCCATTCTTTATCATTATGTTGGAATAACCTGTTTATGCGAAGTACCGCATACATAGTGAAATTCTTCAGTTATTCCATTCTTTATTATTCATTGGAATATCATGCTTGTCACGTATTACGCTTTGACCGGGTTCCATTATTTATTATTCTGCTGGAATATCCTATGCGTAAGTGCTTACGCATGACCGTTCCGTTATTTATTATTTTGTTAGAACATCCCGTCATGCGTTTACGCATGACCGTTCCATTATTTATTATTCTGCTTGGAATATCCTCGTCTCGTAAGGCTTACGCATGACCGTTCCGTTATTTATTATTCTCGCTGGAATAACCTATCTCGTGTAGGCCTATCGCATGCCCGGTGATTTCTTTTGTTATTCCATTCTTTATTATACTCAATTGGTTAAAGTTTTGACTTCTATACTCCATGAAATTAGTGGAATATCCTTGATATTTGCGCTTCATCCAAAGATTCTTCATGGAAATATATTCTTCCGAGCATTCTTGAATTTTACTCCACAAAGCAATCATGTTGACAATTTGGACGTTATTAGTTCCTGGATAAATTAATTCTTGAACTTGTTTTATTGAATTCTTATGTCATTGTCATCATCCTCGTGTTTATATTATGTTGAAAGTCATCTGTGGCCTGTAGTGCATAGATGGACTTGGTATGATTATGACAAGGGATTATTCGGTATATTCATGACCGTAATGTTACAAATGATGTGGAAAAAGTCCTCATTGGCCCGTAATGCATTGATGGACAGTTTTTGGTATGATTATGGCTATGGATTCTTCTCGCCAAGGGTACAAAGATGAATTATTTTATGGCATGATCAGACCGCTGATGAAAACACGATTATCTTTGGCCCGTAGTGCATGGATAATTCATGGTCGTGATACTAAAGAATATCCTCGGCCCAGAGTGCGGTGGGATGATTTGATGATGTGGATTATTTATTGAGTCGAGTCTCAAATGATAAAAGTGATGAAAAACCTTTTAAATCATAGAAGATAGTAGATTTTATTCTCTACTGACTCTTCTAATAGATTGGCTTGTTCTACCGCAGCTTAAACTTGATGTTTGTTATATTTTATCGCTTAACACCGTTGAAGGCTAATGATAATTTATTATGCATTATCTTAGTCATAAAATTTCTTACTGGGCTAGTTGAGCTCACCCTTTTGCTTTCATTGTTTTTTTCTGGAAATAAGAACGTAGCAGGGATTAGTCGGGGAATAGAGTGATGGTCCTAGATGATGCATTAGTAGTCCTCACTATTCTATGAAATAGTGTGATAATAAATGTAATGAGGACCCCATTGAGTTTGTATATTTGTCTAGATGACAATATTTTTGTATTAAAACTCACAAGATATGTTTAGTCGTATTTTACACGAATCGTTGTATAATTAAGTTGTATTTGAATTTTGTACCATGTATTTGGCGCACTCAAGATGGGTGATGTATACCTAATTTTGGGGGCGCACATTTGGTATCAAAGCTTAGGATACGATCCCTAGCTAAGATGTGAGAATAGAACTAGGAGGGGAGAGACGGGAAATTCTTCGCTAGTATGACCTACCTAAGTTTATTTGGTATTTAATTGGTCTCACGTAATATAGGGATAATATATTACATGTCAATTAACCTTTGTTTTGTGGAAAGTTCTGAAAATGACATCCGAGAATGTTGAGAATAACAATGGAGCACAAGAGACCGCTGATTCTCCACAGATCAATAATCGTGACAATGTGCAACAGATGGCGATAATCCTCCTCAGTAAACAACAACATCGATCAATCGACGAACGATGGTACGCTTAGGAGCTTTTTAGAATTTATGCAACATCAAAGTAAGGCGGCCCCTGCTCATAATGCAGAGGAAACAATGGCAACCTCCACCGCTGGTCACCGCTAAGCAATTCAAGGAGCCGACCACCAAAGTTTTTGGGAAAGCCGTAACCACTTAAGGCGAGAGACGTGGTTAAAGCAGATCACCAAGATATTTGATGTCTTGGGATGCTCCGAGGAGCAAAAGGTTCCTTTTGCCACCTTTATGTTATGTGAAGAGGCGATCACCGGGTGGGAATCAGAAACGCACTCCAAACTGGCGCGACTCAAGATGTCTTGGGAGAAGTTCCAAGAGTTGTTCAATGACAAGTACTTTCCCAAAGCATTCGTCACATGAAGGAGGTGGAATTTATCAAGTTGAGCAAAATAACATGACCGTGTCG
Organism: Panax ginseng; assembly: GCA_020205605.1. Lineage (NCBI taxonomy): Eukaryota > Viridiplantae > Streptophyta > Magnoliopsida > Apiales > Araliaceae > Panax > Panax ginseng. The sequence goes on from CM035141.1 coordinate 48,829,448, forward strand.
CAAAGACGGGCCAAGTTTGCCGAAGTTGTCCCGATTTGCATCCCACTTGGTTGATAATGAAGAGAGAATGACGCGGATGTTTTAAGAGGTTTGAAGCTAGAGATACGTCAATATCTTATTTCTCATAAACTGTGTTTGTATTCAGATTTTGTAAATAGGGCTCAGTTAGTGGAGCGCGATAATGAGTCAACGCAACCAAAAGAGAGCAGCTGGCAAAATGATAATACCGGTGATAACAGTCATCAAAGCGGTGACAATAAGCATGGAGGGAATCAACATGCCAGAAATGGTAACCACTTCGGTGGTAATCATGGTCAAAACAATAAGAATGGATATTTCAAGAAGAGAAGGTTCAACAATGACGTGAAGACGTCGACACCAGCACCTGTTTCAAAGGAAGAAGAATGACCACCGATCGTATGTTTCAAATGCGACAGAGGAGGGACATCCGTCTCAAACCGCATACGCAAAGAATCCAAAACGTGTTTTAATTACGGAAGAGAAGGTCACCTAGCTCGATTTTGTCGTATGGTGAAGTCAAGTCCAAATTGGGATAGTGATGCCAAAGGATGTCCCATATAAGCTAAAGCCGAGTTTTAAGAGAGAGCATTTTTTTTCGTGATAAGGAACCCAAATAAAATTATCACGGTATGTTAGTCATAAACTCTTGTGAAGTCTATACCGTGTTAGATACCGGTTCTACTTACTCTTTTATTTCACCTAGTTGTGTTTAATGTTTGAAGTTAACTCCGGAGAAGTTAGACTTTGATATATCTGTTTAAACTCAGTTGGGAGAAACCTTCGTTACCTCCATTATTTATAAATCTTGTTCAAATCAACACTTTCACGTTACGTGTCGATCTTGTCTCTTTGAAAATACTTACCTTTGATGCTATTTTAGGAATCGATTGGTTAACTACTCATCATGCTTTTCGTAAGGTTGTTAGCTTTCATATTCCTAACCAACCTGTTATGCGAATTCAAGTAACCAAACCACTAAAGTCAATCATTGTCATATCAAGCCATAAGTAAAGAGCCCCGATCCTTTCGTTGTTGACTTCCTTGTGTGCAATGCACCGAAGCCAGACTTTCCGTAGGAGACGTTGTGAATGATGATGGCAAGTTTATAGGTATCAATGTGACGTGTTATCCAAGTCTTGGATGAGAGTCACAATTTTGAATGATATTTCTATTTTTTAATAAATTTCCTGACGTATTCTTGAAGACTTCTTAGCCTACCCTAGAGCGTGAAATCGAATTTTGTATTGACCCCAAAGACAAAACCCATTTCTAAAACCCTCAAATATTTCTTTACTTAAACGAACGTAATACGCGCCAAAAAGACGTTGGCTCGAGTCTGTTGAAGATTACGATCGTATCATGCAATATCATCGTGGAAGTGCGAACGTGGTAGCCGATGCGTTGAGTAGAAGATCATATGCGCTACAAGTGTGAATATACGAACCCACGTGAAGATAACGAATATACGAGTAGAATCGACTTTAATCGATAAAGTTAAAGCCGCCAAGCTACACACCGAGAGCTAATGAATGTGAAGAAAGAAGGTTCAAGAGGGCGTTATTCTAGAAGCAAGAATCGACGAAGAGAGAAATCTCAACCCTCGATTTAATCGCCCATTTGAAATCCTCGATGAAGTAGGAACTGTGGGCCTATAGACTCGCTTTTACCGCCAAGTATGTCGTGTTCGTAACGCTTTTTTTTAAATATCGATGTTACGTAAATATGTGGATGACCCAACCACATTATTAAATTAGAACTAAACGAGATAGCGTAAGATTTAACGATGAGGAGATACGTGTTAAAATCTTGGATAAGAATGATCGTATTCAACACTCAAAGGTTATACCTCAAGAATTAGAATCAAATGAAGTCAAGGTATCCTCACCTCTTCTAAGATACCAGTATCGTATTTAAAATTTCGAGGGCAAAATTTCATAAGGAGGGAGATTGTGAGACCCTATTTTATGAATAAATATTTAATTTTCTCAAATATTTTTTTGTATATTATGGTGTGGATTTGAGATAATGTTATAGTTGTGGGTAGTATTTATAAATTTTGAAAAGTATGCAAGTTGTTGTATAATATTCGATTGGTCTGGGAATATTCTTTTTGTCGGGAATAATATCCGTATTTACGATACAATCATCGGTGGAACTCACAATGTAATTATTGTTTGGATTGAGAAAACGACAAAAATATTTTCATGAAAATAATGGCGGAAGTTTTACCGTTAAAACCGCTGAACTACTCTATGGTAAAAGTACAAGTCTAATGCGTGGTTGCATAAGTAGCACACTACAGATTGATTATTTATGCTTACGTGATAAGTCACTCAGCTTTTGTTTTATTAGTATTATTAATGTAATAAAAAGAAAATCTTTTATATAAAAAATAATACTTTTTTATAAAGTTATTCGTTTTATTAGACTATAAATAGAATATATTATATTCTATTATGCATACTATTTTGCATAGTAAAATCTTTTTATATAAAATGTAATACTTTTATAAAGTTATTTATTTTATTAGACTATAAATAAAATATATTATATTTTATTATGCATAGTGTTGCATAGTGCTCAGATAGTGTTGTTTAGTGTTTTTTGCATAGTAAAATCTTTTTATATAAAATGTAATACTTTTATAAAGTTATTAGTTTTATTAGATTATAAATAGAATATATTATATTTTATTTAAAAGATTTTGCTTTTAAATATGGACCATCCGATTAAAAAGTAAATCAATTTGGACCGCTCATGAATTAGTTACTATATAAGTCCATTCTTCTATAAATATAAGCTCATTCCTTCATTATTTCTTACTTAATTCATTGAAACTCTAGATAGAGAAACTATAGAGAGAGTTCTTCTTCTATAATCTTGAGCATATTTCTTTAGAGTTTAAGAAAGCTTTGAGCGTAGTGCAAGTTTTCTTCGAGTATATCCTCGCCTCTACCAAATTTTATACTCTTCTTTCAAAGGTAAGGGATATTATTTGTTGTACTCGTAAGGGGTATTCTTTCTTTCTTATTCGTGAAGAGAAACATTATTCCATTTTTTATTATTCTGTTGAATAACTCAGATACGCTGGATACCTATATACTTGTGAAATTCTTTTCATATTCCATTCTTTATCATTATGTTGAATAACTCTTGCTTATAAGTAATCGCATACATGGTGAAATTCTTTTGTTATTCCATTCTTTATTATTCATTTGAATATCCCGCTTGCATGTGCATTATTACGCTTGACCGTTTCCATTATTTATTATTCTGTTGGAATATCTTGTCTGTGCCGTTTTTGCATGACCTGGTTCCGTTATTTATTATTCGATGGAACATCCTCGTCTGCGTGCGTTTACGCATGACCGTTCCATTATTTATTATTCTGCTGGAATATCATGCGCGTCGCTTACGCATGACCGTTCCGTTATTTATTATTCTTTTGAATAACCTTTATCAGGCGGTCTATCGCATGCCCGGTGATTTCTTTTGTTATTTCATTCTTTATTATACTCAATTGGTTAAAGTTTTGACTTCTATACTCCATGAAATTAGTTGAATATCCTTGATATTTGTGCTTCATCCAAAGATCTTTTCATGGAAATATTCTTCTGAGCATTCTTGAATTTTACTCCACAAAGCAAGTATCATGTTGACAATTTGGACGTTATTGGTTCCTGGATAAATTAATTCTTGAACTTGTTTTATTGAATTATTATGTCATTGTCATCATCCTCATGTTTATATTATATTGAAAGTCATCTGTGGCCTGTAGTGCATAGATGGACTTGGTATGATTATGACAAGGATTATTCTAGATAATCATGACCGTAATGTTACAAATGATGTGGAAAAAGTCCTCATTGGCCCGTAATGCATTGATGGACAGTTTTTGGTATGATTATGGCTATGGATTCTCTTCGGCCAAGGGTGCAAAGATATATTGTTTTATGGCATGATCAGGAGCGTTGATGAAAATACGATTATCTTTGGCCCAGTAGTGCATGGATAATTCATGGTCGTGATACTAAAGAATATCCTCGGCCCAGTGAGTGCGTGGATGATTTGATGATGTGGATTATTTATTGAAGTCGAGTCTCAAATGATAAAAGTGATGAAAACCTTTTAAATCATAGAAGATAGTAGATTTTATTCTCTACTTGACTCTTCTAATGGATCGCTTGTTCACCGCAGCTTAAACTTGATGTTTGTTATATTTTATCGCTTTAACATCGTTGAAGGCTAATGATAATTTATTCTCGCATTATCTTAGTCATAATATTTTTTACTGGGCTAGTTGAGCTCACCCTTTTGCTTTCATTGTTCTCTTCAGGAAATAAGAACGTACCAGGGACTAGTCGGGGAACAGAGTGATAGTCCTAGATGGTGCATTAGTAGTCCCCACTATTCTGTGAAATAATGTGATAATAAATGTAATGAGGACCCCATTGAGTTTGTATATTGTCTAGATGACAATATTTGTATTAAAACTTACAGCATATGTTTAGTCGTATTTTACATGACTGTTGTATAATTAAGTTGTATTTGAATTTTGTACCATGTATTTGGCGACTCAAGATGGGTGATGTATACCTAATTTTGGGGGCGTCACATAATACACTCAATGTGTTGTTGTTTTAATGGAATGATTGTATGATTATGAGTACCGTGTAGCCCCATCTGTCGGGTTGGAAGATACCCGAATTTGGGGGAGTCACATGTTGGTATCAAAGCATTAGGTTATAAAACTTAAGGGGAGAAGAACCTTAGGCTAATAACCTCGTTAAGGAAGGAAAATTCCAAAGGAAGTAAACTCGAGTCGAATACGTTAATAAGGTATTAAGGAAACTCAGTACCGAAAGATTTAAAAGATGGAAATTAACCCTAAATAAAGTAAATGTGATTTGTGCTTATATTATTATGTATTATGTACTAATCAATGTGTTATATGTTATTGTAGATGTCGATCGATAGCTTGATGTATAGAGATATACACGTGGTGAGCGAAGAGTCTGTGAACAGAGTAGAGCCTGTACCTATGCCAGTGGTGGAGGTACCATTAGTGATTCTAGAAGAGTTGGAGCCAGAGGAGTACTTTTCTGAGGATGACTACTCTGAGGGAGTTATGGGATTGACATGATACCTTGATATGATGATCGATGTGGAGGAAGATATGGAGGTAATATCGGTTAATACGGTGGTACCTGCACTGGAGCCAACACCTCCAGATACAATGAGAGAATTGTATCTAGCGACGCTTGACCGTAATGTGCAACTGCGCACTATTGTGCAGAACAAAAATGAAGACATTAGTGTTCTTTATGAAGCGAAGGAGTGTGAAGAAGCAGATTTTGAGTCAGAGCATGACGAAAAGGTGCTTATGACAGATAAGGCTAGGGTCTATAAGAATGAGGCTATAGAGCTTCGTAAGAAACTGGTTGAGAAAGACCAGAAGATAACACATATGTCCTACATCCATAACATTGCTCATGAGGATTTCAAGCTAAAAATTACTTGTTATTCCATTGAGTCGGGGAAGACTTGACATACTATTAGTCGCGATATTGTTTTGATTCTAGCGAATCAGAATCATGAGAATGATGTGAGGCAGTGTTAGTAGATAGGTCGATCTTTTTGAATATTTGTAGTGACATAAAACCCTCTTTTGTAAAATTAAAGGGTAGTCTTTTTGTAAATACCAATTTTTGTAGAAGTCAATCGTGGGATAGTAATGTAATAGCTTTTGGCTATGGAATCAAGTTGTAAATAGTTTTGAACTATGAAGAAGTATGTCAGGAATAAGCATGTGAATGCAATTCCTATTTATATATGATTTGATTATGATATATATGAATGAATATGAAAGTATGCTTCCATTAAGAAAAGCTGTAAAGTCCTTTGATAGATGATAGAAGTATATGTACAAGGACTTAGAATGAATTGATCAAATATGTTAGGTTAATCCTACATAAGCGAAGCAGCTTTGTAAAGTCCTTAAAAAGAAATGATGTACAAGGACTATAAATATAGAAAGATCAAGCTTGTTAGGTTGATCTTATGATGTAATAGATAGGCTAGTCTGATCGTCGAGCACTGCATCAGAAGTCATAGTCTGCCAGGTGAGTCAAGGATAACTCGAGAGCTATCGAGGCAGAATAGGAGTATGCAAGATAGTAGATCTCGAAGTTCGTAGACTGCCAGGGGAAAAGAAGAAGGATAGTAGTGCATCGAGTAGAGCTTCCTCGGGATCGTAGTGTGATGAGGAAGTCATGTTCAGAATCGTAGAGATAGCCTGCCTATGAGCCGACCAGTCATCTGCCAAAGCCAAGACAGAAACGTAGACTACACTCAGAGTCGTAGAGTCTACAGATGCCAAAGCCAAGTCAAGGAAAGTAGATCACACTCTGAGTTCGTAGAGTCTATTGATTACATGCAGAGATCGTAGTCAAGCAAGATCAAATGAAGACAACAGGCACAAGGCAGAAATCGTAGTGTAAAGATCTGATATCAGGATCGTAGTGTCTGCACAAGCCGAAGATGAATCGTAGAGTGCAGAACTACGATCTAAGAAGAAGTGCTCACAATGCCAAGGATGAATTGTAGAGCATATACGGTTCTCAACAAATGAGCACTCCCAGAATATCCAAAGAAACGAAGCCTCTGGTTAAAGCTGCAAGCTACATCCAAGGAAACCAGATAGCACTCAACGAATGGCATGCAGGCTAACAGAAGATCTCAGCACCAACCCAATCAGCATTAAGATGTAGGTGTAAGGCCATTCGTGATGAAGTCTTCCATGAGGAGATCCAAAGAAGACTTCAGAAGCTGACTAAGGAAAGTCAGCTTATGCAGTAGCTATCAAGTGAACAGAAGACAACGATCTTGGAAGGAACCAATATCATAGTGTTTGCCAAACAGAGAAGGAACTGATGGAAGGTGAACCGAGATACAACCCAGCTTCTGAAGAGCAAGGCTAAAGTGATTAAGTGCAGGGTCAGTTCATTGATGATAAGTGAGCGGAAGATCACAAGGAGAAAGCAAGCTGGACGCGCCACAAATCTGAAGTGTCTTGATATTCAGAAGGGGACCAGAGCAAGGAATTAGGCCATCAGTATCTGAGAACAGTCGAAGAAAATAGAAGTATTGAAGCACTGCACAATACAATGAAGAGTTGTTCTACAGTAAAGATCCAAGCAACACTCTTCAGGATCGTAGTGTTAACTCTACTAGTCAACGAGCAACACTCAACAAGACACTACGATCAGGTCATTGAAGACGTGCATCAGAATCGTAGAGTCCAAATAACTGAAGACTGAAGCATTGGCAAAGGTTCAATCTGAAGGGTAATATTCGGACAAGTGCCTATTGAGAGCATCGATGCAATAGCACAACCTCTGATCGAGGAATCAGAAAGAGGTAATAAAGTCTTCGACCTGCCCAAGACATTAAAGTGATACATCTGACAGGGTAGGTGAAATAGTAAACTGCAGCGTCAGAAAAAGTATGACAAGTCACATCAAGCAGTCTACCTCAAGCAACTTGAGATCTGTGAAGATATTTGAATATCCTTTAACAGTTACTTTCCAACGAAAGGATTGGGAAGAAGTATAAATGAGAAAGAGCTTCAAAGATCAAAGGTTGCTGGAGTTGTCGAGTTTGGAGAGAAGGTGGACTGATCTAAACCATGTGATAGTGAGTTCGAAGGCTCACTCTACGATCCACCAAGAACACTCAGAAGTCAGATCAAGAAAGAAGTAAAAGTGTGAGTTATACTATGTAGAAGTGAGAGTTTTACTACATGAAGAGTGTTCTGAACTGCCGAGAGAAAGGAGAGCATCACGCCATCTGGATGTCCATAATGGGAAGGCTCTAAGTATAATAGAGAAGAGACTACAGTCATCTTAGCAAGTCCATCATGAGAAGGCATCAATTACTAAGAAGGGAGATCACAAAAGCCATCCTGGTGTCAAGCATGAGAAAGCTTCTAAGTACCTAACAGAAGAGCTTACAGTCATCTTAGAAGCCTCTCATGTGCAGCCATCAAGTACCAAGGAGAATGATTTTCAAGGAAGTTCATCAAGGGGTCATCCGGAGTAGTTGAGCAACCTAAGAAGCTGAGCATCATGCAACACTCAACTGCTCTTCAAGGATGATCAAACAAAGCTGCTAAGGATAGAAGATGTTCAGAGCATGAAGACATCTTAGCAGCTCAGCACCAACTCCAACAACAATAAACAAACAAATCAACAAAGCCAGGGCCTGAGGGGTCCTTGTCTAGAGGGACTAAACAAAGCAGGGCCAAAGGGTCCTTGTCCAAAGGGACTAAACAAAGCAGGGCCAAAGGGTCCTTGTCCGGAGGGACTAAACGAAGTTCCAAGCCTGCTGGGCTTGAAGAGTTCCTAGGGAACTAGAGAAGTTCCAAGGCTGCTGGCCTTGAAGAGTTCTTAGTGAACTGAAGTCCCAAGGCTGCTGGCCTTGAAGGAATCTTTGTGATTGTGGTAACGCCCTTCCTTAGTGGAAATCTCGCTAGTTGAAAGCAGAAGAGTGGATTAGGAGCTTGAGTCTCTGAACCACTTAAAACCCCTTGTGTCTTTTACATTATGTCATTTACATTATGTACTATAACTGCTATAACTGCTATGTATGTTTTAACTGCTTACAACTAAACTTACTCTACAAATAATGTATGTATGATTATAGATATATCAATAAAGGGGATCTTTTACTTATTCCGCTGTGCTTCAAAAGATTCTTATGTTTGTCATATGTCAATTATGAACAAAATAATATAAACCAGAAAAGTCTTTGAAAGAAAAAGGATCTATTCAACCCCCCCTTCTAGATCTATTGTGCCCTCTGGGAACTAACAAAGCATATTAATATAATGATGTTTTTATTTAATGTGCCTTGTTGTGGTATGAGTTATTATTTTGGAAGGATAACTAAGTAAGTAAATAGATAATAATGAAACTTTGTTTATTTAATCAGAATAATGCCGCCAAGAAGAAGACAACGTAATTAAGAAGCAGAATCCCATAACGATAATCAAGGGGGTCAGAATAACCCCATACAAGAGTTCGTTAATTTATTAACGGCTGCATTTAACCAAACCGGGGATAGAGCACCCGCGAGACCTAGGGTAGACAGAACGACTACCTTTAAAGAGTTTAAAAGTGTTGGTTTTGCCGGAGTTCAAGGGAACGACGAACCCAATAAACGCCTAGACATGGGTGAACGATATAGAAAAGGCGTTTGTTATTACAAACGTAGCTGAGGCGCAAAAGACTTCTTTTGCGACTTACATGATGAAAGGGGAAGCAAAATTTTGGTGGGAGGCTCACTAGGGTGGGGCTAGAACTGATGCGGTTACGTGGGAACAGTTCAAGAAGGTATTCTTCGAGAACAACTTTCCTATTAGCATGCAGTGGAGGATGGAGATTAAGTTCCTAGAACTTAAGCAAGGGGAAATGATGGTTCCCCAGTACGTGGCCAAATTCAATGAATTGGAAAGGTTTGCTCCACACCAAGTGGACACTGAAGAGAGGAAGGCTCATAGGTTTGAGCAGGGCCTAAAACCTTGGCTTTATAATAGGATTTCGGTGTTCAATAGTGTTTCCTGTGGGACCATTCTAGAAAAAGAGATTATAGTAGATGGTTGTAGTGAGGCATTGAACCAATACCACAAAGAGAGAAAGAATAAGAGCAAGGGAGAGGGAGGAACCAAGGCAGATGGAGCCAGTGGTAGTGGCAGTATGCCAAAAAGGAAGAGTTTTAACTCCGGGAATACTGGGGTGAAATAAGGGGATCCTAAATATAGGATGGAGGCATGCAAGACATGCGGAAAGACTCATCTAGGAGTCTGTCTGAAGGGAAAATCAGTTTGTTATAACTGTGGGCAGGAAGGACATATATCACTTAACTGTCATAAACCTAAGAAAAACCATGGTTGTTTTGTTTGTGGGTCGATGGACCACATGGCAAGAAATTCCCAAAGAAAGGGTCAGAGGGTAGTAAGGGTTCTGGTAGTGGTAAGTTAGCCATTACTGGACCAACACCATCGTCAAGTAGACCCACAGCCCGTACATTTAATATGACTATCCAAGATGCGGTTGCATCGGCAGATGTAGTAGCAAGTATCATTCTAGTCAATGAAATAAATGCTTATGTGTTATTTGACTCGGGTGATACTTGTTCTTTTATAGCATGTGGATTTAATCTCTGAAAAGCTAGAAATACCTTTAGATGTTAAGGTAACAAACAAAGAGATAATTCCCATTGAACATATTCATAGGAATTGTTGCGTATATATTAGAGGTAATAAATTTTCGGTAGATTTAGTACCGAAAAGGTTGAAAGAATTCGATGTAATTCTTGGTATGGATTGGTTGATTAACCATAAGGCTATAATAGATTGCCATAGGAAAAGTGTGAACCTTTGGCTTTTTAAGAAAACCAAGGTAGTGTTCTTTGGTAGTAAATCATTGAGACACTCTTGTTGTCAACCATGACACAAGCTAGGAAGATGTTGAAAAAGGGGTGTAAGGGTTACCTATGCCATGTTATGGATACCCAAAGAGTGGGAGCATCATTGGAACATATACCTATAGTTCAAGAGTTCGCGAATGTATTTCTGGAGGAATTGCTGGGTTTTTCGCCGGATAGGGAGGTCGAGTTTGTGATTGATTTGTTACCGGGTATGACACCAGTTTCAAGGGCACCATATAGGATGGCGCCAGTAGAGATGAAGGAGTTAATGGTTCAACTGTAGGAACTATTAGATAGGAAATACATTCAACCGAGTGTGTCTCCGTGGGGAGCACCGGTATTATTTGTAAAGAAGAAGGATGGGTCGTTATGACTTTGTATTGACTATCGAGAGTTGAACAAGTTAACGATTAAGAATAAATACCCACTACCCAGGATTGATGATCTATTTGATCAGTTGAAAGGGGAAAAGTATTTTTCTAAAATAGATTTGCGTACGGAGTATCATTGGTTAAAAGTAAGGAAGGAGGATGTACCTAAGATGCCGTTCAGAACTCGTTAGTTATTATGAGTTTCTGGTTATGTCATTTGGGTTGACGAATGCGCCAACCGCATTCATGGATATGATGAACGGAGTGTTCAAACAGTATTTGGACAAGTTCGTTGTGATGTTCATTGATGATATTCTAGTCTATTCTAAGACACTAGACGATCATGCTGAACATTTAAGGATAGTGTTGGAAACACTAAGGAAGGAGAAGTTGTATGCGAAATTCACTTAGTGTGAATTTTGGCTAGAACGAGTGCAATTTTTAGGACATGTTATTGATAAAGATGGCATTTCTGTGGATCCAGCGAAGCTAGAAGCAGTGAATGAGTGGGAGCTACCGACAACACTAACCGAGGTTTGGAGTTTTCTTGGGATAGCGGGATACTATAGAAGGTTCATCCAGGACTTTTCTTGAATAGCTACTCCGCTAACGAATTTGACGAGGAAGTCAGTAAAGTATGTGTTGACGGAAAAGTGTGAGAATAGTTTTCAGGAACTAAAAAAGAGGTTAAGTGAGGCACCTGTATTGTCTTTTCCAGATGATACGGGAAATTTCGTAGTGTATAGTGATGTTTCGCATAGAGGACTAGGTTGCGTGCTCATGCAGCATGACAAGGTCATTGTGTATGCATCACGTCAGTTGAAGGATTATGAGAAGGCTTATCCTACTCATGACTTAGAATTGGCAGCTGTAGTTTTTGCCATAAAAATATGGAGACATTATTTATACGGGGAGAAGTATGAGAAATACACGGACCATCAAAGTCTGAAATATATCTTCACACAGAAAGAGTTGAATATGAGGTAGAGAAGGTGGTTAGAGTTGATAAAAGATTACGATTGTGATATCTTATATCATCCAGGAAAGGCAAATGTAGTAGCCGACGCGTTAAGTAGGAAGGGTAGAGAAAAGCTGTCAATGTTAACGACTCAGAATGAGTTAATAACGGAGATGGAAAAAATGGAGTTAGAAGTTAAGTTACCAAGCGAAGCGGTGGAGATGTTATTCTCAATGGAGACTCAATCTACCATAGGGGAACGGTTTAAGGAAGTGCAATTAAGCAATGAGGAATGCGAATGAATGAAGAAGAGGATGGAAGATGGAGAAAAGACTAAGTACAACCTCGACAAGGAGGGATTACTTCGTTTTGAAGGAAGAATTTGGGTTCCAAATAATTCTGAGATAAAAGAAGAGATAATGAGTGAGGCCTATAGTTCGAGGTACTCGATACATCCGGGTAGTACTAAGATGTATTAAGACCTCCGGCAGAACTTTTGGTGGCCGAACATGAAGAGGGAGATCGCAGAATATGTTAATAAGTGCTTAACTTGTAAGAAAGTTAAGACTGAACACCAACGACTGTGTGCGTTATTTCAATCACTAGAGATTCCAGAGTGTAAATGGTAGCATATAACCATAGACTTTGTGGTGGGACTTCCAACAACAAGGAAATGATACGACGCTATTTGGGTAATAGTGGATCGGTTGACGAAATTGGCTCACTTTCTACCAATAGGAGTTAGGTATAACCTAGAAAAATTAGCTAAATTTTTTTTCAAGGAATTTTTTTCTAGACATGGAGTACCTGTTTTGATTGTGTCAGATCGTGATCCACGATTCACATCGAACTTTTGGAGGAGTTTGCAAGAGCAAATGGGAACGTAGTTGAAATTGAGTACGGCGTATCATCCTTAAACGGATGGACAAAGTGAACGGATAATTCAAATGCTTGAAGATATGTTAAGATCTTGCATTATGGATTTCAAGGGGAGTTGGGATGAACATCTACCTTTTGTGGAATTCGTGTATAACAATAGTTTTCACGCTAGTATATGCATGCCGCCATATGAAGCATTGCATGGGAGGAAATGCAGAACTCCACTGTGTTGGAATTAAGTAGGCAAACATCAGATGTTGGGACTTGAGATGGTACAACAGACGGTAGACATATTAAAGTTAATACGTACTCGATTGGTAGCGGCTCAAGATAGGCAGAAGAAGTATGCAGATCCTCACCGAGAGAAGAAGGAATTTGAAGTAGGTTCGTATGTCTTTCTGAAAGTATCATCTTGGAAAGGGAAGATACATTTTGGAAAGAAAGGGAAGTTAAGTCCAAGGGTTGTAAGACCTTTTGAAATTTTAAGAAGGGTAGGAGAAGTAGCTTATGAAGTAGCTTTACCTCTAAAGATGGAACGTATACACAATATCTTTCATGTGTCAGTGTTGCGTCCCTATAAACCGGACTATAAACACGTAATAGAGTACGAATCTATTAAGATACAAAAAGACTTAACGTGTGAAGAACTTCCAATTCAAATTGTTGATAGGAAGGAACAAGTTCTAAGGAATAAGATAATACCTTCGGTGAAGGTGATTTAGAGGAACCACAATGCCGAAGAAGCAACATGGGAACTCGAAAGTAAAATGAAGGAAAATTTTCCTCATTTATTTATGTAATTATAGCGAGATTCTGGGGACAGAATCCTTATAAGGGGGGGAGAATGTAACGCCCGAGAAAATTGGATTTTTAAATGAATAAAATTTTTATTTGATTATGTGGATTAAATGAATTTAATTGATTATTTATGTGAGTAAGCTATTTGAAGGTCGTTCTATGACCTAGAATGTGCGGATGTGGTTAAGATTCTGACTATGTGCTAGAATTAATTGTTTTAAATTTCCAAGACGAAAATAAAAGTTATTCGAGAAATTTTTGTAAATACACTATTCATCCGTTTCTGCTCGGGAATTTAGTTTGAATTTCCGAGAAATGCGTAATGATAGAATACGAAGATGAGATGGAATATCCAATATTATTTCAGTTATGGAAAACAAAGTTTTCGCCTGTGAACTTAAAATATAAGGGTTAGGGAAAGTTATTTCCGAGAAGGAAATGTAATGCGTATAATGATTAAGGTTATTATACGTGCGATATACGAGTATATTATGAAGAATATTACGACGTATAATACGAATATCGTATGAATACTAAACGAAGAGAATATATGAGTTATACGTGTAGAATATAATTAGTTCTTGATGGACGTTGAGTTTACGGACTTTGTAGAATCCAATTGGACTTGGATTATATTAAGCCCAATGAATTGTGTAATCAAGCCCAAGTTAAGGCCCAATGTTAGTTTAAATCAAGCCCAATCCAAGGAACCGAACTGCGGATCGAACCGATGGGTCACCCCAAAAAATTATTCCGAAGGTTTACAAGAAGATCAAAAAATAAGAGATTTTATCAAGAATTATGTACAAAAAAATATGAAAATTTCCTCTAGTGTTGAGGGAATTACACGTATAGAGATTCAAAAACGAATCGATCTGATCCAGGTCATAATCTATATGGGATATTGGGTAAAACCCATAGGGAAACCCATGAGGAGACCCATGGAGCATGTGGGCCGGCCACTTGGCCACCAAGTAAAGTGGTTACTTGGTGGCTTAGTTGTTGTGGAGGTGTGAATAGTAAGGAGGTCACCTAATGACCATTTTGCCCTCCATTTGGTTTGCCTATATAAGAAAGCTAGTCTTGGTCATTTGTTATGTTACAAACTTTATCCAACATAATTTGAGAGAGAGAGAAAGAGCTAAAGACAAGTAATCAAGAGCTATTCAAAACAAACCATACAAGTTTAGTCAAGAACGCAAAGAACGTAAAGGTAATTGATAAGTAGGTTTTATACCTACTTCTCCGGTATTTATTACTTGAATTATTTGTTTAATGTCATGTTTCTTAGTTAGTTTTTATGCATTTTGTGTTCATTTTGTAGAATATATGCTTGGGAGTTAAAATCGCAAAGAATTGGTATGATATCGCAAAGAAAAGCAATCTGGATATCGTTTGGGCTTTCATGTTCATTTCATGTTCTTGGCTTGGAACTTAAATTACATTGTAGAGCTTCTTCTTAGGTTTCTGGAACATCTTGAATCATTCCAATCGAATTTCGGATGCAAGAGTTATGATCTTTGTAACAACGGACGTCGAACGTCACTATTTTGGGTGGCCATTTGTATAGCAGTCACTTCCAGCCCAATTTCGACCTTCCTCTGTTCGTTATTTCTCAAATCTCAAAAATGAAAGTTGTAGAAATCGTCGATATCTTCGATTTGATAAGTGTCAGGCCTCAAAACTCTTCATGGATCAAAAGTTATGGCCGATTTCCCAAAGGACGTCAGAGTAGAAAATATTTCTTCACAAAACCCCCGCCGGGATAGGCATACATGCTACAATAAAAGTTCTCTAGCCCACCGGGGCGGGCCCTTTACATGCCTAGACCCCCGTCGGGGTGGGGGTATGCCCAGAAAATACAAATTTTGGTCAAATTTGAGTCCGGGAAGGATTATTTCGATCTAATTGACTCAAGGACTTCCAAGAAGACTTAAAGACATGTAAAGAGACTTATAAAAGGAGAAGAATCACAAGGATTAGGAGAGATTAGATTAGAGAAAGGATTCCATTAGATTAGATTAGAGTAGATTAGATCAATACACTAGTTCTTGTTAGATTTGGAGACTGAAGCAACTTGGAGACCATTGAAGATTCAAAGTAGGAGCGAGGAGGGAGCTTTAAATCTACAGACAATAGATTCTATCTTCTCATCTTCTTCTACCTTTGTCTTTTAATGATTATTCAATTGTGGATTCTTAATTTTAATTCAATAATCATGAACTAATTCTTTGTTTGAGATTACGATGGATCTTATTGTGTAGTTTATTTTAATATGCTTCGCTCTCAATTATTATGTTCTATTGTGAGGATTGTCTATTGTGATTTGGACTTAATTGCTTAATTTCATAGCTAACAATTACTGTGATAATCTATATGAACTCGAGAGATGAAGTATAGATTTAGATTTGATCATGATAGCATGTGTTTGTGATTTCTACATAGATGGAATTCATGATTCGTGTTTAGGATAGAGATATGCCTTTACGCCATATGTAATCTTATAGAGAACTTGTGCTTTAAATCCTTTTTAATTATAATTCACATAGAGATATACTGGATTAGTTAATTAGGGTGTCTTGCTTAATTCTATCATCTGTAGATTTAAGTGAGTATGTGTATTATGCATCGAGATGTGGTTTTATCTGCTTTAGTATTCTTGATTAATAATTCAGGATAGAGAATAATTGATGAGAAGTGTGTTAACTTAAATGAAGCAATAAGTGATGTTGTGATCTTAAATCTCCGTAATCTTAATTTAACTAGTGGTAATTAGAATTAGTTTAATTATAAATTGAAATTCATTCGTTTAAATAAGATTGAGTTGGTTACGGGTTAGTACTTGGTGATTTTTATTAAACAATTTCTCGTGGGAACGATACTCTACTTTCACTTTATTACTTGTTGACCACGTATACTTTCGTGTTGTACGTAATTAGATTTTACCCAAAACGCTTTTGGCGCTGTTGCCAGGGAATTAATTTAATAATTATTTACCAATATTAATTTCAATCATATTAGTCTTAATTTAAACATTTTATTTTTATTTTTAATTCTCTTCCTATATTTCTCTCTTTTTCAGGTACCATACATGACTTTGCGTATCAATGGCCATACACGAACATGACTCAACCAAGGGAAACCGGGATTGACGGACTTAATGTATTTTCCGTAGAGTCAGTACAAATTGAGGTAAATTCGAAGACGTTGGGGGTTATTGCAGCCCAACAGAGTCGAAGGATGGCAGTTACGTGTGACTATTGTGCTAGCAACCATCAAAGTCATCAATGCACCGTCAGTTTTGAACCGGTACAATATAGTGGTGATTACCTCAACAACTATGTTGATCTTAACTATCACCAAGATAGGGGGTATCACCCGGATTCGTCAGGGAGCTACATTTATGATGATAATTATTACGCTCCAAATCCATCATACACACCAGAATTTTCATGTCCACCTCCATTGCCACAAGAAGAAAAGCCAAATCTGAGGGATATAATATTGAAGGACATAGCAAACCTAGAGGAGATGAGGATTAGCCAAGAGCTGTCAACAAAAAATTTCAATAATCGGATGGAACAACTCATCACTACCTCAACCAATGGTCCTCAACACATGGCTTCCGAGACTGAAATAGAAAATTCAAGGCTGGGGGAATTATTGTCCAAGTTCATAGCATTAAATGAGGAGAAGAGGATTAATCAAGAGCGGTCAATTCAAAATCTTCAGAATAAGATAGATCAATTGACCAAAGTCGTAAGCAACCTTTCTCCAAACACTTGGCTTTATGACATGGATGACGAAATTGACGGAGAACCCGAACCAAATATGCGACTAGATGAGCCACAATATATCCAAAGTGTGGAGACAATTGGGGATAATGAAATAGAGGTCGACGAAGATCTAAATGGGTCTCCACCAAAGATCAAAGAGTCAGTCAGATTTGCAAAGGCATGCCCACTTGGTAGTCATGTCGTCTGTGAAGATCTTGATGACATAAGAGCGAGTACAATTTTGAATCCATGGTGGGATAAGAAATAGAAGATAGACGAAGAGCCCATTGTGCGTGACAAGCTTCAATGCCCCAAGGTGATCACATACATAGTGGAGAAAACACCTAGCTGTGGGACGTTCTTGATTGAGATCATACCAAATCAGAGCATGCTAGGTTGTTAGAGTTTATGCCCTAGAGGCCAATTATTTGATATAATTGCTTAACGTTTTGATATTATATTTGATTGAATAAATATATGATTTTATTATGGTTTTATTTACTGCGTAATATAATTTTTAACATAATAAAATTCCTTAGAATAGTGATACAAATTATATAGTTTCTAGTATGTGACTTGAACATGAGATTATATATTACCATTAGTATCAGTGTTCTTAAATGTCCCTAGTCGAGTATCATTGTTGATGGGACAACAATGATGCATGGAGACTAGTATGTGGATTGACTGATGACCAAATCTCATTGGTCATAAATATATGAGATATTAAGTCAATGCATAGGTACATGTTAGAGAACGATGTACTGGACAGACCCACCATGAGAATTCTATATGGAGCATTATGCGAAGTGTCGTTAGCAATTCTCATAGTGACAATGATGTAATGGTCCTCCGACCACGAAATCGCTATATTACTACACACGAGAATTTATGTACTTTGATATCATCAAATGTCACCTTTAATAGGGTGGACTATAAAGGTGATTATTGGGTTCATCATTAATCGTGTGAGAAATATGAGTGATCTAGATGGAATTTAATCATCCTATATATTATGGGTGATATCCATAGGCCTCTTGACTAAGTAGGACTATGAAATGCATGGCCATGCTCAAATAGTGATTTGTTTCATATAGTCTACTCATTGATCAAGAAAACTCAGATTAAATTATGAAGAGTATGACACATTCCATGACTCGAGTTTAATCTAGGATATTAAGGTTAAAAGGATTAAATTATATTGAAACATTGGTCACGAAAAGGTTGCATCGAATCATCGATCTTATTATTACTTGGGTAGCAGTGATGCATTACTAGATGCCGCTCACTGTTTATAATTTTATAATATGATTTTAAAATTATTGCCAACGTAATAATAACCTATAGGGTCACACACATAAAACGTTATTTAAAAGGGAATTAATTTAAATTTTAAGGATTTAAATATATTAATATGATTAATAGTATTTAAATCACGAATTTAAATTAAAAGGATAATTGTATATATATATATTAATTAAGTAAGACTTAATTAAGAGATATATATATATATAAATTCTTGGATGTTATAAAATTAGGTTTTGATTTGATTAATTCCTTTTAACTACTATATATATGATATGTAGCGACTACTTAGGTAAGATATCATAATTAAAAACTCTCTAGCCGCTCTTAGAGAGAGACTAGAGAAAACGATTCGAAAAATCCATTCCTTTTGGTGGCTAGTATCGCAAGTCCTTCTTATTGCGAGAATCGTTCGACGGTTTAGCAAGTGCGGCGTTAAATGTGGATACCGTAGAGGCGCAATCAGTTTGTATTGCGTTGGAGATTCGAGGCGCAGTCGGTTTCAGATTCTCGTTTTTTTATTTATATCTGGTATAATCTCTAAACCTCTGAATTAATTGATTTTCGCATGGATCCTGTTTTAGGGTTTCGGAAATTGCTTTAAAATTTTAATTTCATTGTGCGTTTAAATGTTAAAAGCCCAACAATGGTATCGAGCTACTTGCGAAAAAGATTAATTCAGATTACGTGTTTTAATTGTATTCGATATATATGATATATGATGATGCATGTTTACTGATATAAAATTGAATATATGATATTTCGTTGAATGTATATTCGGTAATATATATGATGATCATCGTTAATCGTATCTTTAATCGGTGGAATAACAATATAACTATTCTAATCGGATTAGAAGCATGAAGAATCGTTTTAATATGATTAATCGAAATCGAAATATATGATAAATTACAGGTGTCTTGTTATTCGTTTTAATATGATTAAATCAAAGCTGTAAATATATGATAAATTACGGTGTCTTGTTATTCGTTTTAATATGATTAAATCGAAACCAACATATATGATTTGTTATTATGGGTGTTTTGGTGGATTAAAATGTATGATTCTCAAACTGCTTTGAGAGATTCAGTAGCGCCTTGGTGAGACCCCCCTTGGACCCCAAATCAGAAGCGCATACGATGGTCGTGTCCCCTATATTTTATATATAGTTTTCTTTAATTATATATAAATTGTTATGTGCTTATTGTGATATGCATGGTGCCTGCTTATGGCCTTTTGACCCATAGGTTAGTGGTTTTGGTTTTGAAATACGTCTTGCATGTCATGCCTTTCTATAAATTCTAATGTAATATTCTCTTCTCATCTAAATCCCCTCGAATGTAACTCGAGGTTTCTTTATGTCATGTAATAATCTGTAATTGATGAAGATGTCAAGATGGAGAACACAATGGAAAGATGATGATGGAGAGGAGGCGATGCTAGAGGAAGATCCAAGGAAGTTATTTATTTTAAGATCTTTTACCACCTTAGATTGACCTTCAATCTTTCATTAGCTTGAAAAGATTGACAATGGATTGGGCCATAACTGTGACACATTTAATTTTGCACTTTATTTATGCTTGTATGTGATATGATATGATTAATAATGTGCATGCTTAAAAAGATTAAAATTGGTGAGATCTAAATTAATAAAATCCCTCATTAAATTATTAAGTCTAAATCGATGCCTTCCAATGAATAACACTCATCAAGACCTTGATCAATAGATGTAGGTTTGCCAAAGCAAAGTACCCTATTTATCTAGGTAAGATGCGATAGGACAATTGTGATATCCAAACTATTAAAATCATTTGGCTGACTTTAACTAAGTTATCTCAATAGGATTGTGGACTTAGAGGCATAGAGTTTGGTTGGTACCATTAGATGGACTAGAAACAAATGTTGTTTACCAAACTATCCAGAGTTATATATGATATAATTGACAAAGGTTGTCTACCTAAATAATTATGTTTTGAGAGAATAGCCAAAGCTAACTTAAGGCATAATGAAATATGGATCTTGGCTCACTAGAAAGATTTAATAGAAAATGCTTTCCCGAATTAATGGTGAGGGCTATTAATTTGAATAAAATAGTGGGAGGTATATTTTGAATGTACTATTATCAATTATATAATATCAACTCAGTAATTTGACTTATTATTGTTGCACTTATAAATTGTAGATATCAAATGGCAAACAACAACAACACAAATAGTCTTTCATTACGATCGGTCCTTGAAAAGGACAAGCTAAAGTGGAATTAATTTCCTTGATCGGCATAGGAACTTGAGGATTGTCCTCAAACAAGAGCGTAAGCTATATGTCCTTGATGGGCCCATTCCTGCGGCACCCAAATTGTCCATCGCACCACGTCGCGAGCACAATGCTTACAAGAAGCATCAAGATGATGCTCTGGATGTGAGTTGTGTCATGCTAGCAACCATGAATCTTTGAGCTTGTAAGCAACATGAGTTAATGGATGCTTATGAGATGATCGAGCATCTCAAGAAATTGTTCAAGGGCAATGCTCGACGGAGAGGTATGATACAAGCAAGGCGTTGTATCAACTTTGACAATGGGTGAACGTGATCCAGCTTGGTCCACATGTGCTAAAAAATGATTGGGTATATTGAGTACCTTGATAGGTTGGGTTTTCCAATCACTCCGGAAGCCCAAACCCGACCTTGTTTTGCAATCTTTGAACATCGCCTACTCTCAATTTGTTATGAACTATCTTATGAATGAAATTGAAAAACCCTTCTTCTTGAGTTGTTGAGCATGTTAAGAACTGCCGAGAACAACATGAAAAAGGCGAGGACCCGCTCCCATAATGATGGTGCAAAGGGGAATGCTAAGGGAATTGGAAAGGCAAGAAGAAGATAGGATCTAAATCTTTTGCAAACCCAATTCCAAAACCAAACAGAGCTTTAAAACCTAAAGGTGGGGTGGCTAAAGAAGGTGAATGTCACTGTGGAAAACACTGGACACTTTGGAAAAGGAACTCGTCATGCTTATCTCGGAAGAAGTGAAGAAAAGAAAAGGAAGTACGACTTCGATTCGGTATATATGTTATAGAAGTCAACTTATCTACTTCTACATCATGGGTATTGGATCTTGGATGTGGTTCTCACATTTGTGTTAATGTGCGGGGGACTCAAAGGAGTAGAACTTTAAGCGAAAGGAGAGGTTGACCTACGAGTTGGAAATAGAGCAAAAGTTCTTTGCCCGGCCGTAGGAACTTATCATTTATCTTTGCCCACCGGGCTAGTTTTAGAATTAGAAGATTGTTATTTTGTGCTCGCTATAAGCAAAAACATTATTTCGCTTCTTGTTTGGACAAGAAAGGTTTTCATTTATAATAAAGAACAATCGTTGTTTGTTTTACTTAAATGATATTTGTTATGGTGTTGCACAATTGTTTAACTGGTCTCTATATTCTTGATTTAGAAATGCATATCTATAACATAAATACAAAATGATTTAAATCAAATGATTCAAATCCGACATATCTCTCTGCATCGTCGTTTAGGCCATATAAATGAGAAACGCATATCCAAACTCCATAAAGATGGGTTCTTGGATTCATTTGATTTTGAATCATATGAAAATGCGAGTCTTGTTTATTAGGCAAGATGACTAAAGCCCTTTCACTTTGACACACGATGAATCCAGGCTAGCGATAATATTGGGACTTATACATAGTGATGTATGTGGACCCATGAGTTCGTTAGCAAGAGGTAGGTTTTATTACTTCATTACATTTACTGATGACTTTAGTAGATATGGATATGTGTATCTTATGAGAAACAAATCCGAATCCTTTGAAAAGTTCAAGGAATTCAAGAATGAAGTTCAAAACCAATTTGGCAAAAGCATAAAAGCCCTTCGATCCGATCGAGGAGGTGAATACTTAAGCCAAGACTTTGATGACCTTCTAAAGGAGTGTGGTATTATATCACAGCTCACTCCACCGGAACACCGCAATGGAATGATGTATCTGAGAGGAGGAATCGAACCTTGTTGGACATGGTAATACGATCAATGATGAGTCATGCGAGATCTTCCAATAAGCTTCGGGGTCATGCCCTAGAGACAGCTGCATTCACACTTAACCGTGTTCCTACAAAGACGATTTAGAAGACACCATATGAAATGTGGACTGGGAAACGTCCTAGTATGTCGCTCATGAAGATTTGGGGTTGCGAGCGTTAAGTAAAAACGTCCCTCAATTCTCGACAAGCTCGGACCCAAATCGACAAATGTAATTTTATGGGATACCCAAAGGAAACAAAAGGGTATTATTTCTACAAACCTTCTGAGAACAAAGTGGTTGTTGCTCGAACTGGTATTTTTCTAGAAAGAGAATTTGTCTCTAAAGGAAACAGTGTGAGGAAAGTAGAACTCGAAGAAATTCGAGAACCACAAAATATCATTGAACCTGAGTTGGAACATGAGCAGGAACCACAAGAAATTGTGGAAAGTGAACTTGCTCAAATTACACAAGTCATTCGTAGATCTGGTAGGACACGCCAAGAGCCTGAGAGATATTATGGATATCTTGTGACTCAAAACGACGATGTGATGCTCATAGATCAAGATGAGCCTGCTTCCTACCAAGAAGCTATGAATGGACCAGATTCTGAGAAATGGCTTGAAGCCATGAAATGCGAGATGGACTCCATGTATACTAACCAAGTATGGACTCTAGTTGATCCACCAAGAGTAAAACCAATTAGGTGCAAGTGGGTTTTCAAGAAGAAAACCGACATGGATGGTAATGTACAAACCTATAAAGGCCGATTGGTAGCAAAAGGTTCAAAATAAATTCAAGGTGTTGACTATGATGAAACCTTCTCTCCAAAGGCAATGGTTAAATCCATCGAGATCTTACTTGCTATTACAAAGATTTTATGATTACGAAATCGGCGGATGGATGTCAAAACCGCTTTCCTTAACGGAAATCTCCTTGAGGATGTGTATATGACACAACCCGAGGGTTTTGTCACTCAAAGGATACCGAAAAGGTATGTAAGTCGCGGCGATCCATTTATGGATTGAAGCAAGCCTCTCGGAGTTGGAATCTTCGATTTGATGAAGCGATCAAAGAATTTGGCTTTATTAAAATAAAGATGAACCTTGTGTATATAAGAAGGTTAGTGGGAGTCACATTGTATTCCTAGTATTATATGTTGATGACATATTAATTATTGGGAATGACATTCCTTCCTTACAAAATCAGAAAACATGGTTAGGAAAATGTTTCTCCATGAAAGATTTGGGCGATCTTTTACATTTTAGGTATCAAGATCTATAGAGATAGATCAAGAAAATGCTCGGCCTAAGTCAAAGTACATATATTGATAAAGTGTTGAAACAGTTCAAAGATGCAAGAGGCGAAAAGAAGAAACTTACCCGTGACTCATGGTGTAAAGATCTCTAAGGCCCAATGTCCTAAATCACAAGATGATGAGAAGCGTATGGGAAAGATCCCTTATGCTTCGGCAATTGGATCTATTATGTATGCAATGATATGTACTTTCGTCCGGATGTCTCGTATGCTTTGAGCATGATGACGAGATACTGATCGAATCCGGTGAAGGTCATCGACGTGATCCAAGAATATCCTCAAGTACCGAAAGGACTAAGGATTCATTCTTGGTATATGGAGGTGAAGACGAACTAGCGAAGAAGGGTTACACAGATGCTAGTTTCGGACCGACAATGATGACTATAAGTCTTAGTCGGGTTTTGTGTTTTGCCTTAATGGTGGTCTTTATTAGGAAAAGTTCGAAGCGAGAGACGATGGTCGATTCTACAATGAGAGCCGAGTATATTGCTACTTCTAGTGCGACCAAGGAGGTCAGATGGATTAAAAAGTTCATCATCGAACTTGGTGTTGTTCCAACCATTGTTGATCCGGTTGCTTTACTATCTTGTGATAATAATGGAGCCATTGTGCAAAGCTAAGGAACCCATATCTCACCAACGATCCAAGCATATACTTAAGCGGTACCATCTCATCCGTGAAATCATTGATAGAGGAGATGTACATATAGGAAGAGTGCCAACTGATGATAATGTTGCAGATCCACTGACCAAAGGCTTTGTCGCAGCAGAAGCACGACGATCACACTAGTTCCATGGGTATTAGATACATGAGTGATTGGCTCTAGTGCAAGTGGGAGATCATTAGAGTTTATGCCCTGAGAGGCCAATTATTTGATATAATTGCTTAACGCTTTGATACTATATTTGATTGAATAAATATATGATTTTATTATGGTTTTATTTATCACAAGTAATATAATTGTTAACATAATAAAATTCCTTAGAATAGTGATACAAATTATATAGTTTCAAGTATGTGACTTGAACATGAGATTATATATTACCATTAGTATCGTTGTTCTTAAATGTCCCTAGTCGAGTATCATTGTTGATGGGACAACAATGATGCATGGAGACTAGTATGTGGATCGATTGATGACCAAATCTCATTGGTCATAAATATATGAGATATTAAGTCAATGCATAGGTACATGTTAGAGAACGATGTCTTTCGGATGCGGACCCACCATGAGAATTCTATATGGAGCATTATGCGAAGTGTCGTTAGCAATTCTCATAGTGACAATGATGTAATGGTCCTCCGACACAAAATCACTATATTACTACACGAGAATTTATGTACTTTGATATCATCAAATGTCACCTTTAATAGAATTGGACTAAAAAGGTGATTATTGGGTTCATCATTAATCGTGTGAGAAATATGAGTGATCTAGATGGAATTTAATCATCCTATATATTATGGGTGATATCCATAGGCCTCTTGACCTGAGTAGGACTATGAAATGCATGGCCATGCTCAAATAGTGATTTGTTTCATATAGTCTACTCATTGATCAAGAAAACTCGTTAAATTATGAAGAGTATGACACATTCCATGACTCGAGTTTAATCTAGGATATTAAGGTTAAAAGGATTAAATTACATTGAAACATTGGTCACGAAAAGGTTGCATCGAATCATCGATCTTATTATTACTTGGGTAGCGATGATGCATTACTAGATGCCGCTCACGCTTTATAATTTTATAATATGATTTTAAAATTATTGCCAACGTAATAATAACCTATAAAGGTCACACACATAAAATGTTATTTAAAGGGAATTAATTTAAATTTTAAGGATTTAAATATATTAATATGATTAATAGTATTTAAATCACAATTTAAATTAAAAGGATAATTTATATATATGTATATTAATTAAGTAAGACTTAATTAAGAGATATATATATATAAATTCTTGATGTTATAAAATTAGGTTTTGATTTGATTAATTCCTTTTAACTACTATATATATGATATGTAATGACTACTTAGGGTAAGATATCATAATTGAAAAACCCTAGCCGCTCTTAGAGAGAGACTAGAGAGAAAATAGTTTCAGAAAATCCATTCCTTTTGGTGGCTAGTACCGCAAGTCCTTCTTATTGCAGAATCGTTCGACGGTTTGTGCGGCGTTCGTGTGGATCTGGTAGAGGCGCAATCGTTTTGTATTATGCGTTGGAGATTCGAGGCGCAATCGGTTTGATTCTCGTTTTTTGTTTATATCTCGGTATAATCTCTAAACCTCTGAATTAATTGATTTTCGCATGGATCCTGTTTTAGGGTTTCAGAAATTGCTTTAAAATTTTAATTTCCACTGTGCGTTTCTGTGCCGAAGCCCAACATAGGTGACTTTAATGCAATGGCTATCACAAATGGGAACCTACCAAAAGCTACATTATTTCTGATGGATGGAGGGTTCCTCAATTTTTGAAGAGGAATTGGATAGCGTTGACCAGACAAAGTCAGGCTGAAAGACTATAATTCAAGTGCTAACTGGGAGGCACCCTATGAATTTTCATATTTATATAATTTACTAATTTATTTAGTAGATATGAATTAATTTGCTTATTAAGTTCTCTTACCAATCCAAGTGCTATTCTAATCCATGTTGTCTCTCTTCATTGCAGGTATTGGAGGTTCAATGGATAAGAAAATGATCGTTGCCGCCATCGCCATCGCCATCATCACCTCACGCTTAACTGATTACAGGGAAGTTCTCTTCTACTTAATGCTTTATTTTACAATGAGGACATTGTAATTGTTAAGTTTGGGGGAGTTAATTAGTTTAGTTTTGCATGTTTAATGTAGTCGTTTTACTTTTGCATAAGTTGTCATGTTTGTCTAGTTTAGGATTATTATATGTTTGCATTCATGTAGTTTAAGTGCATAATAGTTTGCATAGTAGAGTAGTTGTAAATAATTTTTATTTATGTTTGAAAAAAAAATCAAACATATGAGTTAGTTACTATGTTCATTTGCATGAATCCAGTTGTTAGATAGTTTAAGTTTATTTTGGCCAATGATGAGATTGGAATTGGGTAGACAAGGCGCCAAAAACTTGTTGGGTAAATTTTAGTTACGCACAACACGCAAGTATACGTGGTCAATAAGTAATAAAGAGTAAGTAAAGTATCGTTCCTACAGAGAATTAACTAATAAAATTCATCAAGCACTAGCCCATAACCATTTCAGTCTTATTTAAACGAATGATATTATATTTTATATTTAAACTATTAAATTAAATAAACCTAACTATTCCTAGAGTGAGACTAGATAATGAAGACCTGAGATTACAATTTTATCTAATGAATAATTTAAATCAACGCACTCCCTGTTAAGCCAAATTACTTGCACTGGATTGCTAGTCGAGAACACGAAAGTAAAGTACAACCATATCTCAATGTACCATACCCATATCAAATATAATCCACAGTTGAAAGAATACACATGAACACCCAAATTACCTAAACCACTATATGTCTATGTGATTTACAAATAATTATGGTTTAAGCCCAAGTTCTCAATTGATTCACGAGCTATTGCTTCGGTATATATGTCTATCCTAAGCACGAATCATATATTCCATCACCATGTAGAACATACAAACACAAGCTATCAAGATCAAATCTAATCCCATACTCCGTCTTTCAAGTTCATATGGGTTGTCCCAGTAATTGATGGCCAATCAACTAAGCAAATAAGCATGAATCTTAATAGACAATCACATAGCAATCAATAAGGCTAACAATGAAGTATGTCAAAATAAACTAGGCAATAGATTCCATTGCAATCCCAAAATAGAATTTAACTCATAGTTGAATTAGAATACATGATGCACAATTGAATATATATTGAAAGATACAAATAGAAGTAAGAGAGTTAAGGATTAAGAATAGCAAATCTAAGTTTCTTCTCTTCTTTCACTTCTGAACTTCCAATGTTCTTCAATTGCTTCAATCCCCAAATCTTAGCTAATCTAGGGTTCTAATCTAATCTAATCGAATATTGGAAGAAGAAAGTAACAGTAGTTTCAGCCCCCAAGGGGTGGAATGAATCTTACATAATGAAAATACGTCTAATATATAAGCTTTAATTGAACCCCTCTCTCCGTTATGCTTCAATTGCACTGTTTAATGAAAAGTGAGCTTTGGTCAACTTTCGAAGTGGCGCGGCTGCGTAAGAATTGGCCTAAAGTTGGGCGCGGCCGCGCGCAAGTATTAAATCGTGTCTTTTGCTTCTCAGAATTGGCATACCACATGCGCAGAAATCATTATACCCGCGAGGTTGTTTTACTGCTGCAGTGAGCTTTGGTAAAATGACCATAACCTTTTATCCGGGAAGAGTTACGGGGCCTGCCACCTATCAAATCGAAGCTATCGACGAGATCTACAACTTTCATTCTTTGATGATTCAGAAATTCGGGACGGATGAAGGCTTAAAGTGGTCTGGAAGTGACTGCTATGAAACTGGCTAACCAAAACAGTGAAGTTCGACGTCTGTTGGTACAAAGATCATAGCTCTTGCATCCGAACTCCGATTGAAATAATTAAAGATGATCCGAAAAGCTTAGAAGAAGCTCTACAACATAGTCCAAGTTCCAAGCCAAGAACATAAAATGAACACGATAGCCCAAATGATATCCGAATTGCTTTTCTTTGCATTTCCCTTGTTTTTCCTTTCTAATAGTCGCTCACACCGCTCCCAAATGTATAACCTACAAAATGAACACAAAATGCATGAAAAGTAACTAAGGCACATAAATATAAGCAACTAATTCAAGTAAAAGATACCTGATAAGTGTATATAAAATCCACTTATCAGTTAATAGTGGATTAAAACATTATAAGTCTTGTATGATTAGTAATCGTAAGCGTTTAAGTAAGTTATAATCAAGGAAAACCGTTAAGCATTAACTTAGTTGTTGATGGACAAATTGAAAACTATCATTGTTTGGGTATATGCATATTGCTTGGTTAGGATGTAGATGATGAATCAATGGAGTTGTTTCATTTGATTTGGCATATAGAACACGAGTAACAAAGTTATGGCGAATTTTACGAAATTAGACGTTAAACATCAAAAAAGTAGAAATCTTGGATTGGTAGTAAAAATTTGTCATGTAACTTGGAAACTTTGATTTTCGATGGCATCACGTGAGATAAATTATTCAAGAGTTGTGGACTCAAGAATAGTCGAATTCCGAATTAGAACGAAGAAAACGAGCTATGAACACTCACGAACGCTTAATAATGAACTAATTGGCGAATTTTGTGTTAAAAGATTCAAAAATAAAATATTTTCTGATGATATCATAGTGCACATGATTTAGGGGCTAATGGCTTTTGAATGAGCCAATTCGGATGTAAAACGAATAAGTTATGAACCCGGGAAGTTCATAGAAAAACAAAACTGTCAAAACCAACTGAGGCTCAAGGGAGGCGCCGCAACGCCAACCCCCGTATTAAACGACGCACCTCAACGTCGGGTAAAGGGGCATGAGCTACTGGAGAATGGCGTCGTAGCGCCACTAATGTATAAGGTTCTCACGCCACAACGCCAATAGTGAGTATAAGGTTGGCGCCGCAGCACCAGTTGTGTAGCAAGGTTGGGCAAGTTAGATTTTGTAATCCCAATTGTTTGGGAACGAATAATAGAACATGTATGTACTTCATATACATGTTAAGACCATTCCTATATCACATATATAGTGATGACCTTAGAAATTTATTGTTGTTTAACTAATAATTAAACAAAGAACGTAAAGAGTAAGAAAGTAAATTATATTCAACATTGTTACTTCACCAATGATGGTCGAGTTTCGGTTAATAATGTAAGAACATTAACAAGATGTAATGAAGGATAGTAAGTCGAATTGACATTTATTAATGAAATAAATTCCTTTAAGACATAGAAGAGAGAGAAGTTGGTAATAACAATTTGAGTAGATTCTGTAAAGACTGAGAACTGTTGAATATTATATTCGAAGACGCTTGAAGGTATGTTTTCTTAACGCTTGTCTTACCTTCGTGTTAGCCAAGTTTTCTGTGATTCATGTTTGAGATGCATGAATTATTTTACGAAAGGGATGATGCCAGTTTTAACTTTGCTAGACTATTATTAAGAGTTAGATTGATTTGTTTACAAGTCTTTTGATATAGAACTATTAACGTTATCCTATACCAAGTATTTGGTACAGATTCAAAGGTAAGTTTGTATATTAACAAACAAATGTATTTTCATAGATTATTTGATGGGCACATGAGGTTGTCAAAACTTAAACGTAAATACGTTTAACGGATGAGTGTTGATCAACATAGAGTACTATAGGCTGATCACCTAGAAGTGCTCGTAAGAAATATCGGATGTACGGCCTTAGTGTGGGGATGTCCTTTTCATGTACGAAAATGAAAAGAGTATGTTCATGGTCTTTCGATCGGTTCAGAATTTCTAAGCTATTATATATACTTTGGAATTGTTGTTATGAAATGAGAAGTGCTAGTCTATGTTTCATAGTACTTCATAGCTATTTGTTCAGTTATAGAAGATAATCATATAATTCTCGACATGGTATTTAAGTTATCCTTTGTTAGACTTGATGTGCTAGTTATGCTCACTTCTTACTTGAATTATACGATTGCAGCTACGGCCGAACGAACTGAGAGTTCTAAGAAAGATAAAGGCAAGGCTAAGATGGATAATTAGTTATCCTATAATAGACTAGTATGTGTGTATGTAATAAACTTACGAACACCGAATAATGTATTCGATTTTTGAACCTGGGAAAGAATTTATTATGAATGTAATAAGAATGTAGTTAATACACTCATTGTGTTGTTGTTTCAATGGAATGAATGTATGATTATGATTATCTTGTAGCCCCATCTGTCGGGTTGGAAGATACCCGGATTTGGGGGCGTCACAAGCTAGTATCAAAGCATTAGGTTATAAAACTTAAGGGGGGAAGAACCTTAGGCTAATAACCTCGTTAAGGAAGAAAAAGTCCGAAAGAAGTATACTCGAGTCGAATAAGTTAATAAGGTATTGAAGAAACTCAGTACCGAAAGATTTAAAAGATGAAAATTTATCCTAAATAAAGTAAATGTGATTTGTGCTTATATTATTGTGTATTATGTACTAATCAACGTGTTATATATTATTGTAGATGTCGATCGATAGCTTGATATATAGAGATATACATGTGGTGAGTAAAGAATCTGTGAACAGAGTAGAGCCTGTACATATGCCAGTGGCGGAGGTTGTAATAACCCGATATTTTCTATATATTTAAAATAGAAATTTTGCATATAAATTTTTTATTTTATTTTAAAGGTGATGATATGTACAAGATAAAGCGTATGTATTTATGTGATAAATATATTTATTTATTACATAAATAATTACAAATAATTTTATTTTAGAATTATTGATCATTATAAACTATATTCTTATAATAATTAATTTTATAATAAAAATATTTTTATTAATTATTTTCCATGAAAATATGTTTATATATTATTTGATAATATATGGAATGATTATTAGAATTATTATAATAATTATTTAATTTTATTATTTGAATTTATTTTAGATTAATTAAGTTAATTATTATAACTTAATTAATAATGGTATGTATAAGAAATATAAATCAGATATGGAATCCAAACCCTAATTCTGAACTTTGGTCAATGAATGAGAATAATAATATAATATTAATTATATTTCAGTACTATAAATATGTATTGTATGTACGTATTGATAATGGTTGGTCAATTATGGTACGACAGTAGAAAACCTAGTTTTACCGTGCTAAACCCTAATTTAAAACTCAAATAAGAGTTCAAGATTTTTTATAAATGTGTTAATGTGATTAATTAACAAGTGTTAGAATTATAATTGTTAATTAGGGAATCCCTAATTTTTGAAAACCTTAATTAGTAATTAGAAACCCTAATTACTAAAGTAGAAACCCTAATTTGCTAAATAGGAACCCTAATCGCTAATTAAGTAAGCTTAATGTTTATTAGTGAATACTTAAACCTAATTTTCAAGTATAATTTAATTATAAAACTAATTGTAATTTAGGAACGCTAATTTGCAATTTTTAGAAACTAAAATTGTACATTTATAGCCAAATTAGAAATTCTAGAAACTAATAAAAAATTTAACCTTAGGGTTAAACCCTAAGAGTTAAACCCTAAGGGGTTAACCCTAAGGGTTTGTCAAGATTATAAAATTACCATTAAAATCATAAGATAATTGACCAAACTACCCTTATACATATTTTATTAAGCTAACTTGTCAAAATGGCAAAAACTTTAGTTGCTCAACAACTCTACCTACCCTTTTGACTTATATCTCCAGCAATCAGCTCCATTATAGTAGCCAATTCATTGCATCCTTCATATATATAGAATTAGAGAGAGATAATGTTACATTCAAGTGTCATTTTCTCACAACACTCATCCTAGACCATCTCTCTCTAAAACCTCCGAAATTCCCTTGCTAGATCAGTCACAAAACAAGCCCCACTATCACTTATATCAGATCAGAAGCTAAGAATCAAGATTTTGTAAAGAGAGGTATAAAACCCTAATTTAAAATCTGATCTTGGTTGTCATGTTAGATGTTAGATTTTTATGTTAAAACATGTTGTTTATGGTGTAAATAGATGATCTGGGTTGCTAGATGTTAGATCCATAACATCTAGAGGCTCGGATTTGAATTTTTTCAAAATTTGGAAAAAACTTATTTTGTGTTCTGACAACAATGTCAGAGGCTGTAGATCTCTCTCTCTGTTTATGATTTTGTGTGTTTTATATTTTGGATTTGTAGTCTGTTATGAGATCTGTGATCTGGAACTTGAATCAAGTCCAGATCATGCACAAATTGGTTTTTATTGATGGTCAAACCACGTTGACCGGCATTGACCATATGAAATCTGGGCAGCCATGAACATGCCCAGAAAGCTCTGACAGCAAGTTCATGGGCCCAGATCTTTCTGTTGTTTGTTGATTTGTTATTCTTGTTGTATTCATGTTGAAGGTTAGTATATGTACTACATGTTTATGCCTTAAAATCTCCTAAACATAAAATGGATTTGATGTAGTGCCTGGTCAAAGTAGGTCAGATGATCACGAATCCGATTTTGTGGGCAACCCAGAAAACCTATGACCATGATTCTTACAATGCTTTGACCGGCTTAAATTTCTCTCATGAGATGTTGTTAGACGGTTATAATGCATGATATTTGTAGCTTAACATATGGACTATACGATTGAATCATTATATCCTATAAACTAAGGCTGGAACGCCAAGATTCTGAGCCCCAAAAGTTGGTAGCATGAACTATTCTTCAATTCTGGAAAACCCAAAAATTGAAGAACAGTGTCTAACAGGTTTTCCAGGGTTTAGATCTTGATTATGTGTTAGGATCTGCACATAAATTGTTATGAACTTATAATATTACATGCATACTACAATATATAATCGATCGCTAGCCTAGAAACACATTATACAATGATTTATGCTTGGTCAAAGTGTGCAACTCGATCACTGGTTATGAATTTCTGAGTTTCATCCAGAACATGAAGAACACCTATAGCGACAGAACTCTCGCTATAAAGCGCCTTTAAAGAACACTTAATTTACGAAAATTATTATTTTATTAAATAAATAGAAAAAAATTTAGTTTTTAATTATTAAAAATACTAAATAAATTACTAAAAATTATTTTAAAGTCCGAAAATTAGTTTTTAATAATTTTGAATATATTTCATAAATATTTATTATTTTTGGAATATTAATGATATTTAATTTTTTAATTATAATATTAAATAAATTATTTAAAATGATTTTAATACATGAAAAATCATTTAAAAATATATTATGGTATAAGAAAGTATTTTAAGTTATTTGCAATAACTTTTAATATTATGTGATGAATTTCACTAATTAATTAATAATAAAGGTAATTAATTTATTAAATAAATATATTAAATAAATTATGGAAAATAGTATTAATGATTTAAAAATCATATAAAAATGATTTAATGGTTATAAAAAAAATTTAGTTATAAAATATAACTTTCAAAATTTAAAGATAAATTTCATTAATTATATACTATTAATAATATTAGAGTTATTTAATAATTATATTAAATAAATTAATTTAAAATGATTTTAATATTATAAAAATCATTTAAAATAAAAATAAAGTGTTTAAAAATATTTTAATTTATAAGATATAACTTTTAATATTTAAAGGATAATTTAATATTAATGATATTAATTTAATATTAAATGATATTTTATTTATTTAATAATTATATTAAATAAATAGTTTAAAAAATGGTTTTATTAATTTAAAAATCATTTAAAAAGGATATAATTGAATTAAAAATAGTTTAAGTTATAATAAATGACTTTTAATATTTCGATAAAGAATGTATTAATATTAATGGTAATTATTTAAAAATGTTTTTATTGTTTTAAAAAGCATTTAAGGGTAATAAAATATTTTAAAAATATTTGAGTTATTATAAATAACTTTAATATTTTGGCAATGATTTCATTAATAAATTAATATTAATTAAATATTAATGATAAATAGAATTATTTAGTATTTAAAATCATTTAATAATGATTCCAGTGTTTGAAAAATCATGATAAATTATAATAATTATTTAAAAATTATTATAAGGCTATGAAAAATAATATGACTGATATTGAAAATATCTAAAGGAATATTGAACCACAGAATAGAGTTTTAAACTCGATAATTACCCGATAAAGCCGTCGGTACACCAAATTGACTTCGAAACTGATCCATACCTAGATAGTGTGCCTAGCTAGATACGTGTTTGTTTGTGATCCAATGACTGTTGAATATGCATGACAATGTGATTAAGTTATGTGCTGACTACAAATAGCAGTGTTATATGTTATGATATGTATTTCTAATCGATAGAATGATCTTATTAATGATGGGTCTCGACATAAAAGATAAAACTAAGTGCGTAACTGTAAGCAGCAGATCAGGCAAGTATCCTACCTTTGCATTTACTTTATGCAATGGACATAATTAAGAAAGTTTCAGAATTATATTATCATTATGTCAGAATATTAATTTTATTATTATCGATTGTGTATTCGATCATTATTTATCATTATAGTATTATTGTATAATTCAGATATTTATTCTGTTCATTAATTTCTAAATATGGTTATACAAGTGTCCTCACTTGGATAATCATTGTATTTAATCACATGTTGATACATACTTATTAATTTCCATTATGTATACGTTGATTTAAAAGTCATCTAAGCTATTTGACCCAGCTACACATAGATTTAGAAATATCGTTGAACATGATAGAACTTTATTGTATTCAATCAAATTGCTTTGGTTCGGATTCCCGACTAAGTATGAACATCCCTAATCTGGGAAAACTTTTGTGCGCCAAAGGCAGATAAGATGAACGATAATATCGTTCTTGCATGTAGTATTGATCAATACAGGGCACATTGGGCAGATCTCCCTCGCGCCCATAAGTTATGACGGTTTACGGATGAAGTTCTGCTAAACCTTATCGAAAATTGAAAACAAAGTCCATAGTATGTCGACTACTCTCCATTTATAGTCAATACGTAATTTTAAAAATTTAATATAGAATTGTTGTGACAAACGAGATTTTGTAATTTAATTTTAATATTTATTGAATTAAATAAATTTTTTTCGATGATTTAATTATTAGATTAAATAATAAATTAATGCAATTGTGGTAGATTAATTTAATTATATGTGTTATATTTATTAAATTAATGTGGAGAATTTTGTTATTAAAAGTATGTATTTATGTGAATTTATTGAATTAAAAGAAATATTTAATAAGCCTAATATTATTTTATTTAAATTAATATTTTATGAGAAAAATTAATAATTTGACATAATTAATAAATGAGAAAATTAATTATGTGATTATGTGGACTAATGAGAGATTATTATATTTTATTCAAATTAAATTAAACAAGATATTTGATTTATTGTGTAATTGGGTGTGACATTATTAAACTATAGTATAAGAGAATTATCAAATTAAATTGGAGTGAGTTTTTAAGAGTGGCCAAACAGGACCTTAAGAGAAGTTGAGAGCAGTTAACCACGTATGGGTTAATTGCCCTCAACTTTACTGGTTATAATAGGTGCACCTTCAGTTTTCATTATTACGTATATTATTTTGAAACAAAACAAAACTGAGAGTTAGAGAATTCAGAGAAATTGTCAGAGAGAGTTAGAAGAAATTGTGTTATTGAAGAATTAGAAGAATTGCTCGAGGGTAATCTCTTTAACCCATATTTTATTTACGTCATTTAAAGTTTTCATGAAAATGGCTTTCAAGATGGTTTAAGTCTCTGTAATCGGAAAGGGTAATGATTATGTGTTATATATGTGATAAGATGTCATCATATCATGTTATACTATATATATTGTATAATTCCATAGCATCGGTTTCATAAAAACATATCGTACATACTTTCTTCAAAATACAGAGTATGAAAATATGGCCATATGGCCTTACATACCAAATTTAACATGATAATCATAAATGGTATCATAAATTTACACTGGTATATAAGTATACATGTTAAAACGAAGAAAACAAACTTCAAATGAACAGATTCGATGTTATAATGAACCCGTAGTGTTGATTTTCATGTTTTGTATTCAAAACTTTCAAAAACATCAAAAACAATAAATTATATGTTTTGATTCTGCAAATTACGTGTTGTAACATGTTAAAAGCATGCTAAAAGGGTTGAGTAGTAAGTATATGTGTATTACAATGTTTGGGTATGTCTAATTTCGTGTAAGAATAAATTAATTGGAGGTGTTGGCCATGTTCTGCAATTTTTACAATTGTAGAATCATATTGGTTCATTCAATCATGTGCCGCCATCCCACATTATTACTTCCATGTACTTGTGCAAGAGAACAAGCATAAAAGTGGAGAAGATTTATTTCTATCTATTAATGCTTTCATTTATTATGGGTAGATAGACATATGATGTTTGTATAGTGAACACCAAATCATTTGGGAATTGAAGTACCCGGATTTGGGGGTGTCACAATTATTATGTTGTTATTATTGGTTCAACTTACTTCACAACTGTTGATTCGTTGTAGAAGTGTCGTACAAAGAAAACATTTAATCCTTTCAGCTAATATTTATAATTGCTATTACTTTCTGGGCACCCAAATGCTCATCATTGCTTAATTTAAAATATTTTTAGCTAAGTGTAAACAACCAGAAGGCTCGGCTGGAAAGGGAAGGTTGCAGAATAAGTTGGTGATATACTATGTAATAGTTTGACTTTATTAATATAAGAATGATATATATATTAAGTATAATGTAATGAATGTTTAAAGGTTGTTTACTTGAGATTCAGACTCTGATATATGTACATTAAGTTTGATATTTATATTATTGTTATTATTATTAGTATTATTCCGCTCACATAATTGGTATCGTGAAGCACCGAGTTCGGGTTTGAAGTACCTAAATTTGGGAGCGTCACAACATGGTATCAGAGCATAGGGTTAGAAACCTTGGGTGGGTTAGACCTTAGGCTATAACCTTTAGGATAGAGGGAAATGTTGAAAATACAAATAACTCAAATAGAGTTTAAAAGGAGATGAATTGAATAAATTCATCGTTAAACAAAATAAAAGATAACTTGTATAAAACTATTAATTGTTGTGTGTATATATTATATGCCAGTCAAGATAATTTATGTGTAGATGTCAGGTATAAAAGGATTA
The DNA here is from genome assembly GCA_020205605.1 of Panax ginseng. Classification (NCBI taxonomy): domain Eukaryota; kingdom Viridiplantae; phylum Streptophyta; class Magnoliopsida; order Apiales; family Araliaceae; genus Panax; species Panax ginseng. The sequence continues at coordinate 48,867,259 of CM035141.1, forward strand.
GGATACCCTTAGATCGTAAGAAAGGAGTCAACCTCCATGACCGAGCCAATGTCAAAGCTAATAGCTGAAATAGAGGCTCACTTGGAAAGCAACCCTAATAAGGTGATTATACTGGAAAAATGTAGTACCAGACCCATAAACGATAGTATAACTTATAGGTAGAGTATAGTTAAAGAATATATGGTTAAGCTCGAGTTCTTAAACTCATATTAGTGTGGTGAGTTCTTAAACTCACAATGTGTAATAAGTTTGATGAACTTGGTATAGTTATGTCGAATGAATTATTGAGGATAATAGGAATATATAGAATACTAAGCAATTGATCCTTAGTGAAGGCGTAAGAAATAGGTAGTATTAGTATTACTTAAATATGTGTGTTCTTTGTTGTGTATATGATAGGTCTGTCTGTGTAATGTAATATTATTCACTTTTGTAAAAGTTATAGCAGCGAATCCCGAGTTTTGTGTCAAAAAGGGATAACTGATGTTTAAAGCAGTATGTGTTATGGTATGTCAAGTGCTATGAATATGAATCTATGTTGGATTAATGAAATAAGTTGGTATAAAGATAGTAATTATTTATCTAAACACTAGTTAATACAGTAAACCAAGTTTCAAAAATCTAATATTTTGAATACATGATTATTTGAATAAAAAAATTCGCGTTATATGTTTAACGTATACGATAAGGCTTAGAATGTAAGTTAATAAAGAATAATTTATGATAATGCCGCCAAGACGAAAAATGAAACTAAAGGACAGAAGAAAGCTGGAGGACAACCAGACCCGATACATAATTTTATGATTTGGTTGCTCAAGATATGCAGAACAGAATACCAGCAGCGGGAAATCAGCTAGATACTCGATTAGCGAACTTCAAAGACTTCAAGGCGGTCGTACTGCCAGAATTTAGAGGATCAACTGACCTTATAGAAGCGGTTGTGATAGCTAGGATAACGGAGGGGCAAAAGACAGCTTTTGCCACCTATACGATAAAAGGGGAGGCAAATGTTTAGTGAGGGGCAAATCAAGCTAGCGTCAGAGAATGGAGTAGAGGTGGTAGGATTGGAAAAAGGAAAGGAGATAATATTTTAGGAATACTGGAAATAGGCCAGGAGGTGGAAAGAAACAAGTTGTGCAATGTGAGAATTGCGGAAAGAATCACTCAGGAGAGTGTCTTAAAGGTAAGTTTGTGTGTTATAAGTGTGGACAGAAAGGACATATCTCTCCCAACTGCCCCAATCCAAGAATGTATAGTGGGTATTTTATTTGTGAATCAGTGGAGCATAAGGTGAAATATTGTCTAAGAAGGAGAAGGGAGGCAATGAATGCGAATACGGGAAAGGGCAGCAGAACATTGGAGACAACGGGACCAACTTCAACAAACAATTCAATAGAATCAACCGCAAGAGTCTTCAACATGACCGTTCAAGATATTGTGGCAGCTGGGGATGCAACTCCAGGTATTATTCGTATAACTTTTATATTTTTATAAACATGATTTTCCTATATATAGTAAATTATTTTATAATGAAATTTTGGAGGAGGAATTTGAGTTCTATTAGAAATCAATTTTCCATTTAATTAGATAGACAAGCTTTATGCTGAATAGTAAAAGATCGGTTCGATCAATTATGATCGAGATCTACTTGCAATGATTGTGTATGCTATGTACCCTTGTATGTATAAGCTTTAAAACGGTGATTACGGGGACAGAATCTTTATAAGGGAGGGTGAATGTAATAACCCGATATTTTCTATATATTTAAAACAAAAATTTTGCATATAATTTTTTTATTTTATTTTAAAGGTGATGATATGTACAAGATAAAGGGTATGTATTTATGTGATAAATAAAAATATATTTATTACATGAATAATTATAAATAATTTTATTTTAGAATTATTTATAAATAAACTATATTCTTATAATAATTAATTTTATAATAAAATGTTTTTATTAATTATTTTCCATGAAAATATGTTTATATATTATTTGATAATATATGGAATGATTATTAGAATTATTATAATAATTATTTAATTTTATTATATGAATTTATTTCAGATTAATTAAGTTAATTATTATAACTTAATTAATAATGGTATGTATAAGAAAGATAAATCGATATGGAATCCAAACCCTAATTTTGGACTTTGGTCAATGAATGAGAATAATAATATAATATTAATTATATTTCAGTACTATAAATATGTACTGTATGTATGTATTGTTAATGGTTGGTCAATTATGGTACGACAGTAGAAAACCTAGTTTTATCGTGCTAAACCTTAATTTAAAACTCAAATAAGAGTTCAAGATTTTTTGTAATTGTGTTAATGTGATTAATTAACAAGTGTTAGAATTATAATTGTTAATTAGGGAAACCCTAATTTTTGAAACCCTAATTACTAAACTAGAAACCCTAATTTGCTGTATAGGAACCCTAATCGCTAATTAAGTAAGCTTAATGTTAATTAGTGAATACTTAAACCTAATTTTCAAGTATAATGTAATTATAAAACTAAATGTAATTTAGGAACGCTAATTAGCAATTTTTAGAAACTAAAATTGTACATTTATAGCCAAATTAGAAATTCTAGAAACTAATAAAAATTTTAACCTTAGGGTAAAACCCTAAGGGTCAAACCATAAGGGTTTAACCCTAAGGGTTTGTCAAGATTACAAAATTACCATTAAATTCACAAGATAATTGACCAAACTACCGTTATGCATATTTTATTAAGCTAACTTGACAAAATGGCCAAAACTTTAGTTGCTCAACAACTCTACATACTCTTTTGACTTAAATCTCCAGCAATCAGCTCCATTATAGCAGCCAATTCATTGCATCCTTCATTATATATAGAGAATAAGAGAGAGAAAATGTCACATTCAAGTCTCATTTTCTCACAACACTCATCCTAGACCATCTCTCTCTAAAACCTCCAAATTTCCCTTGCTAGATCAGTCACATAACAAGCCCCACTATCACTTATATCAGATCTGAAGCTAAGAATCAAGATTTTGTAAAGAGAGGTATAAAACCCTAATTTAAAATCTGATCCTTGTTGCCATGTTAGATGTTAGATTTTTATGTTAAAACATGTTGTTTATGGTGTAAATAGATGATTTGGGTTGCGAGATGTTAGATCCATAACATCTAGAGGCTCGGATTTGAAGTTTTTCAAAATCTGGAAAAAATTTATTTTGTGTTCTGACAACGAATCATAGGCTGTAGATTTCTCTTTGTTTATGATTTTGTGTGTTTTATGTTTTGGCTTTGTAGTCTTCTATGAGATCTGTGATCTGGAACTTGAATCAAGTCCAGATTATGTACATATTGGTTTTTATTGATGGTCAAACCACATTGATCGGCATTGACCATACGAAATTTGGGCAGCCATGAACTTGCCCAGAAAGCTCTGACAGCAAGTTCATGGGCCCAGATCTTTCTATTGTTTGTTGATTTGTTATTCTTGTTGTATTTATGTTGATGGTTCATATATGTACTACATGTTTATGCCTAAAAATCTTCTAAACATAAAATGGATTTGATGTAGTGCTTGGTCAAAGTAGGTCAGATGATCACGAATCCGGTTTTGTGGGCAACCTAGAAAACCTATGACCATGATTCTAACAGTGCTTTGACAGTATTATATTTCTCTCATGAGATGTTGTTAGACTGTTATAATGCATGATATTTGTAGCTTAACATATGGACTATAGGATTGAATCATTATATCCTACAAACTAAGGTTGGAACGCCAAGATTCTGAGCCCCAAAAGGTGGTAGCATGAACTGTTCTTCAATTCTGGAAAACCCTGAAATTGAAGAACAATGTCTGACAGGTTTTCCAGGGCTTAGATCTTGATCATGTGTTAGGATCTGACCCAGAAATTGTTATGAACTTATAATATTACATGCATACTACAATATCTAATCGATCGCTAGCCCAGAAACACATTATACAATGATTTATGCTTTGTCAAAGTATGCAACTCGATCACTGGTTATGAATTTCTGGGTTTCATCAAGAACATGAAGAACACCTATATATGACAGTTACGCGTCAGCTATATGCGATCTTCAATGACACTTAATTTCTGAAAATTATTATTTTATTAAATAAATAGAAAAAAAATTAGTTTTTAAGTATTAAAAATACTAAATAAATTACTAAAAATTATTTTAAAGTCCGAAAATTAGTTTTTAATAATTTTGAATATATTTCATAAATATTTAATATTTTGAAATATTAATGGTATTTAATTTATTTAATTCTAATATTAAATAAATTATTTAAAAATGATTTTAATACATGAAAAATCATTTAAAATATATTATGGTATAAGAAAGTATTTTAAGTTATTTGCAATAACTTTTAATATTATATCTTTAATTTCACTAATTAATAATAATGGTATTTAATTTATTTAATAAATATATTAAATAAATTATAGAAAAATGGAATTAATGATTTAAAAATCATATAAAAATGATTTAAAGGTTATAAAAGTATTTTAGTTATAAAATATAACTTTCAATATTTAAAGGTAAATGTCATTAATTATTTACTATTAATAATATTAGAGTTATTTAATAATTATATTAAATTAATTAATTAAAAATGATTTTAATATTATAAAAATCATTTAAAATGAAAATAAAGTGTTTAAAGAGTTTAAAAGCGTTGGTCTGCCGGAGTTCAAGTGAATGACGGACCCAATAGACGCCCAGACATGAGTGAAAGAAATAGAAAAGGCATTTGTTATTACAAACGTAGCGATTTGAGGCGCAAAAAGACTTCTTTTTGCGACTTACGTGATGATGAATAGAAATCTAACTTTTATGGGAGGTGACGGGTGATGCTAGAACCGATCTTGATGCATGGTACAGCTTCAAGAAGGTATTCTTCAAGAACTATTTTCCTACTAGCATGCAGGGGATGATGGAGATTAAGTCCCTAGAACTTAAGCAAGGGGACATGACAGTTCCCCAATATGCGGCCAAATTCAATGAATTAGCAAGGTTTGCTCCACACCAAGTGGACACTGAAGAGAGGAAGGCTCGTAGGTTTGAGCAGGGCCTGAAACCTGATGAGTGGGATTTATACCCTCGAATCAGATACTTTATAACTTAAATTGTAATACCCGGTTTAAAAAAATTAAAATAAAAGATAATAAAATAATATAATTAGATAATAGAAGTGTAACTAATAATTATTTATACATATCTAAAACCTATAAGGATAAGAAAAGTCATTCAAGTTTAACAAATTCTTAATTTTAAAAAGGTCTCTTTTACCTAGTAACCTATTTTGCAAAGAATTTACATATATTTAAACAACAAGAGAGAGAGAAGAACGTACAAATTTATTTGGCTTTGGAGTACAGTAGAACAGTGAAGAAGAAAAGAAGAAAATTCAAAAAGGTAAAACTTAAACCCTTTTTATTATTATTATTATGAGATGATAATTGCCTTATAAATATATGGTTAATTTTGTAATCAATTTTTATAATAATTAACTACAAATTTATTTAAAACTTAAGATTTATTTGCATAATATTCGAATAAAGAGTATGATTGTGTTATAATATTGTATTCTAATAATTCTATTTGTCTTAATTTTATATTTAGGATTTGTTCGTTTTTAATTTCGTGTTTTGCAATATCGAGGTAAGTGGTTTTCCGAACTATTTAGTGTTTTTAAGATTATCGTTACTTTTAAGTATGTCTTATTAATTATTCGGATGCCTAAATGTACAGTTTCAAAATTCGTTATTTTTTTTATTTAAGGCTTCCATTTAAATTAAATTGTAATGTTCTTTTATTTCAAAATTCGGATCAAGTATTTATTTTCGAACTGTGAATGAGATTATATGATTTTGAACTGTGAAAAAGTATCGTTTATATTATCGATAATATTGAGATAAGTTTTTTTGAAATCCTCAGTCTGACTATGTATAGAACCCGTTATTGATTATGTTTAGTTCCGGAGCTAATATAGGACCTACTAAGGCGCATTAATTTTTAGATGCCCTTCTTGAGCGTGCATTTTATAGATACCTTAGTAGGGTGCGTATCATAACGTTATCGAACTTTTGGGCCGTGTTACAGGGCTATTGTAACCTTAGTCGCTAAAGCTGTGGATTAAAAGAGATATAATATACATTGGAATTATTTTTGAATTGTTTTAGTTTTAAAAAGTTTTTGTACTATCGTTATTTAACAAAAAAATGTTATTTCAAAAAAGTATTTTGCAAATTGTACTTGATTCGGCTAGATAGAGAGGATTGCTACTTGCTGGGCTTCATCGCTCACCCCCTTACAGATTTTTACAGGTCCCATCGTTGAAAGCTGAGCACTTATTTGATACGCTTGGAATAGCTGGAGTTTAGTTTTAGATGTTATTCTTTTGTTAATGAATTTTCATAAAACTCTTAGTTTCGAGGAGCTGCGTCTCCATTATTTGAATGTGGTATTTATTAGTATTTCATTTGGATTGATTTAAAGTATATTTATTGTTGGGTTTTAAGTTAAGATTAATGTTAAGATGTTTTGTTTGGGCTGCGCGTTATTGATATTGTTGCCTTGCGGGCCTATGGGCTTGCGGCGTGTAGCACTTTGGGCCTATATCGGGTTCGGGGTGTTACAGAGGTTGTATCAAAGCAGTGGCCCCTCGCAATGTGTTAAGTTGAAAAACCTACATATTTCCCGGGGAGTGATTTTGGGAGTTAGCTGTGGGTAAGAGTATTGACTAAATTTAATGATTTTAAAATTAAATAGAAAATAAGGTAAGAAATTTATGTTTTGTTTGACGTTTGGTACTCGAGGCTAATTGGGTATTTTATTTTATTCGTTATTAGTTTTGTATAGTGTTGTTGAGTTGGGATTTTTTTTTGTTGGGAAAATGCCGTCTAGAAGAAGCAACCCTACTAACACCAATTTTGGCACTAATGGTCTCACTCAGCTGGCTACTACTTTAGCTCAGCTAGTACAGAACCAACAACATGGGCAATGTGGTATGGTAGTGGAATTCAAGCGATTGAATCACTTGATCTTTGAAGGGGCTCTGAGACCTTCCATAGTTGAAAGTGGATTCAAGAAATGGAGAAGGCGTTTGATTTGCTAGGGAGTAGTGAGGCTAATAAGGTGGCGTTGGCGGTTTACCGACTTGAGGTGGGGCGATGATTGGTGGCTTATGGAGAAAAGAAAGCATGAAGGAATCCTAACCCTACACATGGACCATGTTCAAGGAGGCATTTACTAACAAATACTTTCCTAGAACAATTCGGGCACAAAAGGAGAAAGAATTTATTAGGCTCGAACAAGGGAGCAAGACAGTTGCTCAATATGAAGCTGAATTCGCGAAGCTTGCCAAGTATGCACCGACCTTGGTGGCAGATGAGGCGGCGAAAGCGCGAAAGTTGGAGGATGGATTACGGGCCGATATAAGACATGGTGTGGCGTCTTTTGAGATGCCCACATATGATGCGGTGCTCAATAAGGCGTTAGTGATCGAGAAGGGCTTAGCAGAAATGGAGAAATGGAATAACAATAAGAGGGACGAACCATCTGGGGAAGAGTCCAGCCATGGAGGACCTACAAAGAAGTTGAATACGCAAACCACTAAGTTTAGAGGAAACCAATGGAATCAAGAGAACAAACTGAAGTGTTCGAGGTGTGGTAGAAACCACCTAGATAAAGAATGTCATTGGAATACGGGAGCGTGTTTTCATTGTGGAGATTTCGGTCATAGGATTGCACAATGCCCCAAGAACCCTCCACCGAAAAGAGATGAAAAAGAGGAAGAAATAACATTGGCAAGCCTAGGACCAAATCGAGGACGTGTGTTTCAGCTTTCAGGCAACCAAAATTAAGGTGTGAAACTCTTTATTAATTGCATTTAGTAATTAGATAATGAATTTCTTGATTATGTCAAATTTGTATTTTTCTTTAGAAGTTATTTTTGAAATTTGGAGGACCAAATTCTTTTAAGGTGGGTAGAATGTAATACCCGGTTTAAAAAAAAGATAAAAGATAATAAAATAAAATAATTAGATAATAGAAGTGTAACTAATAATTATTTATACTTATCTAAAACCTATAAGGATAAGAAAAGTCATTCAAGTTTAACAGATTCTTAATTTTAAAAAGGACTCTTTTACCTAGTAACCTATTTTGCAAAGGATTTACATATATTTAAACAACTAGAGAGAGAGAAGAACGTACAAATTTATTTGGCTTTGGAGTACAGCAGAACAGTGAAGAAGGAAAGAAGAAAATTCAAAAAGGTAAAACTTAAACCCTCTTTTTTATTATTATTATGAGATGATAATTGCCTTATATATATATGGTTAATTTTGTAATCAATTTTTATAATAATTAACTACAAATTTATTTAAAACTTAAGATTTATGTGCATAATATTCGAATAAAGAGTATGATTGTGTTATAATATTGTATTCTAATAAATCTATTTGTCTTAATTTTATATTTAGGATTTGTTCGTTTTTAATTTCGTGTTTTGCAATATCGAGGTAAGTGGTTTTTCGAACTATTTAGTGTTTTTAAGATTATCATTACTTTTAAGTATGTCTTATTAATTATTAGGATGCCTAAATATACAGTTTCAAAATTCGTTATTTTTTTTATTTAAGGCTTCCATTTAAATTAAATTGTTATGTTCTTTTATTTCAAAATTCGGATCAAGTATTTATTTTCGAACTGTGAATGAGATTATATGATTTTGAACTGTGAAAAAGTATCGTTTATATTATCGATAATATTGAGATAAGTTTTTTTGAAATCCTCAGTCTGACTATGTATAGAACCCGTTATTGATTATGTTTAGTTCCGGAGCTAATATAGGACCTACTAAGGCGCACACCTTTTAGATGCCCTTCAGGGAGCGTGCATTTTTATAGATACCTTAGTAGGGTGCGTATCATAACGTTATCGAACTTTTGGGCTATGTTACAGGTCTATTGTAACCTTAGTCGCTAAGGCTGTGGATTAAAAGAGATATAATATACATTGAAATTATTTTTGAATTATTTTAGTTTTAAAAAGTTTTTGTACTATCGTTATTGAACAAAAAAAAGTTATTTCGAAAAAGTATTTTGCAAATTGTACTTGATTCGGCTAGATAGAGAGGATTGCTACTTGCTGGGCTTCATCGCTCACCCCCTTACAGATTTTTACAGGTCCCATCGTTGAAAGCTGAGCACTTATTTGATACGCTTGGAATAGCTGGAGTTTAGTTTTAGATGTTATTCTTTTGTTAATGAATTTTGATAAAACTCTTAGTTTCGAGGAGCTACGTCTCCATTATTTGAATGTGGTATTTATTAGTATTTCATTTGGATTGATTGAAAGTATATTTATTGTTGGGTTTTAAGTTAAGATTAATGTTAAGTTATTTTGTTTGGGTTGCGCGTTATTGATATTGTTTCCTTGCAGGCCTATGGGCTTGCGGCGTGTAGCACTTTGGGCCTATATCGGGTTCGGGGTGTTACATAAATAGTTACCTAAATTCGTAGATTTTATATAGTTTTATATGATTATAGTGTTATTGTGCTTAATCGACGTATTGCAGAGCTTTACAGGTGTTTTCTAGCATACAAGGGAAAAACGATCATTTTGCATACACTGGCGTTGGCGTAGCCGCCAATGCCCAAGTGTTAATCTCAAGACTCTTGGCCACTTAATCGGTCCTTCTTGACGTCACCCGCGTCGCAAACGCCACTATACCTCTATGGACTCGCCTTTGCTGCATGTATGAGCTATTGTTTTTCCAAACTAATACGGCGTTGTAGCGCCACCCATAGGCTTATTTATTGTCCGCGCTGCGGCGCCACCTCCGGTGCCCATGCAGAGAAGGTCTTTGTTTGACCTAACAAAAGGAGGAGGCAGATATAAAACACATGAGGAGCCTCTGTATTTCAGATCGGGATAGATCAGACATCCTATATCATATTTTCACATAGTTTTAGCTTAGATTAGTTTTCTTCTGTAATTTCTTTTCCTTTCTCTTAGTGATGTCTGTAAATATAGATTAGGTAGATTAGGGAGAAGTTTGGCATATCCTTGGAGCGACAAGAGCAGTGAGCGAAACGGATTGGAAAGCTTGATTTGAGCGGAATGCGTGGAGATTGAAGGGCTTTGACATAGTTTTCTCTTATCCATTTATTTCTTCTAATTTTTTTATTCTATAAATGTTGTTTTTATTGCTACTTGTATTTTGTTCAATAGCTATGAACTGAATATTGGCTCTAAGGTTATAATGGAACCCTTTGTTATTTAAATTGACTGTCTTATCTCTTTGGTTGGCACCATATGATTTGGTTTAGTATATTCGTGCTTAATGATTCTCGCTAAGACATTAGTGATGATTTTGGTAATCTACATGATATCGACAGAAGAATTGTAGATTTACACCTAAATATATTGGCATATGATTATGGGTTTCGACTGCATAAGTTGTGCGTAGAATAGACATATATATGTGCGCCATATGCGACCTAATTGAGAACTCTTGCTTAAATCTGTGTTAAGATTAATTCGCATAGACATGTGTAGGATTGTATCTAGCTTGGACGTTCTTTTATGTTCTATTCCCTTTTGGGTGGATGTGAGGGTCCCGAATCTAAGGTCCCAAATCACCGCGGATCCGGTTCGATCATTCTATCACTATTACTATTTACGGAAGATATAAACATAAATTGTTTATACATTAAACCGTTGATTACCGCTACGCAATTTATATCGCCTTATCCGAAGACCTAATATTAGTAATATAGATCTCCAATATTAGAATAATATCATCACAATATAATATTATTATATATATATATATATATATATATATATATACATAGAATAACCTAAACACATAACACATAACCCTATCAGTCTATAACACGTAAGAATCAGTATCAAGTCAAACTATTTCACTTGACTTGAGTTGAGTTCAAAAGGTCTAACGTCCCGACGGTCTAGCAATGGACAATTCTTTGAGTTTAAGTTCAATTAAACTCTGTCAAAAACACTTAACCATTATTTACGATAATTTATTAACAATTGAAAATATTTTTATTAAGTTCGTAATAATTTTTAAATAATTATTACTATTTATCTTGATTTTCAATCATTAAAAACATATTTAAATGAATTAAACACCTCATAATTACATTATCATTAATATTTATTTAATACTAAATATTAATGAAAATCATAACATAATATTATAATATAATTATAATATATCAAAGTATTTTAATACCTTAAAATCATATTTATATGATTTTTAAACACTTAAATTCATTATCCGATAATTGCTATTTAATATTAAAATATTAATATTTTCATGACAAAAATATCAAAAGTTATATTTTTAACTCAAAATATTTTTATAACACTTAAATCATTTTTAAATGATTTTTAAAACATTAATTCTATTTTTCTATAATTTCTATAATATATTTATTAAATAAACTAATTATCATTAATATTAATTAATTAATGAAATTCATCACAAAATATTAAAAGTCACTAAAAATAACTAAAAATATTTTCTTATACCATTATATTATTTTTCATGATTTTTCATGTATTAAAATCATTTTTAAATAATTTATTTAATATTTTAATTAAATAAATTAAATACCATTTATATTGCAAAAATATTAAATATTTATGAAATATACTCAAAATAATTAAAAACTATTTTTCTGGGACTTTAAAATAATTTTTAGAATTTATTTTGTATTTTAATAATTAAAACCATTTTTTCTATTTATTTAATTAAAATATTAATTTTCAGAAAATAATTAATTAAAAAGGGGCCCTATAGCGACATAACCTTTGCTATAGGTGTTCTTGGTGTTCTTAGTACCAACCTAGAAACTCATGTCAGAGTTCAAGGTTGTTACTTTGACCATCAATAAATCTAGGATCACGTTGCCTCTGGGCTGGTAAATTGTATTAAGATTGTAGTATAAATGTAGCAATTCAACTAGAATCAAGTTTCATGGCAATCCTACATCACAACAGAAAGATATTGGCCTCTAAAAATCGTGTCAGGCATGTTCTTCATTTTCTGGGTTACTCAGAAATGAAGAACATCCTTGGTACCTACTTTGTGATCCTTGTAACATTCATCTTAAGCTTTCTTGGTGTGCTATGAAGGTTCAATCCTATAGTCCGGATGTCAGAGTACAACAAAATGTCATTTTTTCAGTATACCATCATCACAATTGAAAGATTAAGGCAGGTCAAAGTATGTCAGAAAACTCGCTCATGAAGATCTGAATTTTCCAGAAAACGGTCTTCATGACTTAGCAACCTAGTTTGACCGTTTACTACATGAATATTGTTTGTTGTTTAAGTGAAATAAAAGAATTACTCTGTAGTCCCTATACCATATTACAACTTAGATATACCAAAACCATAATATCATCAAACACAAGCAAGATCTGAGCTCATGAATATGTTGTCAGAACGATATGGGAAAAATCTGGGTTACCCAGATTTGTTCTTCAACGATTTAATCGGCCTTTGTTTGGCCAGATTATCCTTCATTTCAGTGATGATCAGAGTGATCTAGTGAATTTAATATATAGTATACATGCCCGGCTACAATAAAAAAACAACAATATGGCCAAAAGATCAAACGACTGCAAGATCAGAGGCTTGCAAAAGCTTATTAGAAATTTCTAGGTTTCTGGGCTACCCAGAAACCAGAATTCGTGGCCGGTCAACGCAGTTTGACTGATCGTATCTCTCAACATATGCATGATCTGAGTAATATAAAACCATAGATGAGTAGTGCTCATGTCAGAACAGATCCAAAACATAAAACACACAAGAAAGCTAACACACACAGATCTAGAGGCCCTGACATTTGATTGTCAGGCCTTATTTTTTAACTTTTCCATATTTGATAAATCTTTAATTTCGAGCATCTAAATGATATGGATCTGAGTTTTGACAACCCAGATCATCAAATGACACTCTAATACACAACTCTAATCAACAACTAACATCAGATTACATGATTTTAAAAATTAGGGTTTATACCTTTTGAGCTTTGATTTTTGATTCTGATCTTGATGATCTGATGTTGTTAAGCTAAGAGGTGATTCTTGGCTTTGTTTTACACTCTCTCTCACTCTATAATTTCGGACTTAGAGAGAGAAGAGCTTAGGTGAGAATGAGAAATAAAATGGCCCATTTCTCTCTTTCTAATCTTTATATCTAGCAATGCAATGCATGTGGCTGTCAATTGATGACTGATTGCTGGATATAAAAGTCTTAAGCTAGAGTTAGGGTGGTTCACCCACTCACCTTAGGTCTAGATCTACAAGTTAAATCAAATAATGAACAAAGGGGCATAAATGTCATTTCGCACACAAAATTAATGGCATTCTATTAAATGGCCAAACCCTTAGGGTTTAGGGTTAGGGTTTATGATTTGAACCCTTTAGGGTTTAGGGTTTGAACCCTCAAGTTTAGCAATTTGATTTTCTAAAATTTCCAATTTAGGTTTCCAAAAATAGAAAATTAATTTTTTCTAAATTATAATTAGAATTTTCTAATTATATAAAATTTTCTTAATTATAATTTAAATCTTGCTAATTAGGATTAATATTTCCTAATTATAATTGCTAATTAAGCAATTAGGGTCAAAAAGGTTATTAGGGTTTATAACCCGTGAATTAGGGTTTCTAATAGAAAAATAATTTTTTAATTTATAAATTAGATTTCATAATTAGATTAGGATTTTATAATTACTTATAACTTAAAAATTAGGATTAATATTTCCTAATTAACATTAAAATTATTAAATTAACACTTAGGTTTTCCCGAATTATAAATTAGGGTTTCTAATCCCGAAATTAGGGTTTAATAAATTTGAAATTAGGGTTTGCTAAATAGTTAAGCGTTACCCTAATTAATATCATAATTAATAACACTTAAGCAATATAATAATCATTTAAGTTCCCAGATTAGTGTTTTATACATCGAATTAGGGTTTTAAATTCCCGGAACTGAAATTAGGGTTTCCAAAACCGGTTTCTAGGGTTTCTTGTTAACCGCTAGGGTTTTCTAACCGAATGTTGACGTTCTTCATATATACATAGGGTTTGTTACAGATATCATTTATCTGGTCAACCCTTGACCCTTAACCATATTCTGAACACATAATTGACCATATTCATAGAACATAAACACGTATACACTTAATCCTGAATAATTCACCTAAATCCTTCACAAAATTTTGAAATCCTCAAAATTCTATCTTAAAAATATCAAACGCATACATTAATTTTCTGTCTATGTTCTAATTTTGAACCTTAAATCAATTAATTAAAATTTTTAAAAATTTCCTAAATTCTCGGGTTGTCACAGTGGATCTGAAGAGGATATGTTTGTGCATACCTCGAATAAGGTGCATAAGCACCTGTGCGTTCTCGGTCGACAAATTGTCGTGACCATTTAAGACCAAAGAGAGAAGGGTAGCTAGTTTGATGAAGTATAGCATGCCAGGTGTTCGACAGAATGCCTGTGTGGGGTGAAGTTGTGACCTTAGCTTGTATTTCCTTCGATTACCATTCGTTATCCATTTACTTGCTTTGTTAATTAGTTTTAACTAGATTAATCACACTTCCATTTACTGCTGTTCGAATAAGACTTTAGCGATACATAGTCGATACTTGGTAAATATTAGTCTTAGTTCCTCGTGGGTACAACATTCTACTTATCACTATATTACTTGTTAGACCGCATATACTTGTGCGTATTTAGTGATCGGTTTTTCGACCAACAAAACCCTGACTCTATAATAGGATTTCAGTGTTCCGTAGTGTTTTCTATGGGAACATTCTGGAAAAGGCGATTATAGTAGAGGGTGGTAGTGAGGCGTTGACTCAATACCACAAAGAGAGAAAGAATAAGAGCAAGGGAGAGGGAGGAACCAAGGCAAAGGGAGCTAGTGGTAGTGGCAGTATGCCAAAAAGGAAGAGTTTTAACTCCGGGAATATTGGGGTGAAACAAGGGGATCCTAAACGTAGGATGGAGGCATGCAAGACATGTGAAAAGACTCATCTGGGAGTCTGTCTGAAGGGAAAATTAGTTTGTTATAACTGTGGGCAGGAGGGACATATATCACCTAATTGTCCTAATCCTAAGAAAAACTATGGCTATTTTGTTTGTGGGTCGATGGACCACATGGCAAGAAATTGCCCAAAGAAAGGATCAGAGGGTAGTAAGGGTTCTTGTAGTGGTAAGTTAGCTATTACAGGACCAACACCATCGTCAGGTAGACCCTCAGCCCGTACATTTAATATGCATGTCCAAGATATGGTTGCATCGGCAGATGTAGTAGCAAGTATCATTCCAGTCAATGAAATAAATGATTATGTGTTATTTGACTCGGGTGCTACTTTTTCTTTTATATCATGTGGATTTGCTAAGAAATTAGGTTTAATCCCTGAAAAGCTAGAAATACCTTTAGACGTTAAGGTAGCAAACAAAGAGATAATTCCCATTGAACATATTCATAGGAATTGTTGCGTAGATATTAGAGGTAATAAATTATCTGTAGATTTAGTACCGATAAGGTTGAAAGAATTCGATGTAATTCTTGGTATGAATGGGTTGATTAACCATAAGGTTATAATAGATTGTCATAGGAAAAGTGTGAACCTTTGACTTTCTAAGAAAACCAAGGTAGTGTTCTTCGGTAGTAAATCACCGAGACGCTCTTGTTGTCTAACCATGACACAAACTAGGAAGACGTTGAAAACGTTGTGTGAGGGTTACCTGTGCCATGTTATGGATACCCAAAGAGTGGGAGCATCATTGGAACAGATACCTATAGTTCAAGAGTTCGCGGATGTATTTCAAGAGGAATTATTGGGTTTTCCGTCGGATAGGGAGGTCGAGTTTGTGATTGATCTGTTACCGGGTACGACACCAGTTTTAAGAGCACCATATAGGATGGCGCAAATAGAGATGAAGGAGTTAATGGTTCAATTACAGGAACTATTAGATAGGAAGTACATTCAACCAAGTGTGTCTCCGTGGGGAGCATCGGTATTGTATGTAAAAAAGAAGGTTGTGTCGTTACGACTTTGTATTGACTATCGAGAGTTGAACAAGTTAACTATTAAGAATAAATACCCACTTCCCAGGATTGATGATCTATTTTATTAGTTGAAAGGGGAAAAGTATTTTTTTAAAATAGATTTGCGTACGGGGTATCATCAGTTAAAAGTAAGGAATGAGGATGTACCTAAGACAGCGTTCAGAACTCGTTATGGTCATTACGAGTTTCTGGTTATGTCATTTGGGTTGAAGAATGCGCCAACCGGATTCATGGATATGATGAACATAGTGTTCAAACAGTATTTGGACAAGTTCGTTGTGGTGTTCATTAATAATATTCTAGTCTATTCTAAGACGCCATAAGATCATGCTGAACATTTAAGGATAGTGTTGGAAACACTAAGGAATGAGAAGTTGTATGCAAAATTCATTAAGTGTGAATTTTGGCTTGAACGAGTGTAGTTTTTAGGACATGTTATTGATAAAGATGACATTTTCGTGGATCCAGCGAAGCTGGAAGTAGTGAATGAGTGGGAGAAACCGATAACGCCAACTGACGTTCGGAGTTTTCTTGGGTTAGCAGGATACTATAGAAGGTTCATCCAGGACTTTTCTAGAATAGCTACTCCGCTGAAGAATTTGACGAGGAAGTCAATAAAGTATGTGTGGACAGAAAACTGTGAGAATAGTTTTTAGGAACTAAAAAAGAGGTTAAGTGAGGCACCTGTATTGTCTTTGCCAGATGATACGGGAAATTTCGTAGTGTATAGCGATGCTTCGAATAGAGGACATGGTTGCGTGCTCATGCAACATGACAAGGTCATTGCGTATGCGTCATGTCAGTTGAAGGATTATGAGAAGGCTTTTCCTACTCATGACTTCGAATTGGCAGCTGTAGTTTTTGCCTTAAAAATATGGAGACATTATTTATACGGGGAGAAGTGTGGGATATACACGGACCATCAAAGTCTGAAATATATCTTCACACCGAAGGAGTTGAATATGAGGCAGAGAAGGTGGTTAGAATTGATAGAAGATTATGATTGTGATATCTTATATCATTCAGGAAAGGCAAATGTAGTAGCCGACGAGTTAAGTAGGAAGGGTAGAGAAAAGCTGTCAATGTTAACGACTCAGAATGAGTTAATAACGGAGATGGAAAGAATGGAGTTAGAAGTTAAGTTACCAAGTGAAGCGGTGGAGATGTTATTCTCAATGTAGACTCAACCAACCATAGTGGAACGGGTTAAGGAAGTGCAATTAAGCAACGAGGAATGCGAACGAATGAAGAAGAGGATGGAAG
Organism: Panax ginseng; assembly: GCA_020205605.1. Classification (NCBI taxonomy): domain Eukaryota; kingdom Viridiplantae; phylum Streptophyta; class Magnoliopsida; order Apiales; family Araliaceae; genus Panax; species Panax ginseng. Next base: position 48,884,676 of record CM035141.1, read on the forward strand.
ATGAAGAAAAGACTAAGTATAACCTCGACTAGGAGGGATTGCTTCGTTTTGAAGTAAGAATTTGGGTTCCAAATAATTTTGAGTTAAAAGAAGAGATAATGAGTGAGGCCCATAGTTCGAGGTATTTGATACATCCGGGTAGTACTATGATGTATCAAGACATTCGACAGAACTTTTGGTGGCCGAATATGAAGAGGGAGATCGCAGAATATGTTAGTAAATGCTTAACTTGTCAGAAAGTTAAGGCTGAACACCAACGACCGAGTGGGTTATTGCAATCACTAGATATTGCAGAGTGGAAATGGGAGCATATCACCATGGACTTTGTGGTGGGACTTCCAACAACAAGGAAATGATACGACGTTATTTGGGTAATAGTGGATCGGTTGACGAAATTGGCTCACTTTCTACCAATAGGAGTTAGGTATAACCTAGAAAAATTAGCTAAATATTTTTTCAAGGAATTTTTTTCTAGACATGGAGTACCTGTTTTGATTGTGTCAGATCGTGATCCACGATTCACATCGAACTTTTGGAGGAGTTTGCAAGAGCAAATGGGAACGTAGTTGAAATTGAGTACGGCGTATCATCCTTAAACGGATGGACAAAGTGAACGGATAATTCAAATGCTTGAAGATATGTTAAGATCTTGCATTATGGATTTCAAGGGGAGTTGGGATGAACATCTACCTTTTGTGGAATTCGCGTATAACAATAGTTTTCATGCTAGTATATGCATGCCTCCTTACGAAGCGTTGTGTGGGAGGAAATGTAGAACTCCACTGTGTTGGGATGAAGTAGGAGAATGTCGGATGTTGGGACCTGAGATGGTACAACAGACGGCGGACATGGTAAAGTTAATACGTACTCGATTGGTAGCGGCTCAAGAAAGGCAGAAGAAGTTTGCCGATCCTCACTGAGAGAAGAGGAAATTTGAAGTAGGTTCGTTTGTCTTTCTGAAAGTATCACCTTGGAAAGGGAAGATACGTTTTGGAAAGAAAGGGAAGTTAAGTCCAAGGTTTGTAGGACCTTTTGAAATTTTAAGAAGGGTATGAGAGGTAGCTTATGAAGTAGCTTTACCTCCAAAGATGGAACGTATACACAATGTGTTTCACGTGTCAGTGTTGCGTCCCTATAAACTGGACTATAAACACGTAATAGAGTACGAATCTATTCAGATACAAAAAGACTTAACATATGAAGAACTTCAAATTCAAATTATTGATAGGAAGGAATAAGATAATACCTTCGGTGAAGGTGATTTGGAGGAACCACAATACCGGATAAGCAACGTGGGAACTCGAAAGTAAAATGAAGGAAAATTTTCCTCATTTATTTATGTAATTATAAGCGAGATTAAGGGACATAATCCTTATAAGGGGGAAATGTAATACACGAGAAAATCGGATTTTTAAATGAATAAAAATTTTATTTGATTATGTGGATTAAATGAATTTAATTGATTATTTATGTGAATAAGCTATTTGAAGGTCATTCTATGACCTAGAATGTGCGGATGTGGTTAGGATTCTTATTATGTGCTAGAATTAATTGTTTTGAATTTACAAGACGAAAATAAAAGTTTTTCGGGAAATTTACGTAAAAATACTATTCATCCATTTCTGCTTGGGAATTTAGTTTGAATTTTTGAGAAATGCGTAATGATAGAATACGAAGACGAGATGGAATATCCAATAATATTTCAGTTATGGCAAATGAAATTTTTGCCTGCGGACTTAAAACCTAAGGGTTAGGGAAAGTTATTTCTAAGAAGGAAATGTAATGCGTATAATGATTAGGGTTATTATACGTGTGATATACGTGTGATATACGAGTATGGTATGAAGAATATTACAATGTATAATACGAATATCGTATTAATACTAAACGAAGAGAATACGTGAGTTATACGTGTAGAATATAATTAGTTCTTGATGGACGTTGAGTTTAATGACTTTGTAGAATCCAATTGGACTTAGATTATATCAAGCCCAATGAATTGTGTAATCAAGCCTAAGTTAAGGCCCAATGTTAGTTTAAATCAAGCCTGATCCAAAGAACCGAACCGCGGATCGAACCGGCGGGTCACTGGATGGATAAAACCCATGGGGCAACCCATGAGGAGACCCATGGAGCATGTGGGCCGGCCACTTGGCCACCAAGTAAAGTGGTTACCTGGTGGATAAGTTGTTGTGGAGGTGTGAATAGTAACGAGGTCACCTAATGACCATTTTGCCCTCCATTTGGTTTGCCTATATAAGAATGCTAGTCTTGGTCATTTGTTATTTTACAAACTTTGTCCAACATAATTTGAGAGAGATAAAGAGCTAGAAACAAGTAATCAAGAGTTATTCAAAGCAAACCATACAAGTTTAGTCAAGAACGCGAAGAACGTAAAGATAATATTTCATAAACGTTAGTCTTCGATCTTTTTCGATTTCTTTTCGTAGAGAATCGTAGATTGGTGGAGCATGTCTCTTCCGGGGTAATAAGGATGGCTAATAGTTGATTAAAACTTTATAAGTCATGTATGGTTAGTAATCGTAAGCGTTTAAGTAAGTTATAATCAAGGAAACCCGTTAAGCATTAACTTGGTTGTTGATGGACAAATTGAAAACTATCATTGTTCGGGTATGTGCATATTGCTTGTTTAGGATGTAGGTGATGAATTAATGTAGTTGTTCCATTTGATTTGGCATATAGAACACGAGTAACGAAGTTATGGCGAATTTTACTAAATTAGACGTTAAACGTCGAAAAAGTAGAAATCTCGGATTGTTAGTCAAAAGTTTCCGTGTAACTTGGAAACTTTGGTTTTCGATGGCATCACGTGAGATAAGCTATTCAAGAATCGTCGAATTCTGACTTAGAACGAAGAAAATGAGCTATGAACGCTCACGGACGCTTAATAATGAACTAATCGGCGCATTCCGTGTTAAAAGATTCAAAAATAAAATATTTTCTGATGATATCATAGTGCATATGTGTGAGACCCCGAATTTTATGAATAAAGATTTAATTTTCTCGAAATATTTTTTTATATTATGGTGTGGATTTGATATAATGTTATAGTTGTGGGTAATATTTATAAATTTTACAAAGTAAGCAAGTGGTTATATAATATTCGATTGGTCGGGGAATATTCTTTTTTTCGGGGAATATTCGTACGACGACACAATCATTGGTGGACCCCACAACGGAATTATTATCGAAATGAGAAAACGACAGAAATATCTTTTTATGAATATAATAGCAGAAGTTTTACCGTTAACTGTTGAATCACCCGGTGATAAAAGTGCAGTAATACACGTGGTTGCATAGTAGCACACGATATTGATTATTGATGCTTATGTGAGAAGCCACTCAGTTTTTTTCAATTATTGCTACAGTAATTACTGCATAGTATCTCACGTTATTTGATTCAATTATTGTCGATATTTTATATATTATTAAATCAATTATTGAGATGACAAGTTATTCTAATTATTATATGCATAATTAACAATGTCTAGAAAGCTCTGTCGAGGAAAGGGGTTTGGTCACCTTATTGCGCGCCAATAGGGAGAAAGTCGCGTGGATCACAAAATAGATCTATGATTTCAAGTCCACTCGTTGATTTCGAGAAAACCGAATCAATCTCCTTCGGACTCTCCAACTTTTTAAAATCCTTATAAGAAAGCCCCATCTTTCCTAGGAACGATCTGGTTGTTAATATTGTGAGTTATAATAATATAAATAAACGTTGTTAAAAATATTGAAGGGGTTTTTATGAAGTATTTGATGTAAATTTTGCTTATTTTATGGACCCCCATTTACCTATTTTTCAAAATAATCGGTAGAAAATTATTTAATATAATAAAGGTGGGGCCACATGTGGGGTCCATGGGTAGAGGAAAATCTAAAATGGGGATGGGTTTGAGTTTACGTATGTTGGAGGGAATTATATATATATATATATATATATATAAACATGTGTTTGTTGAATTTAAAGGGGTGGGTGGGTGGGTGGGGTGGGGATTTGCCTTTGTAGTAAGGCAAATGTTATTATATATATATATATATATATATATATTATAAGTTTTATTTTATTTGATTATAAATAGAATATATTATATTTTAATATAATAAAGGTGGGGCCACATATATGGGGCCACATGTAGAACCCATGGGTGGAGGAAAATCAAAATGGGGTGGGTTGGAGTTTACGTTATGTTGGAGGGAATTATATATATATAGATTTTATAAGTTATTATATATATATATATATATATATAAACATGTGTTTGTTGAATTTAAAGGGGTGGGGTGGGGTGGGGTGGGGTGGGGGGGGAGATTTGCCTTTGCCGTAAGGCAAAGGTTATTATTATTATTATTATTATTATTATTATTATTATTATTATTATTATTATTATTATTATTATTATTATATATTATAGGTTTTATTTTATTTAATTATAAATAGAATATATTATATTTTATTTAATATTTTTGTTTTATTAGTATTTTATTGCACAGTAATGAATAGTAAAATCAAATTTTTAGAAAATTTCAGACGAAGGTCGCCCATGATTTTTCTATACTGTGCAGTCCGTGATTTAATTCAAATAGTATCATTTCCATTCTCCTATAAATAGGATGCTTAGTTAGAATTAAAAATCACACCAGAATCAGAGAATTCTTCTTCTATAATCTTGAGCGTATTTCTTTAGAGTTTTAAGAAGCTTTGAGCGTAGAAAACAGTGAAAGTTTTCTTCAAGAATATATCCGCTATACCAGTTGTAATACTCTTCTTTTCAAGGTAAGGGGTTTATTTCTTTCGTAATCATGAAGAGAATTATTTCTTTTCAAAACTCGTAAGTGGTATTATTTATTTCATATTCTGAAGAGATATTATTTTTCGTACTCGTATGAATATTATTTCATTCAATATTCGCAAAAAATATTATTTTCATTTAATATTCGTAAGGAATATTATATTCGTTCAATATTCGAAAGGAATATTATTTTCGTTTAATATTCGTAAGGGATGTTATTTTTGTTCAATATTCGCTTGAAATAATATTTTCTTCCATACTCTGTAGTACATAAGTAATATTGTTTCGTTTCAGATTTCGAATTCTATACTCGTTTTGTTGAAGTTTTGGCTTCTATACTCCATGAAATTAGTAGAATATCCTTGATATTTGCGCTTCATCCAATATCTTTTCATGAAAATATTATTCTGAGCATTCTTGATAAGTTTTAACTTTTTCATGCCGGGGTACTATTCACGGGGTTACTATTCCCGAAGTTACTATTCACGGGTACTATTCACTCAGTTACTATTCACCCAGGGTACTATTCATGACAAAATTTAATTTTTTTTTCGGTCCAAATCATTTTTGATACAATATTATTCTTGAATTTTACTCCACAAAGCAGTATCATGTTGACAATTTGAACGTTATTGAATTATGGATAAACTAAATTATAAATCTTTAAAATTTATCCTTGAACTTGTTTTATTGAATTATTATGTCATTGTCATCATCCTCATGCTTATATTGTTATGAAAGTCATCTTTGGTCAGTAGTGCATAAATGGACTTGGTATGATTATGATCAGAGATTATTCGGTATAATCATGACCGTATTGTTACAAATGATGTGGTAAAAGTCCTCATTGACCCGTAGTGCATTGATGGACAGTTTTTGGTATGATTATGGCCATGGATTCTCTTCGACCAAGGGTGCAAAGATGAATTATTTTATGGCATGATCATAACCGTTGATGAAAACACGATTATCTTTGCCCGTAGTTCATGAATAATTCGTGATCGTGATACTAAAGAATATCCTTGGCCTGTAGTGCAGGGATGATTCGATGATGTGGATTATATATTAAGCTGAGTCTCAGCGATAAAGTTGATGAAAAACCTTTTAAATCATAGAAGATGGTAGATATCATGCTCTACTTGACTCTTCTAATGGATTGCTTATTCCGTTGCAGTTGTTGATCTAAAACTTGTTGTCTATTATATTTTATCAGTTGTTATACTGTTGAAGGCTAAGGATAATTTATTGTTCATTATCTTAGTCATAATATTTCTTACTAGGCTAGTTGAGCTCACCCTTTCTTTCACTGTTCTCCTCAGGAAATGAGAATATAAATTTGGGACTAGTCGGGGGAATGGATTATTGGTCCGATATGGTTGCATTAGTAGTCCTCAATATTCTGTGAAATAGTGTGATAATAATTGTAATAAGATTGAATTTGAGTGTCGATATTGTCTAAAAGACAATATTCTAGCTAAAACTCTCAGCTATGTTTTGTCATATTTTACACGACAGTTGTATTAATTAAGTTTGTATTTAAGTTATGTACCATGTATCTAGTGACTCAAGATGGGTGATGTATACTTATTTTGGGGGTGTTACAGTTGGTATCAAAGCTTAGAGATATGATCCATGGCTGAGATGTGAGATTAGAACTAGGAGGGGAGAGATGAGGAATTCCTTCACTAGTATGACCTACCTAAGTTTATTTGGTATTTAATTGGTCGGTCAGAATATAGGGATAATATGTGGCATGTCAATTAACTCTTGTGTTTGTGACATTGTTTAAGAATGGCATCAGAAAATGTTAAGATAAACAATGAAGCACATGAGACCATTGAGTCACCGACAATCAATAACCAGGATAATGTGCAGGAAGGCAACAATCCTCAAGTGAACAACAACACCGACCAAATGATGAACGATGGGATGTTCAGAGGCTTTGTGCAGTTCATACAACACCAAACGAGAGAGACTCCTATTCATAATGCAAGAGGAAACAATGGCAACCCACGGTTGGTGACCGCTAAGCAATTTAAGGAGTTGGGACCACCGAAATTTTTGAGAAAGCCAGAACCACTTAAGGCGGAGATGTGGATAAAGAAGATCACCAAGATTTTTGATGTCTTGAAATGCTCAGAGGAGCAAAAGGTTCCATTCGCCACCTTTATGTTGCGTGAAGAAGCAGAACATTGGTGGGAATTTGTAAAACTTACCCAGCCCGACACACTCAAAATGTCTTGGGAGAAGTTCCAAGAACTCTTCAACGACAAGTACTTTCCCAAAAGTATTCGTCACATGAAAGAGGTAGAGTTCATCAAGCTGGAGCAAATCAATATGACCGTGTCGCAGTATGAAGCCAAGTTTGCCGAGTTGTCCCGGTTTACATCCCACTTAGTTGATAACGAGGAGAGAATGGCGCGGATGTTTCTAAGAGGTTTGAAACTTGAGATACATCAATACCTTATCTCTCATAAACTGTGTTTGTATTCAAATGTTGTATATAGGGCTCAGTTATTGGAGCGCGATAATGAGTCAACTCAACCAAAAGAGAGCAACCGACAAAATGATAATACCAGTGGTAGCAGTCATCGAAGCGGTGATAACAAACGTGGAGGGAATCAAAATGCCAGAAATGGTAACCACTTCGGTGGTAATCATGGTCAGGATAATGGGAAAGGTGAACTAAGTGAGAACAACTTCAAGAAGAGAATGTTAAATAATGATGGAAAGACAACAACACCCGTTTCCAAGGAAGAAGAACGACCATCAGTCGTATATTTCAAATGCGGACATGAGGGACACATCCGTCCAAACTATACACAGCAACCCAAAATGTGTTTCAATTGCGGAAGAGAAGGTCACTTAGCTCGATTTTATCGTGTAGTGAAGTCAAGTCCAGCTGGGATGGTGACACCAAAGGATGTCTCAGACAAGTCAAAGTTAGTAGTTTAAGTGAGAGCGTTTGCCGAGAACCCGAACGAAGCTATCATGGGTAAATTAATTATAAACTCTTGCAAAGTTTATACCTTATTCGATATCGGTTCTACCAATTCTTTTTTTCTCCTACTTACGCTCAACATTTAAATTTGACCCCAGTACAAAACCCATTTTTAAAACCCTCAAATATTTCTTCACCCAAAAGGAAGGTAACATGTGCCAAAGATGTTGGCTCGAGTTGTTGAAGATTACGACCATACCATTCAATATCATCGTAGAAGAGCGAACGTGGTAGATAACGCGTTCAGTAGAAGATCGTATGCAGTTATTAGTGCGACTTTGTTAACACAAAGACCCATTTCATACGACTTACTCTGGAGACCCATGAGATGATGTTAAATATACGATTAGAACATACTTTAATCGATAAAGTTAAAGCCACTTAAGCTATAGACTCAGAGCTGATGAATGTGAAGAAGAAGGTTTAAGAGGGCATTATTCTAGAAGCAAGCATTGACGAAGAGAGGAAATCTCAACCCTCGATTTAATTGTTCTATTTGAAATCCTCGATCGAGTAGGAACTGTGACCTATAGACTCGTTTTAACGCCAAGTATGTCGCATGTTCATAAAGTTTTTTTTCGTATCGATGTTACGTAAATATTTGGACGACCCGAGCCACATTATTGAATTAGAACCGGACGAGATAATGGAAGATTTAACGTAAGAAGAGGTACCTGTTAAAATCTTGGATACGAATAAACATATTTTACCTCAAGAGTTAGAATCTGGCGAGGTATCCTAATCTATTCGGCATACCAGGTACGTATGTAAATTTCGAGGGTGAAATTTCATAAGGATGGGAGATTGTGAGACCCCGAATTTTATGAATAAAGATTTAATTTTCTCGAAATATTTCTTTATATTATGGTGTGGATTTGATATAATGTTATAGTTGTGGGTAATATTTATAAATTTTGCAAAGTAAGAAAGTGGTTATATAATATTAAATTGGTCGGGGAATATTCTTTTTTGTCGGGGAATATTCGTACGACGACACAATCATTGGTGGAACCCACAACGAAATTATTGTCAGAATGAGAAAATGACAAAAATATCTTTTTATGAATATAACGGCAGAAGTTTTACCGTTAATTGTTGAATCATCCTAAGATAAAAGTGCGAATACTGCATGTGGTTGCATAGTAATACCAATTCCGTATTGATTATTGATGCTTACGTGAGAAGTCAGTCAGTTTTGTTCAATTATTGCAACAGTAATTGCTGCATTGTATCTCACGTTATTTGATTAAATTATTGTCGATATTTTATATATTATTAAATCAAAATTTGAGATGACAAGTTATTCTAATTATTATATGCATAATTAACAATGTCTAGAAAGTTCTGTCGAGGAAAGGGGTTTGGTCACCTAATTGCGCACCAATAGGGAGAAATACTTATAGGAAAGCTGTGACGACCCCAAAATAGGTCCATTCCATCCAACCCATTCTGAGTCGCCAAATACATGGTACAAAAACAAATACAACTTCAGTAATACAATCGTCGTGCAAAATACGACAACACATATATTGTGAGTTTGAATACAACTATTGTCTAATAGACAGTATAAAAATTCAAAAGGGGTCCTCATTACAATTATTGATACGCTATTTCACAGAATAGTGAGGACTACTAATGCAACCATATGTACTATCAATCCATTCCCCGACTAGTCCCAACTATATTCTCATTTCCTGAAGAGAACAGTGAAAAAAAGGGTAAGCTCAACTAGCCCAGTAAGAAATATTATGACTAAGATAATATACAACAAATTATCATTAGTCTTCAACAGGGAAAAATCTGATAAAATATAATAGACAACAAGTTTTAGATCAACAACTGCAGCAGAATAAGAAATCCATTAGAAGAGTCAAGTAGAGAAAGAATTCTACTATTTTCTATGAATTTAAAAGTCCATCATCAATATTTTATCCCTATAACATCAATCAATACACATCTTTAATCAAATATTCATCTTTAGACTCATGGGCAAAGATATTCATTTGTATCACCAAATTGGTCATGTTCATCTCAACACCGCTCCTCTTTACACTACTGGGCCAAATATATTCATTAGGTAATCATTCATCTTTTACTCACAAAGCCAAATATATTCATTAGTTAATCATTTATCTTTGACTACAGCCAAAGATATTCAAGAATATCATCATTTAGGATGAGGATGATGAAAATATTTTAAAGGACCGAATCCAAAGAAATAAAATAACAAATATTAGAGATTCAGTATTACGGTTTATCCAAGATCAATAATACTTCATAATAACCAATTTTGAAGCAAAATTCAAGAATAAAGATCAAAACATGGATACAATCAAAGATAGTAACCATAATAGACACCTTGGATAAAAAGAAGATAATTTCATTTTTCGATGAATAGTCTTAGATTAAGTGAATAATGCCAGTATCGTGAATAAGTCTTTATACGTGAATAGTAACTCTCACACCAAAAGATAGAAATTCTACAAGAAAAATCATCATGCTTCGTGAATAGTACTGTGAATAGTAACTCATGAATAGTAACTCATGAATAGTAACTCGTGAATAGTAACTCATGAATAATAACTTGGACATGAAAAGTTTCAAATTTGATAAAAAGTTCCAACCAATATTTCAAGATAATGATATTGAAGAAATAATATCACTTACTTAAGAAAATAACATCCCTTACCTTGCAAAAGACAAGATTTACGATTTGGAATAATCGGATATAGTCTTTCAAGGAACTTGCTCAAAGCAATTAGAAACTCACAAAGTATCTAAATACTCACAAAATACACTCGATAATATAGAGAGAGAAAGAGAGAAAGCTTATGTTTCTGGTGTGATTTTTAATTCTAACTTAGCCCTCTATTTATAGGAAAATGATAGCATGCCGAAGCAGACTTAACCTGCAACCTGATGGCTTTACCTGCTACTATTCCCACCCACCACATTTGAAAATTCAATTGAGCACATTTCTCACCAACCAAAAGTGGGGACCACCAATTCTAGAATTTTCCACCAAAATCATTTATAACCTAATTTACAATCACCACCTCTTAAAATTCATAACAAATTATACGCTCATTTTTAATCGCTCAAAATTTGTGGACATATACTCAACTTATATATGTATAACATATCCAAAAATTACAACGATCCAACGGTCGGATTAAATATTATAACTCACACAATAAAGGTGTAATAACACCGATTTGATCTTTTAATACCTCCAATCCGACAAAATACTGATAAAACATCTCAACATTAACTCCTTCATTTATAAACACATAAATAAACCCATCATTTATATCAACATCATTTATATCATTTACAAAATCACAATTATGACAACTAGGTCAACATTCCGTGAAAAGAGGGGCTTTCGATAAGGATTTCTCCTTCTCTTGGCGCCGCAATTAGGTGACCAAACCTCTCCTCGATGTAACTTTCTAGACATTGCCAATAATGCTATCTAATAATATTATTCAAATAATATGAATTATTGATCCGATAATGGAGATCTCAGGCAATGACAATTATTGAACAACAATAATATAAAATATCAACGCAACAATTATTAAATCAATAAAATAAAATATTGAACAGTAACTACTGTGACAATTATTGAGTAGTGCCTTCTTACGTAAGTATCAATAATTCAACAATACTGTGCAATACCGTGTGATACCGTGCAACCATGTGTATTACTGTATTTTAACCACCGGGTATTCCAACAGTCTTAACGGTAACAACTACGCCGTTATTTGTAAAAACTCAAACTTTGTCATTTTCTTCATCCGACAGTTATCCGTTATGGGGCCCACAAATGGCTGCGCCGTTGTACGAATATTCCCCGACAATTAAATATTTTATAACCACTTGCTTATTTTGCAAAATTTGCACATTTCACCCATAACCAAAGTATTATATCAAATTATCACCTTATTATTCACAATAATAAATAGGAAAATTCGATTTTATTCATTGAAAAGTTGGGGTCTTACAAAAGCCCCCTCTTTTCTGGGAACGATCTGGTTGTTAATATTGTGAGTTATAATAATATGAATAAACGTTGTTTAAAATATTGAATGGATTTTTATGAAGTATTTGATATAAATTTTGCTTATTTTATGGACCCCCATTTACCCATTTTTCAAAATAATCGATAGAAAATTATTTAATATAATAAAGGTGGGGCCACATGTGGGGCCCATGGGTGGAGGAAAATCTGAAATGGGGGTGGTTTGGAGTTTACATATGTTGGAGGGAAATATATATATATATATATATATATATATATATATATATATACACACACACACACACACACAAACATGTGTTTGTTGAATTTAAAGGGGAGGGGTGGGGTGGGGTGGGGTGGGGTGGGGGGGAGATTTGCCTTTGCTGTAAGGCAAATGTTATTACTATTATTATTGTTATTATTATTATATATATTTATATATTATAAGTTTTGTTTTATATTATATTATATTTTATTTAAAGTTTTTGTTTTATTAGAATATTTTATCATAATAATAATGAATAAAAAATCAAATTTTTAGAAAATTTAGAATTTAACGTCGCTTGTGATTTTTCTCAGATCTTTGTGAAGTCCGTGATTTCATTCAAATAGTATCCTTTCCATTCTCCTATAAATAGGATGCTTAGTTAGAATTAAAAATCACACCAGAATCAGAGAATTCTTCTTTTATAATCTTGAGCGTATTTCTTTAGAGTTTTAAGAAGCTTTGAGCGTAGAAAACAGTGAAAGTTTTCTTCAAGAATATATCCTCTATACCAGTTGCAATACTCTTCTTTTTAAGGTAAGGGGTTTATTTCTTTCGTATTCATGAAGAGAATTATTTTCTTTCAATACTCGTAAGGGGTATTATTTATTTCATATTCTGAAGAGATATTATTTTTTCGTATTCGTATGAATATTATTTCGTTCAATATTCGCAAGAAATATTATTTTCATTTAATATTCATAAGGAATATTATATTCGTTCAGTATCGAAAGGAATATTATTTTCGTTTAATATTCGTAAGGGCCTAAGGGGTGTTATCTTTGTTCAATATTCGCTTGAAATAATATTTTCTTCCATACTCTGTAGTGTGTAAGTAATATTGTTTTGTTTCAGATTTCGAATTCTATACTCGTTTTGTTAAAGTTTTGGCTTCTATACTCCATGAAACTAGTAGAATATCATTGATATTTGCGCTTCATCCAGTATTTTTCATGGAAATATTATTCTGAGCATTCATGAAAAGTTTTAACTTTTTCATGCTGAGGTACTATTCACGGGGTTACTATTCCTGAAGTTACTATTCATGGGTACTATTCACTCGGTTACTATTCACCCAGGGGTACTATTCATGATAAAAATTGATTTCTTTTCGGTCCAAATCATTTTTGATACAATATTATTCTTGAATTTTACTCCACAAAGCACTATCATGTTGAAAATTTGAACGTTATTGAATTCTGGATAAATTAAATTATAAATCTTTAAAATTTATCCTTGAACTTGTTTTATTGAATTATTATGTCATTGTCATCATCCTCATAGTTATATTGTTATGAAAGTCATCTTTGGTCGTAGTGCATATATGGACTTGGTATGATTATGACCAACGATTATTCGGTATAATCATGACCGTAATGTTACAAATGATGTGGTAAAAGTCCTCATTGGCCCGTAGTGCATTGATGGACAGTTTTTGGTATGATTATGGCCATGGATTCTCTTCGGCCAAGGGTGCAAAGATGAATTATTTTATGGCATGATCATGACCGTTGATGAAAACACGATTATCTTGGGCCCGTAGTGCATGGATAATTCGTGGTCATGATACTAAAGAATATCCTTGGCCTGTAGTGCAGGGATGATTCGATGATGTGGATTATTTATTAAGCTGAGTCTCAGCAATAAAGTTGATGAAAAACCTTTTAAATCATAAAATATGGTAGATATCATGCTCTACTTGACTCTTCTAATGGATTGCTTATTCCGTTGCAGTTGTTGATCTAAAACTTGTTGTCTATTATATTCTATCAGTTGTTATACTGTTGAAGGCTAAAGATAATTTATTCTGCATTATCTTAGTCATAATATTTCTTACTGGGCTAGTTCAGCTCACCCTTTCTTTCACTGTTCTCTTCAGGAAATGAGAATATAACTAGGACTAATCGGGGAATGGATTGACGGTCCAGATGGTTGCATTAGTAGTCCTCACTATTCTGTGAAATAGTGTGATAATAATTATAATAAGATTGAATTTGAGTGTGGATATTGTCTAAAAGACAATATTCGAGCTAAAACTCTCAGCTATGTTTTGTCGTATTTTACCCGACATTTGTATTAATTAAGTTTGTATTTAAGTTATGTACCATGTATCTGGCGACTCAAGATTGGTGATTTATACCTATTTTGGGAGTGTCACATACGTGGTTAGTATGATTAAACCTAGAGTTAAAGAATGTTGATACGAATTGGAATGTAAGATGGCTAATTGAGATTGTGATTCTAAATGACATATATGTAGGATAATTGGAGAACGAGTTGTAATTGCTTAGCTTACGCAAGAGGCAAGTTCCCTAACCTTTGTTACTTTGTTATTCATTAAGGTTTTTCTTTTCACCGTTATTTTGTTTACACTTATGCAAGTTCTTTAATATGAATATCTTATATGAGCATCCTTAACTCTACTAATCATTGAATAAGTTATCCATCTTTATCTTGTTTACGCTTAGGCAACCTAATCTTTATTTATGCAAGTTCATATTCCTAAGTTGTTATTGTTATGCAAGTTCTTTACCCTTAATTTATTATTGAACAAGGTAATTAATCTTTGCTTACTCATTCCAAGCAAGATTTCTTTGGTCATTCATAGTCTGTAATTTTATTGTAAGCATTATCTTGTTGCAAAGTGTCTGTTCAGCTATGAATAATTGTTGTTTGATCTTTGATCACTAATGTCATTGTACAATCTTACATTATTGTACCGAACTCTTAGTTGACTAGTAATCCTTCTATTAATTCAACTAATCCTTAGTTGATGAATGCTCTATAAACTAAATTACCCTTGAAGTCAATCCAAACCAAACTTCCTTTTGTTTGTTTATGTACCTTTACAATTTTGAAAGTATGTACTCGATGATTAACACTTGTTCATTTATAACCCATTGAGATTTTATCTCTTATTGGTTCGTTGTTATACTTTGTTCATGATGATATTGCAATCGAACTCTTAAGTAGTCATTGATCCCTATTTGATTCAACCAGTACTTGGTTGATGAGCATTCTAAAGATCTAGAATTTCTTTGAAGTTAATTCCAAACCAAACTTCCTTTGGTACGAAACCTAATGATCCATGCTGAGACAAACAACCCTGTATCAGGGGATTATTTTAGAGCTACGTAATAGCGTTAAAATGTTTGCACAATACAAAGTACAAAGGGCTAATAACCTGGAGTACGAGATGATGGTCCACATAGTCGTTTAGACTATTAAAGGTTAAATTAGAAACACCTATTAACCTAGGACATAGAAGATGATTATGGTCTTTTAGACTGTTAAAGGTTAAAGTAGAAATACTTTAAAACCTAGAACAAAGTTTGTGGTCTTATGACCCTCAATGTATCCCTTTGATATTGATATATGTTATTTGATTTTAAAGTTCATTATTCCTTTGAACTCACAGTATTCGAATTAGAACTTATTGTTTCCGGTAAAAATACTTTACCATTGAACGCTCAGTTAATTGTCATTCATAAAATGTTATTGTATATTATCCTTCTTGTGGGCAATTATTTTCTCAGTCTTGCACAAAACAATGTAGATGAAGTTAAGAAGTTTGAAGAGCTTTCTATAAGTAAAGGCAAATGCAGAATGCTCGATTAGATGACATTTAATTTACCTTTTTATTATGAAGTTAATGTAATAGAAATGGTTATGTTTATATTATATTATTCCGTTGATGTTGTAATAATAAAGGTTAGATGACCTGGGATTTATTTTGAGATTGTGAAACCCTTTAATCGGAGTTTTATAGTTAAAGCTTGCAAGTTTATATCTTTTGTTTATGGGTAGTTAGTTATGATTTAATTGGACAGTGAACACCAAATCTGTGGAATTGAAGTACCCGAATTTGGAGGTGTCACAAATTTGTATCAAAGCTTTAGGTTATGAACCATATGTGGGAAAACCTTAGGAGATAACCTTATAAGAGATCGAAAACATAGTGGTGACAAACTCTCATCGAGTTCAAAGGAATTAATTAAGGAAATTCATTAAAAACAAAATGATAAAAGAATTTATGTTTGTAGACACTCGACATCTATCACTGACATTACAGGAGGGCAGATTTATCTTTCAGAGAGAACCCTGTAAGAGAGTTCATATCCAGTCCGGATACCACCGGAAGTTTAGTCTCAACCCCCGGAACACACACCAGGAGTATCAGTTCCAACCTCGGAGATAACCCCGAGGCATTCAGTTCAAATACCAGAAATTCCACCGGAGAAGGCCGATTCATCTCGGAGATAACCCCAAGATATTCAGTCTGAGTCCCAGAAATAACACTGGGACTAGCAGTTCCAACCTTGGAGATAACCCCAAGGAATGCAGTTGCAGTTTTGGAGATAACCCTGGAAATGCTTGTTTCAAATGCATGCAATCAGTTTCAACCTCAGAACTCACACCAAGGCACTCAGTATAAGACCCAGAGATAACACCGGGAAGACAGGCACACCTCAAAGATGACACTGAGGACCTTCAACACTTGTAGTAGTCCAATCTCAGAGATAACCCTGAGCAACATCTGCTTTATCAGCCCAAACCGGAGATAACCCCGGTGAGGCGAAAAGTCATCATCTTGCCACCTTGATGCCACATCGCACCATCTCAACATTTCATACATACATTTCTACACAGCAATGTCCCACAAGAACCAAGGAGGTCCAATCCTGAGTGACTATTGCGCATGGCAACATATAAATTTGAAGCTTGAAGATCGGAGGGCATGGTCCCATCTTCTTAACTTCGTACAACCTCTAATCCAATGTCATTGCGCAACTCTCGACAATGGCGGTCCGAAATAGGTCTTACATACCTCAGTCGGATGCCCGGATTGCAATTTTGAAAGTTCGAACAGACATCACAGTGCATATATGCACGTACTTTGAGATAACGGGATCCACGGAGCCCGGGGCACCCCGGGCAGCCGCAGGTACCTGCGGCTCCCCCCACTATAAATAGAGGGCTTGTGGTGGCCATTTTGTAAGAGAAAAAGACGAGGAAGCCCTGTCAAATTTTCTCTGTACACACCCTAAACTGAGTGCTTTCTCATTTTAAACACTTATGAGCTCACATATAGCTACTATTTTGTACCGGATGGAGTCGAGTGTTCATCCACTTATAGTTATAGAAGTCTTCTTTAGCATTGTTACTCCAATCGTAGCCTTCTTACACACTTTAAAGTCTTTCTCTTCATCTTTGCACACACCATTCTTCACGTTGAGAGTCATGTTGCGTGTGTATGAAAGTAGTATGCACACAAGCCAAACATGTTTGATGATAAAACATATACTTTGTAACAATCTTATTCATTTATTAATAAAAAGTATTAATTTATTAAAGGCTTTTAATTATCTACATGATGCTGTTTTATAATATGTGACAAACCCATAGTTTTAAGCAATGCTTTTAGAATAATGATGATGATCATTCTAATGAGATCTAAATTCTTAGAAAGCTTAAACTAAAATAGTTCCCAATCGTTGGATTACTAAATTGGGGATTAGTGAATCCGGATAGATTGGTACATACGTTGCTTGCTCATTGGATGAGGATAATTGATCTCATGATCATTTGTGTAGAGACACTAAAGCAAGTATGTAGGTGCTTATTAGAGAATAAGTTCACTGAACGTGGCTCGCTAAGGAATACCTAATGGAGTTTTACTTGCTTGTCAATAGGAATTCCTGTAGTGATAGTAGTACAAGTGATCCTTGGACTTGTGATCATCATAGTATCTTGTGTATGATGAGTTATACTTTGACTTATTTTCTAAGACCCTTAGGGTATATCAAAGGGTATGCTTGGGTATAGTACGTTGTACATGGAGATAATGTATGATCAATAAAGAATCTACAACTTCTAGTAAAATAAGAGAATTGTCCTATGTGATTCGATAAATGACAACCCAGTAGTCCTTGGCCAATGCAGAATGAAATTAGAACGGAGTTTCTAATTTGCATTATTTGGAGTTGTGCATTTAAGAGTCGAAATACATATAATTAAATAAAATAAGACTTAACAGTAATTCCATTTCTTATATTTAATTGGGACATTGTATGGTGGACGGATTAAATTGTATGGTAACTATTAATTCAAAGGTTCTTTTATGATTAATGTTGAAAGCTATATTATCTGGAAAGTCGTTGATCGCTAGGGAGGCTTATCTCTATTGTAGAATAAATATTATTTATTTAAATAAATTAATAATTTAATTTATTTATTTAAATAAGATTAGAATTGTTCTAATTGATTTATTCACAGCCGGTTTAATATGGAGAACCTAAAGGGTCACACCATAAAAGGAAGAATAATTATTTAAGAAGTTAATGGCATAATCCTAATAATAAGTTAAGTATATTTAATTTAATCTATGGTGATAGAATAAATTAAATAGCTTAATATTCATTATTTAATATTTTGGAAATATTAAATATAAATTAATAAGAGGAGTCTTATTATTATTATTATTATTACTATTATCATTATTTAATTCCTAAAGGAGTTAGGAAATTAATTAATAAAAGTACTCTTATATATTCCTAATAAGATTAGGAGGTTAAATTAATTAAAAGAGTTTAATTAATTATCCCTAATAAGATTAGGGAGCTTAATTAATTAAAAGAATTTAATTAATTAAATAATACCCTATTTTCTAATTAGATTAAAAGGATTAACTGATATCTTTATAAGAGGAGTCTTATATCAGATATCAATATACGTAATTCCAAGAGTTGGGAGAGTACACTCTTTTTCTATGAGAGATAGAAAAACTAGGGTTTAGCCAACAACCCATCTTCTTGAATCTTTCTTCTTCCTTGGTGGATCACCTCTAGAGGCCAAACACTTGGGTGACTAATATTGATCAAAGGAAGGAACCAAACCCGGTGGATTCAAGTTGAACGCGAAAAAGATTGGAGGTGAACTTGTACCTGATGAAGCTTGAATCTTTAAGGGTATGATTCTTATTCTTTATCTTTTCGTTTAATTAATAATTGTTCATAAAGGATGATCCGGGTATATGGTTTGTAAAATTTTCAAACTCTGATTTTCCACGTTTCCGCTTTATTTGTGCAATTTAATTGCGTTCATAAATATTACAAACCTAACTGTGGCATCAAAGCCAAACCTTTATGCGAATTATTAATTGTTTTAATTTGATATGTATATTGATATGTGTTTAGAACAATTTAATTGAGCATAATTTATTGTATAAAATTATTATTTTATGAAGGAAATATTTTTTTAATTTTGTCGAAAACTAATTTCAGAAACTGTTTCTTTTTATATACCGAGTTCGTGGGTCACTTTAATTTTAAAACTAATCTGATTCACGACTTGTTTTTTTAAATCATATTGCACGGATTTCCAAGAATTGTGTGATATGTCTTTCATGTTCCTGCTAATATGTTAGTCACGTGAATCCTACTAAATGAAAAGTATCGAGATTCTTGATTACTTATTATATATATATATATATATATATATATATATATATATATATATAGAGAGGATTGTGCATACCTTATCTTACTCACAGTAGCTCACCCCCTTTAGGCGGAGTTGGTCATACAACCGTCGTCTATACTTTTAGCGACGCTATATGTTGTCCATCGGTAAAAGTATGTAGGCGGCGGTTGTATGACCGAAACCGTCGCCTAAAGGGGGGTGAGCACGGGTGAGTAAGATAAAGGGTATGCACTTGATCCGGACCGTATATATATAAGAGCCTATTACTTTTATGGGATAGTACATATGATGTATGATTATATATTATATATATAATATACTAATATGCTATACAGTTATATATATATATATATATATATATATATATATATATATATATATTATTCTTAACTATTTTATAATTAAAATAAAAAGTTTATTTTAATCTTAAAATAAAAGGTTTATTTTAATATTAAAATAAAAGGGTTTATTTTAATTTTAAAATTGAATTTCATGCTAACTAATTAGAGTTGGAATTGGATACCATGATAACTAATTGGAGTTGAAAAAGGATTCCATGTTTCCTTAAATAAAGGAGTTTATTTAGATATGAAATAAGATTTCATATTATTCAAAATAAAGGAGTTTATTTGTGAATAGGAAAGAGAATCTGTGTTTCCTTAAATAAAGGAGTTTATTTAGATATGAAATAAGATTTCATATTATTCAAAATAAAGGAGTTTATTTGTGAATAGGAAAGAGAATCCGTGTTACCTTTCATAAATGAGTTTTTTTACTTGGAATTGGAGTCCATAATTAATTAAAATAAAGGAGTTTATTTTGATTAAAACAAAATAGTTTATTTTATTCAAAATTAGATAAATTAAAATAAAAGAAGTTTATTTTGATTTAAAATTTGGATTAAAATAAAGGAGTTTATTTTGATTCAAAATTAGATTTTATGCTAACTAAATTTGCCCATTAAATGATATCAATATATATATTGAATGTTTATTATTCATGAGATGAATGTTATTTATTGATGCATATGGTGATGTGTATGATAATAAATGGGACTGATTATGGACTATTGACCAATGTGATTAAATTTTATTTTAGTTGGATGTATGAATGTATGTGTTTTATTAAATGGGGTCTGCGTACCTTTTCTTCTCTAATTTTTTCTTAATGTAAATTCCATCTCCCTCCTATGTACTTCCCCTTGACTGCTGATCAAGGTTTCTATTTATTTTAAATAGTTTTGTAATAGGAATAATTTGAATTAATTTTGAAGAATTAGAGATCAAGGAGCAAGGAGCGCTTGAAGACCCGTTTATAATGGAGCCCGGGTTTAAATGTAATAGTTATATTTAAATATTAATTCTTGCACCCCTAGGTTTGACCTTTTGGTTCACTTGGTGGCTCTAGTGAACCAAACTAGAATAAAAGTCCATAATCAATCCGGGTAGAATATATAGTATTCTATATTGCATGCTTATATTATATATTATATATTATGGAAACATGCTTCGCATGTTTATTAATATGACGTGTATTTTATATATATATGTGAATGCGCGCTAAACAATATGAGACAAATTAATAACAAACCCCTCAAATATTTTATGTTAAGTTGTAACATTCAAATATATTTAGAATATCGAACGTCGCCTTCTAGCATTATAGAAACAACAGAGTATTGAATATTTAATATGAGTTTGTTGTGCACACACAAGGCACGTATTAAATATTTAAGATGTTGTTTTTATTACATATGATGTTTATAAGGAATTGAATATTACTTCTTTGTTGTGCACACACAAGGGCTGTAGTTTTCTCTTCACTTATATGAAAATGTCGGGTCTGACTTAACTTAAATCATTTTAGTTCGGATGTGCACACACTTGACAATTATGATTTAAGAGGCAAAATACAAAGAGTTACATAGTTGATGTAATTGACAAGAGTTGTCTACCTATTTATTTATATATAGTTTGTTGTGCACACACAAGGCTATATACATTTGAAATGGGATCCTTATTCTCACTAGCATATCTTTAATTAGATATTGCTGAACTATATATAATGAGGGTAATATAGTTTGAAGAAAATAGTGGGAGATACCAATTTAAAACAAGACCTAATTTATTTTGGTAATTAATAAAAGAATGTATGCTAAAATGTTGTTAATTACAAATTCATTTACAGAATTTTACAATGTCTAAATTACTATCACTGCAAAGCATATTAGATGCTAAATTAACCGGACCGAATTAAACAGATTGGTTAATGAATTGAGAATAGTTCTCACGGCTGAAAAGCTATCTTATGTCCTTAATACGCCTACCCCTGCAATGGTTGTAGACAATTCCTCTGAGGAAAGATTTCTACTTTTAGAAAGTGGAAAGATGATGCACAGTTGGCTCAATGCATCATGCTCGCATCCATGAGTAACGAGCTTCAGCGTCAGCATAAAACTACGGATGCTCCTACTATATTCATGCACATCAAGTAGTTGATGGTGAGGAAAGTAGGACTAATAGATATCAGATATCTAAAGAGCTCTTCCGATCTAGAATGACAACGACACTACAGTATAGACACAAGTCCTTAACATGATCAATTTGATTGAACAATTAGGACAACATGTTTTGTCATGGGTGGAGAGTTGAACCAAGATTTGATCTTGCACTCACTCCCGGACTCCTTTCATAATTGTTATGAATTTTTCATATGAACAAGCTAGATATCAGCCTCGTTGATTTGCTTAACATGTTGAAAAATGTTGAGAGTCACTTTCCAACCAAGAAAGACCATGTCTTACTGGTAGGGGCCAAAGGATCTTCTGAAAAGAAGAACGATTCTAAGAAAGTAATAGAAAAGGCATAAATAAAGGATAATAAGAACAAAACTGATACGGATAACAAAGGAGTTTGCTTCCACTACAATAAGCCTGAACACTGGAAAAAAAACTGCGAGAAGTATCTTGTAGAGGCTAACGAAAAGAAACTTAGTGAAGCTTCGGTTACAAATATAGCTTTTGTTAATGATTTAAAATAATTTTTTATTTAAGTCAAGGTTCTACTTGAGTATTGGATACCAACTTTGGTTATCATAAATATAGATTTATGAATGGACCAAGAAGTAGAAAGCTAAACAAAGATAAGTAATCTTATGTGTGAAATGAAGAAAATGTTGCTACATTAGCCATAGAAACTTATAGTTTAGCAATGCCTATGGACAAATCTATTAAGTTAATAAGTTGTTATTGTATTCCAGTTCTTGTTAGAAACATTATTTCCATTTTGTTGTTGGACAATGAAATCTTTGGTATTATATTTAAGAACAATTATTGTTCTATTTATAATAATAATGTTTTGTATAGAACTGGAATATGACTTAATGGATTTTAAATACTTGACTTACGTGAAAATAATTTTGCAAATTGAACAAACTAGTATAAGAAAAGGAGATGATCATTGAAAGAGTTGAATGTGTGTATTTGCTGAAATACAAGTGTGAATTATTTGAAAGGTTCAAAGAATTCAGAGGTGAAACAAATTGGCAAAGTATTAAGATTTTTTGATCGGATCAAGGAAGGAATTCTTGTGCAATAAGTTTCTAGATCATCTCAAATGGTTTTCTCATAATGGACGCATCCTGATACGTAATAATTGATTGATGTATCTGAAAGGAAAAATTGTACCTTGTTGGACATGGTACGGTCCATGATGATTTTACCGACATTCCAGTATCATTCTAGGGTCATGCCCTAGAAATAGTTGTATATCTACAAAAAGCTAACCTCAAAATCCAGCCCCAAGACTCCATAAAATTTATGGACAAGGAGGATTCCTAATCTTAAGTATGTTAAGATAAGGGGTTGTCCAACTTATGTGAAAAGGTTTCAAAGGATAATCTTGGGACAAGACTTGACAAGTTTCGATTTGTGGGACATCCTAAAGTAAGTTTAGGGTATATGTTCTATAATCCTACTTAGCAAAAGGTGTTTGTTGCGAAACACGTTGCCTTTTTAAGATAAAGGTGTTTATCATTGAAGGGCTAGTGGGAGGATAATAGAATCTTGAAGAGTTCAAGAACCACAAAATACTATAAGTCAAATAAGAGGAACTTGTAGATAAACCTATTGTACCACAACCAATCATAAATAACGAATAGTACTAAAGATACACAGAGGTATGGATTCATCATGGATGATGATGATGAGGTACACATCATAGAAGATGATGATCCGATTACATCTGATGAAGGAAGAGTTGTAGACACTCGAGAGAAATGGATTTAAGCAAGCTTCTCAAATATAGAGCATTTATTTTGATGAGACAATCAAAAGAGTTTGATTTTATCAAAAATAAGAATGAACCTAGTGTGTAGAAAAGGGTCGATGGGAGCGCGTGTGACATTCCCGGTATCATATGTTGATATACTACGGATAAGGAATGACATACCTATGCTACAATCAAGAAGATAAAGTTATCTAAACATTCCTCCATGAATGATTTGGGAAGATTATCTTAATCGGGGATATAAATCTATATAGATAGATTTAAGAGGATGCTCGACTTAACCCAAGGAACGTATATTCATTTGATGCTAAAGTCGTTTAGCATGACAAACTCCAAGAGATGTCTTATGTTGATGAGCCCTAGAGTGTATCTCTCTTAATAGTCCCCTGTAGACTTCTAAAAGAGAGAGATCATGAGTAACAATCATGTGTAAGATCCCAAATAATTAATAAATGAAATTTAATTTCCTCTAATTATTATTTTGAAATAGTAAGGGTTGATGTGATTAATGTGGATAGTTACGGGTAAAATACGCAAATATTTCAAAATATGCAAGTGGTTATAAAATATTCATTGTTGTTTGGGAATATTCGTTTGGTGAATATTCGGAATATTAAATGCAATGATAGCGACCATGTGTAATTGGGCCCCATAACGAAAAAAGCGATTGGAGGAAGAAAATGACAAATATAAGTTGTTTAAAAATAATAGTGGCGTAGTTATTCTGACATTTACATCGTTGGAATACCCGGTGGTTAAAACACGATGTCTGGCGTTGTTGAATCGGTAGCACACAGTATTGCACCAATTATTGACTCTTACGTGAAGAAGGCACTACTCAATAATGGTTACGATAATTACTTTATTCGAGTGTTTTATTTTATTGATTCAATAATTGTTGCGTTGATATTTTATATTCTTCATTGTTTTAATAATTGTCATTACACAAGATTTTTCATTGTCGAAACAATAATTCATATTATCCTAATAATATTATTAGATAACATTATTGGCAATGTCTAGAAAGTTACATCTAAGGAGAGGTTTGGTCACCTAATTGCGCGCCAAGAAGGAGAAATTCTTATTGAAAGCCCCTCTTCTGGAACCTGCACAGTTGTCAATATTGTGATTACAGTAATATTATTTGTGAATAATTAATTATTGATTCATATGATGAGGAAAATATTGATTTTATGTGGATATAGATGGAGAAAATTTTTAATGTGACAATTGTTAAAAATTGAAATTTTATCTTTTTCGATAAAATAATTCATTTAAATATATATTATTATATTTTAATAATATAATAATGGTGATATTTTTACAACGAATGTGGGATATATGAGTATACGAGGAGGAAGAGTATTTTGTTTGCAATAAATGTTTAAAACATGTTAAACATGCTTAGGTGGACCCCATTTATTGACCGAAATTTGATTATAGCCTCTAAAATCACCCGCTTATGGATTTCGGTCAATTTCTGTTGGGAATTTAGAAAAACTTTCTTCTGCAAAGTTGTAGAGAATTGGATTTCCTATAAAAACTCATGATTCGAATTTTATGATAAAAGGGCTATTTATTGTGAATTATTGAAGTTCAAGCTCAAAATAATTAATTTTTGGAAGTTTAAATTATTTTAAATTAGAAAAACGTTTTTTTTTTTCTTCTAGAAGGTTGGCATGTGTGAATTGCTTTGAGATTCAGATTTCAAAGAATACGTATAATATTTTTATAAATATTAATATTTTATTAAATTTTACTCTTTTTGGTGTTCTAAGCAATTTCCTATAAATAGGTGCTTAGGTTAGAATTGAAAATCACACCGTAAACTGAAGTTTTCTCTCTATATTATCGAGCGTATTCTTGTGAGTATTTTGAGTATACTTTGAGTATTGCTATACGGTGAAAGTTCAAGATATAGTCTATATCCAAAGATTCCGATTAAGTCTTGATCTTTCGAGGTAAGGATATTATTTTTTCAGTAATGATATTATTTCTTCAATATCATTATCTTTGAAATATTGATCTGAAGTTTTTTTTATCAAATTTGGAACATTTGGTGTCGAGTTACTATTCACGATACTAAGACTATTCACGATATCTGACACTATTCACGAATCACGGCCTTTATTCATCGAAAAATGAAAATTTTTCTTTTAATCCCAAAATATCTATTGTGGATACTAGCTTTGATTGTATCCATGTTTTGATCATTCTTGAATTTTACACCACTATGATTATTTTTGAGGTATTTTGGACGTGGATAAAACAAAGTACGAATCCTTAATCCTTAATCCTTGTCATTTTGTTTCACCGGATTCGTTTCTTTAAAAAAAATATTTTCATCATCCTCGGTCTTAAATGATGATATTATTGAATATCTTTGGCACAGAGTGCAAAGATGAATGATTTATGATGAATATCTTTGGCCGTAGTGCAAAGATGAATGATTTCGATGAATATCTTTGGCTGTAGTGCAAAGATGAATGATTTCTCGATGAATATCTTTGGCCGTAGTGCAAAGATGAGCAGTGTTTAGATGAACATGACCAATCGGTGAATGTCCTTGGCCCGTCATAGTGCAAGGATGAATATTTGATCTCGGATATATATTGATTGATGTTACGAGGATAAAATAGACGATGAACTTTAAAATTCATACATAGAAGATAGTAGTTTGCATTCTCTACTTAACTCTTCTAATGAATTATTATTTCATTATGAATATTGATTTAAAACTTGTTGTCTATTGTATTCTATTATATTTTTTCCTGTTGAAGACTAACGATAATTTTGTTGTATATTATCTTAGTCATAATATTATTTATCAATAGTCGAGCTCACCCTTTTCCTTTTTGTTCCATTTTTCTTCTCGGGAGGCGAGAATATAATGAAATGTACGAGCCTGGGTATGGAATGAAAGTTCTAGGAGAGTTGTTTAGTAGTCCTCACCATTGTTGTAAAATAATATACCAATAATTATGATGAGGATTTATTTGTATGTGGATATTGTCTAGATGGCAATATCTCGTATTTAAACTCACGCTTTACTATTGTAATAATAAAGTTGTAGTTGTTTACATGCACTGTATTGACAACCTCGAGAATGGGGGATGTAGACCTATTTTGGGGGTGTCACAGTTGGTATCAGAGCTTAGGGATATGATCTCTGGCGGAGATCGGGGAATTGAACTAGGAGGGGAGAGACGAGTAAATCCTTCGCTAGTGTGTCCTACCTAAGCTTATTTGATAGTTGGTCAAGATATAGAGGATATTATGTGATATATTGATTTCCTTAATTAACCCTTGTTTTATGATAGTATTTGAGAATGTCGACTGAGAATATTAACAATGGAAATGAGAACGTGGAGACGCCTGTACTCACCAACGAGGAGAACGTGCAACAGGCTGGCAATGTTCCTCATGTGAACAACACCAATCGAAAGCGAGATGATGAACGAGGGGATATTTAGAAGCTTTTTGCGATTCATGCAAAATCGAGACGAGGAGACTCGTGTTCAAAACATAGGAGGAAATGATAGCAATTCACGGGTTGTCACAAACAAGCAAGATTCAAAGAGTTGGGACCACGAGAATTAAGGGAAAGCCGGATCCGATCATGGCGTAAAACATGGGTCAAGCAAATTACCAAGATATTCGATGTCTTGGGATGCAGAAGAACAGAAGGTTCCATTCGCCACCTTTATGTTCCGTGGCGAGGCGATCTCTTGGTGGGAGTGCGTGAAGCGTACCATCCAACAGACTCAACATGTCTTGGGAGACATTTGAAACTATTTAATGACAAATACTTTCCTGAAAGTGTTCATTCATATGAAGGAAGTGGAGTTTATTAGACGGAGCGAGAACAACATGGCGGTGTCTCGATCTGAGGCGAAGTTTGCGAGTTATCGAGTTTGCACCTCATTTGGTGGAGAATGAGGAACGATGACGCGGATGTTTACGAGAGGTTTGAAACCCGGCATACGTCGAAGATCTTATCTCTCATAAATTTTCTCTCTATTGGATGTTGTTAACAGGGCTCAATTGTTAGAAGCGAGATAACTTGGTATGGTCAACCGAGGTACCACAATCGGGATCATCTACCGAGATAGCGATCAACAAAACAACAATAATCAATGGAGAAAGAAAAAGCGGACAAAATGGTAACCACTCTGGTGGTAATCATGGCCATGAAAATAGAAGAAAGCGAGTTAGGAGGGATTTTAAAGAGGAGATTCAACAACAACCATGTGAAGACGACGATTGCAAAGAAGAATCGGTTCCAAGGGAGGAGAACGACCACCCCATTCGTATGCTATAAATGCGGAAAAGAGGGACATATCAGTCCAAATTGCCCACAAGAGTTCCAGGTATGCTATAATTGTGGAAAGGAAGGACATATCGCTCGAGATTGCACGGTAGCGAAACCTAGTTCAGCGGGGACGGTGACTCAAAAGACTGTCCCAGAAAAGTCAAAGTCAACGATTCCTGAAAGAGCGTTTGTTGTGACTGGTCAAAATGTGAGGAACCCAAACGAGGTGATCACAGGTAAGCTATTTATAAATTCTTGTGAAGTTTATACTTTACTAGATCTAAGGTGCTACCCATTCATTTATCTCTCTGCTTGTGCTCAACGTTTAAACTTGACTCGGAGAAATTAGACTTTGACCTATCTGTGGAAACTCCGTTAGGAGAAACTTTCATCACATCCACTGTTTATAAATCTTGTCTAATCCATGTTGGCACCCTTATCTTACCCATTGACCTTATCTCTTTAAAGATACTTGCTTTTGATGTGATTTTAGGGATTGATTGGTTAACTACTCATCATGCCAAAATTGATTGTTTTCAATAAGGTTGTTAGCTTTCATATTCCTAAACAACCTGTTTGTTTGAATTCAAGCAACTAAACCATTAAAATCAATCACCGTCATATCTAATCATAAAGCTATTCGTTTATTAAAAAAGCGGATGTCAAGCTTTCTTAGCCCATGTTATGGATTTGAATAAAGACACGTCAAAATTGAATAATATTCTGTTGTTATTAACTTTCTGACGTATTTCTGAAGAACTTCCCCTGCCTACCCCAAAACGTGAAGTTGAATTCTTTATTGACCTTGAACTCGGTACAAAGCCCATTTCTAAAACCCCATATCGAATGGCTCTATTGAACTTGAGGAGTTAAAGGTCCAACTACGGGAGTTGTTGGACATTGGTTTCATTCGTCCCCAGTACATCTCCTTGGGGTGCTCCTGTTTTATTTGTAAAGAAGAAAGACGGGGTATGCGACTTTGTATTTGACTATCTGAATTGAACCATGTCACTATCAAGAATAGGTATCCTCTACCTCGTATTGATGACTTGTTTGACCGATGCAAGGAGCACAATTCTTTTCAAAAATCGATCTTAGATTACGGATATCATCAATTTGAGATTAGAATCGAGGATATTCCAAAGACCCTTTAGAACTCGGTGACGGGCATTATGAATTCTTAGTTATGTCTTTCGGATTGACTAATGCTCCTGCGGCTTTCATGGATATGATGAACCGAGTATTCAAAGAGTATTTGGATCGATTCGTTGTTGTCTTTATTGATGACATTCTCATATATTCCAAAAGCCGTGAAGATCATGAGCACCATTTTGAAGTTTGGTACTCCAAAGGCTTCCCGTGAAAACAAGCTTTATGCCAAGTTAAAGAAATGCGAGTTCGGCTTGAGGAAGTAGCATTTCTTGGGCATGTGGTGTCAAAACATGGAGTATCTGTTAACGGCGAAAGATTGAAGCAATACAAAGTTAGGAACAACCAAGTCGGTGGACTCAAGTACGTAGCTTTTGGGCTTAGCTTAGCCGGTTATTATCGGAGATTCGTGGGAAGGGTTTTCTCGAATCGCTACTCAGATTAACTCATCTAACTTCGGAAGGATACAAAATTCGTTTGGAGCGAAGAGTGCGAGAAGAGTTTCCAAGAGCTTAAAAGGAGACTTATTTCGCACTGTTCTAACAATACCATTTGGTTCGGATGGATTTGTTATCTCGTGATGCTTGAGCAAAAGGTTAGGATGTGTTCTCATGCAACGTGGGAAAGTCATAGCCTATGCCTCGCGATGACAACTTAAAGAATATGAGAGGAATTATCCTACTCATGATCTAGAGTTAGCGTGAATCGTTTTTCGCTAAAGATCTGGAGGCACTATCTATATGGAGAGAAAGTGGAGATATATTCAGACCATAATAGCCTTAAATATTTCTTCACTCAAAAAGAACTTAACATGCGGCAGCGACGTTGGCTCGAACTATTGAAAGACTACGACCACACTATTCAATACCATCCTGGAAAAGCGAACGTGGTAGCTGATGCGTTGAGTAGAAGATCATATGCAGGAATGAGTGCGATGATGTCAAATATACGCATAGAGCCAACTTTAATAGAAAAAGTTAAGGTTGCTCAAGCCACCGACCCGGAGCTGATGCATATGAAGAAGAAAGTACAAGACGGAGCTATTCCGGAAGCGAGAATTGATGAAGAAGGAATACTTCGAGTCCACTCCAGACTTTGTGTTCCTAACGATTCTGATTTGAAGTACAAGATTATGATGGAGGCACACAATACACCATTTGCAATCCATCCGGGAAGTACTAAAATGTATCGTGATCTTCGACATACATTTTGGTGGAACAATATGAAGAGAGAGATTGCAAAGTTTATCTCAACATGTTTAACTTGTCAACGTGTAAAGGCGGAGCATCAAGTGCCTAAGGGACCATTGCAACCACTTGAGATTCCGAAATGGAAGTGGGAACACATTACCATGGATTTCATTCACGGACTTCCACGGTTTCTCAAGGCATAAATGCTATTTGGGTTATTGTTGATAGATTAACCAAGTCTGCTCATTTCTTGCCGATACGAGAGACTTATTCCCTTGAACGTCTTGCTCAAATGTACGTAAATGAGATTGTGAGATTGCATGGCATGCCAGTATCCATAGTTTCGGATCGTGACCCAAGATTCACTTCAAGATTTTGGGTTAGCTTGCAAAAAGCTATGGGTACGGATTTAAGATTCAGTTCGGCATACCATCCTCAAACGGACGGACAATCAGAGAGGACTATTCAAACTCTTGAAGATTTATTAAGACTCTGTGTCCTAGACTTCAAGGGCAGTTGGGATAAGTATTTACCATTGGTGGAATTCTCCTACAACAACAGTTATCAGGCAAGTATAGGTGTGGCCCCATTCGAAGCATTATATGGACGAAAGTGTCGCTCTCCAATATGTTGGGATGAGGTGGGTGAAGCAACATTGTTGGGACCCGAAGTTAAACGTATATGACTACCAAAAGATCCAAATGATTCGACAACGATATACAAAGCGGCACAAGATCGACAAAAGAGTTATGCGGATCTTCATCGAAAGGATGTGGAATTTAGTATAGGGGATCATGTATTGTTGCGTGTTGCCCCATGGAAGGGAGTTACAAGATTCGGGAAGAGAGGAAAGCTCAATCCACGATTTATTGGTCCATTTCAAATTCTTGACCGAGTAGGAAATGTAGCCTATAGACTCGCGTTACCTCCAAGTATGTCTCGTGTTCATAATGTGTTTCACATATCTGTACTTCGTAAATATGTGAAAGACCCGAATCACGTTATTGAGTTAGAACCGGACGAGATAGCAGAAGACTTAACGTATGAGGAAGTACCTGTCAAGATCTTGGATAGGAAGGAGCATGTCCTACGCACGAAGGTCATACCACAAGTTAAAGTCTTGTGGAGAAACCATGCTATAGAGGAAATGACCTGGGAGTTGGAAACGGAAATGAAAGCGAGGTATCCTCATCTTTTCGAAACACCATGTACGTACGTCAATTTCGAGCCCCAAGACTCCATAAAATTTATGGACAAGGAGGATTCCTAATCTTAAGTATGTTAAGATAAGGGGTTGTCCAACTTATGTGAAAAGGTTTCAAAGGATAATCTTGGGACAAGACTTGACAAGTTTCGATTTGTGGGACATCCTAAAGTAAGTTTAGGGTATATGTTCTATAATCCTACTTAGCAAAAGGTGTTTGTTGCGAAACACGTTGCCTTTTAAGATAAAGGTGTTTATCATTGAAGGGGCTAGTGGGAGGATAATAGAATCTTGAAGAGTTCAAGAACCACAAAATACTATAAGTCAAATAAGAGGAACTTGTAGATAAACCTATTGTACCACAACCGAATCATAAATCTGGAATAGTACTAAAGATACCTGGGAGGTATGGATTCATCATGGATGATGATGATGAGGTACACATCATAGAAGATGATGATCCAGTTACATACGATGAAGGAAGAGTTGTAGACACTCAGAGAAATGGATTTAAGCAAGCTTCTCAAATATAGAGCATTTATTTTGATGAGACAATCAAAAGAGTTTGATTTTATCAAAAATAAGAATGAACCTAGTGTGTAGAAAAGGGTCAGTGGGAGCGTCGTGACATTCCTGGTATCATATGTTGATATACTACGGATAAGGAATGACATACCTATGCTACAATCAGTAAAGATAAAGTTATCTAAACATTCCTCCATGAATGATTTGGGAAGATTATCTTAATCGGGGATATAAATCTATATAGATAGATTTAAGAGGATGCTCGACTTAACCCAAGGAACGTATATTCATTTGATGCTAAAGTCGTTTAGCATGACAAACTCCAAGAGATGTCTTATGTTGATGAGCCCTAGAGTGTATCTCTCTTAATAGTCCCCGTAGACTTCTAAAAGAGAGAGATCATGAGTAACAATCATGTGTAAGATCCCAAATAATTAATAAATGAAATTTAATTTCCTCTAATTATTATTTTGAAATAGTAAGGGTTGATGTGATTAATGTGGATAGTTACGGGTAAAATACGCAAATATTTCAAAATATGCAAGTGGTTATAAAATATTCATTGTTGTCGGGGAATATTCGTTTGGTCGTGGAATATTAAATGCGACGTAGTAATAAATACCATGTGGGCCCCATAAACGAAAAAGCGATTGGAGGAAGAAAATGACAAATATAAGTTGTTTAAAAATAACAGGCGTAGTTGTTACTGCTTACCTTTGTTGGAATACCGGTGGTTAAAACACGATGTCTGGCGTTGTTGAATCGGTAGCACACTGCAGTATTGCACCAATTATTGACTCTTACGTAAAAGGCACTACTCAATAATGGTTACGATGAATTCTTGCTCAAAGGTTTTATTTTATTGATTCAATAATTGTCATATTGATATTTTATATTGTCATTGTTTTAATAATTGTCATTACACAATATTTTTCATTGTCGAAACAATAATTCATATTATCCGAATAATATTATTAGATAACATTATTGGCAATGTCTAGAAAGTTACGCCTAAAGGAGAGGTTTGGTCACCTAATTGCGCACCAGAAGGAGAAATTCTTATTGAGAAAGCCCCTCTTTCCTCGAAACCGCACTGGTTGTCATATATTGTGATTCTCATAATATTATTTGTGAATAATTAATTATTGATTCATATGATGAGGAAAATATTGATTTTATGTGGATATAGATGGAGAAAATTTTAATGTGACAATTGTTAAAAATTGAAATTTTATCTTTTCTCGATAAAATAATTCATTTAAATATATATTATTATATTTTAATAATATAATAATGGTGATATTTTTACAACGAATGTGGGATATATGAGTATCTGAGGAGGAAGAGTATTTTTGTTGCAATAAATGTTTAAAACATGTTAAACATGTCGGTGGACCCCATTTATTATTCGAAATTTGATTATAACCTCTAAAATCACCCGCTTATGGATTTGATCAATTTACGCTGGGAATTTAGAAAAACTTTCTTCCGCAAAGTTGTAGAGAATTGGATTTCCTATAACAACTCATGATTCGAATTTTATGATAAAAGGGCTATTTATTGTGAATTATTGAAGTTCAAGTCTCAAAATAATTAATTTTGGAAGTTTAAATTATTTTAAATTAGAAAAACGTTTTTTTATTTTCTTCTAGAAGGTTGGCATGTGTGAATTCTTTGAGATTCAGATTTCAAAGAATACGTATAATATTTTTATAAATATTAATATTTTATTAAATTTTCTGCTTTGGTGTTCTAAGCGATTTCCTATAAATAGGTGCTTAGGTTAGAATTGAAAATCACACACGAAATCTGAAGTTTTCTCTCTATATTATCGAGTATTCTTGTGAGTATTTTGAGTATACTTTGAGTATTGCTATACTGGTGAAAGTTCAAGATATAGTCTATATCCGATTATTCCGGTTAAATCTTGATCTTTCGAGGTAAGGGATATTATTTTTTCAGTAATGATATTATTTCTTCAATATCATTATCTTTGAAATATTGATCTGAAGTTTTTTTTATCAAATTTGGAACATTTGGTGTCTGAGTTACTATTCACGTGTACTGGCCTTATTCACGATACTGAAGACTATTCACGAATCACGGCAGACTATTCATCGAAAAATGAAAATTTTTCTTTTAATCTCAAAATATCTATTGTGGATACTAGCTTTGATTGTATCCATGTTTTGATCATTCTTGAATTTTACACCACTATGATTATTTTTGAGGTATTTTCTGGACGTGGATAAAACAAAGTACTAATCCTTAATCCTTAATCCTTGTCATTTTGTTTCACCGGATTCGCTTTTTAAAAAAATATTTTTCATCATCCTCGATCTTAAATGATGATATTATTGAATATCTTTGGCTCAGAGTGCAAAGATGAATGATTTATGATGAATATCTTTGGCCCGTAGTGCAAAGATGAATGATTTCGATGAATATCTTTGGCCCAGTAGTGCAAAGATGAATGATTTCGATGAATATCTTTGGCCCGTAGTGCAAAGATGAACAGTGTTTAGATGAACATGACCAATCGTGAATGTCCTTGGCTCAGAGTGCAAGGATGAATATTTGATCTCGAGATATATATTGATTGATGTTACAGGGATAAAAATAGACGATGAACTTTAAAATTCATACACGTAAGATAGTAGTTTGCATTCTCTACTTAACTCTTCTAATGAATTATTATTTCACCGCGAATATTGATTTAAAACTTGTTGTCTATTGTATTCTATTATATTTTTTCCTGTTGAAGACTAACGATAATTTTGTTGTATATTATCTTAGTCATAATATTCTTTCTTGGGCTAGTCGAGCTCACCCTTTTCCTTTTTGTTCCATTTTTCTTCTCGTGAGGCGAGAATATAAGCGAGTACGAGTCGGGTATGGAATGAAAGTTCTAGGGAGAGTTGTTTAGTAGTCCTCACCATTGTTGTAAAATAATATACCAATAATTATGATGAGGATTTATTTGTATGTGGATATTGTCTAGATGGCAATATCTGTATTTAAACTCACAGTTTTACTATTGTAATAATAAAGTTGTAGTTATTTCTGTACCGTGTATTGACAACTCAGAATGGGGGATGTAGACCTATTTTGGGGGTGTCACATCATGTATGCAATGAAATATACGAGACCTGATGTTGATCAGTCATATTCTAGAGAAGTTCACTATGAGTCAGTGAAAAACATCTTAAAGTACTTAACCGACACTAAGGATGTGATCATATTCATGGCGGTCTGAATTAAAACTAGAGGGCTTAACAAACTCAAGTTTTTCAGACAGACCAAGATGACAGAAAATCCAATTTAAGGTAAAGCGTTACCTTGAACGGTGGTGCAGTGAATTGGAAAGGTTCCAAACAGCAAGGAGTTGTTGGTTTAGTGATAAAGACAAAGTATATAACTATAAATGAAGCTACAAGTTGATTATTTGGTTGAAAAGTTCATTATAGAACTAGGAATAGTTCTTAAGTCTCATCTTGGATCTAAACATGTGTTGTGGCACTTTCATTTGATTATAGAAATCATTGAAAGATGTGAAATCACTATAGAGATAGTGAACTCTCAAGAACAACATTACATATCCATTAACTAAAGCTTATCCAACAGCAGGATAATCGTCACTTAGAGAAGAAGGGTATGAGATACCATTAGTACAAGTGGGAGATTGAAAGTAGTATGCACACAAGCCAATCATGTTTGATGATAAAACATATATTTTGTAACAATCTTATTCATTTATTAATACAAAGTATTAATTTATTAAAGGCTTTTAATTATCTACATGATGCTATTTTATAATATGTGATAAACCCATAGTTTTAAGCAATGCTTTTAGAATAATGATGATGATCATTCTAATGAGATCTAAATTCTTAGAAAGCTTAAACTAAAATAGTTCCCAAACGTTGGATTACTAAATTGGGGATTAGTGAATCCGGATAGATTGGTACATACGTTGCTTGCTCATTGGATGAGGATAATTGATCTCATGATCATTTGTGTAGAGACACTAAAGCAAGTATGTAGGTGCTTATTAGAGAATAAGTTCACTGAATGTGGCTCGCTAAGGAATACCTAATGGAGTTTTACTTGCTTGTCAATAGAAATTCCTGTAGTGATAGTAGTACAAGTGATCCTTGGACTTGTGATCATCATAGTATCTTGTGTATGATGAGTTATACTTTGACTTATTTTTTAAGACCCTTAGGGTATATCAAAGGGTATGCTTGGGTATAATAAGTTGTACATGGAGATAATATATGATCAATAAAGAATTTACAACTTCTAGTAAAATAAGAGAATTGTCCTATGTGATTCGATAAATGACAACCCAGTAGTCCTTGGCCAAGGCAGAATGAAATTAGAAAGGAGTTTCTAATTTGCATTATTTGGAGTTGTGCATTTAAGAGTCGAAATACATATAATTAAATAAAATAAGACCTGACAGTAATTCCATGTCTTATATTTAATTGGGACATTGTATGGTGGAATGATTGAATTGTACGGTAACTATTTACTCAAAGGTTCTTTTATGATTAATGTTGAAATCTATATTATCTGGAAAGTCGTTGATCGCTAGGGAGGCTTATCCCTATTGTAGAATAAATATTATTTATTTAAATAAATTAATAATTTAATTTATTTATTTAAATAAGATTAGAATTGTCTAATTGATTTATTCACAACCGGTTTAATATGGAGAACCTAAAGGGTCACACCATAAAAGGAAGAATAATTATTTTAGAAGTTAATAGCATAATCGTAATAATAAGTTAAGTATATTTAATTTAATCTATGGTGATAGAATAAATTAAATAGCTTAATATTCATTATTTAATATTTTGAAAATATTAAATATAAATTAATAAGAGGAGTCTTATTATTATTATTATTATTACTATTGTCATTATTTAATTCCTAGTGGAGTTTGGAAATTAATTAATAAAAGTACTCTCATATATTCCTGATAAGATTAAGAGGTTAAATTACTTAAAAGAGTTTAATTAATTATCCCTAATAAGATTAGGGAGCTTAATTAATTAAAAGAATTTAATTAATTAAATAATACCCAATTTTCTAATTAGATTAGAAGGGTTAACTGATATCTTTATAAGAGGAGTCTTATATCAGATATCAATATACGTAATTCCAAGAGTTGGGAGAGTACGCTCTTTTTCTATGAGAGATATAAAAACTAGGGTTTAGCCAACCACCCATCTTCTTGAATCTTTCTTCTTCCTTGGTGGATCACCTCTAGAGGATAAACACTTGGGTGGCTAACATTGATCAAAGGAAGGAACCAAACCCGATGGATTCAAGTTGTACGCGAAAAAGATTGGAGGTGAACTTGTACTTGAGGAAGCTCGAATCTTCAAGGGTATAATTCTTATTCTTTATTTTTTCGTTTAATTAATAATTGTGCATAATGGATGATCCGGGTATATGGTTTGCAAAATTTTAAAACTCTGATTTTCCACGTTTTCGCTTTATTTGTGCAATTTGATTGCGTTCATAAATATTATAAACCTAACAGTGTATGCCCGGACTTCGGTCTGTGGTTTCATTTTAGTGTATATATATATATATATATATATATATATATATATATATATATATATATATATATATATGGACTAACATTATTGAGTTATGCCTCGATTGAGCCTAGACTTATGTCTGGAGCGTTTACTTGCTTTCGTATATATATACACTTATATATATGAACTATGTGTCGAACTATGTTCGATGAGCCTGGATTTTACATTCGGAGCGTTTATTACTTTAATATATATATATATATATACACTTATATATATCATTTATTGTCGGACTCTGTTCGATGAGCCTGGATTTTACATCCGATGTGTTTACCGCTTATATATATATTTACGTTTTCGTCCCGCCTGGAGCTTACTTCGTGGTGGTTGATTGCTTTTATAGCTTTATTTACATTTCTGATCCCCCATAGAGGTGCTTCGTGGTGGCTGATCATGTCTGTATATATATATTTATAGCTTTTATATATATAACTGCTTACTGATTTCATATCAATTGCGGCATCATGTGAGCCTAACAATCATGTGATCACAGATTTAGTCTACTGAATCTAGATTCAGTTCCCGTGATGGACATCTTCAGCTATAAGCAGCTTGTAAATTTATTCACGGTGTCTGGATTTCCTCAGATGGTTTTCATGCCCACGAGGAGTTCGGCACTACTTTGTACATTATTTTCTCAAAGATGCTTCGCATCTCAAAAATTAAAAGCAATTAAGCCGAACACTTAATAAAAAAATGAAAGTGTAAAAGGTCTCAATTACTATTGAGCACAAGGGTTTGCAAAACCTTTTTCTTACAAAACTTCACTTCTATATCTTGTTTAAAACTAAATTTTTACAAAAATTAAAACCCTGTGTATATAGGTGCGAACGAGGCCTCGCAGTACTTTCATATAAATAGCACATTGACCCACCCACCCACCCACACATTCATATAACAGTTTCTTGAAATGTGGCAGTCACCGTGGTAACACGGATGTCGGGGGGTGCCTAACACCTTTCCTCCACATAATCAAGCCCTAGGACCATAATGAATATCGATTTCACAGACCCGTTTAGCAGTGTCACATCACTGGGTCAATGTGCAAACCTTTTCATGGTTGTGTTGGTACAACCATATAAAAAACCAACTGGCGACTCTTACAGTCCAATCGTCGACATAAAAATGTCGGACCTTTTCACAACTTGTTTTTTCAAATAAATCTCAACTAACATGTGAACACCAAAGAATAAGAACAGAAAGGGACAAATAAAAATCCCGACGTCGACATGTGGCGACTCTGCTGGGGACACACGTAAGAGGGCTTAAGCCGCTATTACAATCTTTTCAAAACTGTTATATGCTTTTGTGTGGATGTTGCATTTATATTTATGATGAATGTGTACGAATGCATATATTTTTCTGCGCTTAATGCTTTACACTATATCTGCTTGTGATATTTGTGCTTCACACATGTCATTATTTTTATAAAAGGTGAGACACATTGTATGTGAATGTATGTTGTGTGGTTCCTCCCTCAGGAGGCTATCCTGTCGGTGTTTGATTACTGGACTCGTAGGAAGACTAATTCCAATGAGGCTTAGGAAAGGAACCACCCAAATTCGCTCTAGTTGAAAGATCGGATTAACTTCCCGTCGAGTAAATTGCGATGATTTGGGAACCTGCATGCCAAAAAGCCACGAGAGTAACCAAAGATAGGTCAACCTCTGATAAACCGAATGCGAAGGAAAGGCTCTTCATGCTTTCTCATTTCAAATTACTCGTAAAGTCAATTACTTATAATTCCATTCCATATTCATCTCCATGTAAATTAACATGCTATCTTGTATTACAAACAACTAACATCCGCCTTGCAGGATAATATTCCTAGGATGGATACATCACATATCATGTAAACATTTACACATTCCCTAAAGACTAAACTATGCAAGTCTTTTGCAGGGAAACAATCAAACCTATTACCCGGTCAAAATCCAAAAAGGCCACGAGCCTACATCCAACTATGTCTTCATCTGACCAGACTAATCTTAGTCTTGTCTCCCGTAAAGAATTTGACGGATTAAGTAAAAAGATTACAATTTTAGATTTCCTGCTTAAAGAATTACATCAGTCTACTCAGGGCCCAAAAATGCCCACACATCCAGAATCCTCAGCACAGGGAGGAATCCAAGTTTCAGATAAAAAAATTCAAAATGTCAGTTGATTACCATAGACAAAAACCCTTAAAACACCCATCTCAAAGAAGATCCAAACACCGGTGATATCAGGAAAAAGGTCCTTCAAATGAAAGAAACCCTTCGTTCTATCAAAGGAATTGGAGCACACGGAAGTGTCTCATATGCTGACCTTTGTATATTTCCTGGTGTTCATTATCCAGAGAAGTTCAAAACTCCTGACTTCGAAAAGTACGATGGGTTAGGATATCTTTACACACATTTGAGGGTTTTCATTGGAGAACTTGGATCTTATGCAGAGGACGAGAAGCATAGAATGCAGTTGTTCCATAAAAGTCTGACTGGAGAAGCCTTTTCTTGGTATACCAGATTAGACAACTCAAAGATCCATAGCTGGGAGGAGCTAGCTCACGCCTTCCTCACCCAATAAAGCTTCCAGTCTCAGATGGCTCCTGACTGGTACCAGATTACCAAGGTTAAGAAATAGTCCAATGAGTCTTTCAGAGAGTATGCTCAAAGGTGAAGGTGCCTTGCTGCTCAAGTTATTCCTTCTATGACAGAGTCATAAATGGTCATGACCTTCATAAACATACAAGAAGCTCCTTTCTATGAAAGAGTCTTAGTTGGCATTGGTAAATAATTTTCTGAAATGATTAAACACGGGGAGATAGCAGAGAAGGGATTGAAGTCAGGAAAGATTCAAGACCTAGCTGCCCTTAAAGTTGTTGCTGAACACATCCAATCCGGAACTTATGGAAACAATCCCCAGAGGGTCCATAAAAAGAAAAAGGAGGATGTTTCCTTTATACTACAAGGCCAGAAAGGCAATCAGAATATGCCTTTCTAAAGGAGAAATTACACTCCTTTTCAAGCACAGTCTTTAAACCCTCCATTGCAAAAAGGTGGTGAAGTCAAACGCCCTCGAGTGTTCACACCCTTAGGGGACTCACTCGAGAACATTCTCACTCTTCTGACGACTCAGAAGAAAATCACGCATCCTCTTCCACCACCCCAATGGGAGGGGTTTCAGTGCTGCTCAGAAATGTGCTTATCATGCCAGAGCACCTATGACGCCCCCAATTTCAGGTGATTGAAACCCGAATTCAGTACTTCACGATACCATTTCTTTGAGTGGAATAATAATAATAATAATGTCATAAATATCAAACTTAATTTATATATCATAGTTGTCTAAATCCCAAGTACGCGAACTTTAAAACATTTCATTACATGATAGATAATAAATATCATCATCTTATTTAAGTCTAGCTATTACATAAGATAACACAAACTTATTCTGCTAGCTTTCCTTTCCCTTTGTTCTTGCACGACTACTAAATAGTAAATAGATAACGCGGAAAAAACGTTGTGGTTTCAATCAGAAAAACGTCGTGGTTAAGGGTGTTATATATTTGACACCTTTACACAACGTTTTTAAAAAGTTGTAGTTAGACACCTTATACAACGTTTTTTAAGAAAAAAACGTTGTAGATTTATTTTCCATAAATTAGTAGATGCTTGAAAATGTTGTAGAAGGTATGATTCCACAACGTTTTCTAACTAAAAATGTTGTAGTTTAATATATCAGACAACGTTTAGGCACATTTACACAACGTTTTTTAAAATGTTGTAGATTGACTTTAAAAAAAAAAGAAAAAAAAAGTTGTGGTTCACCTATATTACCAGTGCACCTGCAATCTACTAATGTCATGATATATAACTAAAAAAGGTCTAAATTCTCATTTAAATTTACAGCCAAAATGTATCAACCATTCAAAAACATCCCAATAATACTATTCATTTACAATTTCAAATTATTACATCCACAAAATATATACCAAACTATCCATATATATATATCTCAAATTCACTTTTCAATATAAATTACTACTATATTGAATTGTGAATTTGATTACATCCACAAAATAAACCAAACTAGTTGTTTTGCAAGATTTAGTAAACTTCCCCCATGGGCAATGAGGCGAGCACCAACAAGTTCTCCAACAAGAGCAGTAAGATTTGGAGCAATGGTGTTCATCGTGCTCTTTAAATAATCGTAAAGTTGAGCTCTGGACTCTGAAAGAGATAGAACTTGATCACAAGGGTTTTTTAAATTGAATGCCAAAAATCATAATTACTTGGGCAACCATTATATATCTGATTAGCAGCATATAATTAATTGGAATCCCCCTGCAGTGATTGTGATGCCCACATTATAACTAAACATAGACAATTTGGAAATCACTATAAGCCACCAAAACAATGATAAATAACAATAATAACGTTAATTGCCTCACTGTAACATTTCACCTTAATACTATGTGAAACTCTCTCCAATAACTTTTGTGCCACCAGAGGAATCTACATATGTTGTCAAATGCAGATCATAGATCATGCATTTGCTAGTATTAGTGCAGATCTGACAACATATGTTGTCAAATGCATTTGCTAGTATCTGCATGATCTGACAACATGATATTAGTGTAGTTATCGAGAAACGTTTGCTAAACATTTGATAGTGCAGTGATTGACAACATTTAATAATATCATGTTGCATTTGCTACTAACAACATATGCATGATCTGACAACATTTGACAACATATGCAGATCATATATTAGTGCAGTTATCGAGAAACGTAATGATAGGGGTCTCAAAAAATTGTATAGATAATATGCAAAATTGGAAGAAGTACCTGTCACAAGATGGAAATTATGTTGAGATATGTGATTACTTGTAACGCGAATGAGTTGAGTATTTCCCATACTAAGATGAAGAACATGTAAATGCACAAAAATATACTTTTAGGAGCGAAGTAGCCCCCTCCTTTATTTGTTCCAGTGGACAAAAGGATGATAAATTGTAATGCTTGTGCTCCTGAATATTCCTGTATTAAGTTGATAGATATTGTTAATGTTTTTTGTTGAAATTTGGTGATGAATGCATTATGTAGGTAGGTAAAAGAAGGGGTTAGGCTTAGGCTACCTGAGCGCTGATTCCAAAATGAGGCCAATGGTCTCAAGCCAGGCACAACACCATGAGGCAAACGGTCCCCATGTTGGTCCAACCAAATGTGCAGCCCAGAAATAAAGGGAGCCAGTTGTCTGGTTGTTGAAAATATTAACCAACATTCAAACGAACAATATTTTCTCATCAAATTCTAGCTGGGAATTCTCAATGTTATTAACAATGGTATATACTGACAAGTTCTGTACCATTCTCCAATTTGGGATGCCAACAAATGACATCAATGCTTCACATATTAGAAGTACTAAGACAAAATATTCCACTTTTCATCTGGTGCATTCGTGCAAAATAGACATTTCCTAGTTATGTATGTAATTTGACTCTAGTTGGGAATATTAAAATGTGATATGGATCGACACTTTTGATTGTATACCATAATAATGCTCTGAAATAGGTTAAAGTAACTTAAAACATTCTTAGTGATCAATGCAAAAGATAAGAAGAAAAGCTTACAACTGCTTCCTCTTCTAAAAATCTAGAGTAAAATTTATTTTACAAAAACTGACCCATTACCAAAATTTTGCTCTGCTTTTTGCAGGAACATAGAACATGGTTTCAAGTAACATGCCACATTCCCCACCTGAATCTACAGTATCATAGAAGGAACAACTTTAACTGCAGCAGCAGAGTATGCATCAATGCTAATGTCTGCCCATTCTAATCGATGTTCCCGCAAGAACCTGAGAAGAATTGCGGGAGACACATTCTGCCAAAATAGTAAAATAGCACATGAGAGAGGAATATAAATATGTAGAAGAAGATCAATGCTTAAAAGATATAATCTAACTCATATTCCAGTGTAATGGTTTCTAAAATTATGGCATCTTTTCATCCTCATTTTTATTTCTTTTCAAGTAACAGTTGCTACAAATACACAAATTCAGTCATTTTCAAAAAGATATAGCAAAAATTTGTCGGATTCATAAATACAAATTCATTAATAACTAGAAAAAATCTTGGCTATGACCTACTTCTATTTAGAATACAGATACACAATCAGTTATATCAGGAATAAGTATGTGAATGTTATTCCTATTTACATATGATTTGATTATGATATATATGAATGAATATGCAAGTATGCTTGCATTAAGAAAAGTTGTAAAGTGTTT
The DNA here is from genome assembly GCA_020205605.1 of Panax ginseng. Classification (NCBI taxonomy): domain Eukaryota; kingdom Viridiplantae; phylum Streptophyta; class Magnoliopsida; order Apiales; family Araliaceae; genus Panax; species Panax ginseng. The sequence goes on from CM035141.1 coordinate 48,928,816, forward strand.
TGATAGATAATAGAAACATGTGTACAAGGACTTAGAATGAATTGATCAAGTATGTTAGGTTGATCCTACATAAGCAAAACAACTTTGTAAAGTACTTAAAAAGAAATGATCTACAAGGACTATAAACATAGAAAGATCAAGCATGTTAGGTTGATCTTATGATGTAATAGATAGGCTTGTCTGATCGTCGAGAACTGCACCAGAAATCGTAGTCTGCCAGGAGAGTTAAGGAGAACTCGAGAGCTATCGAGGCAAAATCGTAGTCTGCAAGATAGTAGATCTCGGAGTTCGTAGACTGCCAGGAGAGAGAAGGAAGGATCGTAGCTTGTCGAGTAGAACTTACTCGTAGCCGAAGTCTGCTGAGGAAGTCATGTTCAGAATCGTAGAGACAGCCTGCCTACGAGCCGACCTAATATCTACCGAAGCCAAGTCAGAAACGTAGACTACACTCGGGGTCGTAGAGTCTACTGATGCCGAAGCCAAGTCAAGGATCGTAGACTACATTCTGAGTCGTAGAGTCTATTAATTACATGCAGAGATCGTAGTCGAACAAGATCAGATGAAGACATCGAGCACAAAGACAGAAATCATAGAGTGTCAAGATCTGATCACGAAGTCGTAGGGGCACAGCCAAAGCTGAATCGTAGAGTGCAGAACTACGACCTCAACAGTTGTGCTCACAATGCCAAGACAGAATCGTAGAGCAAATACGATTCTCAAATGAGCACTCCCAGAATATCCAAAGGAACCAAGCCTCTAGTTCAAGCTGCAATGTTACATCCAACTTGAAGGAAACCAGAGAGCACTCCACGAATGGCTTGCAAGCTAACAGAAGATCTAAGCACCAACCTAATCAGCATCAAGATTACGTTGTGAAGCCATTCAAGATGAAGCCTTCCACAAGGAGATCAGAAGAAGACTTAAGTAACTAACGAGGAAAGTCAGCAAGTGTAGTAGCTGTCAAGCAGACAAAAGACAACGATCTTGGAAGCAACCAAGATCGTAGTGTTTGCCAAACAAAGAAAGAACTGATGAAGTACATACAGAGATACTGGACAGCTTCTGAAGAACAAGGCTAAAGTGATTAAGCATTGGGTCAGTCCATTGATAATAAGTGAACGGGAGATCACAAGGAGAAAGCGAGCTGGACACGCCACAAATTTGACGTGTCTTGCTATTCAGAAGGGGCCAGAGCAAAGAAGTCAAGTCATCAGTATCTGAGAACTGTTGAGGCAAACAGAAGTGTTTAAGCACTGCATAAAATAAGGAAGAGGTGTTCTACATTGAAGATCCAATCAACACTCTTCAAGATCATAGTGTTGTCTCTACCAGTCAACATTACACTACGATCAGGTCCTTGAAGACATGCATTAGAGTTGTAGAGTTCGAATAGCTTAAGACTGAAGCATTGACAACAGTTCAATCTGAAGGGTAATATTCAGACAAGTGCTTATTGAGAGCATCGATGCAAAAGGATAACCTCTGATCGAGAAATCAGAAGGAGGAAATAAAGTCTTCAACCTGCCCAAAACATTAAAGTGATATATCCGATGGTAGGTGAAACGATGAGATCGCAGACGATGTCGAAGTCGTCGGATAAAAGTTATCATGTCACATCTGCAGTTTGCACCCAGCAACTCGAGATCTGTGAAGCATTTCAAAGAGCTTTCAAGGGCTACTCTCCAACGGGAAGATTGGGAAGGAGTATAAATCTGCTAGAGCTTCCTAGATCAAAGGTTGCTGGAGTTTCCGAGTTTGGAGTAACGGTGGACTGTTCTAAGCCATGTAAGATAGTGAGTCCAAAGGCTCACTCTACGATCCACCAAGAACACTCAGAGACATACAAAGAAAGAAGTAGAAGTGAGAGTTCTAAAATGTAGAAGTGAGAGTTTTACTATATGAAGAGTGTTCTGAACTGCCGTGAAAAAGAAGAGCATTAATGACATCTTGATGTCCATCATGGGAAGACTCTAAGTACCATAGAGAAGAGCTCACAGTCATCTTAGCAAGTCCATCATGAAAAGGCATCAAGTATCAAGAAAGGAGATCACAAACATCATCATGGTGGCAAGCATGAGAAAGTTTCTATGTACCTAGCAGAAGAGCTTACAGTCATCTTAGAAACTAATCATGTGCAGCCATCACGTATCAAGAGGAATAATCTTCAAGGCAGTTCATCAAGGGATCATCAGAGGAGGTTGAGTAACTGAAGAAGCTGAGCATCATGCAACACTCAACTGCACTTCAAGGATGATCATGCCAAGCTGCAAATTACAGAAGATGTTCAAAGCATAAAGACATCTTAGCAGCTCAGCACCAACTCTAGCAAACAAACAAACAACTCAACAAGAAGCCAGGGCCTGAGGGGTCCTTGTCCGGAGGGACTAAATAAAGTTCCAAGTTTGCTGGGCTTGAAGAGTTCCTAGGGAATTAGAGGAGTTCCAAGGCTGCTAGCCTTGAAGAGTTCTTAGTGAATTGAAGTCCCAAGGCCGTTGGCCTTGAAGGAATCGTAGTAATTCAGGGTGCTGCCCTTCCTTAGTAGAAATCCTGCTAGTTAAAAGTAGAAGAGTGGATTGGGAGCTTAAGTGTCTGAACCACTTAAAACCCCTTGTGTCTTTTACTTTATGTCATTTACATTATGTCTGTTAACTGCTATAACTGCTATGTATGTTTTAACTGCTTACCATTGAACTAACTCTACTAACAATGTATGTATGATTATGAATATATTAATGAAGGGGATCTTTTACTTATTCCGTTGTGCTTGAAAAGATTCTTATGTTTGTCATATGCTAAATTATGAGCAATACAAAATAAACCAGAAAAGTATTTGAAATTAAAAATAATCTATTCAACCCCCCCTTCTAGATCTATTGTGCCTATTGGGAATTAACAATTGGTATCAGAGCAGGTTCTCATGCTATATTCAAAAGCTAATCGCTTTGAGTCTGATCCCAGGCACTAACATTGTTCTAAATTTAGTTTAGTAGTAATTCACCTGTTATATGCAGATGAGCTCACACGTTGGAAATGTTGTGTACATGTAAATGTGTATATACACCTGAAGCTGCTCAGATTGGTCCATATTCTCGAGTATTATATCAACAAGACCAATCCTTGCCTGCAGTCAATCTTGTAGTCTGAAGACCAGATGAGATAACCCAAGAGACATCAACAACACAGTGTTAAGCATCCACCAGCCTAAAAGATGAAAAGGCCATACATGCTAAGAAATTCTTATCCAGTGAAGAAAGAAGTTCTTCTCAAACATATGTCTGCCCAACAAGCAGCTGGGTGAAAACTTTGTGAACTAAAGGATGTCAAAGAACTGAAGATGCTGAGACTCTCAGGATGCATCTTCAAGAGTACGACTGTTTGATTAAAGGCCAACAAGAGCAATAAGCTATCAAGAGTAAATGTGAAGCTATGCACATCAATGCCTAAACTCAGTATATTAAAGATAAATGACTGTTAAGAAACTGACAGTAAAAAGGTACGGTTCCTCACTAGTATACATGTGTACATGATAAGTGCACCTCCTTATGAAATATAACAGTATTCTATCAAGGATTCATAATCTACCTAAAAAGGTGAAGAGAGAAAGTACCTTGAGGATGGAAACTCAAATGTCTATAAACTTTCTCTCCATCCAAGTTTTAGGTTGAAGATGACATCTTGAAGGAAATTTGAAATAGGTCATAAGAGCATCACAGGCTAAATTAATTCTATGTGAAGTAATCTTTGCTGGTGGGCTAGTATGTATGTACAAACCTATGTTCTAAGTGCTTGACAACACACAGAGTATGATCAGGTCAACAAGAGTATCTTGATGATGTGTAGAAACTGATCACCTCCATGAATCAACTAGATACTCCTAAATCGTAGAGTTGATTCTCACTTTGTGAACACTTAAACCTTGTGAACATAACCCTGCAAATGATGAAACCATCAAAGAAAAAGAGTGTGTTTCTTAAAATGACAAATTTTACACACACTCACCATCATGCATCTCAAAATGTATTATCTAAAACTAGCTGCATCCATGAATATGACTGTTGGTGATAAATGTGATGATTATCTATATATGAGGAACAAGGGTTTAGAAAACTAACCTAGCAGGACCCATTTAATTGTGGGTACCAATAATAGAAATGTATCTAATCTCCAGGTACTTGGTCTGTCTAACCACACTAAGGAATGTTGAAGAAGAAAACTTCAGTCAAGAATACTCAACCAGCAGAAGGCTAAGGACTGTTTAGAAATGATTTTGAGAAAATTCCTATATGTCCAAGCCTATCCTTGAATCAGGCAAAGTATGCTATATGAGAAGAATCCTCAAAGAAGCTCACATCAGAGGATCATCGAGCATCAGTTAAGAGGAACTCATTACGGGAGCAGAACAACACACGCAAAAGACGGTCAAAGAAGACTACGTTTGTAGTGCTGTCAAATGATCGTAGAATGATCAGTCCTGAAAATATCCATGCCTACGATACAAGGAGATCTAAGTGATAATTATGATTCCAGTCAGAAGGAGATATGCAAGGCTTCCTTCAAATGAACCTAAAGTAAAGGGAATCACATCTATCCGGGAAGACATCATTAACTATCGGGGAGCAGTGATCTGTTAAGAAACAACAACATTGAGTTATACTATGAAGAAATGTACCAGCTATAGAGTCCTAAAACTTTATGGCTGATGAACCAAATGAAGATCCATAGTTAGTAGGAACGTCTCAAAATGTACTACTAATAACCTATCAGCCACCCAACTCAAAATCGTGGAGTGCCTACGATCAAACACCTGATCGCAGTGTAGAAGTAGGAGGACACCACGATTACAGCAAATGCAATTGTCCAAAGTTGGTAGAGGACCTCCCCACCAGAAAAGGTCAAATGAGATATCATTGCAAATCACTTCTAAACTATTTCATCTGGAAGCGCCTCAGGGACAAACCTAACCCTTAGTTCACTCTAAGAGGTTGGCCCTTCCTAAGCTACCTTGAACTAGAAGGAATACTTAGTAAAGTTCATCTCAAGGACTAAGTCAGTTAACGATCGTAAAGTCGAGGTTGAAGAGAACTCCACGATCGTAGTGCAACCTTAGCGATCGAAGAAGTCAACTCAACGATCGCAGTCCTACCAAAGGGTACTCTAGTTCACAAGGAGCATGGAAAATTGGACAATTGCTCAACCATTCAGATTATGAGGAGATAAGTTCAGATATATCAGTGGTCAAGTTATGCAGTTTTAGGATGAGGATTAATGTCAAAACCACCCTCTGCAATATCTCACAATAGTTGATCGTTGAGTCAACAGAGTAAAACGTAGAGTCCATAGCTGCTCTACCATGCTACTCTACAAACCAAAAAGGTCAACGGTCAATCCACGTCAATTAAACGCCTACTCTCCTAAAGGAAATATCTAACTAAAACTTTATGGGGAGTTACAGCTCATTACTAGACTTCGTGCAACCAATGGTTGGTTAAAACATCACTGATTATGTAGAGTTAGAAGGAACTGTCATTAAGATAAATTCGAAATCTGCAAACAGTTATCAGAAACCATCGAACCTTTCTCCCTCCCATTTTCCAACCCTAGAATCCTCATCGAAGCCAAAATCTATTAATCCTCCAGAGCCTTGCCCAAATAACAATCAGCCATCTCTCATAGAATCCTCTGAATCATATACCCATATTCCTCGAACTATTCAAATGGAATATTGGCGAGTAATCACTGGCATTCAGCTCGGAACCAAGTCGCTTGAGAAATCCAAAAAGAAGTTCAGAGACATTCTCGAACTTGTAAAGAAAGCTTGATTCTCAGAATGTCTTGAGGCAAGCACTCGAGTATATGTTGACCTGGTGAAAGAGTTCTACTCAAATGCTTCCATAAACTCCGGAACCCTTTCTAACAAGGTCAAAGGTCAGTCTTTGAAGCTGAAATCTTCTGACCTCAATCAATGCTTAGGTTATCCTGACCAAGGACTGAAGAGCCTTGACGATATCGATACGGAACAAGCAAAGAAGATCATGGAGTACCAAAGAAACCCTAGTCTGAAGGATATGAAGAAGAAGGAGTTTTCAGAGGATTATGAGTTCCTTGCAGAGATAGTGGGCAAATGTATACTATGCAAGGATACTGCACATGATACTGTTCTTGATCAGCAGTTGAAGATTATATCTGTAATAGTTCTGAAGAAGCGAGTCAACTTTGGAGCTATCTTGTTCGATCAGATCTCCAAATGGGTAGAAAAGGCTGAGGTAAAGAAGTCTACAGAAAAACCTATGATAAAGGTGTTTCATGGAAGACTGTGGAGCATTGTAATGAACAAAAAGCTGGGAAGCAAGATCAAGGATGATGAAGGAGAACCACTTAATGTTCACAAAGTAATGTGTCCACAACTATTTGTGAATTAGAAGAAAAACCCCAAGGACAACAAAAGGCTGACAACTGGGAGCAGTAACAAGACCTCTACAAAGAAGAGGAAGGAAAAAGAGGTAGAAAGCTCTGAGTCTGAAGACTCTGCACCAGTAGAAACCACATCCATAAGAAAGAGATTCAGAGGTGTGAAGAAAACTGAGATCCCATCAAGAAGTCTCTCCACCAAAGACAAAGATAGAGAAGAAAAAGTCCTGACTGTAGAAACCACCAAGAGGAGAAGCAACAGACTGCTTCAAGGGCCATCACAAAAGAAAGCTAAGGTGGTAAACAAACCAGCCTCAGTTTCCAAAGATAATACATCTGATGAAGAGGAGAATGCAGAGTCAGAAGAAGCGAAGGGAACCGACGATCTCAAGATTGAGTCACCTCAGACAAAATTCAGCAATGAAGGTGAAGCTGGATTAATGAATGAAAATGCAGCATCTGCTTATGAAGAAGAATGCTCAAGCCCTGTGGCTAATCCTCCGAGCATTCAATCTGATGATGAAGAAGAGATTCAAGATGACCCAACTCCATCCCCAAATGTAAATGCCCCCAAAAGCCCAGATGATGGGTAAAATGATGTTGTTTCTAAAGAAGAAGAACGTGCCCATTCCAATCCTGAAAGCCCCCATGACGGCTCAAAGGGTGATGAGTTTGTAAGAAGGGATCGCCTATCGAGACTTGAACCTCAAGAAAGTTCGTCTGATGATCTAAAGGCTTTAGAGTTCGAAGAGGAAGAAGAGTCTGAAACTCCTATAACTGAACTTCCAACAAGAAGGAAGAGCTAGAGACTGCAAGCCAAATTTGCCTCTAAAAGGAGAAACGATCACTCCAATGCTATCATTGAACTAAGTGATGATGAGTTTGTATCAAATGATGAAAGTGCTGAAGATGGAACCAGTGATGAAGAAGATGAATCAGAGGAAGATCTTGCTGAAGAAGGTTTTGAAAATGAAATGCAGCAAGAAGGATTCATTGTTGGAAATGATCAAGATGGTTCAGGCTCCGAAAAAGAAGAAATGGAGAATGATTCCAATTCTGAAAATCAGGAATCAAAGGAACCAGAACTCTATCATGTCCTCTCTCCAGCAAAAATTACCAGGAAAATAGTGGTGGAAGTCTCGAATGAACTACCAGAAGCACCACCAGACAAATTGGTGAACTATGGAGATGAACAACTCAGAGTAGTAAGGATGACTACATTTGATATAGTTAAAAACTGGAACAACATGGAACTAGACAGCACGACCATTCTCTATAATCCTGATGACCTGCTAATGAGATGGTTCTTCTAATAGATGTCATGGCTAAAGGCCCATAATGAAAGAGATGGAAGCTACTTCAGCTGGTGCTACTCTCATTTTCCAAGCATGGAGCTGGTGGCTCTGAACTTTCCAAGAGTGAAGAAGTTTGCCACCAAATTGATCTAAGACTAGCCCCACTTCAAAGTCTATCGTCATGCTGGAAATCACTATATCCCCTACGATCGTAGAGTGGACTCTCAAGGAAGAAGGATCATGACCAAGGAGATGATCGTAGAGTCTGTACACTTTACTACTGATGGTATTCAAGTTCAATACCAGAAGCCTCCATCTGCTCAAGCACTACTGACAGACATTCCTTCATCCTCAACCAGTGATTGGAACTCAACGATTCTTCAGATTCTCAACACCTTTGAAAATCTATCTAAGGATGCAGATCGTAGAGTTCAATCTAATGCTCGACAGGAGACTGCTCAACCAGATGATCAAGTATCTGTGGAGAAGGAGCTGATGAAAAATTCTGATGAACTGATTGAGAAAATATCTCTATTCATGGAAGAGTCACAGAAGCTGACAGCAGCAGGAGATAATTCATTCCAGAACAGACTTCAAGCTACTATAGCTGATGTATCTCTCAAACTCAAAGAGAGAGATAACATTTATCTGAAGGTCATGAGTGATTAGAAGGCAGATGCACTACAAGCGAAGAACTCCAGTGAAGAGAAGATCCAAGTCCTCTCTGACAAGATTGACAATATAGGCAGGTCTTTTCTCAAAGGCAACTTGAGTTAGGCCAACAGAACTCAAGTTTGAAGTTGCCAACTCCTCCTACCTGATGGAGCAGCTTATGTCCAACATGGAGCAACTCTCCCAAATGATTAATGACAAAAAGGGGGAGAAAAAGAGGCATACAAAGAGGGAGAGCAAGAGGCACTCAAAGAAGAGCAGAAGGAAAAGAGAGAAGAAGTCAAAGAAGAAGATAGCATAAGAAGAGGCAGAGTCATCTTCTGAGGGGGAGCCGAAGAATGATGAACCTATGTATGCCGAAGCTGAGGGGGAGCCTGAAGGAAAAGAGAAGCATACATCTGAGGGGGAGTAAAACAAAGTAGGAAAGTAATCATCTCAAGGGGAGCAGGAGCAAGAAAGCCAAACAGATGATTAGCTGATCAACAGAATCCTGGAAACATACATGGAGCCAAAAGAGGTACATCTCTAACTAGTTAGGTATGTTCTGGTTCCAGGATGTAAAATGCCAGGGTATTAAATTCCACATCATTATAAATAACATTCATGATTATCTATTTTAGAAATACAGCTGCTCACTATATATAAGATTCATTCATAACATGCATATGCACTTATTGTTTTTGTCATAATCAAATAGGGGGAAATTGTCAAGAATAATCATGTGAATGTTATTCCTATTACATATGATTTGATTATAATATATATGAATGAATATGCAAGTATGCTTGCATTAAGAAAAGCTGTAAAGTCCTTTAATAGATAAAAGAAACATGTATACAAGGATTTAGAATGAATTGATCAAGTATACTAGGTTGATCCTACATAAGCAAAATAGCTTTGTAAAGTCCTTAAAAAGAAATGATGTACAAGGACTATAAACATAGAAAGATCAAACATGTTAGGTTGATCTTATGATGTAATAGATAGGCTTGTCTGATCGTCGAGCACTGCACCAGAAATCGTAGTTTGCTAGGAGAGTTAAGGAGAACACGAGAGCTGTCAAGGCAGAATCGTAGTCTGCAAGATAGTAGATCTCGGAGTTCGTAGATTGCCACGAGAGACGAGGAAGGATCGTAGTGTGTCAAGTAGAACTTCCTCATAGCCGAAGTCTGCTAAGGAATGATGTTCAGAATTGTAGAGACAACACGCCACGAGCCGATAGGAATATATGCCGGGTTGTCGAAACGTAGACTATACTTGAGTCGTAGAGTCTCATCATGTGTCGGGCTAAGTCAAGGATCATAGACTACACTCTTAGTCGTAGAGTCTATTGATTACATGCAGAGATCGTAGTCGAGCAAGATCAGATGAAGACATCGAGCACAAAGACATAAATCGTAGAGTGTCAAGATCTGATCCGGAAGTAGGGTCTGCATAGCCAAAGCTGAATTGTAGAGTGCAGAACTACGACCTCAACAGTTGTGCTCACAATGCCAAGGCAGAATCGTAGAGCAAATATGATTCTCAAATGAGCACTCCCAGGATATCCAAAGGAACCAAGCCTCTGGTTCAAGCTACAATGTTACATCCAACTTGAAGGAAACTAGAGAGCACTCCACGAATGGCTTGCAAGCTAACAGAAGATCTAAGCACCAACCTAATCAGCATCAAGATTAAGTTGTCAAGTTATTCGAGATGAAGTCTTCCACAAGGAGATCAAAAGAAGACTTGATGAATCGATTTAAAGAAAGTCAAAAAGTCACGAGGCGTATCATGCAGACAGAAGAAAACGATCTTGGAAGCAACCAGGATCGTAGTGTTTTCCAAACAAAGAAAGAACTGATGAAGTACATACAGAGATATTGGACAGCTTCTAAAGAACAAGGCTAACGTGATTAAGCATTGTGCCAGTCCATTGATGATAAGTGAACGGGAGATCACAAGGAGAAAGCGAGCTGGACACGCCACAAATTTGACGTGTCTTGCAATTAAGAAGGGGCCAGAGCAAAGAAGTCAAGTCATCAGTATCTTAGAACTGTTGAAGCAAATAGAAGTATTGAAGCACTGCACAAAAGAAGGAAGAGAAGTTCTACATTGAAGATCCAATCAACACTCTTCAAGATCGTAGTGTTGTCTCTAGCAGTCAACATGACACTACGATCAGGTCCTTGAAGACATACATCAGAATCATAGAGTTTGAATAGCTGAAGACTGAAGCATTGGCAACAGTTCAATCTGAAGGGTAATATTCAGACAAGTGCTTATTGAGAGCATCGATGCAAAAGGACAACCTCTGATCGAGAAATTAGAAGGAGGAAATAAAGTCTTCAACCTGCCCAAAACATTAAAGTGATATATCTGACAGGGTAGGTGAAACAGTAGACTGCAGTATCACAAAGTCAGAAAAAGTTATCATGTCACATCTGCAGTCTGCACCAAGCAAGTCGAGATCTGTGAAGCATTTCAAAGAGCTTTAAACGGCTACTCTCTAATGGGAAGATTGGGAAGGAGTATAAATCTGTTAGAGCTTCCTAGATCGAAGGTTGCTGGAGTTGCCGAGTTTGGAGTAACGGTGGACTATTCTAAACTATGTAAGATAGTGAGTCTGAAGGCTCACTCTACGATCCACCAAGAACACTTAGAGACATACAAAGAAAGAAGTAGAAGTAAGAGTTCTACTACATGAAGAGTGTTTTGAACTGCCAAGAGAAAGAAGAGCATTAATGACATCTTGATGTCCATCATGGGAAGACTCTAAGTACCATAGAGAAGAGCTCACAGTCATCTTAGCAAGTCCATCATGAGAAGGCATCAAGTATCAAGAAAGGAGATCACAAACGTCATCATGGTGGCAAGCATGAGAATGTTTCTAAGTACCTAGCAGAAGAGCTTATAGTCATCTTTGAAACCAATCATGTGCAGCCATCACGTATCAAGAGGAATAATCTTCAAGGAAGTTCATCAAGGGATCATCAGAGGAGGTTGAGTAACTGAAGAAGCTGAGCATCATGCAACACTCAACTGCACTTCAAGGATGATCATGCCAAGATGCTATGTACAGAAGATGTTCAAAGCATAAAGACATCTTAGCAGCTCAGCACCAACTCCAACAAACAAACAAATAACTCAACAAGAAGCTAGGGCCTGAGGGGTCCTTGTCCGGAGGGACTAAATGAAGTTCCAAGCCTGCTGGGCTTGAAGAGTTCCTAGGGAACTAGAGGAGTTCCAAGGCTACTGGCCTTGAAGAGTTCTTAGTGAACTGAAGTCCCAAGACTGTTTACCTTGAAGGAATCGTAGTGATTCAGGGTGCTTACCTTCCTTAGTGGAAATCCTGCTAGTTGAAAACAGAAGAGTGGATTAGGAGCTTGAGTCTCTGAACAACTTAAAACCCCTTGTGTCTCTTACTTTATGTCATTACATTATGTCTGTTAACTGCTATAACTGATATTCATGTTTTAACTGCTTACCATTGAACTAACTCTATGAACAATATATGTATGATTATGAATATATCAATGAAGGGGATCTTTTACTTATTCCGCTGTGCTTGAAAAGATTCTTATGTTTGTTATATTCTAAATTATGAGCAATACAAAATAAACCAGAAAAGTATTTAAAATTAAAAAGGATCTATTCAACCCCCCCTTCTAGATCTATTGTGCCTATTGGGAACTAACAAGTTAATTTCTTCTTCATGTAACATAAGTAGCAAAAATCATGTTTCAAGTTTATACCCTCATAACTAGCTTATTAGAGGATTCTTGCATTAGTCATTATGATAAGCAAACAATGAGTATCTTACTTGTACAAGCTTGGAAGCTTTAGCTCATAGAACTACATTATACATAGATGGAAATCCATTGGAATAAGGAAGATCTGAACCCATCATTTTGCTAGTCCATGAGTTCACCAATATGGTAATGTCATCAATGCCATCAATTTCAATCATAGACCATACCTCATCAGTAAAATCATTCACAGCTTCATTAAAACCCCTGTGACATAAAAATACTTAATTTTTTTTAAAATGAAAACGTCCAGCACTACAATGAACTATCTGAAGAATTAAAATAACCCCGCTTCGGGTCTCTAACTAAGTATCGTAGAAATCGCTGGTCTTCTCCCCAACCAAAGGCAGTTGGTGGAGAAACATCTTGGGAAACTTGCCTCACCAAGTAAAGCTGAAAAGAACATGTCAATAGACTGCATTATTTCAAGTTTTTATTAAAAGAAATATTATAATAATTACGATAAATCATTCGTTATAAACACGCATTACATCTGATCTTGTGTACAAAAGTATAAAAAGAACCACAATGATAATAATGAAGCCTGATTAATTCTGAAACCAACCTCTGTCCACATCTCTCTAACATATTCCATAACCATGTTGTAGTGTCGATCAAAAGCTCTAACACGGCCCAAAAGTTTTTTGTTGTTCCTTCAGTTGATAAGTACCTGGACGCAAGCATAAAATTAGACACAGTCATCAACACACTACTACGTATCACCATCGTTATATGGACTAAAATTAAAAGAATTTATGTACATATTTACCATCTCAAATAGCTCACTCATTGTAGTATATGTATCATTATCATTTGCCAAATTAGAAAGGGTCCATATACTGCAGGGCAGGGATTTGCAGCATTTCATATCATTTGATTATCACTTGACCTAACTTTAATTAGTAGCACATTGACTGATAAGAAAAAGTAAAAAAGAAACAACCTTACAACCAAGACCTTTCAAAACATTTGGTGGCAAAGTTATAAGTAGTGGATTGGTCCACCACCCTCTTGTCTACTTGTCCTTCTTAAAATGCCATATTTTTGTCCTCACCATTACCTCTAATAAATTCTATAAAGCAATGACAGTGTATACTAAAAGAAAATCAGTCTTTGCCGACGGCCCATGCCATCGCCAATGACCCTATGCCGTCGGCAATGAGGGCATTGGCGACGGGCTATACCGTCGCCCCTCAAGTCGTCGCCCCTGGCACCCGTCGCTCACCGTCGGAAACTATGTTAGTGCCGACGGTATCATTGTCGACGACATGCCATCGGGAATGTGTCATTAGCGATGGCACCAACGACGGACACACCGTCGGCAATAACCATTCTTTTAATTTTGATAATGCAGTCATTGCCGACTGCACGCCGTCGCCAATGACCCAGCTCTAAAAAAGTTTTTTTATTAGAATTGCAAAATTCGTTGCCAATGACCCACCTCTAAAAAAGTTTTTTTATTAGAATTGCAAAATTCCACTGTTCATTTACATATACATTGTACTTGTTATTGTAATACCAAAGATTTTTATAAATTAGAAATAAAAGTGTTTGAATATTTATTTTGAACACATATATATTGGTGTGTCATAAAAGGTGAAAACAAAAATTAAATTGAATCATGTTTGAAATGATTAAGAAATTTAGTGATAATGTTGATAAGCTTGGTTATGATTGATGAAGCTTAAGTGTTAAGCCTTTTGTGGCATAATTAATTTCTTAATGAGATTAATTGATGGATAACTTAATGAAGTGTTGGATCTAGGTTAAATCCAAGCCCAACATTATTAATGTAACATACTTGTATAGTTGGGAGTTTGGCCCAAGAATTCGAATTGATAGACTAATGTTTAACCCAATGTGTCTAAGTGTTTGTACCTAGCCTAATTCAAATATTAATTTGGACAAACCCAATGTACATGGATTATATGAATACATATATAAGATAAGTATACTTATATATATATATGTATAGGTATAAATATGTCTGTGTAAAGGTAAAAATAAACTAGCATATTGTACAGATGATAAAATGAAAGTGCAACATATTGATGGTACCCTTCATGACTGAAATTTGGCCTTATTAAACCAAAGTGCAGATTTTTGTTGCCCAAAAATGCTTACAAGTAATCCCATGTGAGCTCATGATGAAGGAGGACATAGTTGGTGAAGTAGTTGGTAATTCCTTTTTACCTAATCACCTTTTACCAATGGTTATTAACTAGTTGGGTGTACAAATACAAGTATTAGTACATGTATGTTATACATAGACCTTGCCTATAAATATAACCCATCTTAGTTCATTGCTTCATTTACTTGAAATTTCATAAGTATTAGTAGTATAGTAAGAGCTAGATAGGAATTGAGGGAAGTAGAAGAAACCTAGAGGAACTTTTGCACTTTAGTGGTTCAAGAGGAGTTCAAGAAGGAGAATCAAAGGTGGAGAACTACTTAAGGTTCCTAGCTAAAAGGAAGAAAGCCTTCAAGAAGTAAGTTCATAATCTAGCTTTATTTTTGTCAAGTAAAGTTAGTATATGTAGATATTAGTAAGAATGCTTGCTTGATTGTGGGATGTTTATGTGTTATGTGATCATGATGGATATAAAAGTATAATGATGAGTATTGAAAGGAGAATATGTGATTTATATGTCTTGGTATATGATCTAAGTTAAAATGAATCATGTAAAAGCATGTCAGCATGAAACCTAGCTTAGTATGCTTGAAAGTTTGATAATTGTGATTAAAAGGTGTAAGAGATATGTGTAATTCTAAAATGTTATAATAAGCATATATGAAATGCGATCATAACCCAAGTTGAATCATCAGATTCGGGCATAAAATGAACTCGTAGCAAAATAATTGGTAAGTCAAGCTAACATGAGAACCTTTGCTTGGAAAGGTAAATAATTTGATTAAATAAATATTTTGGAAAATTGTTTAAGATATCAAGTATTGAAGATATGTAAGTTTATGAGATAATGGAAGTGGTATAAACTCATTTGGATATGAAATGAGTAAGTTATGAAAGATTGAATCAAAAAGATCAAAACTCAAAATGTTGAAAAAATCAGATTTTGGCTTCTGCAGGGGAGCGCCTAGGCACTCAAACCAGGCTTATTTCAAGCGCCTAGGCGCTAGACCATTTTTAGTGTTGAGTTAACCCGGTTCGGGTCGGTTCAAACAGGTCAAGGCTTGTTTTATTTAGTTAAAATGAGATAAAATAGGATTAATAACAAGATAAAATATAATAATAATACTAAGTAAGGTAAGAATACTTTATTTATGTAATGGGACATGGATAAATAAAATAAAGTGAACAATTGATTAAACAAGTAAAATGATAGAAGGTTATTTATAAAGTATTGACTGAAGTTATTTTTGAAGTCTTCGGATTCGGAGATGATGTCTTCGACTTCGGAAGATGTCTTCGAGTTCGGACGTGACGAGATGTCTTCGGATTTGGAGATGATGTCTTCGACTTCGGAAGATGTCTTCGGGTTCGGACGTGACGAGATGTCTTCGGGTTTGGAGATGATGTCTTCAACTTCGAAAGATGTCTCCGGGTTCGAACGTGGCGGGATGTCTTCGGATTTGGAAACAACATCGTGACTTTGGAAAAGGCTAGATTAATTGATAAATATTATCATTTTGATATATGTAACCCACGCATGAACTAAACTGAATTTCTAAGTAGAGAGTTATACTAGCTACGTTCGAATAACCCTAATACATGTAAGCATGCTTTGAAAAGGTTATTTAGCATTGTTATGTGGTTTAATTAATACTATGGTTAGTCTTTGATGCGATAAATTTTCTTAGCTTGTGAAGTAGAAATGTTATGAGTAAACAATAACAACTGTTGAAAGTAAACAAAGAAGACCAAACTTAATTTAAATGTTCCTTGACACGTTTATGTGAACGACATAATCTAGAATGCGTAACTCAAGTAATGTTTCACGTATACAAACATGAAATGAGTATATGAGACTTAAATTTTCTAAAATGTTTTTAAGGTTTTTAAAAGTAAGAACAATGTGAATTATACATCTATGAGTTCTAAGGTGTATGGATAGATATAAGTCTGATAATTACATGTTGAGATTTATGTCAAGATGTGTGACTAATGAGTACCTATACATACATAAATAGGATAATATAGTTCGTTGAGGTGATTTTACGCTATAAGTGGTAATCAACGCTTAAGGCAAGTATCCGAACCCTACTCTTATTGTGTAGGTATCTTTGCATTCTTTATTCGACGAATACCGTAAACTTATTTCTTTGAATACAAGTTATATTACTTTGTCATTTAAATGAGCCAATATGCTTAAACCCTTGTGAGAACTATTATTCATGATGAACTTAGTATTGATCTTGAATATTGTGAAAGAGTCGATGCCATTTGATTCGGCTAGACTATATGCATGTTTATAAAACTGTCCAAACCACTTGATTGGTGCGGAAATCTTAAAAACTGAGTTGAACAACCGTTATGGTAAGGGGAAGGTATGTTGTTGGAAACCCCGACACATGAGTATATTATTATCGTGGTGTTATGCATAACTTAAAGTATTGTAGACTGATCATCTATAGTACTTGATTCTTTTGGGTTATCAGTTTAATATTGGTAATTCTAGTAGATGTTCAATAGTCCTTAATGATACTTTCAAGATAAATTGTGATCCAGACGGATACCTTGATAGCCTTTAAATTCATATATATCGGTTGATTATATTGAATTATGGATCTTATTCCAAGGATTGTTGATATTCATTATTTATGATATTATTCTGAAACTCTGAACTATCTTAGAGATGATACTTTGATATTTCACACTCCTGTTATAAAACTATTACCCTTGTTGTATATTACTTGCTGGGCAATTTGTGCTCATTCTTGCTTATTTAAAACCTTTCGCCAAAAATGCGAATAGGGAGGTGTATCTGAAAGACAAGGGCAAGGAAAGGCTACCAAACTAGCTTGTCCCTTTATGTTTAAATTATTTATGTTGTATTAAGACTATTTGCAGACTATGTTTAAACTTAAGTTGAATTATGTAATAAGTCTTTATTCGATATTATTATGTAATCTACTAAGTACTGTAGGTTGCGAGACTTGGGGGAATAATTATAATAAATCGTTGTATATTATTCTAAATTAGATCTTTCGTTGTGAATGTGTGATTTTAGTTATTATGGTAATACTTTGAGAACGTGATGAACCGAATTCGGGTGACCAAGTGGAGGTCAGAATTTGGGGGTGTCACAGGTTGGTATCAAAGCTATAGTTATAAACCTTAGGAACGAGAATCCTTAGACTATAACTTAAGAAAACTTAGAAGTTAAGAAAAGGGATAAAACTCATGTAGAGTTTTCCCTGAGAGACTTAGTGTGTTATGAAATGTAACTTCATTCTATACAATGAACTTATGTTTATTTAACATTCTGATGGAGTTGTTGTTTGTCTTGTCTTGTGTTGGTGATTGTAGGATGACTAACATGGGAGGACCTAGCCGAGTAGTAGAGGAGGAGCCGCGTGATATCCACGTAGTCTATAAGGCACCCTTGATAGCGGAGCCTATATCGGTAGTTGCCCCTATTTATGACGATGATGAGGAAGAGGAGATGGTGCCTCTACCTAAGGAATCTGATCCGGAGGAGGAGCCGATGGAGGAGGAACCCGAGCCCATGGAGGACTCCGACAGGACTACTTTTGAGGATCGGATGCTAGGAGAGTATGAGGAGCAAATTTTGGAGTTAGGAAGTAGAGTCGAAGAGCTAGAGACTGAGACTCTTGAGAGGCAACTAGTGATGCAGGAGATGAAATTAGAATTTGCTCACCGTAAGTAGGCAGGGATCCAGATGGGTGCCTTGTTTCACCGATTGATGGCAAGGAATATCGAGTTGGAAGGGAAATTAGAAGAATTGGAACAGAGGGTGTTGAGTGAGAAGGCGGAGAAGGAGGTTCTCTGAACTCAGTTAAAGATGGAAGTGATGGATAGGATCCACTTAGAAGAGAAGTGGGAGGAAACTAATGACAGAGTAGGTGATCTTGAAGATGTGGTGCGATGCAAGAGGAGGAAGATGAACAAGATGGGCTATGCTCTACGCACGACCATGGAGAGATTGATCGATGGGGTAAATCACTATCCCGCTAAGCAAGGACAGACCCGGCATACCATAAGTTGGAATATGGTGGCACACATCACACAGAAGGAGTATCAGAGCGCCGTGGAGCTTGGAATGTTAGAATGAGTCTAGAGGGAAAAGTTCAGTAGTGTAGTATTCTTAATTATGTGTTGTTAAAATATTGTTGTAATCTCAGTCTTTTGTGTAAGATGTGAGATAGTGGTAAACCCCGAACTTTTGGAAAATATTAGAGGGGTAGTAAGCTAGTGGTGTCCCCGTCTTTTGTGATATTAGGGGATATTTGTTTTCATTTATAGCAATATGCTAGAAAAAAAAACATGTATTGTAACCATTTGGCATATGAATATAAATGATCTTATTTTAGAAACGTTTTATAAACTTTTAGTTATTCTCAATTGAGAAATGTCTGAATATGATAGTTAGATAATAAGATGAAATTTTGTGATGCAGAAAATTCCGCCCAGATGTAGAATACCTGTTCCAGAAGAGTCAGTTAACGATGAGAGAGGTCCAGTAGATCCGATACATCGACTGATAGATTTATTCTGAGAAGCTTTGAGGGGAAGAAACAAACTTGTACCCCGAGCTGTCCCAGTAACAACCTTCAAAGACTTTAAGAGTGTAGAACCCCCAGAGTTCACGAGAACTACTGACCCGATAGTTGAGCAAACCTGGATCAAGGAGATCAAGAATGCCTTCACTATAGCATGTGGGGGTGAAGACCAGAAGACTGTATTTGCGACATACATGATGAGGGGCGAAGCAAACTATTGGTGGGAAACTAACCAGCAAAGAGCGGGGGAAGGAACGATAACTTAGGAGAGGTTTACTAAGTTATTCTTCGAGAACTATTTCCCGAAGAGTATGAAGAGTAGGATGGAAGTAAAATTCCTAGAACTAAAACAAGGTGATATGACGGTGGCGCAGTACGCAGCTAAGTTCAATGAACTAGCGCGGTTTGCGGTGCACCAAGTTGGGGATGAAGAAAGGAAGGCGAGACACTTCGAGCAAGGGTTGAAGCCGTGGTTGTATAATAAGGTATCAGTCTTTCAGATTGATTCCTTTATGACCTTGTTGGAGAAGGCAGTCATTGCGGAAGGTGGCAGTAAGGCCTTAAGTCTATATCATAAGGAGAAGAAGAATAAGAACACTGGTAGTGAGCATCGTGGAGGAAGCAGCAGCGGAGGAAGTAATTCGAGAAAAAGGAAATGGGAAAACAACAACAACAACCACAACAGCAACAACCGAAACAATAACCAAGGTGGGAGTCACCAGGGAAATTTCAAGAGGAGGACCAAAACTTGTAATAAGTGCGGAAGGAGCCATCAGGGGGAGTGCTGGAAAGGGAAGAAAACTTGCTATAATTGCGGTCAGGAGGGGCACATATCGCCAAATTGCCCAAAGCCGAAGAAGATCAGGGGATGTTTTGCTTACGGATCAACAGAGCACCAGATAAAGGATTGCCCGAAGAAAGGAAGTGGGTGAGTCAAGTGAGGCCGTGGAGGAGGAGCAAGTTAATGATTGGTGGACCTGCACAACCCAACCGATCGACCACTCGAACCTTTAGAATGACTGTCTAGGACGCAGTGGCTGTGAAGGACGTGGTGTCAGGTATAATCCCAATCAATAATATAATTGCTTATGTATTATTTGATTCGGGTGCCACCTGTTCTTTTGTATCTGAAGAATTTTCTAGTAAATTTAGTACACCCCGAGAACGTTTAGAAGATTCCTTGAACATAGAGGTTGAGAATAAGGAAATAATCCCTGTAGAATACGTTTATCAAAATTGTCGTGCAAACATTAGAGAACATGAACTGAGCGTATTCTTGATTACTATTAGACTGAGGGATTTTGACGTAATACTGGGAATGGATTGGTTATATAACCATGCAGTGATAATTGACTGTCAGAACAAGTGTGTGAACCTTCAGACTCCGAGTAAGTCTAAAGTAGTGTTTCATGGTAGCTCATCACTTAAGCAATCGTGTTGTGTTATGATGATGCAGGCCAAGAAGTTGTTAAGGAAAGGATGTGTAGGTTATTTAGCTTACATCGTAGATACTCGGAAAAAGGGAGTAGAGATTAAAGATATACCCGTAGTGAATGAATTTCAAGACGTGTTTTTGGACAATCTGCCTAGTCTTTCGCCAGACAGAGAAATTGAATTCGTAATAGACTTAGCACCGGGAACGGCACCGATTTCGAAAGCTCAATATCGTATGGCACCAGTAGAAATGAAGGAATTGATGATACAACTTCAAGTGCTATTAGATAAGGGTTACAATTGACCGAGTGTGTCTCCTTGGGGAGCACCAGTGTTATTCGTGAAGAAAAAGGACGGATCGATGAGGCTCTATATCGATTATCGAGAATTGAACAGAGTAACGATCAAGAATCGATATCCATTACCGAGGATAGATGACTTGTTTGATCAACTGAAAGGAGCAAAATGTTTCTCGAAAATTGACTTATGAACAAGATATCATCAACTGAAAGTGCGAGATGAGGACATACCAAAGACAGTGTTTCGAACCCGTTATGGACATTACGAGTTTTTGGTAATGTCATTCGGTTTAAGTAATGCTCTGACAGCATTCATGGACTTGATGAATCAAGTTTTCAAGCCATACTTGGATAAATTCCTAGTAGTTTTCATCGATGACATTTTGATCTACTCAAAAATAGAGGAAGAACACGCCGAACATCTGAAGATTGTTGCGAAGTTTTCAAAATGCAAATTTTGGATGAAGAAGGTTCAATTCTTAGGCCACGTGGTGGATGAGAATGGAATCTCAATAGACCCCAAAAAGGTTGAAGCAGTAAGTAGTTGGGAACAACCGAGAACACCAACGAAAGTAAGGAGTTTCCTAGGGTTAGCAGGTTACTATCGAAGATTCATCCAAGATTTTTCTAAGATAGCGACCCCGTTGACTAATCTGACGAGGAAGACAGTGAAATTTGTATGGACTGACAAATGCGAAGGGGGTTTTCAAGAGTTGAAGAAGAGATTAAGCGAAGCGCCTGTATTATCCCTACCAGATGATACGGGAGGATTCGTGGTGTATAGTGATGCATCTCATAGAGAACTGGGCTATGTGCTAATGCAGCATGGCAAGGTCATTGCATATGCGTTGCGATAATTAAAGGATTACGAAAAATGATACCCTACCCATGATTTGGAGTTAGTGGCAGTACTTTTTGCGTTAAAGATCTGGAGACATTATTTGTACGGAGAGAAATGTGATATATACGGACCAAAAAAAGTCCGAAATATATATTCACACAGAAGGAGTTGAATATGCATCAGAGGAGGTGGTTAGAACTAATCAAAGATTATGACTGTGAGATTCTTTATCACCCAGGAAAGGCAAACATAGTTGCCGACGCTCTCAGCAAGAAAAAAAGGGAGAAATTGTTTCAACTGACGACTCAGGAGGAATTAATAAGAGATATGGAGAAGTTGGAAATAGAAGTGAAGGGACCCAAGAAGCCTGACGAGAAATTATTTGTAATGGAAGTTTGTCCGACATTATTGGATAGAGTAAAGGAAGCACATGAGAAAGATGAAGAATGCGAGAAAATCAGGAAAAGAATTACGAAAAATGAGGAAGAAAAATTTCGAATAGATAAAGACGGTATTCTAAGATTCGAAGAGAGAGTGTGGGTACCAACGGTAACCGAGTTAAGAGAAGAGATTTTACAAGAGGCACATAATACGACATATTCCGTTCATCCGGGAGGCACTAAGATGTATCGAGACATGAGACAACATTTTGGTGGCCCAATTTGAAATGGGAAGTCGCAGAGTGCGTTAGTAGATGTTTAACTTGTCAACGCGTAAAAGCAGAGCATCAGCGGCCGAGTGGGTTACTTCAACCATTAGAAATACCAGAGTGGAAATGGGAGCATATTACGATGGATTTTGTGGTAGGACTTTCGGTCACGCAGAAAGGTTTAGATGCCATTTGGGTTATCGTGGATCGACTTACAAAGACCGCACATTTTCTACCTATCAAGATCCACAGTTTGAATCAGTTAACAAGTCTATACGTAAACGAAATTGTTTCACGACATGGAGTGCCGATATTGATTGTTTCTGACCGAGACCCGCGTTTCACATCAAAATTCTGGAAAAGCTTACAAGAGAGGATGGGAACACAGTTAAGGTTAAGTACTTCTTATAATCCTCAGACGGATGGACAAAGTGAGAGAACCATACAAACGCTAGAGGACATGCTTAGAACTTGCGTGATGGATTTCAAGGGGAATTTGGACGACCACCTACCCTTAGTCAAATTTGTGTATAATAATAGTTACCATGCGAGTATCACCATGCTACCGTACGAAGCTCTTTATGGAAGAAAGTGCAGAATGCCATTATATTGGGATGAAGTCGGAGAACGACGAATACTCGGACCAGAGTTAGTACAACAAACCGCGGAGGTGGTGATTGTAATAAGGGCTAGACTTGTTGTCACTTTCAAGATCGCTGTAAAAATTATGCAGATTTGCACTCAGAAACGAGATTTTGAAGTCTCGGCTTTGTATTCTTGAAGGTATCTCCATGGAAGGGAAAGATCCATTTCGGCAAGAAAGGGAAACTGAGTCCAAGATTCATAGGACCATTCGAGGTACTAAAGTGAGTGGGTGAAGTAGCATACAAAGTTGCACTACCACCTGAGTTGGAACACATCCATAACGTGTTTCACATATCTGATATCGAGGAGGCAACGTGGGAGTTAGAAGATAAGATGATGATGGACTATCCCCATTTGTGTAACCTTGTAGCAATTCCGGGATGGAATTTTTATAAGGGGGGATGATGTAATACCCGAGATTTTTATAAATTAGAAATAAAAGTGTTTGAATATTTATTTTGAACACATATATATTTTGGTGTGTCATGAAAGGTGAAAACAAAAATTTAATTGAAACATGTTTGAAAGGATTAAGAAATTTAGTGATAATGTTGATAAGCTTGGTTATGATTGATGAAGCTTAAGTGTTAAGCCTTTTGTGGCATAATTAATTTTTTAATGAGATTAATTGATGGATAACTTAATGAAGTGTTGGATCTAGGTTAAATCCAAGCCCAACATTATTAATGTAACATACTTGCATAGTTGGGAGTTTGACCCAAGAATTCGAATTGATAGACTAATGTTTAACCCAATGTGTATAAGTGTTTGTACCTAGCCCAATTCAAATATTAATTTGGACAAACCCAATGTACATGGATTATATGAATACATATATAAGATAAGTATACTTATATATATAGGAATATATATATATATATATATATATATATATATATAGGTATAGAGATGTATGTGTAAAGGTAACAATAAGCTAGCATATTGTACAAATGATAAAATGAAAGTGCAACATATTGATGCTACCCTTCATGACCGAAATTTGGCCCTATTAAACCTAAGTGCTGATTTTTGTTGCCCAAAAATGCTTACAAGTAATCCCATGTGAGCTCATGATGAAGGAGGACATAGTTGGTGAAGTAGCTGGTAATTCCTTTTTACCTAATCACCTTTTACCAATGGTTATTAACTAGTTGGGTGTACAAATACAAGTATCAGTACATGTATGTTATACATAGACCTTACCTATAAATATAACCCATCCTAGTTCATTGCTTCATTTACTTGAAATTTCATAAGTATTAGTAGTATAGTAAGAGCTAGAGAGAAATTGAGGGAAGTAGAAGAAACCTAGAGGAACTCTTGCACTTTGGTGGTTCAAGATGAGTTCAAGAAGGAGAATCAAAGGTGGAGAACTACTTAAGGTTCCTAGCTAAGAGGAAGAAATCCTTCAAGAAGTAAGTTCATAATCTAGCTTTATTTTTGTCAAGTAAAGTTAGTATATGTAGATATTAGTAAGAATACTTGCTTGATTGTGGGAAGTTTATGTGTTATGTGATCATGATGGATATAAAAGTATAATGATGAGTATTGAAAGGAGAATATGTGATTTATATGTCTTGGTATGTGATCTAAGTTAAAATGAATCATGTAAAAGCATGTCAGCATGAAACCTAGCTTAGTATACTTGAAAGTTTGATAATTGTGATTAAAAGGTGTAAGAGATATGTGTAATTCTAAAATGTTATAATAAGCATATATGAAATACGATCATAACCCAAGTTGAATCATCGGATTCGCATAAAAGCGAACTAAGTAGCAAAATAATTGGTAAGACAAGCTAACATGAGAACCTTTGCTTGGAAAGGTAAATAATTTGATTAAATAAATATTTTGGAAAATTGTTCAAGATATCAAGTATTGAAGATATGTAAGTTTATGAGATAATGGAAGTGGTTTGAAAGTATTTGGATATGAAATGAGTAAGTTATGAAAAATTGAATCAAAAAGGGTCAAAACTCAAAATGTTGAAAAAATCAGATTTTGGCTTCTGTAGGGGAGCACCTAGGCGCTCAACTCAGACTTATTTCAAGCGCCTAGGCACTAGGCCATTTTCAATGTTGAGTCAGTCCAATTCGGGCCGGGTCAAACAGGTCAAGGCTTGTTTTTTTAAGATAAAATAGGATTAATAACAAGATAAAATATAATAATAATACTAAGTAAGGTAGGAATACTTTATTTATGTAATGAGACATGGATAAATAAAATAAAGTGAACAATTGATTAAACAAGTAAAATGATAGAAGGCTATTTATAAAGTATTGACTGAAGTTGTTTTTGAAGTCTTCGGATTCGGAGATGATGTCTTCGACTTCGGAAGATGTCTTTAGGTTCGGACGTGACGAGCTGTCTACGGGTTCGGAATTGATGTCTTCAACTTCGGAAGATGTTTTCGGGTTCGAACATGGCGGGATGTCTTCGGATTTGGAAATAACATCATGACTTTGGAAAAGGCTAGATTAATTGAAAAATATTATCAATTTGATATATGTAACCCACGCATGAACTAAACTGAATTTCTAAGTAGAGAGTTATACTAGCTACGTCCGAATAAACCTAATATATGTAAGCATGCTTTGAAAAGGTTATTTAGCATTGTTATGTGGTTTAATAAATACTATGGTTAGTCTTTGATGCGATAAATTTTCTTAGCTTGTGAAGTAGAAATGTTATGAGTAAACAATAACAATTGTTGAAAGTAAACAAAGAAGACCAAACTTAATTTAAATGTTCCTTGACACGTTTGTGTGAATGACATAATCTAGAATGCGTAACTCAAGTAATGTTTCACGTATACAAACATGAAATGAGTATATGAGACTTAAATTTGCTAAAATATTTTTACGGTTTTTAAAAGTAAGAACAATGTGAATTATACATCTATGAGTTCTAAGGTGTATGGATAGATATATGTGTGATAATTGCATGTTGAGATTTATGTCAAGATGTGTGACAAATGAGTACCTATACATACATAAATGTGATAATATAGTTCGTTGAGGTGATTTTACGCTATAAGTGGTAATCAACGCTTAAGGCAAGTATCCGAACCCTACTCTTATTGTGCAAGTACCTTTGCATTCTTTATTCGACGAATACCGTAAACTTATTTCTTTGAATACAAGTTATATTACTATCTCGTTCAAATAAGCTAATATGCTTAAACCCTTGTGAGAACTATTATTCATGATGAACTAAGTATTGATCATGAATATTGTGAAAGAGTCGATGCCATTTGATTCGGCTAGACTATATGCATGTTTATAAAACTGTCCAAACCACTTGTTTGGTACGGAAATCTTAAAAACTGAGTTGAACAACCCTTATGGTAAGGGGAAGGTATGTTGTTGGAAACCCCGACACATGAGTATATTATTACCGTGGTGTTATGCATAACTTAAAGTATTGTAGACTGGTCATCTAAAGTACTTGATTCTTTTGGGTTATCAGTTTAATATTGGTAATTCTAGTAGATGTTCAATAGTCCTTAATGACTACTCAGTATACATTGTGATCCAGACAGATACCTTGATAGCCTTTAAATTCATATATATCGGTTGATTATATTGAATTATTGATCTTATTCCAAGGATTGTTGATATTCATTATTTATGATATTATTCTGAAACTCTGAACTATCTTAGAGATGATACTTTGATATTTTACACTCCTGTTATAAAACTATTACCCTTGTTGTATATTACCTGCTGGGCAATTTGTGCTCATTCTTGCTTATTTAAAACCTTTCAGTTAAGGTGGAACAGGGAGGTGTATCTGGGAAAGAAAAGGGCAAGGGAAAGGCTACCGACTAGCTTGTCCCTTTATGTTTAAATTATTTATGTTGTATTAAGACTATTTGCAGACTATGTTTAAACTTAAGTAGAATTATGTAATAAGTCTTTGTTCGATATTATTATGTAATCTACTAAGTACTGTAGGTTGCGAGACTTGGGGGAATAATTATAATAAATCGTTGTGTATTATTCTAAATTAGATCTTTCGTTGTGAATGTGTGATTTAGTTATTATGGTAATACTTTGAGAACGTGATGAACCTAATTCGAGTGACCAAGTGGAGGTCAGAATTTGGGGGCGTCACAGTTATAAACTAAAGAAAAACAAATAATGACAATGTACGCATATCAATAACAATCATATCTTTTACTATCAACAATCAATATAATTAGATACCAAACTCAAGTCTATAAAACTCAAAAGCTAAATACATACATGAAAGTTAAAATATAAATATAAACTAATTATTGCCCAAGATCAGGAATCTCTGTGCCATCGCCTCCGGTTCAATCAGCGGTCCCACCTCCGGTCCCATCTTCCAAAGTCTCATCAGCATCAACCCGACGCTCATCACCATCTCCTCCACGGGCATCGCCTGTGCCGCCATCTCTACCCCCACGAGTCTCATCAACAAGACCCTACAAAATTAAAATATTAATAACAAAGGCCAAAATAGAGCTTATTTAAATTATTTTAGTTTGAGTTCTACAAGTGTTGGCGAGTTTTACAAATTGGGCGATAACTCAGTCTCTGTATGTCGGAATCGAGTCCCATAAGTTCTAACGCGTGTCTATTAACCACGCGATGCTATGTGTGTGTTTGTGTGTCATTCAGACGACCGATGTTGGTTTTTACATCTTTTTGGGCTTTTTACCTAAGTATTGGCGAGTTTTGCAAACTGGGCGATAACTCGGTCTCAGTATGTCGGAATTGAGTCCCGTAAGTTCTAACGCGTGTCTATTACCTACGCGCTGCTATGTGTGTGTTTGCATGTCATTCGGATGGCCGATGCAGGTTTTGACCACTTTTTCGACTTTTTGCCTAAGTGTTGGTGAGTTTTGCAAACTGGGCGATAACTCGGTCTACGTATGTCAGAATCAAGTCCTATAAGTTCTAACGCGTGTCTATTACCTACGCGATGCTATGTGTGTGTTTGCGTGTCATTCGAACGACCGATGCATGTTTTGACCTCTTTTTCGGCTTTTTGCCCAAGTGTTGGCGAGTTTTATAAACTGGGCGATAAATCGGTCTTCGTATGTCAGAATCGAGTCCCGTAAGTTCTAACGCGTGTCTATTACCTACGCGGTACTATGTGTGTGTTTGTGTGTCATTCGGACAACCGATGCGTGTTTTGACCTCTTTTTCGTCTTTTTGTCCAAGGGTTGGCGAGTTTTGTAAACTGGGCGATAACTCGGTCTCCATATGTCAGAATCAAGTCCCGTAAGTTCTAACACGTGTCTATTACCTACACGGTGCGATGTGTGTGTTTGGGTGTCATTCGGACGGCTGATGCGGGTTTTGACCTCTTTTTTGGCTTTTTGCCCAAGTGTTGGTGAGTTTTGCAAACTGGGCGATAACTCGGTCTCTGTATGTCAGAATCAAGTCCCATAAGTTCTAACGCGTGTCTATTACCTACGCTATGCTATGTGTGTATTTGCGTGTAATTCGATCGGCCGATGCGGGTTTTGACCTCTTTTTCGGCTTTTTGCCCAAGTGTTGGCGAGTTTTATAAACTGGGCGATAACTCGTTCTCCGTATGTCAGAATCGAGTCCCATAAGTTTTAATGCGTGTCTATTTCCTACACGATGTTATATGTGTGTTTGCGTGTCATTCGGACAACCGATGCCAGTTTTGACCTCTTTTTCTGTTTTTTGCCCAAGTGTTGACGAGTTTTGCAAACTGGGTGATTACTCGGTCTACGTATGTCGGAATCGAGTCCCGTAAGTTCTAACGCATGTCTATTACCTACGTGGTGTTATGTTTTTGTTTATGTGTCTTTCAGACGGTCGATGCGGGTTTTGACCTCTTTTTCGGCTTTTTGTCCAGGTATTGACGAGTTTTACAAACTAGGCGATAACTCGGTCTCCGTATGTCAGAATCGAGCCCCGTAAGTTCTAACGCGTGTCTATTACCTACGCGGTGCTATGTGTGTGTTTGCGTGTCATTCGAACCACTGATGCGGGTTTTTTCATCTTTTTCAGCTTTTTGCCCAAATGTTGGCGAGTTTTGTAAACTGGGCAATAACTCGGTCTCCGTATGTCGGAATCGAGTCCTATAAGTTCTAACACGTGTCTATTACCTACGCGATGCTATATGTGTGTTTGCATGTCATTCGGACAACCGATGCGTGTTTTAGGGTTTTATCTTAAGTTTATCTAAGCAATACAATTACAAATTACATAAATTAAATAAGGAAGTACATAATTTAATTGTTTTTACCTGTCAAATATTTGGGGGGAAGATGTTGGCCAAGATAACTACACATACGCGGATGGCCTCCTCCCGTACTACACCATGAGGTCGTCAACGCAGCTGTAGGATTGCTAGAGCCGTGGACAACCTCCTGAGCCAGCTGGTAGATCCGCTCGCGTGATGGTGCGCCTGATTGCACAACACTGATCGCCATGCACCCCTCTATGATCCACCGGAAGAAGTCATTGGACAATGAAGGGCCAACGCCCGATCCACTCGCACCACTACCTCCAGTGGGTGGGCGTGTAGCACGAGATCTCGCAGAGGGGGACTAAGGTGTAAGCCGGACTTGGGAATGCCTGAACTCTACCCTTCTTGGTCCCCACAGCAACTGCAGCCCATCCTCTATCTCCTCATCCGCATGTGTAGACTCATCTGCTGGAGTGTCACCTCTCTGGCTGCTCCGGGCCATTGAAAGATCCTTGTACCGTCGCTAAAAAAAACACATTAGTAGATGATACTCAAAGTATAAAATGAAATAATATAAAAGAATATCCGAATTTTAAATACATACTAAATAAGAGAATTAAATAACTTACATCAATGTGTTCTGCCTCAGGTGAGATATAACCACCGTCACCTTTCTTTTAGTGGGCGTGCCACCAAAACTCTAAGCGGGAGGGTGCATGCTTTAAACTCACCTCGAGTCTCTCCCGACACAGGTCGTACGACTGAGACCCAGTGCAGTGTGGGAGACAACTCTGTTGTCTGGCAGCTGAACGTTGTGCTGACATCTTCTTGAAGGCCTCGCCGTCCCAAATACTGCACATCTGGCCCCACACCGCAACATATATGAAATCTGGACGGACATCTTTTAGTGTCTGTCCATCAGCCATCTTCATCTGGGCCTTCTTCTTCCAGTTGTAGACCCACTTGTGCCAATTCATCTCTAGGTATCTGTGCAGAACAATCACGCCATGGGCTTCCTGCCCGTCCTCAAAACGATAATATCTCTGCACATTACAGATTAAGAAGCTTAGTAGACAACATAAATCAAAGAGGTAACAGTATATTCAAATGGAATATAAAACTAGCATATGAATGATTGACATCCTACCCTAAACTCTGCAATAATCAGCTGACGTGTGCGGTCATCCACATCCGCCCACCTCATCCACGGGCTTGAGAATCGGTTGCGAATGATCCCAAGCAACTTTTTCCTTGGCGTGGCGTCAAGGATACTACTATTGAAATTAATAAATTGCAAATTACAAAGAATAAAACAGAACTAAATACTTATGTTATAGTAATACTATATAGGATTATGAAATTACCTATGAGTCCCAACACGACATATAAGCGACGCCTGGGGGGGACTCCCTAGCAAGCCACATGCTAGTCCCCGCGGAGGCCTACGTCGATCACCTATGTAGTGAAATACATCAATATTTATATAAGCGAATATAATGTCAATAAAATATAAAAATAATAATAATAAGATGTATCCCAACAAAACATGTAATTATACCTGACGATTCGGCCTGATCATCACGCGTAGAATCACCATGGCCCCCACGACCTGCACGCCCACCACGATCGCCATGTGGTGTGTGCGCCATCCGTATGTAGACTGTCAAATAATAAAAAAAATATTATTAAACATTCATAAATACTATATTTGTTAACAAAGAGGATAACATACATATACAACTAAAAGAATGCAACATAAATAGTAACCTAAAAGGATACATCATAAATAGTAAGCTAAAACATCTAACACCTTATTTAGTAGATTAATATAAGTTGAAGATAATGATTGCAATACTACAATAAAAATTGAACTCTTTCCTAGAACAAACTGAATACTTTCTTGAGAATGGATTATAAACCACAATAAAAGAAATTAATTCATCGATTCTCATGAGTATACAAAATCAAAGACTACATATTAAAGAATCCTCTAGAACATATTTAGAATAACGCAATGCTACCATTTTAATTAAGCAACAAAATGGAAACAAAGATATGGTAATTTATATTGAGAAAGCATTATATTCGTTTCAAATATATGTATCTCAATAACATAGATGTATCTCAACCAAAAGTACACATGTTATACTTTCCAAAGTGGACTGAAATTTTATATTAAGTGTTATACTTTCCAAAGTGGACTGAAATTTTATGGATCAAAAATAAGTTACGGATCAAAAATGGCAACTTTCCAAAGTGGACTGAAATTTTATGGTTCTTGAAGTAAAAATTGTTTTTGATTTCCTTTGACATAAAAGCTCATCAACACATAAAATGACCATGTCTAACAATAAAACATCATATAACATATAGATTTACCATCATATGACTCAGAAATATAAACTCATCCTTTGATCTAAAACAACCATAGACAATCACATAAATCTAACTAGGGTTTTGAGATAGTAAACACACAAAATCACTACAAACTTCTAATTTTCCTTGCAATTCCCTAATATACATATTACATGAAAATAATACTTAACTATAGACATGATGTACTAATCCATCAGTCCTGCATATGCTTGATGAATGGGAAATTGAGTAGATGTTTAAAGAGTAAGCATCATTTGTGATGATTACTTCTCGTACTTATGACCCAACTGCTTACTTGTTGTGGCTGTGACCTTTAAATGCTAGATAATACAAAGGAATATGTTAGCTTCTATTGGATGTCAAATCATGCGTTGCTTTTTATCAACTAGAGCATATAATGAACTAATGAAGGTATCCATCAAATAATAAGTGTAAGGTCATATAAGTTACAGCAAAGTAAATCTGTCAATAGGTGCTAGTCCATGTATGATGCAAGGTAGAATCACTTTAATGATATTATTTTTCCACCTGTTTAATCTTTGATTTATTTAATAGCATCTAGTTTGCTATAGTTAAGTGTAATATGAACTGACAAACATATTACATGGAAATATTTCAAAATTCATTGGTTGTTACAATCTTGGCTTTGTGATTGACAGAGATAGATTCATCTCCACGGGTTCTCCTTTTAGTAAGAATTTGTGCATGAGCGACTTAG
The DNA here is from genome assembly GCA_020205605.1 of Panax ginseng. Classification (NCBI taxonomy): domain Eukaryota; kingdom Viridiplantae; phylum Streptophyta; class Magnoliopsida; order Apiales; family Araliaceae; genus Panax; species Panax ginseng. Next base: position 48,960,838 of record CM035141.1, read on the forward strand.
TGGTTAGCCGAGCCCATGGCATGATGGGAAAAGCTCTCTTCTGATGGTTGAGCGGGTAAAGCCCTTATGCTTGATACATGAACTGACATACAAACTACTCCAAAAAAAAGAGACGAGATAAAAGAAAAACTTACACAAAAGAGAGAGATGTAGAGAAGGTCAATGTCCATTGCTTACTGCCCAAAACAAGACATACAAGTATTAGGAAAAAACCCAAATTAAACCCTAACATAACTAAATTGGAACTTATATACAAATGAAACCTTAAAAAGAAGAAAAGTGCAACTTACTAATGGAAGCCAACAATAAGAAATGTAGAACCAGGGCTATGAGGGAAAGAAAATTGGGGGAAGATTGTAACAGTGTATCAGGCCAAAGAAAGGGGAGGCCAGACAGTGGAGGACCGACGATGACTAACGACGGCGACGAACGATGGCGAGAATCGGCGGCACAGTGATGGAGAGAGAAACAGAGGGAAGGAACAGAAACGAGAGGGAAAAAAATGGAGAAGAAAAAGAAATTAAATCTGGAATTAAAAATAAGACTTCATTCTCGATGGCGTGTCCCGTCGTTCGAGTATCGTCGCCATTGAGTCATTCTCGACGGCGAGGCCGTCGCTATTGACATCTATAACCGTCGCCAATGAGTTTTTCCTCCACCGCCAAATTTTCGCACCTATTTTTCCATGGGAAAGAGTTATTAGCGACGACACCCATTAACGACGGTATGCCCATCCGCATTAAGGTCATTCTCGACGACGCATGTGCCGTCGCCTATGACATGTTTTTTGTAGTATATGTTGATGATAAATAAAAAGCCGTAAAGATTTTAAAGATTGTGGAACATCATAACATGCTTGATATCAAGGAACCAATGATCTTCACTCTATTGTCCCTTCTTACCTGCAATATAAAGTGAATCGAGTGATCAAGAAAAGAACACAATATTCAAATTTTACCTGTAATATAAAGCAAATCAAATGATCAAGATTCAATTTCTAATTAAACATTTTTACCAAAACCCCACTTGGACCGTGAGCTCCCAAGAGTGAGTTCTAGATGAGCATGGGCTCGCTTAATGCGAGATCCACCCATAATGTCCATGTGTTCCACTAGGCAGCATCCTCAAATTTTTTGGCGGTGCATTTAAAGCATTATGAAAGCATTCAATCTTTGGAATTTTAATGGGATGCATAATTTGATCGCCAATCTCACACCTACTTAGAAAATGACAATTTTTCTAAGCTCTTATAACTATCGACTTTCTTCTAATAAAAGAAGATTCGGACAATATAAAGCTTCCAAACTCAACATCTCGATTAATCGAGTAAGAATCATTCCATGATTGATACATTCCAAACTCCACAACCTAAACTGAGTAATAATCATTATGCCACGTCAGCCTTTGGCCCGAAGCCATGTTGACTTCGACAACTTGACCAAATAACGAATTGATTACGCTATTCGCTATAAATAGATATATCGGTGGCTAATAGTGGTCATTGAGGTGCATCCCAGTGACCATATTTTATGCGACGACTATCGGCCGATCGCGACTTTTCGATCGCTAATAGCTATCTCATGACCAACTAATGGTCATTTGTCTGTGATCATTGATAGACCATTTTCTTGTAGTGTGCCATAATATATTACAGACATCATTACATGTTTTACATTTTTCACGTTTTACATTCTTCTATACATATGAAACAAGGCATTGGCAACAAAGACATCTACCTGACCATATCAACACAACTAAAATTGCCCATTTAATCAGTTCTCTAATTGAACCCAACATCAACACTTGCTCCAAAATAGTAATAGTTCAAATTATCAATTCCAATAGCAGAGTAAACAAATGAAATTCCTAATGTTTCCTTCTCAATATATCCATCACTAACAATTAATTTTCTATTAAGGGGGAAAACAATATAATATAATTAATTTGCTAATAAGGGGGGAAAACATGAAAATATAAGAATAAAGAAACTCTAACCTTTGAGAAATCAAAATCAACGATTATGTTCAGCAGGTAAAGGTCGATTAAACCCAGCGTGACGATTCATATATTGTCTAGGAATCCTCTTCGTCACTGCTCTCACTCCACTAACATCATTACCAACCAAAGAGGCTTCCTCTTGGTCGAATCAAACCCTACCGGAATCCCCATCATCTTCATAATTTCCACCTCATCCGGATCCATCTCCACGTCATCATTCACTCCACCCGCTTTTTGTTGCTCCTGCTCCTTCACGATGCCATCAACGAAGTCTGACACCACCGCGGCTGCATCCCACCGCCTGTCCTTCTCGCTGCAGTGTGCTACACACTTGAACCAGAAATCCTCCAATCTTGAATGATCTTGTTTAGTTTCAAAATCCATGTATTGAGGACCATTCATTGAGGAATTAATGAGTTGTTTCATCTATTTCTTAAGATTTTGGCTTGATAACTCCTGACTTATCATCATCTCTTCATGGTCTGCTATGCTTTTTGACAAGAATTCCTTCAACCTTAAATTTTCCTCTTGTTACGTTGAAGGTGGATATGAGAAATCTGATTGATGTGTTAGACTTGGGATGCAGTATTGGTCAGGATAGTTATAACTCAATTCATAATCTGGGTGATACCCTCAACCTTGTTGATAATAACCCCCAAACTGTACTTGTCCAACCTTGATGTTCCACTGATAACTCGGATGCTCGCCAGCACAATATTCACATGTAACTACTATCTCTCGAGTGCGTTGGGCTGCAAGAATATCCAACCTCTCCGAAAGTGTTGCAATTTGTGCTGACAATGTAGAAAATACATTGAGTCCCTCAGTGCTTGTGTCCCTTGGTTGACTCATATTTGTATAAGGCCATTGATAAGCAAAGTCACCCATGGTACCTGAAAAGAGAGAAATATAAGAAGATAATTAAAACAAAAAAAATGTTTAAATTAAGACTAATTTGATTGAAATTAATGTTGGCAAAAATTTATTAAGCTAATTCCCCGGCAACGGTGCCAAAAACTTGTTAGGTAAATTCTAGTTACGCACAACACGCAAGTATACGTGGTCAATAAGTAATAAAGAGTAAGTAAAGTATCGTTCCCACAGAGAATTAACTAATAAAATTCACTAAGCACTAGCCCATAACCATTTCAGTCTTATTTAAACGAATGATATTATATTTTATATTTAAACTATTAAATTAAATAAACCTAACTATTCCTAGAGTAAGACTAGATAATGAAGACCTGAGATTATAATTTCATCTATTGAATAATTTAAATCAACGCACTCCATGTTAAGCCAAATTACTTACACTGGATTGCTAGTAGAGAACACGAAAGTAAAGTACAACCATATCTCAATGTACCATACCCATATCAAATATAATCCACATTTGAAAGAATACACATGAATACCCAAATTACCTAAACCACTATATGTCTATGTGATTTACAAATAATTAGGGTTTAAGCCCAAGTTCTCAATTGACTACGAGCGGTGCTTCGGTATATGTCTATCCTAAGCACGAATCATATATTCCATCACCATGTAGAACATACAAATACAAGCTATCAAGATCAAATCTAAACCTATACTCCGTCTTTCAAGTTCATATGGGTTGTCCCAGTAATTGATGGCCAATCTACTAAGCAAATAAGCATGAATCTTAATAGATAATCCCATAGCAATCAATAAGGCTAACAATGAAGTATGTCAAAATAAACTAGGCAATAGATTCCATTGCAATCCCAAAATAGAATTTAACTCAGTTGAATTAGAATCCATGATCCACAATTGAATATACATTGAATGATACAAATAGAAGTAAGAGAGTTAGGGATTAAGAATAACAAATCTGAGTTTCTTCTCTTCTTTCGCTTCTGAACTTCCAATGTTCTTCAATTGCTTTAATCCCCAAATCTTAGCTAATCTAGGGTTCTAATCTAACCTAATCGAATATTGGAAGAAGAAAGTAACAGTAGTTTCAGCCCCCAAGGGGTGGAATGAATCTTACATAATGAAAATACGTCTAATATATAAGTTCTAATTGAACCCCTCTCTCCATTACGCTTTAATTGCACTGTTTAATGAAAAGTCAGCTTTGGTCAACTTCCGAAGTGGCGCGGCCACGGAAGAATTGGCCTAAAAGTTAAGCGCGTGCCATGTAAGTATTAAATCACGTCTTTTTACTCTCGTAATTCATACGCGTCATGAAGGAAATCTCATACCATGAGGTTGATTTTCTACTACAGTATGCTTTGGTAAAATGGCCATAACGTTTGATCCGGGAAGAGTTACGGAGCCTGACACCTATCAAATCGAAGCTATCGACGAGCTCTACAACTTTCATTCTTTGATGATTCAGAAATTCGGGATGGATGAAGGCTGAAAGTGGTCTGGAAGTGACTGCTATGAAACTAGCTAATCAAAACAGCGAAGTTCGACGTCCGTTGGTACAAAGATCATAACTCTTGCATCTGAACTCCGATTGGAATGATTCAAGATGTTCCGGAAAGCTTAGAAGAAGCTCTAAAACATATTCCAAGTTCCAAGCCAAGAACATGGAATGAACACGATAGCCCAAACGATATCCAAATTGTTTTTCTTTGCATTTCCCTTGCTTTTCCTTTCCAATAGTCGCTCACACCGCTCCCAAACGTATAACGTACAAAATGAACACAAAATGCATGAAAAGATACCGGATATGTGTATATAAAATCCACTTATCAGCTAATAGTGGATTAAAACATTATAAGTCTTGTATGGTTAGTAATCATAAGCGTTTAAGTAAGTTATAATCAAGGAAAATCGTTAAGCATTAACTTGGTTGTTGATGGAAAAATTGAAAACTATCATTGTTTGGGTATATGCATATTTCTTGGTTAGGATGTAGATGATGAATCAATGGAGTTGTTTCATTTGAATTGGCATATAGAACACGAGTAACAAAGTTATGACGAATTTTACGAAATTAGACGTTAAACGTCGAAAGAGTAGAAATCTCGGATTGGTAGTCAAAAGTTGTCATATAACTTGGAAACTTTGGTTTTCAATGGCATCACGTGAGATAAATTATTCAAGAGTTGTGGACTCAAGAATAGTCGAATTCCAAATTAGAACGAAGAAAATGAGCTATGAACGCTCACGAACGCTTAATAATGAACTAATAGGTGAATTTTGTGTTAAAAGATTCAAAAATAAAATATTTTTTGATGATATCATAGTGCACATGATTTAGGGGCTAATGGCTTTTGAATGAGCCAATTAGGATGTAAAACGAATAAGTTATGAACCCGGGAAGTTCATAGAAAAATCAAACTGTCAAAACCAACTGAGGCTCAGGGGAGGCGCCGCAACGCCAACCCCAAAGATATTAAGCGACGCGCCCATAGCGGGTAAAGGGCATCTTATTCTTTGGAGAGTGGCGCCAAGAAGACCACTAATGTATAAGGATCTCACGCCATAGCGCCGAGACCGGGTAAGACACACCGCTAATTGGCGCCACAACGCCAATAATGAGTATAAGGCTGGCGCAGCAGCGCCAGTTGTGTAGCAAGGTTGGGCAAGTTAGATTTTGTAATCCCAATTGTTCAGGAATGAATAATAGAACATGTATGTACTTCATATACATGTTAAGACCATTCCTATATCACATATATAGTGATGACCTTAGAAATTTATTGTTGTTTAACTAATAATTAAACAAAGAACGTAATGAGTAAGAAAATAAATTATATTCAACATTGTTACTTCACCAATGATGGTCGAGTTTCGGTTAATAAAGTAAGAATGTTAACAAGACGTAATGAAGGATAGTAAGTCGAATTGACATTTATTAATGAAATAAATTCCTTTAAGACATAGAAGAGAGAGAAGTTGGTAATAACAATTTGAGTAGATTCTGTAAAGACTGAGAACTGTTGAATATTATATTCGAAGACGCTTGAAGGTATGTTTTCTTAACGCTTGTCTTACCTTCGTGTTAGCCAAGTTTTCTGTGATTCATGTTTGAGATGCATGAATTATTTTACGAAAGGGATGATGCCAGTTTTAACTTTGCTAGACTATTATTAAGAGTTAGATTGATTTGTTTACAAGTCTTTTGATATAGAACTATTAACGTTATCCTATACCAAGTATTTGGTACAGATTCAAAGGTAAGTTTGTATATTAACAAACAAATGTATTTTCATAGATTATTTGATGGGCACATGAGGTTGTCAAAACTTAAACGTAAATACGTTTAACGGATGAGTGTTGATCAACATAGAAATTACTATAAATTTGATCACCTAGAAGTGCTCGTAAGAAATATCGGATGTACGGCCTTAGTGTGGGGATGTCCTTTTCATGTACGAAAATGAAAAGAGTATGTTCATGGTCTTTCGATCGGTTCAGAATTTCTAAGCTATTATATATACTTTGGAATTGTTGTTATGAAATGAGAAGTGCTAGTCTATGTTTCATTGTACTTCATAGCTATTTGTTCAGTTATGGAAGATAATCATATAATTCTCGACGTGGTATTTAAGTTATCCTTTGTTAGACTTGCTGTGCTAGTTATGCTCACTTATTACTTGAATTATACGATTGCAACTAAGGCCGAATGAACTGAGAGTTCTAAGAAAGATAAAGGCAAGGCTAAGATGGATAATTAGTTATCCTATAATAGACTAGTATGTGTGTATGTAATAAACTTATAAACAACGAATAATGTATTTGATTTCTGAACCTGGGAAAGAATTTATTATGAATGTAATAAGAATGTAGTTAATACACTCATTGTGTTGTTGTTTCAATGGAATGAATGTATGATTATGATTATTGTAACGACCGAGAAATTCGGATCTTATTGTAAAAGGATTTTATTAAATTAAATAATAATAAAATCATATTCCATGTGTTATCAAGATGGTTGTCATTGTATAACCTATTGATGTTAGAATATCGTAGTATTTGAGCTACGTGGATGAATTAAAGTGTTTGAATTTCCAAGACGAAAATAAAAGTTTTCTGGGAAATTTTCTGAAAATACTATTCATCGGTATTTGCTCGGGATATAATTTTGAGTTTCCGAGAAATACGTAATGATGGAATAACAAGGTAATGTGGATTATGCAATAAAAATCTAGTTATGGAAAAAGTAATAATTCGCTTGTGGACTTAATTTGTAAACTTTAAGTAAGGCGAATTAGTAGTGAATAAGTAATAATTGCATGGTACTTAGGTATTGTACAAAGTAATGAAAACGAGTATAATACGAAGTATTATACGAGTTTGTATGAAGAATGAAATATTGTATATATTTTCTATAGGAATTAGAATACAAAAATAATACATAAACTATATGTTTGTGTATTAAGTAATGTTAATGGACTTGTAAAGATTAATTGAATTAATACAAGTCCAAGTGAATTAAATGGAGAGGCCCAACTATTAATTAATGAACCAACTGATGTTTATTAATGCAAAGCCCAAAGAGTGAATTAATGCAAGCCCAAGCTAGATTGAAATGAATTGGTTGACCCATGGGGCAAACCATATCAATATGGTTATTGTGGTGACCAAGTTATTGTGGGGACCAAGTATTAAAAGTAATGACCAAGTTAAATGAGTAATGACCAAGCAAAGGATAGGTTTTGTGCCTTGCAAGTAATGAATAGTAAGGAGGTGAATAAGGAGGTGAGATTATTTTAATGACCAATCTACCCTAACCTTGCAAATTCTATAAATAGAGAAGGCTTACAAGCCATTTGTTACTTGTTCAATTAATCCAACACATCTAAAAGTGCTTAAGTGTTAGAGAAAATAAGCTACACATAAGTCATTCCATAAGTAAGAAGAAGAAGGAAGCTACTTTACCAAGACTACAAAAAGTAAGACTTCTTCTCTAAATTATCTTCTATCTCTACCATGATAGGTTGATAAGAAAAGATGGATTAAGAAACATGAATGATAAGAAGCAAAAAGAATGTATAAGTCATGAACTTAAGCCACATAAGTTGGCAATACGTCATTTGAACTTATAAAAGTTATAAACTTATTATAAGCTAACATGAATATTAAGTATGAAAATATGAACTTGTGATGAGTTTAGTATGAAAAGTGAATTAAGAACTTATATGAGTATATGTATCATATATACCTAAGTAAAGTTATATGTGAAGAACATGTAAAGTATGATGATTAAGAAACTCTAATTGTTATAAGTCATGAATAATCAAATCTTAAGTAGTTTATAATTTGACAAGTTATAAGCTCATGAAGAATAAGTCCAAAATCCAACAATGATCATAAGTTGTTATATTAAGTATGTTAAGATGTTCACATTAAGAATGAAGTTCATTTGTAATATTGAACAAATCATAAGAATGAAGATTCGCCGGAAATTACACGATTGGACGATATCGTCGAATTCGTAAAATTCTCAAAATAGAAGTCAAATTTTGTGTTTGATCACGAAACAATTGTTTTCCAATAAAGGCAAGTCATATTTGGCATTTAAGAGTTGCGGACTCGAAAATGACCGGATTCTGACTTAAAACGAAGAAACGAGCGTTGAACGTTCACGAAGGTTTATCGTTTTCGTTAAAAATGAACCAATAGGTGAATTTTAAGCAAACGAAGTCAAATAGATAAAATTCTTGAATGATCATGTAGATTACGTAATTTGTGAACCGTGGGCTTTTGAACGAGCCAATTCAGACTTATAACGAAGAAGTTATGCGTCCGGGAAGTTCACAAAATTCACAAACTGAATTTGTTTTACGATGCACAGAGTTGGCCACATGGCTCAACCCTAAACAAAATGACCCAGCCATTGTGTGCATGAACAATGTTTGAGCCCTCTGCAGAGAGTTACCGCAACAAGAACCTCGATTCAATATGTGGCGCCCATGCACGCATGCAACGATACCAAAATCCTTCAGAGTGTGGCAATGCATGGCTGCCCATTATTAAGTAAGAACTCATGCCAAATGCCAAGTCCTAACAGAGATACAATAAGCTACATCATTGTATTGATGATGTAGAAATAAAAAAGCTGGCCCATATGGCCCTCGTAACAAAGATAGTAATGAAGGTTTCTAAGTACAAAGAAAAGTAAACATAACTTAAGGAATGTAATGTAACATTGTTTAAACTTTGTTAAACCTTAAGGATGTTGTATAAAGGTTGAGATAACCTAGTCGAATATAAATGCAAGGATAATGATAAACCGAAATGAATAGTAACTGAATCTAATACACAATTAGATTGAAATGAAGGGTATGATATAGTTATATATACATACTTGATTATATGTGACCTAATGTAAGGCATTATGTGATCATGTATTGTAGAGACTTGAACGACTTGAACATAAAGTTAATATACCGTAGCAGACACTAAAGGCAAGTATTCTAACTCTTGTCTCAGTTCAATCTGTACAAGTTTTTGAAGTTCGTGTATTCTTTCGCATGAATTGAGGTATATTGAAGTTGAAGCCAATTCCTTTGGCTAGACTTGATGTATTGATAATCTATTCATGTATTATCAAATGTTACTATCTTTTGTCAACTACTTGATATGGTTTTCAAAAGAAGACTGAAATGTTAAACAAATATTTTGTCGGTAAAATGACAGGCACGTGAGGTTGCCAAATGCTTAAACGTGCATACGTTTAATGGATGTAGTGTTGATCAACATAGAGTACAATAGGCTGATCACCTAGAAGTTCTCGTAAGTGATATCGGGCTTACGGACATGCTTCCGGGTTGTCCTTTTCCAATAAAGAATGAATACTCGAGGTCTTTGACCGGAATGAATGTTTTACTAAATATTGTTATTATTGTTAAACATTTTGAAAGAAAAGATGAAGTGCTAGTTTGAATTATCAATAGTACTTCATAACTATTGTTCAGTTCTTGAAGATATAAGATTTGTATGTGTCAAGCATGTTGTTATTAAATTGTTATACTTTCTGAGCTAGTTATGCTCACTCTTGCTTGAACCATATGAATGCAATTTAAAGATCGAACGTCCCAAAGGATCGAACAGGATAAGGGAAAAGCTAAGGCGATTACTAAGTCATCTTGTAATAGTATAGGTCTATTGTTGTAATGTAACTGATATTATGACAAAGAACCTTTGTAATGGGTATAGAACCTGGGAAATGTAAATATTACTTTAAATATATATAGAAGTTATGTTCGTTCTTTGAGACTTTTCAATTGAATGAATGTATGAATGTTGTACAGTATAGCACCATCTGTCGGGTTGGAAGATACCCGGATTTGGGGGCGTCACAGGCTAGTATCAAAGCATTAGGTTATAAAACTTAAGGGGGGAAGAACCTTAGGCTAATAACCTCATTAAGGAAGGAAAAGTCCGAAAGAAGTATACTCGAGTCGAATAAGTTAATAAGGTATTGAAGAAACTCAGTACCGAAAGATTTAAAAGATGAAAATTAACCCTAAATAAAGTAAATGTGATTTGTGCTTATATTATTGTGTATTATGTACTAATCAACGTGTTATATATTATTGTAGATGTCGATTGATAGCTTAATGTATAGAGATATACACGTGGTGAGCAAAGAATCTGTGAACAGAGTAGAGCCTGTACATATGCCAGTGGCGGAGGTTGTAATAAACCGATATTTTCTATATATTTAAAATAGAAATTTTGCGTATAAATTTTTTATTTTAATTTAAAGGTGATGATATATACAAGATAAAGCGTATGTATTTATGTGATAAATAAAAATATATTTATTACATAAATAATTACAAATAATTTTATTTTAGAATTATTGATCATTATAAACTATATTCTTATAATAATTAATTTTATAATAAAAATGTTTTTATTAATTATTTTCCATGAAAATATGTTTATATATTATTTGATAATATATGGAATGATTATTAGAATTATTATAATAATTATTTAATTTTATTATTTGAATTTATTTTAGATTAATTAAGTTAATTATTATAACTTAATTAATAATGGTATGTATAAGAAATATAAATCAGATATGGAATCCAAACCCTAATTCTGAACTTTGGTCAATGAATGAGAATAATAATATAATATTAATTATATTTCAGTACTATAAATATGTACTGTATGTACGTATTGATAATGGTTGGTCAATTATGGTACGACAGTAGAAAGCCTAGTTTTACCGTGCTAAACCCTAATTTAAAACTCAAATAAGAGTTCGAGATTTTTTGTAAATGCGTTAATGTGATTAATTAACAAGTGTTAGAATTATAATCATTAATTAGCGAATCCCTAATTTTTGAAAACCTTAATTAGTAATTAGAAACCCTAATTACTAAACTAGAAACCCTAATTTACTAAATAGGAACCCTAATCGCTAATTAAGCAAGCTTAATGTTTATTAGTGAATACTTAAACCTAATTTTCAAGTATAATGTAATTATAAAACTAAATGTAATTTAGGAACGCTAATTTGCAATTTTTAGAAACTAAAATTGTACATTTATAGCCAAATTAGAAATTCTAGAAACTAATAAAAATTTTAACCTTAGGGTTAAACCCCCTAAGGGTTTGTCAAGATTACAAAATTACCTAAGGGTTTGTCATTAAGCTAACTTGTCAAAATGGCAAAAACTTTAGTTGCTCAACAACTCTACCTACTCTTTTGACTTATATCTCCAGCAATCAGCTCCATTATAGTAGCAAATTCATTGCATCCTTCATATATAGAGAATTAGAGAGAGTAAATGTTACATTCAAGTGTCATTTTCTCACAACACTCATCCTAGACCACTTCTATCTAAAACCTCTGAAATTCCCTTGCTAGATCAGTCAGAAAACAAGCCCCACTATCACTTATATCAGATCAGAAGCTAAGAATCAAGATTTTGTAAAGAGAGGTATAAAACCCTAATTTAAAATCTGATCTTGGTTGTCATGTTAGATGTTAGATTTTTATGTTAAAACATGTTGTTTATGGTGTAAATAGATGATCTGGGTTGCTAGATGTTATATCCATAACATCTAGAGGCTCTGATTTGAAATTTTTCAAAATTTGGAAAAAAATTATTTTGTGTTCTGACAACGAATGTCAGAGGCTGTAGATCTCTCTCTGTTTATGATTTTGTGTGTTTTATGTTTTGGCTTTGTAGTCTGTTATAAGATCTGTGATCTGGAACTTGAATCAAGTCCAAATCATGCACAAATTGGTTTTTATTGATGGTCAAACCACGTTGACCGGCATTGACCATACGAAATCTGGGCAGCCATGAACTTGCCCAGAAAGATCTGACAGCAAGTTCATGGGCCCAAATCTTTCTGTTGTTTGTTGATTTGTTATTCTTGTTGTATTCATGTTGAAGGTTGGTATATGTACTACATGTTTATGCCTTAAAATCTCCTAAACATAAAATGGATTTGATGTAGTGCCTGGTCAAAGTAGGTCAGTTGATCACGAATTCGGTTTTGTGGGCAACCTAGAAAACCTATGACTATGATTCTGAGAATGCTTTGACCGCCTTAAATTTCTCTCATGAGATATTGTTAGACAGTTATAATGCATGATATTTGTAGCTTAACATATGGACTATAGGATTAAATCATTATATCCTATAAACTAAGGCTGGAACGCCAAGATTCTGAGCCCCAAAAGTTAGTAGCATGAACTATTCTTCAATTCTGGAAAACCCAAAAATTGAAGAACAGTGTCTAACAGGTTTTCCAGGGTTTAGATCTTGATTATGTGTTAGGATCTGACACATAGATTGTTATGAACTTATAATATTACATGCATACTACAATATCTAATCGATCGCTAGCCCAGAAACACATTATACAATGATTTATGCTTGGTCAAAGTGTGCAACTCGATCACTGGTTATGAATTTCTGAGTTTCATCAAGAACATGAAGAACACCTGTAGCGACAGTTCTATCGCTATAGGCCGTCTTTAGCAACACTTAATTTTTGAAAATTATTATTTTATTAAATAAATAGAAAAAATTTTAGTTTTTAATTATTAAAAAAATACTAAATAAATTACTAAAAATTATTTTAAAGTCCGAAAATTAGTTTTTAATAATTTTGAATATACGTGTTTGTTTGTGATCCAATGACTGTTGAATATGCGTGACAATGTGATTAGGTTATGTGCTGACTGCAAATAGCAATGTTATGTGTTATGATATGTATTTCTAATCGATAGAATGATCTTATTAATGATGGGTCTTGACATAAAAGATAAAACTATGTGCGTAACTGTAAGCAGCAGATCAGGCAAGTATCCTACCTTTGCATTTACTTTATGCAATGGACATAATTAAGAAAGTTTTAAAATTATATTATCATTATATCAGAATATGAATTCTATTGTTATCGATTGTGTATCCGATCATTATTTATCATTATAGTATTATTGTATAATTCAGATATTTATTCTGTTCGTTAATTTCTAAATATGGTTATACAAGTGTCCTCACTTGGATAATCATTGTATTTAATCACATGTTGATACATACTTATTAATTTCCATTATGTATACGTTGATTTAAAAGTCGTCTAAGCTATTTGACTCAGCTAGACACAGATTTAGAAATATCGTTGAACATGATAGAACTTTATTGTATTCAATCAAATTGCTTTGGTTCGAATTCCCGACTAAGTATGAACATCCCTAATCTGGGAAAACTTTTGTGCACCAAAGGCGGATAAGATGAACGATAATATCGTTCTTGCATGTAGTATTGATCAATACAGGGCATATTGGGCAGATCTCCCTCGCGCCCGTAAGTTATGACGGGTTGCGGATGAAGTTCTGCTAAACCTTATCGAAAATTGAAAACAAAGTCCATAGTATGTCGATTACTCTCCATTTATAGTCAATACGTAATTTGAAAATTTTAATATAGAATTGTTGTGACAAACGAGATTTTGTAATTTAATTTTAATATTTATTGAATTAAATAAAATTTTTCGATGATTTAATTATTAGATTAAATAATAAATTGATGCAATTGTGGTAGATTAATTTAATTATATGCGTTATATTTATTAAATTAATGTGGAGAATTTTGTTATTCAAAGTATGTATTTATGTAAATTTATCGAATTAAAAGAAATATTTAATAAGCTAATATTATTTTATTTAAATTAATATTTTATGAGAAAAATTAATAATTTGACTTAATTAATAAATGAGAAAATTAATTATGTGATTATGTGGACTAATGAGAGATTATTATATTTTATTCAAATTAAATTAAACAAGATATTTGATTTATTGTGTAATTGGGTGTGACATTATTAAACTATAGTATAAGAGAATTATCAAATTAAATGGGAGTGAGTTTTTAAGAGTGGCCAAACAGGACCTTAAGAGAAGTTGAGAGCAGTTAACCACGTATGGGTTAACTGACCTCAACTTTACTGGTTATAATAGGTGCGCCTTCAGTTTTCATTATTACGTATATTATTTTGAAACAAAATAAAACTGAGAGTTAGAGAATTCAGAGAAATTGTCAGAGAGAGTTAGAAGAAATTATGTTATTGAAGAATTAGAAGAATTGCTTGAGGGTAATCTCTTTAACCCTGATTTTATTTACGTCATTTAAAGTTTTCATGAAAATGGCTTTCAAGATGGTTTAAGTCTCTGTAATCGGAAAGCGTAATGATTATGTGTTATAGATGTGATAAGACGTCATCATATCATGTTATACTATATATATTGTATAATTCCATAGCATCAGTTTCATAAAAATATGTCGTACATACTTTCTTCAAAATACAGAGTATGAAAATATGGCCATATGGCCTTACATACCAAATTTAACACGATAATCATAAATGGTATCATAAATTTATACTTGTATATAATTATGCATGTTAAAACGAAGAAAACAAACTTCAAATGAACAGATTCGGTGTTATAATGAACCCGTAGTGTTGATTTTCATGTTTTGTATTCAAAACTTTCAAAAACATCAAAAATAATAAATTATATGTTTTGATTCTACAAATTACGTGTTGTAACATGTTAAAAGCATGCTAGAAGGGTTGAGTAGTAAGTAGATGTGTATTACAAAGTTTGGGTATGTCTAATTTCGTGTAAGAATAAATTAATTGGAGGTGTTGGCCATGTTCTGCAATTTTCGCGAATTGCAGAATCATATCGTTGCCGCGTCATGCGCATGGATTCCACGCCTTACTTCCATGTGCATGCAGCATATGAGAACAAGCATAAAAGTGGCACCGCAGCGCCACTATGTAGATTGTCCAAAAATAAACTTTTTAAAGTGTTCAAGTCCATGAATGTGATAGTATCCTAACCTTATGTACATAAAAATATGTTAAACGTATAATGAGATTTTAAAATAGATTCTAAACATGTCAATAACGCATTTAAGTATGGATTGAATTATTGAACACATATTTAGTTTATTGTTCATGTAGGGTAATATTATGTGACAATTAATGTGATAATTTGACTAAGTATAGTCATAACCAAAGTTTAGACAAAAGAATGAACTTGTGATGACTAGTTACATTATAATTGACTGGTATTGTGAACATGAATGGTATGTAGGATTAAATCAAGGAACAAGTATAATTAACGTGTAATCTACGCACGAGGCAAGTTTCCTAACCCTACTTGTTATCATTATTCAAGTTTATAAATTACGTCGAGTAAATTCTCATTATTGTTAACCAAGTTCAATTTGTTATATTAAAGATTATTTATCTTTTCAAAGTATGATTCTGTTATACAATACTTGTTCTATTGTATACCTCTTGAGATTGTTATTCAATTTAAATATCATTTATTGTTGAACCTTGTTAGACTAGTGAACCCTTATTGATTCGACTAGTCCATACTTGATTAACGTTCTAAATTTCAGAACCCTTATTTATCCAAACCAAACTTCCTTTGGTGCGAACTCTAATGTCAAAGTGAGATGAACAACCATGTATAGGGATTACTTATGCGTTAGTGTTAAGATAGTGTGCACAGTATGGTACTAAGGGTTGATCCCCCTAAGTACGAGTAGAAGAGTCCATAGTCTTATGATTGTTAAAGGTTTCAAGTATAACCCTTGATAACCTAGGACATAGTTTAAGGTCTTATGACCCTCGGAAATCTTTTGAATTCTTGTTATTCATTATTGATTCAAAAGTTGAGCTTTTATTCTAGAACTCTTTGATTCACTCACGTGTTATTATATTGTTATTTCATTATTATATTTTTGGGCAATCGTCCTCACTCTTGCGTAATAATAACATTGCAGTTAAGAACGAAAGGTTTGATGAGCCTTCTACTAGCAAAGGCAAGGGCAAGATTAACAAGTGATGAAGACTTATTGTTTTATGTGATGATGTATTTATGTTTTAGACTTATGTTAATGATGTGTAAGATAATTAATTGTTTATGTTTCCGCAGTTAAGATTTAAGGTTAGTATGACCTGAGATTTATGTATTTTTACGATGTAACTCCTTAAGGAGAGGATTTATTTCTATATATTAATGCTTTCATTTATTATGGGTAGATAGACATATGATGTTTGTATAGTGAACACCAAATCATGTGGAAATTGAAGTACCTAGATTTGGGGGTGTCACAATTGTTATGTTGTTATTATTGGTTCAACTTACTTCACAACTGCTGATTCATTGTAGAAGTGTCGTACAAAGAAAACATTTAATCCTTTCAACTAATATTTATAATTGTTAATACTTGCTGGGCACCCAAATGTTCATCATTGCTTAATTTAAAATATTTTCAGCTAAGTGTAAACAACCAGAAGGCTCGGCTGGAAAGGGAAGGTTGCAGAATAAGTTGGTGATATACTATGTAATAGTTTGACTTTATTAAGATAAGAATGATATATATTAAGTATAATGTAATGAATGTTTAAAGGTCGCGTACTTGAGATTCAGACTCTTATATATGTACATTAAGATTGATATTTATATTATTGTTATTATTATTAGTATTACTCCGCTCACAGAAATGGTATCGTGAAGCACCGAGTTCGGGTTTGAAGTACCTGAATTTGGGAGTGTCACAACATGGTATCAGAGCGTAGGGTTAGAAACCTTGGGTGGGTTAGACCTTAGGCTATAACCTTTAGGACAGAGGGAAACGTTGAAAATACAAATAACTCAAATAGAGTTTAAAAGGAGATGAATTGAATAAATTCATCGTTAAACAAAATAAAAGATAACTTGTATAAAACTATTAATCGTTGTGTGTATATATTATATGCTAGTCAAGATAATTTATGTGTAGATGTCAGGTATAAAAGGATTAGGATACCCTTAGATCGTAAGAAAGGAGTCAACCTCCATGACCGAGCCAATGTCGAAGCTAATGGCTGAAATAGAGGCTCACTTGGAAAGCAACCTTAATAAGGTGATTATACTGGAAAATGTAGTACCAGACCCATAAACGATAGTATAACTTATAGGTAGAGTATAGTTAAAGAATATATGGTTAAGCTCGAGTTCTTAAACTCATATTAGTGTGGTGAGTTCTTAAACTCACAATGTGTGGTAAGTTTGACGAACTTGGTATAGTTATGTGCGAATGAATTATTGAGGATAATGGGAATATATAGAATACTAGGCAATTGATCCTTAGTGAAGGCGTAAGAAATAGGTAGTATTAGTATTACTTGAATATGTGTGTTCTTTGTTGTGTATATGATAGGTATGTTTGTGTAATGTAATATTATTCACTTTTGTAAAAGTTATAGCAGCGAATCCCGAGTTCTGTGTCAAAAAGGGATAACTGATGTTTAAAGCAGTATGTACTATGGTATGTCAAGTGCTATGAATATGAATCTATGTTGGATTAATGAAATAAGTTGGTATACAGATAGTAATTATTTATCTAAACACTAGTTAATACAGTAAACCAAGTTTCAAAAATCTAATATTTTGAATACATGATTATTTGAATAGAAAATTTCGCGTTATATGTTTAACGTATACGATAAGGCTTAGAATGTAAGTTAATAAAGAATAATTTTTTGATAATACCGCCAAGACGAAAAATGAAACCAAAATACAGAAAAAAGCTGGAGGACAACCAGAACTGATACATAATTTTATGAATTTGGTTTCTCAAGATATGCAGAACAGAATACCATCCGCGGGAAATCAGCTAGATACTCGATTAACGAACTTCAAAGACTTCAAGGCGGTCGTCTTTGCTGAAATTTGGAGGATCAATGACCTATAGAAGCGGATCGTGATAGCTAGGATAACGGAGGGGCAAAGACAACTTTTGCCACCTATACGATAAAAGGGGAGGCAAATGTTTGGTGGGGGGGGGGGGGGGGAAATCAAGCTAGCGTCAGAGAAGGGAGTAGAGGTGGTAGGATTGGAAAAAGGAAAGGAGATAATATTTTAGGAATACTGGAAATAGGCCAGGAGGTGGAAAGAAAAAAGTTGTACAATGTGAGAATTGCGGAAAGAATCACTTAGGAAAGTGTCTTAAAGGTAAGTTTGTGTGTTATAAGTGTGGACAGAAAGGACATATCTCTCCCAACTGCCCCAATCCAAGAATGTATAGTGGGTATTTTATTTGTGAATCAGTGGAGCATAAGGTGAAATATTGTCCAAGAAGGAGAAGGGAGGCAAGGAATACGAATACGGGAAAGGGCAGCAGAACAATGGAGACAACGGGACCAACTTCAACAAACAATTCAATAGAATCAACCACAAGAGTCTTCAACATGACCGCTCAAGATACTGTGGTAGCTGGGGATGCAACTCCAGGTATTATTCGTATAACTTTTATATTTTTATATACACGATTTTCCTATATATAGTAAATTATTTTATAACAGAATTTTGGAGGAGGAATTTGAGTTCTATTAGAAATCAATTTTCCGTTTAATCAGATAGACAAGCTTTATGCTGAATAGTTAAAGATTGATTCGATCAATTATGATCGAGATCTACTTGCAATGATTATGTATGCTATGTACCCTTGTATGTATAAGCTTTAAAACGGTGATTACGGGGACGGAATCTTTATAAGGGAGGGTGAATGTAATAACCCGATATTTTCTATATATTTAAAACAGAAATTTTGCATATAATTTTTTTATTTTATTTTAAAGGTGATGATATGTACAAGATAAAGCGTATGTATTTATGTGATAAATAAAAATATATTTTTTACATGAATAATTATAAATAATTTTATTTTAGAATTATTTATCATTATAAACTATATTCTTATAATAATTAATTTTATAATAAAAATGTTTTTATTAATTATTTTCCATGAAAATATGTTTATATATTATTTGATAATATATGGAATGATTATTAGAATTATTATAATAATTATTTAATTTTATTATATGAATTTATTTCAGATTAATTAAGTTAATTATTATAACTTAATTAATAATGGTATGTATAAGAAAGATATATCAGATATGGAATCCAAACCCTAATTCTGGACTTTGGTCAATGAATGAGAATAATAATATAATATTAATTATATTTCAGTACTATAAATATGTACTGTATGTATGTATTGTTAATGGTTGGTCAATTATGGTACGACAGTAGAAAACCTAGTTTTATCGTGCTAAACCCTAATTTAAAACTCAAATAAGAGTTCAAGATTTTTTGTAATTGTGTTAATGTGGTTAATTAACAAGTGTTAGAATTATAATTGTTAATTAGGGAAACCATAATTTTTGAAACCCTAATTAGTACTTAAAAACCCTAATTACTAAACTAGAAACCCTAATTTGCTACATAGGAACCCTAATCGCTAATTAAGTAAGCTTAATGTTAATTAGTGAATACTTAAACCTAATTTTCAAGTATAATGTAATTATAAAACTAAATGTAATTTAGGAACGCTAATTTGCAATTTTTAGAAACTAAAATTGTACATTTATAGCCAAATTAGAAATACTAAAAACTAATAAAAATTTTAACCTTAGGGGTAAACTACCGTTATGCATATTTTATTAAGCTAACTTGTCAAAATGGCCAAAACTTTAGTTGCTCAACAACTCTACCTACTCTTTTGACTTAAATCTCCAGCAATCAGCTCCATTATAGCAGCCAATTCATTGCATCCTTCATATATAGAGAATCCGAGAGAGAAAATGTCACATTCAAGTCTCATTTTCTCAGAACACTCATCCTAGACCATCTCTCTCTAAAACCTCCAAAATTCGCTTGCTAGATCAGTCACAAAACAAGCCCCACTATCACTTATATCAGATCTGAATCTAAGAATCAAGATTTTGTAAAGAGAGGTATAAAACCCTAATTTAAAATCTGATCTTGGTTGCCATGTTAGATGTTAGATTTTTATGTTAAAACATGTTGTTTATGGTGTAAATAGATGATTTGGGTTGTTAGATGTTAGATCTATAACATCTAGAGGCTCGGATTTGAAGTTTTTCAAAATCTGGAAAAAATTTATTTTGTGTTCTGACAACGAATGTCAGAGGCTGTAGATCTCTCTTTGTGTATGATTTTGTGTGTTTTATGTTTTGGCTTTGTTGTCCGCTATGAGATCTGTGATCTGAAACTTGAATCAAGTCCAGATTATGCACATATTGGTTTTTATTGATGGTCAAACCACATTAATCGGCATTGACTATACAAAATCTGGGCAGCCATAAACTTGCCCAGAAAGCTCTGACAGCAAGTTCATGGGCCCAGATCTTTCTATTGTTTGTTGATTTGTTATTCTTGTTGTATTCATGTTGAAGGTTGGTATATGTACTACATGTTTATGCCTCAAAATCTCCTAAACATAAAATGGATTTGATGTAGTGCCTGGTCAAAGTAGGTCAGATGATCACGAATCTGGTTCTGTGGGCAACCCAGAAAACCTATGACCATGATTCTAACAGTGCTTTAACTGTCTTATATTTCTCTCATGAGATGTTGTTAGACTGTTATAATGCATGATATTTGTAGCTTAACATATGGACTATAGGATTGAATCATTATTTCCTACAAACTAAGGCTGGAACGCCAAGATTATGAGCCCCAAAAGGAGGTAGCATGAACTATTCTTCAATTCTGAAAAACCCAGAAATTGAAGAACAATGTCTGACAGGTTTTCCAGGGCTTAGATCTTGATCATGTGTTAGGATCTGACCCAGAAATTTTTATGAACTTATAATATTACATGCATACTACAATATCTAATCGATCGCTAGCCCATAAACACATTATACAATGATTTATGCTTTGTCAAAGTGTGCAACTCTATCAGTGGTTATGAATTTCTGGGTTTCATCAAGAACATGAAGAACACCTATAGCGACGGTTCTGTCGCTATAGGAAGTCTTTAGCGACACTTAATTTCTAAAAATTATTATTTTATTAAATAAATAGAAAAAATTTAGTTTTTAATTATTAAAAAAACTAAATAAATCACTAAAAATTATTTTAAAGTCCGAAAATTAGTTTTAATAATTTTGAATATATTTCATAAATATTTAATATTTTTGAAATATTAATGGTATTTAATTTATTTAATTATAATATTAAATAAATTATTTAAAAATGATTTTAATACATAAAAATCATTTAAAAATATATTATGGTATAAGAAAGTATTTTAAGTTATTTGCAATAACTTTTAATATTATGTGATGAATTTCACTAATTAATAATAATGGTATTTAATTTATTTAATAAATATATTAAATAAATTATGGAAAAATAGAATTAATTATTTAAAAATCATATAAAAATGATTTAAAGGTTATAAAAGTATTTTAGTTATAAAATATAGCTTTCAATATTTAAAGGTAAATTTTATTAATTATTTACTATTAATAATATTAGAGTTATTTAATAATTATATTAAATTAATTAAAAATGATTTTAATATTATAAAAATCATTTCAAATGAAAATAAAGTGTTTAAAGAGTTTAAAAGTGTTGGTCTGCCGGAGTTCAAGTGAACGACGGACCCAATAGACGCCCAGACATGAGTGAAAGAAATAGAAAAGGCGTTTGTTATTACAAACGTAGCTGAGGCGCAAAAGACTTCTTTTGTGACTTACATGATGAATAGGAATCTAACTTTTTATGGGAGGCTAACCAGGGTGAGGCTAGAACTGATGCGGTTACGTGGGTACAGTTCAAGAAGGTATTCTTCGAGAACTATTTTCCTACTAGCATGCAGGGGATGGTGGAGATTAAGTTCCTAGAACGTAAGCAAGAGGACATGACAGTTCCCCAATATGCGGCCAAATTCAATGAATTAGCAAGGTTTGCTCCACACCAAGTGGACACTGAAGAGAGGAAGGCTCGTAGGTTTGAGCAGGGCCTGAAACCTGATGAGTGGGATTTATACCCTCAAATCGGATACTTTATAAATTAAATAGTTACCTGAATTCGTAGATTTTATATAGTTTTATATGATTATAGTGTTATTGTGCTTAATCGACGTATTGCAGAGCTTTATAGGTGTTTTCTAGCATACAAGGGAAAAATGATCATTTTCTATACACTGGTGCCGCAGCGCCAATGCCCAGTGTTAATCTCGCACCGTAGCGCCACCCATAGGCTTATTGTCCGCGCCGCGGTGGTGCCCATGCAGAGAAGGTCTTTGTTTGACCTAGCAAAAGGATGAGGTAGATATAAAACACATGAGGAGCCTCTGTATTTCAGATCGAGATAGATCAGACATCCTATAACATATTTTCACATAGTTTTAGCTTAGATTAGTTTTCTTCTGTAATTTCTTTTCCTTTCTCTTAGTGATGTCTGTAAATATAGATTAGGTAGATTAGGGAGAAGTTTGGCATATCCTTGGAGCGACAAGAGCAGTGAGCGACACGGATTGGAAAGCTTGATTTGAGCGGAATGCGTGGAGATTGAAGGGCTTTGACATAGTTTCCTCTTATCCATTTATTTCTTCTAATTTTTTTATTCTATAAATGTTGTTTTTATTTCTACTTGTATTTTGTTCAATAGCTATGAACTGAATATTGGCTCTAAGGTTATAATGGAACCCTTTGTTATTTAAATTGACTGTCTTATCTCTTTGGTTGGCACCATATGATTTGGTTTAGTATATTCGTGCTTAATAATTCTTTCTAAGATATTAGTGATGATTTTGGTAATCTACATGATATCGACAGAAGAATTATAGATTTACACCTAAATATATTGGCATATGATTGTGGGTTTCGACTGCATAAGTTGTGAGTAGAATAGACATATATATGTGCGCCACATGCGACCTAATTGAGAACTCTTGCTTAAATACGTGTTAAGATTAATTCGCATAGACATGTGTAGGATTGTATCTAGCTTGGACGTTCTTTTATGTTCTATTCCCTTTTGGGTGGATGTGAGGGCCCCGAATCTGAGGTCCCGAATCACCGCGGATCCGGTTCGATCATTCTATCACTATTACTATTTGCGAAAGATATAAACATAAATTGTTTATACATTAAACTTTCATACTTTTTCCCAAGGTCGAGTAACCTTAACTTATACACAATTCATAAATGTCTAACACATAACATCATTATCAAACTATACTATTACAAAACTAATCGCGCACATTAACTTTAAGCTGGAACTATCTTTAACCTTTCCTTGTATCCGACGCATTCACCTTAATCTATAATGTGTTATCATGATATAGCAAGGGTGAGCATTAAAGTTGCCCAACAAGTTTAAGTTTAATAATTTAACGATATATCATAATTAAAAGAGTCTGAATAATAAGCTGGCTATAATTCAACAATATAATTGTGAACTAGCAGGAATAAATTTATGACTGAACAAGTATTATACATGAACAAATATATCTGAACCAATTGGTAATGAAGGTGATCAACCTTTCATACCTGACTTATACATGCAATATGTACAGAGTACAATTTATGGCAACCAGCAATGATTAACCAAAAGCTTATCCGAATGAAACAACTCTTAGTAGAGTTAAGTAAAAACAAACTTGCTCGAATCAATTGATTCTTTGCTTCGCAATTTATATCGCCTTATCCGAAGACCTAATATTAGTAATATAGATCTCCAATATTAGAATAATATCATCACAATATAATACTATTATATATATATATATATATATAGAATAACCTAAACACATAACACATAACTCTATCAGTCTATAACACACGTAAGAATCAGTATCAAGTCAAACTATTTCAGCCTGACTTGAGTTCGACAAAGTTCTAACGTCCCGATGGTCTAGTCGGACAATTCTTTGAGTTTAAGTTCAATTAAACTCTGTCTAAACACTTAACAATTATTTACGATAATTTATTAACAGTCAAAATATTTTTAGTAAGCTCGTAATAATTTTTAAATAATTATTACTATTTATCTTGATTTTTCAATCATTAAAAATGTATTTAAATGAATTAAATACCTCATAATTTTTTATCATTAATATTTATTTAATACTAAATATTAATGAAAATGATAACATAATATTATAATATAATTATAATATATCAAAGTACTTTTAATACCTTAAAATCATATTTATTATGATTTTTTAAACATAAATTCATTATCCGATAATTGCTATTTAATATTAAAATATTAATATTTTTATAACAAAAATATCAAAAGTTATTTTTATAACTCAAAATATTTTTATAACACTTAAATTATTTTTAAATGATTTTTAAAACTTTAATTCTATTTTTCTATAATTTATTAAATATATTTATTAAATAAACTAATTATCATTAATATTAATTAATTAATGAAATTCATCACAAAATATTAAAAGTCACTAAAAATAACTAAAAATATTTTCTTATACCATTATATTATTTTTCATGATTTTTCATGTATTAAAATCATTTTTAAATAATTTATTTAATATTGTAATTAAATAAATTAAATACCATTTATATTCCAAAATATTAAATATTTATGAAATATACTCAAAATAATTAAAAACTATTTTTCGGACTTTAAAATAATTTTTCAGAATTTATTTTGTATTTTTAATAATTAAAAACCATTTTTTTCTATTTATTTAATTAAAATATTAATTTTCAGAAAATAATTAATTAAAAAGGGGCCTTATAGCGACATAACCTTCGCTATAGGTGTTCTTGGTGTTCTTAGTACCAACCTAGAAACTCATGTCAGAGTTCAAGGTTGTTACTTTGACCATCAATAAATCTAGGATCACGTTGCCCCTGGGCTGGTAAATTGTATTAAGATTGTAGTATAAATGTAGCACTTCAACTAGAATCAAGTTTCATGGCAATCCTATATCACAACAGAAAGATATTGGCCTCTAAAAATCATGTCAGGCATGTTCTTCATTTTTTGGGTTACTTAGAAATGAAGAACATCCTTGGTACCTACTTTGTGATCCTTGTAACATGCATCTTAAGCTTTCTTGGTGTGCTATGAAGGTTCAATCCTATATTCCGGATGTCAGAGTACAACAAAATGTCATTTTTTCAGTATACAATCATCACAATTGAAAGATTAAGGCTGGTCAAAGTATGTCAGAAAACTCGCTCATGAAGATCTGGATTTTCCAGAAAACGGTCTTCATGACTTAGCAACCTAGTTTGACCGTCTACTACATGAATACTGTTTGTTTTTTAAGTGAAATAAAAGAATTACTCTATAGTCCCTATACCATATTACAACTTAGATATACCAAAACCATAATATCATCGAACACAAGCAAGATCCGAGCTCATGAATATGTTGTCAGAACGATCTGGGAAAAATCTGGGTTACCAAGATTTGTTCTTCAAGCAGTCTGGTCAACGCCTGTTTGACCGAGATTATCCTTCATTTCAGTGATGATCGGAGTGATCTAGTGAATTTAATATATAGTATACATGCCCGACTACAATAAAAAACAACAACATGGCCAAAAGATCAAACGACTGCAAGATTAGAGGCTTGCAAAAGTTTGTCAGAAATTTTTGGGTTCGGGCTACCTGTAAACCGTAATTAAATGGGAATCGGCCAACGCATTTATTTTCAGATCTCTCAACATATGCATGATCTGAGTAATATAAAACCATAGATGAGTAGTCCTCATGTCAGAGAACAGATCCAAAACATAAAACACACAAGAAAGCTAACACACACAGATCTAGAGGCCCTGACATTTGATTGTTAGGCCTTATTTTTCAACTCTTCCAGATTTGATAAATCTTTAATTTCGAGCATCTAAATGATATGGATCTGAGTTTTGACAACCCAGATCATCAAATGACACTCTAATACACAACTCTAATCAACAACTAACATCAGATTACATGATTTTAAAAATTAGGATTTATACCTTTTGAGCTTTGATTTTTGATTCTGATCTTGATGATCTGATGTTGTTAAGCTAAGAGGTGATTCTTGGCTTTGTTTTACACTCTCTCTCACTCTATAATTTCGGACTTAGAGAGAGAAGAGCTTAGGTGAGAATGAGAAATAAAATGGCCCATTTCTCTCTCTTTCTAATCTTTATATCTAGCAATGCAATGCATGTGACTGTCAATTGATGATTGATTGCTGGATATAAAAGTCTTAAGCTAGAGTTAGGGTGGTTCACCCACTCACCTTAGGTCTAGATCTACAAGTTAAATCAAATAATGCACAAATGGGCATAAATGTCATTTTGCACACAAAATTAATGGCATTCTAGTAAATGGCCAAACTCTTAGGGTTTAGGGTTAGGGTTCAGGGTTTGAACCCTTTAGGGTTTAGGGTTTGAACCCTCAAGTTTAGCAATTTGATTTTCTAAAATTTCCAATTTAAGTTTCAAAAAATAGAAAATTAATATTTTCTAAATTATAATTAGAATTTTCTAATTATATAAAAATTTCTTAATCATAATTTAAATCTTTCTAATTAGGATTAATATTTCCTAATTATAATTGCTAATTAAGCAATTAGGGTCAAAATGGTTATTAGGGTTTATAACCCGTGAATTAGGGTTTCTAATAGAAAAATAATTTTCTAATTTATAATTTAGATTTCGTAATTAGATTAGGATTTTCTAATTACTTATAACTTAAAAATTAGGATTAATATTTCCTAATTAACATTAAAATTATTAAATTAACACTTAGGTTTTCCCGAATTATAAATTAGGGTTTCTAATCTCGAAATTAGGGTTTAATAAATTTGAAATTAGGGTTCGCTAAATAGTTAAGCTTTAACCTAATTAATATCATAATTAATAACACTTAAGCAATATAATAATCATTTAAGTTCCCAGGTTAGGGTTTCATACATCGAATTAGGGTTTCAAATTCTCAGAACTGAAATTAGGGTTTCCAGAACCGGTTTCTAGGGTTTCTTGTTAATCGCTAGGGTTTTCTAACCGAACGTTGACGTTCTTAATATATATACATAGGGTTTGTTACAGATATCGTTTATCTGGTCAACCCTTGACCCTTAACCATATTCTGAACACATAATTAACCATATTCACAGAACATAAACACGTATACACTTATTCCTGAATAATTCACCTAAATCCTTCACAACATTTTGAAATCCTCAAAATTCTATCTTAAAAATATCAAACGCATACATTAATTTTCTGTCTATGTTCTAATTTTGAACCTTAAATCAATTAATTAAAATTTTTAAAAATTTCCTAAATTCTCGGGTTGTCACAGTGTATCTGAAGAGGATATGTTTGTCAATACCTCGATAAAGGTGCATAAGCACCTGTGCGTTCTCGGTCGACAAATTGTCATGACCATTTAAGACCAAAGAGAGAAGGGTAGCTAGTTTGATGAAGTATAACACGTTAGGTGTTCGACAGAATGCCTGTGTGGGGTGAAGTTGTGACCTT
Source organism: Panax ginseng (assembly GCA_020205605.1). Taxonomy (NCBI): domain Eukaryota; kingdom Viridiplantae; phylum Streptophyta; class Magnoliopsida; order Apiales; family Araliaceae; genus Panax; species Panax ginseng. The sequence continues at coordinate 48,988,644 of CM035141.1, forward strand.
AGCTTGTATTTCCTTCGATTACCATTCGTTATCCATTTACTTGCTTTGTTAATTAGTTTTAACTAGATTAACCACACGTCCATTTACTGCTCTTCGAATAAGACTTTAGCGATACACAGTCGGTACTTGGTAAATATTAGTCTTAGTTCCTCGTGGGTACAACATTCTACTTATCACTGTATTACTTGTTAGACCGCATATACTTGCGTGTGTTTAGTGATCGGTTTTCCGACCAACAAAACCCTAACTCTATATTAGGATTTCAGTGTTTCATAGTGTTTCCTATGGGAACATTCTGGAAAAGGCGATTATAGCAGAGGGTGGTAGTGAGGCGTTGACTCAATACCACAAAGAGAGAAAGAATAAGAGCAAGGGAGAGGGAGGAACCAAGGCAAAGGGAGCTAGTCGTAGTGGCAGTATGCCAAAAAGGAAGAGTTTTAACTCCGGGAATATTGGGGTGAAACAAGGGGATCCTAAACGTAGGATGGAGGCATGCAAGACATATGAAAAGACTCATCTGGGAGTCTGTCTGAAGGGAAAATTAGTTTGTTAGAACTGTGGGCAGGAGGGACATATATCACCTAATTGTCCTACTCATAAGAAAAACTATGGCTATTTTGTTTGTGGGTCGATGGACCACATGGCAAGAAATTGCCCAAAGAAAGGATCAGAGGGTAGTAAGGGTTCTGGTAGTGGTAAGTTAGCTATTACAGGACCAACACCATCGTCAGGTAGACCCTCAGCCCGTACATTTAATATTCATGTCCAAGATATGGTTGCATCGGCAGATGTAGTAGCAAGTATCATTCCAGTCAATGAAATAAATGATTATATATTATTTGACTCGGGTGCTACTTGTTCTTTTTTATCATGTGGATTTGCTAAGAAATTAGGTTTAATCCCTAAAAAGCTAGAAACACCTTTAAACGTTAAGGTAGCAAACAAAGAGATAATTCCTATTGAACATATTCATATGAATTGTTGCATAGATATTAGAGGTAATAAATTATCGGTAGATTTAGTACCGATAAGATTGAAAGAATTCGATGTAATTCTTGGTATGAATTGGTTGATTAAGCATAAGGTTATAATAGATTGTCATAGGAAAAGTGTGAACCTTTGCCTTTCTAAGAAAACCAAGGTAGTGTTCTTCGGTAGTAAATCACCGAGACGCTCTTGTTGTCTAACCATGACACAAACTAGGAAGATGTTGAAAAAGTTATGTAAGGGTTACCTGTGCCATGTTATGGATACCCAAAGAGTGGGAGCATCATTGGAACAGATACCTATAGTTGAAGAGTTCGCGGATGTATTTCGAGAGGAATTGTCGGGTTTTCCGTCAGATAGGGAGGTCGAGTTTGTGATTGATCTGTTACCGGGTACGACACCAGTTTTAAGGGCACCATATAGGATGGCGCAAATAGAGATGAAGGAGTTAATGGTTCAATTGCAGGAACTATTAGATAGGAAGTACATTCAACCGACTGTGTCTCCGTGGGGAGCATCGGTATTGTATGTAAAGAAGAAGGTTGGGTCGTTACGACTTTGTATTGACTATCCAGAGTAGAACAAGTTAACGATTAAGAATAAATACCCACTGCCCAGGATTGATGATCTATTTTATTAGTTGAAAGGGGCAAAGTATTTTTCTAAAATAGATTTGCGTATAGGGTATCTTCAGTTAAAAGTAAGGAATGAGGATGTACCTAAGACAGCGTTCAAAACTCGTTATGGTCATTACGAGTTTCTGGTTATGTCATTTGGGTTGAAGAATGCGCCAACCGGATTCATGGATATGATGAACATAGTGTTCAAACAGTATTTGGACAAGTTCGTTGTGGTGTTCATTAATAATATTCTAGTCTATTCTAAGACGCCATAAGATCATGCTGAACATTTAAGGATAGTGTTGGAAACACCAAGGAATGAGAAGTTGTATGCGAAATTCATTAAGTGTGAATTTTGGCTTGAACGAGTGCAGTTTTTAGGACATGTTATTGAAAAAGATGACATTTCCGTGGATCCAGTGAAACTGGAAGTAGTGAATGAGTGGGAGAAACCGATAATGCCAACCGACGTTCGGAGTTTTCTTGGGTTAGCGGGATACTATAGAAGGTTCATCCAGGACATTTCTAGAATAGCTACTCCGCTGAAGAATTTGACAAGGAAGTCAGTAAAGTATGTGTGGACAGAAAACTGTGAGAATAGTTTTCAGGAACTAAAAAAGAGGTTAAGTGAGGCACCTGTATTGTCTTTTCCAGATGATACGCGAAATTTCGTAGTGTATAGCGATGCTTCGAATAGAGGACAGGGTTGCATGCTCATGCAGCATGACAAGGTCATTGCGTATGCGTCACGTCAGTTGAAGGATTATGAGAAGGCTTGTCCTACTCATGACTTCGAATTGGCAGCTGTAGTTTTTGCCTTAAAAATATGGAGACATTATTTATACGGGGAGAAGTGTGAGATATACACGAACCATCAAAGTCTGAAATATATCTTCACACCGAATGAGTTAAATATGAGGCAGAGAATGTGGTTAGAATTGATAGAAGATTACGATTGTGATATCTTATATCATCCAGGAAAGGCAAATGTAGTAGCTGGCGCGTTAAATAGGAAGGGTAGAGAAAAGTTGTCAATGTTAACGACTCAGAATGAGTTAATAACGGAGATGGAAAGAATGGAGTTAGAAGTTAAGTTACCAAGTGAAGCAGTGGAGATGTTATTCTCAACGTAGACTCAACCGACCATAGTGGAACGGGTTAAGGAAGTGCAATTAAGCAACGAGGAATGCGAACGAATGAAGAAGAGGATGGAAGATGAAGAAAAGACTAAGTATAACCTCGAGTAGGAGGGATTGCTTCGTTTGGAAGGAAGAATTTGGGTTCCAAATAATTCTGAGTTAAAAGAAGAGATAATGAGTGAGGCCCATAGTTTGAGGTACTTGATACATCCGGGTAGTACTAAGATGTATCAAGACATTCGACAGAACTTTTGGTGGCCAAACATGAAGAGGGAGATCGTAGAATATGTTAGTAAATGCTTAACTTGTCAGAAAGTTAAGGCTGAACACCAACGACCGAGTGGGTTATTGCAATCACTAGAGATTATAGAATGGAAATGGGAGCATATCACCATGGACTTTGTGGTGGGACTTCCAACAACAAGGAAATGATACGACGCTATTTGGGTAATAGTGGATCGGTTGATGAAATCGGCTCACTTTCTACCAATAAGAGTTAGGTATAACCTAGAAAAATTAGCTAAACTTTATGCCAAGGAATTTATTTCTAGACATGGAGTACCTATTTTGATTGTGTCAAATCGTGATCCACGATTCACATCGAACTTTTGCAGGAGTTTGCAAGAGAAAATGGGAACGCAGTTGAAATTGAGTATGACGTATCATCCTTAAACTGATGGACAAAGTGAATGGACAATTCAAATGCTTGAAGATATGTTAAGATCTTGCGTTATAGATTTCATGGGGAGTTGGGACGAACATCTACCTTTGGTGGAATTCACGTACAACAATAGTTTTCACCCTAGTATAGGCATGCCTCCTTACGAAGCGTTGTATGGGAGGAAATGCAGAACTCCACTGTGTTGGGATGAAGTAGGAGAATGTCGGATGTTGGGACCTGAGATGGTACAACAGACGGCGGATATGGTAAAGTTAATACGTACTCGATTGGTAGCGGCTCAAGAAAGGCAGAAGAAGTTTACCGATCCTCACTGAGAGAAGAGGGAATTTGAAGTAGGTTCGTTTGTCTTTCTGAAAGTATCACCTTGGAAAGGGAAGATACGTTTTGGAAAGAAAGGTAAGTTAAGTCCAAGGTTTGTAGGACCTTTAGAAATTTTAACAAGGGTATGAAAGGTAGCTTATGAAGTAGCTTTACCTCCCCAGATGGAACGTATACACAATGTGTTTCACGTGTCAGTGTTGTGTCCCTATAAACACGTAATAGAGTACGAATCTATTTAGATATAAAAAGACTTAACGTATGAAGAACTTCAAATTCAAATTGTTGATAGGAAGGAATAAGTTATAAGGAATAAGATAATACCTTCGGTGAAGGTGATTTGGAGGAACCACAATATTGGAGAAGCAACGTGGGAACTCGAAAGTAAAATAAAGGAAAATTTTCCTCATTTATTTATGTAATTATAGCGAGATTCTGGGGACAGAATCCTTATAAGGGGGGGGGGGAGAATGTAATACCTGAGAAAATCGGATTTTTAAATGAATAAAAAATTTATTTGATTATGTGGATTAAATGAATTTAATTGATTATTTATGTGAATAAGCTATTTGAAGGTCGTTCTATGACCTAAAATGTGCGGATGTGGTTAGGATTCTTGCTATGTGCTAGAATTAATTGTTTTGAATTTCCAAGACGAAAATAAAAGTTTTTCGGGAAATTTACGTAAAAATACTATTCATCCGTTTCTGCTTGGGAATTTAGTTTGAATTTCCGAGAAATGCGTAATGATAGAATACGAAAACGAGATGGAATATCCAATAATATTTTAGTTATGGCAAATGAAATTTTTGCCTGCGGACTTAAAACCTAAGGGTTAGGGAAAGTTATTTCTGAGAAGGAAATGTAATGTGTATAATGATTAGGGTTATTATACGTGCGATATACGAGTATAGTATGAAGAATATTACAACGTATAATACGAATATTGTATTAATACTAAACGAAGAGAATACGTGAGTTATACGTGTAGAATATAATTAGTTCTTGATGGACGTTGAGTTTAAGGACTTTGTAGAATCCAATTGGACTTAGATTATATCAAGCCCAATGAATTGTGTAATCAAGCCCAAGTTAAGGCCAAATGTTAGTTTAAATCAAGCCTGATCCAACGAACCGAATCGCGGATCAAACCGGCGGGTCACCGGATGGATAAAACCCATGGGGCAACCCATGAGGAGACCCATGGAGGATGTGGGCCGGCCACTTGGCCACCAAGTAAAGTGGTTACCTGGTGGATAAGTTGTTGTGGAGGTGTGAATAGTAAGGAGGTCACCTAATGACCATTTTGCCCTCCATTTGGTTTGCCTATATAAGAAAGCTAGTCTTGGTCATTTGTTATTTTACAAACTTTGTCCAACATAATTTGAGAGAGATAAAGAGCTAGAAACAAGTAATCAAGAGTTATTCAAAGCAAACCATACAAGTTTAGTCAAAACGCGAAGAACGTAAAGATAATATTTCATAAACGTTAGTCTTCGATTTTTTTTCGATTTCTTTTCGTAGAGAATCATAGATTGGTGGAGCATGTCTCTTCCGGGGTAATAAGGATGGCTAATAGTTGATTAAAACTTTATAAGTCATGTATGGTTAGTAATCATAAGCGTTTAAGTAAGTTATAATCAAGGAAACCCGTTAAGCATTAACTTGGTTGTTGATGGACAAATTGAAAACTATCATTGTTCGGGTATGTGCATATTGCTTGTTTAGGATGTAGATGATGAATTAATGCAGTTGTTCCATTTGATTTGGCATATAGAACACGAGTAACGAAGTTATGGCGAATGTTAAGAAATTAGACGTTAAACGTCGAAAAAGTAGAAATCTCGGATTGGTAGTTAAAAGTTTCCGTGTAACTTGGAAACTTTGGTTTTCGATGGCATCACGTGAGATAAGGTATTCAAGAATCGTCGAATTCTGACTTAGAACGAAGAAAATGAGCTATGAACGCTCACGAACGCTTAATAATGAACTAATCGGCGCATTCCGTGTTAAAAGATTCGAAAATAAAATATTTTCTGATGATATCATAGTGCACATGTGTGAGACCCCGAATTTTATGAATAAAGATTTAATTTTCTCGAAATATTTTTTTATATTATGATGTGGATTTGATATAATGTTATAGTTGTGGGTAATATTTATAAATTTTGCAAAGTAAGCAAGTGGTTATTTAATATTCGATTGGTCGGGGAATATTCTTTTTGTCGGGGAATATTCGTACGACGACACAATCATTGGTGGACCCCACAACAGAATTATTATCGGAATGAGAAAATGACATAAATATCTTTTTATGAATATAACAGCAGAAGTTTTACCGTTAACTGTTGAATCACCCGGTGATAAAAGTGCAGTAATACACGTGGTTGCATAGTAGCACACGGTATTGATTATTGATGCTTACGTGAGAAGCCACTCAGTTTTGTTCAATTATTGCTATAGTAATTACTGCATAGTATCTCACGTTATTTGATTCAATTATTGTCGATATTTTATATATTATTAAATCAATAATTGAGATGATAAGTTATTCTAATTATTATATGCATAATTAACAATGTCTAGAAAGCTCTGTCGAGGAAAGGGGTTTGGTCACCTTATTGCGCGCCAATAGGGAGAAATCCTTATAGGAAAGCCCCCTTTTTCTTGGGAACGATCTGGTTGTTAATATTGTGAGTTATAATAATATGAATAAACGTTGTTAAAAATATTGAAGGGATTTTTATGAAGTATTTGATGTAAATTTTGCTTATTTTATGGACCCCCATTTATCTATTTTTCAAAATAATCAGTAGAAAATTATTTAATATAATAAAGGTGGGGCCACATGTGGGGCCCATGGGTAGAGGAAAATATGAAATGGGGATGGGTTGGAGTTTACGTATGTTGGAGGGAATTATATATATATAGATTTTATAAGTTGTTTTATATATATATATATATATATATATATATATATATATATATAGTAGTATATATATATATATATATATACATGTGTTTGTTGAATTTAAAGGGAAGGAAATTTGGGGGGTGGGGGTGGGGGTGGGGGATTTGCCTTTTGTAAAGGCAAAGGTTATTATTATTATAATATATATATATATATATATATATTATAAATTTTGTTTTATTTAATTATAAATAGAATATATTATATTTTAATATAATAAAGGTGGGGCCACATATGGGGGCCACATGTGGGGCCCATGGGTGGAGGAAAATCTGAAATGGGGGTGGGTTGGAGTTTACGTATGTTGGAGGGAATTATATATATATAGATTTTATAAGTTGTTTTATATATATATATATATATATATATATATATATATATAAACATGTGTTTGTTGAATTTAAAGGGGTGGAGTGGAGTGGAGTGGGGTGGGGTGGGGTGGGGTGGGGGGAGATTTGCCTTTCTTAGTAAAGGTTATTATTATTATTATTATTATTATTATTATTATTATTATTATTATTATTATTATTATTATTATTATTATAATTATTATTATTATATTATAAGTTTTGTTTTATTTAATTATAAATAGAATATATTATATTTTATTTAATGTTTTTGTTTTATTAGAATATTTTATTGCATAGTAATGAATAGTAAAATCAAATTTTAGAAAATTTTGAGATTTAACGTCATTTCATGATTTTTCTCTTTATCGGTCAAATTGTGATTTTATTCAAATAGTAGCATTTCCATTCTCCTATAAATAGGATGCTTAGTTAGAATTAAAAATCACACCAGAATCAGAGAATTCTTCTTCTATAATCTTGAGCGTATTTCTTTAGAGTTTTAAGAAGCTTTGAGCGTAGAAAACAGTGAAAGCTTTCTTCAAGAATATATCCGTTATACCAGTTGCAATACTCTTCTTTTTAAGGTAAGGGGTTTATTTCTTTCGTATTCATGAAGAGAATTATTTCATTTCAATACTCGTGAGTGGTATTATTTATTTCATATTATGAAGAGATATTATTTTTTCGTACTCATATGAATATTATTTCGTTCAATATTCGCAAAAAATATTATTTTCATTTAATATTCGTAAGGAATATTATATTCGTTCAATATTCGAAATGAATATTATTTTCGTTTAATATTCGTAAGGGATGTTATTTTTGTTCAATATTCGCTTGAAATAATATTTTTTTTCTATACTCGTAAAGACGTAAGTAATATTGTTTCGTTTCAGATTTCGAATTCTATACTCGTTTTGTTGAAGTTTTGGCTTCTATACTCCATGAAATTAGTAGAATATCCTTGATATTTGCGCTTCATCCAGTATCTTTTTATGGAAATATTATTTTGAGCATTCTTGATAAGTTTTAACTTGTTCATGCCGGGGTACTATTCACGGGATTACTATTCCCAAAGTTACTATTCACGGGTACTATTCACTCAGTTACTATTCACCCAGGGTACTATTCATGACAAAAATTAATTTCTTTTCGGTCCAAATCATTTTTGATACAATATTATTCTTGAATTGTACTCCACAAAGCAGTATCATGTTGACAATTTGAACGTTATTGAATTATGGATAAACTAAATTATAAATCTTTAAAATTTATCCTTGAACTTGTTTTATTGAATTATTATGTCATTGTCATCATCCTCATGCTTATATTGTTAAGAAAGTCATCTTTGGCCGTAGTGCATAAATGGACTTGGTATGATTATGATCAGAGATTATTCGGTATAATCATGACCGTATTGTTACAAATGATGTGGTAAAAGTCCTCATTGACCCGTAATGCATTGATGGACAGTTTTTAATATGATTATGGCCATGGATTCTCTTCGGCCAATGGTGCAAAGATGAATTGTTTTATGGCATGATCATGACCGTTGATGAAAACACGATTATCTTTGGCCCGTAGTGCATGGATAATTTGTGGTCGTGATACTAAGGAATATCCTTGGCCTGTAGTGCAGGGATGATTCGATGATGTGGATTATATATTAAGCTGAGTCTCAGCGATAAAGTTGATGAAAAACCTTTTAAATCATAGAAGATGGTAGATATCATGCTCTACTTGACTCTTCTAATGGATTGTTTATTCCGCTGCAGTTGTTGATCTAAAACTTGTTATCTATTATATTCTATCAGTTGTTATACTGTTGAAGGATAAGGATAATTTATTGTTCATTATCTTAGTCATAATATTTCTTACTGGGCTAGTTGAGCTCACCCTTTCTTTCACTGTTCTCTTTAGGAAATGAGAATATAGCTGGGACTAGTCGGAGAATGGATTGACGGTCCAGATGGTTGCATTAGTAGTCCTCACTATTCTGTGAAATAGTGTGATAATAATTGTAATAAGATTAAATTTGAGTATTGATATTGTCTAAAAGACAATATTCGAGCTAAAGCTCTCAGCTATGTTTTGTCGTATTTTATACGACAGTTGTATTAATTAAGTTTATATTTAAGTTATGTATCATGTATTTGGTGACTCAAGATGGGTGATGTATACCTATTTTGGGGGTGTCACAGTTGGTATAAAAGCTTAGAGATATGATCCATGGCTGAGATGTGCGATAAGAACTAGGAGGGGAGAGACGGGGAATTCCTTCACTAGTATGACATACCTAAGTTTATTTGGTATTTAATTGGTCGGTCAAAATATAGGGATAATATGTGGCATGTCAATTAACTCTTGTGTTTGTGACATTGTTTGATAATGGCATCTGAAAATGTTAAGATAAACAATGAAGCACATGAGACCGTTGAGTCACCGACGATCAATAACCAGGATAATGTGCAGGAAGGCAACAATCCTCAAGTGAACAACAACACCGACCAAATGATGAACGATGGGATGTTCAGAGGCTTTGTGAAGTTCATACAACACCAAACGAGAGAGACTCATGTTCATAATGTAGACGTGGATAAAGAAGATCACCAAGATTTTTGATGTCTTGAAATGCTCAGAGGAGCAAAAGGTTCCATTCGCCACCTTTATGTTGCGTGAAAAAGCAGAACATTGGTGAGAATTTGTAAAACTTACCCAGCCTGACACACTCAAAATGTCTTGGGAGAAGTTCCAAGAACTCTTCAACGACAAGTATTTTCCCAAAAGTATTCATCACATGAAAGAGGTAGAGTTTATCAAGCTAGAGCAAAACAATATGACCGTGTCGCAGTATGAAGCCAAGTTTGCCGAGTGGTCCCGGTTTGCATCCCACTTAGTTGATAACGAAGAGAGAATGGCGCGGATGTTTCTAAGAGGTTTGAAACCTGAGATATGTCAATACCTTATCTCTCATAAACTGTGTTTGTATTCAGATGTTGTAAATAGGGCTCAGTTATTGGAGCGCGATAATGAGTCAACTCAACCAAAAGAGAGCAACCAGCAAAATGATAATACCAGTGGTAGCAGTCATTGAAGCGGTGACAACAAACGTGGAGGGAATCAAAATGCCAGAAATGGTAACCACTTCGGTGGTAATCATGGTCAGGATAATGGGAAAGGTGAACTAAGTGAGAACAACTTCAAGAAGAGAAGGTTAAATAATGATGGAAAGACAACGACACCCGTTTCCAAGGAAGAAGAACGACCATTGGTCGTATGTTTCAAATGCGGACATGAGGGACACATCCGTCCAAACTATACACAGCAACCCAAAATGTGTTTCAATTACAAAAGAGAAGGTCACTTAGCTCGATTTTGTCATGTAGTGAAGTCAAGTCCAGCTGGGATGGTGACACCAAAGGATGTCTCAGACAAGTCAAAGTTAGTAGTTTAAGTGAGAGCGTTTGTCGAGGAACCCGAACGAAGCTATCACGGGTAAGTTAATCATAAACTCTTGCAAAGTTTATACCTTATTCGATATCGGTTCTACCCATTCTTTTTTTATCCTACTTACGCTCAACATTTAAATTTGACCCCAGTACAAAACCCATTTCTAAAACCCTCAAATATTCCTTCACCCAAAATGAACGTAACATGCACCAAAGACGTTGGCTCGAGCTGTTGAAGATTACGACCATACCATTCAATATCATCATAGAAGAGCGAACGTGGTAGATAACGCGTTGAGTAGAAGATCGTATGCAGTTATGAATGCGACGTTGTTAACACAAAGACCCATTTCATACGACTTACTCTGGAGACCCACGTGATGATGTTAAATATACGATTAGAACATACTTTAATCGATAAAGTTAAAGCCACTTAAGCTATAGACTCAGAGCTGATGAATGTGAAGAAGAAGGTTCAAGAGGGCGTTATTCTAGAAGACAGAATTGACGAAGAGAGGAAATCTCTACCCTCGATTTAATTGTTCTATTTGAAATCCTCGATCGAGTAGGAACTGTGACCTATAGACTCGTTTTAACGCCAAGTATGTCGCATGTTCATAAAGTTTTTTTTCGTACCGATGTTACGTAAATATTTGGACGACCCGAGCCACATTATTGAATTAGAACCGGACGAGATAACGGAAGATTTAACGTATGAAAAGGTACCTGTTAAAATCTTGGATACGAAGAAACATATTTTACGCTCAAATGTTATACCTCAAGAGTTAGAATCTGGCGACGTATCTTAATATATTCGGCATACCAGGTACGTACGTAAATTTTGAGGGCGAAATTTCATAAGAATGAGAGATTGTGAGACCCCGAATTTTATGAACACAGATTTAATTTTCTCGAAATATTTCTTTATATTATGATGTGGATTTGATATAATGTTATAGTTGTGGATAATATTTATAAATTTTGCAAAGTAAGCAAGTGGTTATATAATATTCAATTGGTCGGGGAATATTCTTTTTATCGGGGAATATTCGTACGACGACACAATCATTGGTGGAACCCACAACGAAATTATTGTCAAAATGAGAAAATGACAAAAATATATTTTTATGAATATAACAGCAGAAGTTTTACCGTTAACTGTTGAATCACCTGGTGATAAAAGTACAGTAATACGCGTGGTTGCATAGTAGCACACGGTATTGATTATTGATGACGTGAGAAGTCAGTCAGTTTTATTCAATTATTACTACAGTAATTGCTACATAGTATCTCACGTTATTTGATTAAATTATTGTCGATATTTTATATATTATTAAATCAAAATTTGAGATGACAAGTTATTCTAATTATTATATGCATAATTAACAATGTCTATAAAGTTCTGTCGAGGAAAGGGGTTTGGTCACCTAATTGCATGCCAATAGGGAGAAATACTTATAGGAAAGCCTCCTCTTTCCTGGAAACGATCTGGTTGTTAATATTGTGAGTTATAATAATATGAATAAATGTTGTTTAAAATATTGAAGGGATTTTTATGAAGTATTTGATGTAAAATCTGAAATGGGGGTGGGTTGGAGTTTACATATGTTGGAGGAAATATATATATATATATATATATATATATATATATATATATATATATATATATATATATACACACACAACAACATGTGTTTGTTGAATTTAAAGGGAAAGGGGTGGGGTGGGTGGGAGATTTGCCTTTGCCGTAAGGCAAATGTTATTATTATTATTGTTATTATTATTATATATATTTATATATTATAAGTTTTATTTTATTTGATTATAAATAGAATATATTATATTTTATTTAAAGTTTTGTTTTATTAGAATATTTTATTGCGCAGTAATGAATAGTAAAATCAAATTTTTAGAAAATTTGATTTAACGTCATCTTTGTGATTTTTCTTCATCTTGTGAAGTCCATGATTTTATTCAAATAGTATCCTTTCCATTCTCCTATAAATAGGATGCTTAGTTAGAATTTAAAATCACACCAGAATCAGAGAATTCATCTTCTATAATCTTGAGCGTATTTCTTTAGAGTTTTAAGAAGCTTTGAGTGTAGAAAACAGTGAAAGTTTTCTTCAAGAATATATCCGATATACCAGTTGCAATACTCTTCTTTTTAAGGTAAGGGATTTATTTCTTTCATATTCATGAAGAGAATTATTTTCTTTCAATACTCTTAAGGGGTATTATTTATTTCATATTCTGAAGAGATATTATTTTTTCGTATTCGTATGAATATTATTTCGTTCAATATTTGCAAGAAATATTATTTTCATTTAATATTCGTAAGGAATATTATATTCGTTCAATATTCGAAAGGAATATTATATTCGTTTAATATTCGTAAGGAGTGTTATTTTTGTTCAATATTCACTTGAAATAATATTTTCTTCCATACTCTGTAGTATGTAAGTAATATTGTTTTGTTTCAGATTTCGAATTTTATACTCGTTTTGTTAAAGTTTTGGCTTCTATACTCCATAAAATTAGTAGAATATCATTGATATTTGCGCTTCATCCAGTATCTTTTCATGGAAATATTATTATGAGCATTCTTGATAAGTTTTAACTTTTTCATGCCGAGGTACTATTCACGGGGTTACTATTCTCGAAGTTACTATTCACGGGTACTATTCACTCAATTACTATTCACCCGGGGTACTATTCATGACAAAAATTGATTTCTTTTCGGTCCAAATCATTTTTGATACAATATTATTCTTGAATTTTACTCCACAAAGCAGTATCATGTTGAAAATTTGAACGTTATTGAATTATGGATAAATTAAATTATAAATCTTTAAAATTTATCCTTGAACTTGTTTTATTGAATTATTATGTCATTGTCATCATCCCCATGCTTATATTGTTATGAAAGTCATCTTTAGCCGTAGTGCATAGATGGACTTGGTATGATTATGACTAGCGATTATTCGGTATAATCATGACCGTAATGTTACAAATGATGTGGTAAAAGTCCTCATTGGCCCGTAGTGAATTGATGGACAGTTTTTGGTATGATTATGGCCATGGATTCTCTTCGGCCAAGGGTGCAAAGATGAATTGTTTTATGGCATGATCATGACCGTTGATGAAAACACGATTATCTTGGGCCCGTATTTCATGGATAATTCGTGGTCATGATACTAAAGAATATCCTTAGCCTGTAGTGCAGGGATGATTCGATGATGTGGATTATTTATTAAGCTGAGTCTCAGCAATAAAGTTGATGAAAAACCTTTTAAATCATAAAAGATGGTAGATATCATGCTCTACTTGACTCTTCTAATGGATTGCTTATTCCGCTGCAGTTGTTGATCTAAAACTTGTTGTCTATTATAGTCTATCAGTTGTTATACTGTTGAAGGCTAAGGATAATTTATTACGCATTATCTTAGTTATAATATTTCTTCTTTGGGCTAGTTCAACTCACCCTTTCTTACTTTATTTCTCTTCGAAAATGAGAATATAAATTTGGGACTAATCGAGAATGGATTGACCGGACGAGATGGTTGCATTAGTAGTCCTCACTATTCTGTGAAATAGTGTGATAATAATTGTAATAAGATTGAATTTGAGTGTGGATATTGTCTAAAAGACAATATTCAAGCTAAAACACTTAGCTATGTTTTGTCGTATTTTACCCGACAGTTGTATTAATTAAGTTTGTATTTAAGTTATGTACCATGTATCTGGCGACTCAAGATTGGTGATGTATACCTATTTTGGGAGTGTCACATATGTGGTTAGTATGATTAAACCTAGAGTTAAAGAATGTTGATACGAATTGGAATGTAAGACGGCTAATTGAGATTGTGATTCTAAATGACATATATGTAGGATAATTGGAGAACGAGTTGTAATTGCTTAGCTTACGCAAGAGGCAAGTTCCCTAACCTTTGTTACTTTGTTATTCATTAAGGTTTTTCTTTTCACCGTTATTTTGTTTACACTTATGCAAGTTCTTTAATATGAATATCTTATATGAGCATCCTTAACTCTACTTATCATTGAATAAGTTATCCATCTTTATCTTGTTTACGCTTAGGCAAGTACATTTACCCTAATCTTTATTTATGCAAGTTCATATTCCTAAGTTGTTATTGTTATGCAAGTTCTTTACCCTTAATTTATTATTGAACAAGGTAATTAATCTTTGCTTACTCATTCCAAGCAAGATTTTTTTGGTCATTCAAAGTCTGTAATTTTATTGTAAGCATTATCTTGTTGCAAAGTGTCTGTTCAGCTATGAATAATTGTTGTTTGATCCTTGATCACCAATGTTATTGTACAATCTTACATTATTGTACCGAACTCTTAGTTAATTAGCAATCCTTCTATTGATTCAACTAATCCTTAGTTGATGAAAGCTCTATAAACTACATTACCCTTGAAGTCAATCTAAACCAAACTTCTTTTTGTTTGTTTATGTACCTTTACAATTTTGAAAGTATGTACTCGATGATTAACACTTGTTCATTTATAACCCATTGAGATTTTATCTCTTATTGGTTCGTTGTTATACTTTGTTCATGATGATATTGTAATCAAACTCTTAAGTAGTCATTGATCCCTATTTGATTCAACCAGTACTTAGTTGATGAGCATTCTAAAGATCTAGAATTTCATTGAAGTTAATTCCAAACCAAACTTCCTTTGGTACGAAACCTAATGATCCATGCTGAGACGAACAACCCTGTATCAGGGGATTTTTAGAGCTATGTAATAGCGTTAAAATGTTTGCACAATACAAAGTACAAAGGGCTAATAACCTGGAGTACGAGATGATGGTCCACATAGTCGTTTAGACTATTAAAGGTTAAATTAGAAACACCTGTTAACCTAGGACATAGAAGATGATTATGGTCTTTTAGACTGTTAAAGGTTAAAGTAGAAATACTTGAAAACCTAGAACAAAGTTCGTGGTCTTATGACCCTTAGCGTATCCCTTTGATATTGATATCTGTTATTTGATTTTAAAGTTCATTATTCCTTTGAACTCACAGTATTCAAATTAGAACTTATTGTTTTTGGTAAAAATACTTTACCATTGAACGCTCAGTTAATTGTCATTCATAAAATGTTATTGTATATTATCCTTCTTGTGGGCAATTGTTTTCTCAGTCTTGCACAAAACAATATAGATAAAGTTAAGAAGTTTGAAGAGCTTTCTACAAGTAAAGGCAAATGCAGAATGCTCGATTAGATGACATTTAATTTACCTTTTTATTATGAAGTTTGTGTAATAGACTTGGTTATGTTTATATTATATTTTTCCGTTGATATTGTAATAATAAAGGTTAGATGACCTGGGATTTATTTTGAGATTGTGTAACCCTTTAATCGGAGTTTTATAGTTAAAGCTTGCATGTTTATATCTTTTGTTTATGGGTAGTTAGTTATGATTTAATTGGACAGTGAACACCAAATCTGTGAAATTGAAGTACCCGAATTTGGAGGTGTCACAAATTTGTATCAAAGCTTTAGGTTATGAACCATATGTGGGGAAACCTTAGGAGATAACCTTATAAGAGATCAAAAACATAGTGGTGACAAACTCTCATCGAGTTCAAAGGAATTAATTAAGGAAATTCATTAAAAACAAAATGATAAAAGAATTTATGTTTGTAGACACTCAAAATTTTCTACACACCTGTCACTGACATTGCAGGAGGGCAGATTCATCTTTCAAAGATAACCCTGTAAGAGAGTTCATATCCAGTTCGGATACCACCAGAAGTTCAGTCTCAACCCCCGGAACACACACCAGGAGTATCAGTTTCAACCTCGGAGATAACCCCGAGGCATGCAGTTCAAATACCAGAAATTCCACCAGAGAAGGCCGATTCATCTCGGAGATAACCCCGAGATATTCAGTCTTAGTCCCAGAAATAACACTGGGACTAGCAGTTCCAACCTTGGAGATAACCCCAAGGAATGCAGTTTCAGTTCTGGAGATAACCTTGGAAATGCTTGTTTCAAATGCATGCAATCAGTTTCAACCTCGGAACTCACACCGAGGCACTCAGTATAAGACCCAGAGATAACACCGGGAAGACAGGCACACCTCAGAGATGACACTGAGGACCTTCAACACTTGTAGTAGTCCAATCTCAAAGATAACCCTGAGCAACATCTACTTTATCAGCCCAAACCGGAGATAACCCTGGTGAGGAGAAAAGTCATCATCTTGCCACCTTGATGCCACATCGCACCGTCTCAACATTTCATACATACATTTCTACACAACAATGTCCCACAAGAACCAAGGAGGTCCAATCCCGAGTGACTATTGCGCAGGGCAACATATAGAATTTGAAGCTTGAAGATCGGAGGGCATGGTCCCATCATCTTAACTTCGTACAACCTCTAATCCATTATCATTGCTCAACTCTCGACAATGGCGGTCCAAAATAGGTCTTACATACCTCAGTCAGATGCCCGGATTGCAATTCTGAAAGTTTCTGCGGACATCACAGTGCATATGTGCACGTACTTTGAGATGACGGGACCCACAGAGCCCGGGGCACCCCGGGAAGCCGCAGGTACTTGCGGCTCCCCCCCACTATAAATAGAGAGCTTGGGGTGGCCATTTTGTAAGAGAAAAAGGCG
The DNA here is from genome assembly GCA_020205605.1 of Panax ginseng. Classification (NCBI taxonomy): domain Eukaryota; kingdom Viridiplantae; phylum Streptophyta; class Magnoliopsida; order Apiales; family Araliaceae; genus Panax; species Panax ginseng. The sequence goes on from CM035141.1 coordinate 49,005,823, forward strand.
AGGAAGCCCTGTCAAATTTGCTCTGTACACACCCTAAACAGAGTGCTTTCTCATTTTAAACACTTATGAGCTCACATATAGCTACTATTTTTTACCGGAGGGAGCCAAGTGTTCATCTACTTATAGTTATAGAAGTCTTCTTTAGCAGCCCACTGTAAGCATTCTTACACACTTTAAAGTCTTTCTCTTCATCTTTGCACACACCATTCTTCACGTTGAGAGTCATGTTGCATGTGTATGAAAGTAGTATGCACACAAGCCAAACATGTTTGATGATAAAGCATATACTTTGTAACAATCTTATTCATTTATTAATAAAAAGTATTAATTTATTAAAGGCTTTTAATTATCTACATGATGTTATTTTATAATATGTGATAAACCCATAGTTTTAAGCAATGCTTTTAGAATAATGATGATGATCATTCTAATGAGATCTAAATTCTTAGAAAGCTTAAAACTAAAATAGTTCTCAATCGTTGGATTACTAAATTGGGGATTAGTGAATCCGGATAGATTGGTACATACGTTGTTTGCTCATTGGATGAGGATAATTGATCTAATGATCATTTGTGTGGAGACACTAAAGCAAGTATGTAGGTGCTTATTAGAGAATAAGTTCACTGAACGTGGCTCGCTAAGGAATACCTAATAGAGTTTTACTTGCCTGTCAATAGGAATTCCTGTAGTGATAGGAGTACAAGTGATCCTTGGACTTGAGATAATCATAGTATCTTGTGTATGATGAGTTATACTTTGACTTATTTCTTAAGACCCTTAGGGTATATCAAAGGGTATGATTGGGTATAATAAGTTGTACATGGAGATAATGTATGATCAATAAAGAATCTACCACTTCTAGTAAAAAAAGAGAATTATCCTATGTGATTCGATAAATGACAACCCAGTAGTCCTTGGCCAAGGCAGAATTAAATTAGAAAGGAGTTTCTAATTTGCATTATTTGGAGTTGTGCATTTAAGATTTCAAATACATATAATTAAATAAAATAAGACTTGACAGTAATTCTATGTCTTATATTTAATTGGGACATTGTATGGTGGAAGGATTGAATTTTACGGTAACTATTTACTCAAAGGTTCTTTTATGATTAATGTTGAAATCTATATTATCTGGAAAGTCGTTGATCGCTAGGGAGGCTTATCTCTATTGTAGAATAAATATTATTTATTTAAATAAATTAATAATTTAATTTATTTATTTAAATAAGATTAGAATTGTTCTAATTGATTTATTCACAACCGGTTTAATATGGAGAACCTAAAGGGTCACACCATAAAAGGAAGAATACTTATTTAAGAAGTTAATGGCATAATCGTAATAATAAGTTAAGTATATTTAATTTAATCTATGGTGATAGAATAAATTAAATAGCTTAATATTCATTATTTAATATTTTGGAAATATTAAATATAAATTAATAAAAGGAGTCTTATTATTATTATTATTATTACTATTATCATTATTTAATTCCTAAAGGAGTTTGAGAATTAATTAATAAAAGTACTCTCATATTCCTAATAAGATTATGAGGTTAAATTAATTAAAAGAGTTTAATTAATTATCCCTAATAAGATTAGGAAGCTTAATTAATTAAAAGAATTTAATTAATTAAATAATACCCTATTTTCTAATTAGATTAGAAGGTTAATCGATATCTTTATAAGAGGAGTCTTATATCGATATCAATATACGTAATTCCAAGAGTTGGAGAGCGCTCTTTTCTATGAGAGATAGAAAAACTAGGGTTTAGCCAACCACCCATCTTCTTGAATCTTTCTTCTTCCTCGGTGGATCACCTCTAGAGGCCAAACACTTGGGTGACTAACATTGATCAAAGGAAGGAACCAAACCCAGTGAATTCAAGTTGAACGCGAAAAAGATTGGAGGTGAACTTGTACCTGAAGAAGCTCGAATCTTTAAGGGTATGATTCTTATTCTTTATCTTTTCGTTTAATTAATAATTGTGCATAAAGGATGATCCGGGTATATGGTTTATAAAATTTTAAAACTCTGATTTTTCACGTTTCCGCTTTATTTGTGTAATTTGATTGCGTTCATAAATATTACAAACCTAACAGTGGCATCAAAGCCAAACCTTTATGCGAATTATTAATTATTTTAATTTGATATGTATATTGATATGTGTTTAGAACAATTTAATTGAGCATAATTTATTGTATAAAATTATTATTTTATGAAGGAAATATTTTTTTAATTTTGCCGAAAACTAATTTCGGAAACTATTTTTTTTATATACCGAGTTCGTGGTTCACTTTAATTTTAAAACTAATCTGATTCACGGCTTGTTTTTTTTAATCATATTGCATGGATTTCCAAGAATTGTGTGATATGTCTTTCATGTTCCTGCTAATATGTTAGTCACGTGAATCCTACTAAATGAAAAGTATCAGGATTCTTGATTACTTATATATATATATATATATATATATATATATATATATATATACAGTAAGGATCAGGTCAGGGATCCCTGATTTTACTTAAAATTAGAACTATCACTCTCAGCCACAGGATGACATCCAACGGTCTAGATTGGGGAAAACCAAAAACACACGGATCTGGTCTTGTTTGGGTTAAAAAAATACTGACCCGGCTGGGTCAAAAAAGAAATCATCTGATCTGAAGATCTGAAGGCTCTCGTTTTCCCCAAATCGAAACTCTCCTCCCTCTTCTACCATCGAAGATCTGAAGCTTTGAAGCTCGCCGGATCCGGACGTCGTGGCTCTCTCTTCGAACAGACTCTTCGCGGTGTCAGTTGAAAACGAACGGGTAAGGGATATGTCAATATGCCCATTTCTCTTGAGAGACAACAACTAAGTCTCAAAGAACCATCTTCGGTAAGGACAAAGGGTTGTGGTAAACGACTTAAGGGAGGAAAAGAGAAGGCTATCAAGAAGGCTAGGAAATGCAATGGTTGTGGGATTGTTGGAGTGTCGCATGACAAAAGAAATTGTCCACAACTTGTTGGAGTGTACGTTGAAGAGGCCATTGACATTAACGATGATTGTAAGTATTTGTTTGATTGTTTTCTTTATTGCAATTTTGTCTCCATCTTGTAGTTGACATTGATGACATTTTCATGTTTCAGGATGGGAGTCTTTGTGGCAGGGGCTACTTTCATTAGTTTCTTTGGTGCTTGTTTAGGAATTTGTATTTTTTTTGTATTTTAATTAGTTTCTACAATGTCTGTAATGTAACCTGTGATGATGGAAAACTTAAATTTGAAATGTAATGTGGAGATGTTGTTCTTACTCTGTTGTTTGATTGTTGGAAAACTTAAATTTAAAATGTAATGTGGAGATGTTGTTTTCCTTAATATTTGATGTATACAGATTTTTGCTGGAGCCATTTTAGTACTAATTCTATGTGTACCAATTAGTACCAATTCAATGTGTACCAATTAGTACCAATTCTATGTGTAATGTAATTTATATTTAGTTGTTGGCTGTTGTAAGTATACACAGCAGTTTGAAACTTTAGTTACTGACTAATAAGAAGGCAAGTTTGAAACTTTACTTTGGGAGTAATTTTTCCTGAGAGCAATGGTTGTTGTTTTCTATGACCGACAACCATCATTCTTTTATACGTTGACTATTGATGGTTTAGCAAGTGAGGTAAACAATCTCTAAAAATATCTAAAAGTGAATAGTGATAGTTGTTATGTACTAAGAAAATAGTAACTGGAATATTAGGTCGCAAATTAGTGCATCTGCAATATTAATATCAATCAATATTATGAAGAGCAATGTGCAATGAAGAAGTGACTTTTCCAAATATAGAAAGAAGATATCAAGAGAAAATGAAATCATTCAGATTCCGTATAAGCCCATTAAATGATGGCACGCTCAAACATCAAATAATAAGAATACTACTACAACATTTCCTTGGATTTTTAATGGGATAAATACATTTTTGGTACCTGTACTGGGACCCGACTTACAAGTTGATACCCAAAGTGAAAAAACTTACAAACTGGTTATTGTACTCGAAAATTGTTGCAATCCGTTAAACAATAGGGTTTCATCCACGTTCCGTTTGAAATTTTGACAGGTCAGATGCAAAGGATGACATGGCGGTGACTGGGCAACAAAGTTTAATTGATGTGTATTTCCCATTTATAAAGGCTGATCAGCAAAAATCGAAGAGATCGAAGTGCAAAAATAAAGAGCTCGATATTTGGGGGAAACAAATTAGGGTTCTTCTCTCATTCTTCCTTCTTCTCTCACTCACCAAAAACCGAAGAGATCGAAGTGCAAAAACAAAGAGCTCGATATTTGGGTCAAAAAATTAAGGTTCTTCTCTCACTCACCAAAAACCGAAGAGATCGAACTACAAAAACAAAGAACTCGATATTTAGGGGGAAAAAAATTAGGGTTCTTCTCTCGTTCTTCTTCTCTCATTCTTCCTTCTTCTTCTTCTTCGGGTTTTCAGTGTTTAATTGAAAGGATGAGCTAGTCTTGGAGTGGAATTGTAAATAAAATTGGGGAAGAAGATTGTAGTTCGTGCAACAAAAATGAATGGATTACACCAGACTTCCCAAGTCGGTGTCACTGTGGAGCAATGGTGCAAATGTGGGAGGCAAAGAAAGATGGAACAAAACATCGAGGAAGGCGATTCATTGGGTGTATTAATTATCGGGTAAGATTTTGGAAAGATGTTTTTTTTTATTTCTTTTCATATGATTGAGGCTGAAAATGGCTGGTGTGTTGCTGTGTAATAGGACAGGAGAGCTTACTGCGGTTTCTTTAAATGGTACGATCCACCATTTCTTGAAAGAGCAAAAGATGTTATTGAAGATTTGACATTAAAGTTGAAGATGAGCATAGAGATGTTGGTTAAATTGAAGAATGAAAATAGTGAGAAGACCAAGGATTAGAAAGAGTTGGCATAACTTGATTCAGTGAAGACATTAGAGAAGGAGGTTAAAAAGCTAAAGAAGATTACTGTCAAAGCTCAACAAAAGGAAATTTTTTTATGGTTTCTTTTAATTTGCTCATGGATGTTAGTAGGCTGGTGTTGTTGGTGTTAGAATTTGAATGAATGATGCTCTGTTTTAATGTATTAGTTAGCTTGAAGGTTTGTTTCTGGTGGTGTTTCAATGGATTTTGATGTTTGGTGTTGTTTGGTGTTTCATTGAATGATGTTTGGTGTTGTTTGTTGTTTCAATGAATGAATGATGCTCTGTTTTAATTAATGAATGAATGGCATGCTCTGTTTCTTGTCTTTCTAGTTTTTTGCTGTTTTAATGCTCTGTTTTTTGCAAATTAAGGAGGCTTTAACAGAGGCTGGTGGCAAGTAGGCTGGTGTTGTTTTAGTAGTGAACAAGCTTATGTGGGCTGCCTACATTAATTAATTATGAATGGCATAAGCACTTGTGGGGAGTATCCAACCATTTCAATGAAAATAACTACCATTAACAATATCCAAGATAAAAAAGGTCTATTACAGCTCCAATTAACAATATCCAAGCCAAATAACAAAGGTCTTAAATAACTACCATTAACAATATCCAACCATTTCAATGAACACACTGTCCAAACTTGATATTAAACAAAGGTCTTAAATATTAAACATTGATATCTCATGTTCCTACTGGCTTCTAACTTAATCTCTCATTTCTCCAACTGACTTGACCAATTAAGTGTTTCCACTGTGCTTGAAGTTGGTAGATTGTTGCTTGATGTAAGTTGGGTTCTATACATTCTTGTAGCAGGAGGTGTGTTATTTCTGCTTGATCCATCTTGATATATGACTTACTTTGGGTTGGCGCTCAGATTTGACATAACCAAGCACAAGTATGGTTGCATATGAAAAATGACAAACAAAAGTAACATAAACACTTGCAATTTAAAAAAGTTGCAACTCACAAAAACTAAGCCAGAGTTGTATCCATTCATATTATCTATTACAGCTCCCTCAGGACTAACATAAACACCATATCCTGCTGGTACTTTAGCGCGGGTCTTTATCCTCTTAACTTGCAACTTTGGTTGAGAAGCAAAGAAAGAGAAGTGTCACTTAGAGTTTAGTGAATTGATTAAGAAGTGTCAAGATAACTGAAATTGATTGATATAACAATACCTTGTTTGAATTACCAGACTGCACTGTAACGACCGGGAAATTCGGATCTTATTTTGGGCTACGTGGATGAATTAAAGTGTTTGGATTTCCAAGACAAAAATAAAAGTTTTTCGAGAAATTTTACGAAAAACACTATTCATCGGTATTTGCTCGGGATATAATTTTGAGATTTCGAGAAATACGCAATGATGGAATAACAAGGTAAGATGGATTATGTAATAAAAATCTAGTTATGGAAAATGTAATAACTCTCTTGTGGACTTAATTCCTAAATGTTAAGGAAGTTAAAATAGTAATGAATGAGTAATAATGGTATGATACGTTGGTATTGTACAAAGTAATGAAAACGCGTATAGTACGAAGTATTATACGAGTTTGTATGAATGATGAAATACCGTATATAAATTCTATAAGAATTAGAATACGAAAATACATCAACAATATGTATTAGGAAATGTTAATAGACTTGGATGATTGGTTAACAATTGTATACAAGTCCAAGTGAATTAAAGAGAGAAGCCCAACAATTAATTAATGAACCAACTAGTGTTTGTTAATATAAGGCCCAAGGATTTATTTAATCCAAGCCCAAGCTAAAGTCCAATAAATGGGTTGACCCATGGGGCAAACCATATTAATATGGTTGAATGTGTGGTGACCAAGTGATGTGGTGATCAAGTAAGTGTGATGATCAAGTAGGAGTATTGACCAAGACTTTGAAGTAATGACCAAGTGTAGGATAAGTGTTGTGTTAGACAAGTAATGAATAGTAAGTAGGTGGCTTAAGGAGGTGGGATGTTTTAAAGACCAAACTACCCTAACCTTGGAAAGTCTATAAATAGAAGAGCTTTGCTAGCCATTTGTTGGTTGATCAATTAATCCAACACATCTAAAGTGCTTAAGTGTTAGAGAGAATAAGCTACACATAAGTCATTCCATAAGTAAGAAGAAGAAGCAAGATACTTACCAAGACTACAAAGAGTAAGACTTCTTCTCAATTATCTTCTATCTCTACCATGATAGGATGATAAGAAAAGTTGGATTAAGGAACATGAATGAGTAAGTAATGAACTTAAGCCAATTAAGTTGGTAATAATTCATTTAAGCTAGCATAAAGTATAAACTTATGTGAAAATAATATGAACTTGTAAGAAGTTTATTAAGAGAAATGATATGAATGTAAAAGAATTTATATGATCATATGTGTCATGTAAACCTAAGTAAAGTTATATGTGAAGAGTATATAAAGTATGATGATTAAGAAACCTTAATTGTCATAAGTCATGAATAATCAAATCCTAAGTAGTTTATAATTTGACAAGTTATAAGCTCATGAAGAATAAGTCAAAATCCAACAATGAATATAAGTTGTTGTATTAAGTATGTTAAAATGTTCACATGATGAATGGAAGTCATTTGTAATGTTGAACAAATGATAAGAATGAAGCATATCCTGAATTTTCACGAGTGGACGATAAACGTCGAATACGTAAAATTCTCGGAATGGAAGTCAAATTTTGCGTTGGATTATGAAACCATTGTTTTCCAAAAGAAACAAGTCATAATTGGCATTTAAGAGTTGCGGACTCGAAAATGACCGGATTCCGACTTAGAACGAAGAAACGAGCGTTGAACGTTCACGAACGTTTATCGTTTACGTTAAAAATGAACCAATAGGTGATTTTTTAGCAAACGAAGTCAAATAGATAAAATTCTTGAATGATCATGTAGAGTACGTAAATTGTGAACAGTAGGCTTTTGAACAAGCCAATTCAGACTTATAACGAAGAAGTTATGCGTCCGAGAAGTTCACAAAATTTTAGAACTGAAATTGATATTCTGGTGCAGAGTTGGCCATGGCTGCAACCCTAAACAAAAGAGTCAGGCGCAGCGATATGAAAACGATGTCGAGCCTCTATCAAGAAGAGTTCGGGCATGGCCATGAACCTTAGTTCAATAAGTGAAATATGCAGCCATGAAACGATGATAAAATCCTGTGGAGTGTAGCCCATTAAGTAAGGACTCGCGCCGCAGTGCCAAGTCCGGGACAATTATACATTAAGCTCAGCCATGCAGCTGAGATGTAGAAATATAAAGATGGCGCCACAATGCCAGATCTCGAAACAAAGATAGTGATGAAAGTTTCTTAATACAAAGAAAAGAAATGGAAGTAAACATAACTTAAGGAAGGTAATGTAACATTGTTTAAACATTGTTAAACCTTAAGGAATGTAATATAAAGGTTGAGATAACCTAGTCGAAGTATAATGCAAGCATAATGATAAACTGGAACGAATAGTAATTGAATCTAATACACAATTAGATTGAAATGAAAGGTATGATATAGTCATATACATACTTGATTATATGTGACCTAATGTAAGGCATTATGTGATCATGTATTGTAGAGACTTGAACGACTTGAACATAAAGTTAAAATACTGTAGCAGACGTTAAAGGCAAGTATTCTAACTCTTGTCTTAGTTCAATCTGTACAAGTTTTTGAGATTCGTGTATTCTTTCGCATGAATTGAAGTATGATGAAGTTGAAGCCAATTCCTTTGGCTAGACTTGTTGAATTGATAATATATTCATGTATTATCAAATGTTTCTATCTTGTGTCAACTACTTGATATGGATTTCAAAAGAAGACTGAAATGTTAAACAAATATTTTGTCAGTAAAACGATAGGCACGTGAGGTTGCCAAATACTTAAACGTGCATACGTTTAATGGATGTAGTGTTGATCAACATAGAGTACAATAGGCTGATCACCTAGAAGTGCTCGTAAGTGATATCGGGATTACGGACTTACTTCCGGGTTGTTATTTTCCAATAAAGAATGAATACTCGAGGTCTTTGACCGGAGTGAATGTTTTACTAAATGTGGTTGTTATTGTAAAACATTTTGAAAGAAAAGATGAACTGCTATTTTGAATTATCAATAGTATTTCATAACTATTGTTCAGTTATCAAAGATATACGATTTGTATGTGTCAAACATGTTGTTATTAAATTGTTATACTTGTTGAGCTAGTTATGCTCACTCTTGCTTGAACCATATGAATGCAGCTAAGACTGAACGTCCCGAAGGATCAGGAAAAGATAAAGGAAAAGCTAAAAGCGATTACTAAGTCATCTTTGTAATAGTATAGGTCTATTGTTGTAATTTAACTAATATTATGACAAAGAACCTTTATAATTCGTGTATAGAACTTGGGAAATGTAAATATTACTTTAAATATATAGAAGTTATGTTAGTTTTCTTTGAGACTTTTCAATTGAATGAATGTATGAATGTTATGTCAAGATAACACCATCTCGCTTCAGTTGGAAGATACCCAGTTTGGGGCGCTTCTGAGTTGGTATCGAGCCTAGGTTATAAAACTCAAGGGGAAAGTAGAACCTTAAGTCATAACCTTATGAAAGAATAAAAAGTAAAAATGGAAAGTAACCTTATAAAAATGCATTATGTTATGTTATGTATTTTTATTATTTTACCGACGATGTACTAATCAAACTATATTGTTTTATTGTAGATGTTAGGAGAAAATGATATGTATAGAGATATACATGTAGTAAGCGAGGATTCAGATTAATCGGGTGAGATACTACCAAATCCGTGGCCAGTAGAACCGAGTTGGTGACCATCGAGTCGGGAGACTCAGACGACGACTTGAACTACATGTCCATATTTGATGGCATGTTGGAGGAGGAGGTGGGCGTGATGTCCTTTGACCCGTGTTCCACCTCGAGACCCGGGTTCCACCTCTGGAGGAAATGTCTACGGGGAATCAATGAAGGCACTGTTTATGTCGGTATTGGATAGGAATGTCCATTACTGCCAAGAGGTTAAGGAGTTGAAAGAGGAACTCTGAGTTATCCGTGAGGACAAGACTAGTATGGAAGGAATGTGGGAAGAGGAGCACGATGATAGAGTCCTAGCTATGGACAAAGTCCGAGATTTGAGAGGAGAAGTCTTTGAGCTCAAACAGGAGCTAAAGACTAAGAAGCAGAAGTTGGAGAGGATGTCCTATATTCATAGGAGTTCTCATGTAGATTTCCAGTAGCAGGTAGCTGGATATCAGGTAGAAGCAGGATATACCCGTCATACCATCAGTAGAGATGTAATTGCCGGTCTGGCCAGCAAGGATTTTGAGAATGCCCTACGACAGATGTAATCTATTAATGGCTAGAGTAGAATAGATATGTAAATATTATATATCTAATAGTGACGTAAAACCCTCTTTTGTATAACAAAGGGTAGTCTTTTGTAAATCCCAATTTTTGGAAAGTAATTGCGGGATAGTAATGTAATCAGCTAAGGCTGAGTAATGTAAACAATGTAGTATTATACTACAAGTTATGAATCAACATAAATCTTTTTATGGAATATGTTGAGTAATGAGTATGAGTTGTTGTTTTATTACAAATAATAACAAACCAACAAGAATAAAGTAATAATGATGTGTTGTTTTCTTAACAACAAAATGCCACCAAGAAGGAGACAACAAAATCGTAGGCGCTTAATGTTAACCAACCTGGAGGGTGGTCCTGCTAACCAATCACGGGAGTTCGTTAATCATTAACTGGTGTATTTAATAGAACGAGGGCTAATGCACCTGTGATTCCTGAGTAATCTGAGCTACTACTTTTAAGGATTTCAAAAGTGTAGGTCATGGGAGTTCAAGGAACTACGGACCCTATAAAGCCCAACATGGGTAAAAGAAATTGAGAAAGCATTTGTAATAGCAAATGTTGAGGAGGGTCAAAAGGTTGCCTTTACAACCTATTTGATGAAAGGAGAGGCCAACTTCGGTGGGAGGCAAACCAAAGCTAGAGGCGATATATGAAACCTAACGTGGGAGAGGTTCAAGGAGATTTTCTTGAGAACTATTTTCCCACGAATATCTGAGGAGGATGGAGATGAGGTTTCGGAATTGAGACAAGGGATATGACAGTTCCCAATTATCTTGCCAAGTTTAATGAATCGGCACGATTCGCTCCACATCAAGTGGACACTTGAAGTGAGAAAAGGCTAGAAGGTTGAAAGGGGCTTGAAACCACGGCTCTATAGCCAAATCTCTGTTCCAAAGTACTTCCTTTGGAACCATACTAGAAAAAGGCAATAATTGCGAAAGGTGGGAATGAGGCTCTTAGCGATTACCACAAAGATAATAAGACCAAAGGCGGGGTTGATGGAGGAACCAAGGCCAGGGGGAGCCATTGGGAGTGGCGGCGATCGAGAAAAGGAAGGGCTTTAAATGCAGAATACTAGGAGTAAAACAAGGGGACTCTAAGAGGAGGATGGAGGCCTGTAAAACCTGTGGGAAGACTCACTTAGGAGTCTGTCTCAAAGGTAAAGCGGTATGTTATAATTGTGGATAGGAAGGGCACATTTCGCCTAACTGTCCCAATCTGAAGAAGAATCACGGATGCTTTGTATGTGGATCAACTGACCACATAGCAAAGAACTTCCCGAAGAAGGGGATAGAAGGAAATAAGGGACCTAATAGCGGGAAGTTAGCTATTAGTGGTCCACACTCGGTAGGGAAATCAATGGCCCGTACTTTTAATATGATTTATCCAAGATGCGGTGGCATCGAGGAAGTGAATACAAGTATTATTCTGATCAACAATATGAATGCATACGTGCTATTTGATTCGGGTGCTACTTGTTCGTTTATAGCATGTGATTTTGCTAGACGATTAGAATTATTTCCCAAAAAATTGCCTGTACCTTTGAACATTAAGGTAGCAAACAAAGAGATAATTCCTATTGAAGATATTCATAGGAGTTGTTGCGTAGAAGTACGTGGTTGTAAGTTATCGATAGATTTAATACCGATAAAGTTAGGAGAATTCGACGTAATTCTCGGGATGGATTGGTTGATTAACCATGGGGCAATTACAGATTGCCAAAAGAAATGTGTGAGCATCAGGACGTTGAAGCAACCTCCTATAGTATTTTACGGTAGTAAATTGCCAGGACGTCCGTGTTGCCTTACGATGACACAAACTAGAAAACTTTTAAGGAAGGGTTGTGTAGGTTACCTATGCCATGTTGTTGATACCCGAGAGTGGGAGCAACCATGGAACAAATACCTATAATAAAACGAATTCATGGATGTATTTCCAAGTGATTTCTGGGGTTTCTTTGCTTGGGATAGGGAGATCGAATTTGTGATAGAACCTTTGTGCGGGAATGGCACCGGTCTCAAAACCACCGTCAGTATATGGCGCTGTGGAAATGAAAGAACTAATGGTTCAGCTACAGGAACTATTGGACAAGAAGTACATTCAACCAAGTGTTGCGCTGTGGGGAGAACCGGTGTTGTTTGTTAAGAAGAAAGACGGATCGTTAAGGCTTTGTATCGACTATCGGGAGTTGAACAAGTTAACGATAAAGAATAAATACCCATTGCCCAGGATCGATGATCTCTTTGATCAATTGAAAGGGGCAAAGTATTTTTCTAAAATAGATTTGCTTGACGAGGTATCATCGGTTAAAGGTTAAGAAGGAAGATGTACCAAAGATCGCATTCGAGGACTCGTTATGGTCATTACGAGTTTACGGTGATGTCATTTGGGTTGTGAATGCACCACCGTGCATTTATGGATATGATGAACAGTGTTCAAACTATATTTGGACAAGTTAAATGCGTGGTGTTTATCGATGATATTCTAGTCTATTCTAAGACGCCAGAAGATCATGCCGATCACTTAAGGTTAGTGTTGGAGACACTAAGGAGGGAGAAGTTATATGCGAAATTCACCAAATATGAATTTTAGCTGGAAAAGGTACATTTTTTAGGTTATGTCATTGACCAAGAGGGGATTTCAGTGGATCTAGTGAAGGTGGAAGCAGTAATGAATTGGGAACAACCGAAAACGCCGACTGAGGTGCGGAGTTTCCTAGGGTTAGCAGGGTACTATCGAAGATTTATCCAAGATTTTTTGAAGATAGCTACCTCATTAACTAACTTAACAAGGAAGACGGTGAAATACGTATGGATGATAAATGTGAAAACGAGCCAAGAATGAAGAAGAGATTAAGTGAAGCTCCTATTTTGTCATTGCCAGATGACACGGGAAATTTTGTAGTGTATAGTGATGCTTCGCATAAAGGAATTGGTTGTGTGCTTATGCATCATGGCAAAGTCATTGCGTATGCATCTCGGCAGTTGAAAGATTATGAGAAAGCTTACCCTAATCATGATCTGGAACTGGCCGCGGTAGTGTTTGCTCTAAAGATATGGAGACATTATCTTTATGGGGAAAAATGTGAGATATATACGGACCATAAAAGTCTAAAGTATATCTTCACTCAGAAGGAGTTGAATATGAGACAGAGAAGATGGATGGAGTTGATAAAGGATTATGATTGTGAAATCCTATATCACCCTGGAAAGGCCAATGTAGTTGCTGACACCTTAAGTAGGAAGGGTCGGGAAAAATTGTCTATGTTAATAGCTCGAAATGAGTTAATAACAAAGATGGCTAGGATGGAAATAGAAGTGAAGATACCGAGTGATTCGGGGAAATTACTCTTTCTTTGACGGAGATGCAATCTACCATCATAGAAAAGAAGTCAAGGAGGTACAACTCAAGACGGATGAGTTTAACCAAATGAAGAAACGGTTGTCAGGAAGGAAGAGGTTAAGTATAGTCTTGATAATGAGGGATTATTAAGATTTGAGGAAGAATTTGGGTTCAATGAGGCGAAATTAAAGGAGCAAGTATTATAAGAAGCTCATAGTTCGAGGTACTCGATACATCCCCGGCGATACTAAGATGTATCAAGACCTTGACGAGTTTTGGTGGCCAAACATGAAGAGAGAAATAGCGAGTATGTGAGTAGGTGCTTAACTTGTCAAAAGTTAAGGCCGAACATCAACGACCAGTGGTTTTACGGTCATTGGAGATTCCGAATGGAAGTGGGAGCATATCACGATGAACTTTGTGGTGGGACTTAGACGGCGCAAAAAGGGTAATGATTCGATTTGGGTAATAGTGGACCGGTTGTGAAGTTGGCTCACTTTTGCCAATTAGGGTCAAGTATAACTTAGACCCGATTAGCTAAACTTTATGTTAAGGAAATCATTTTCAGACATGGAGTACCAATATCGATTGTGTCAGATCGTGATCCACGATTCACATCGAACTTTTGGAGGAGTTTGCAAGAGCAGTTGGGAACACAGCTGAGGTTAAGCACGACTTATCATCCACAAACTGATGGGCAGAGCGAAAGGACAATTCAAACGTTAGAAGACATGTTGAGGTCTTGCGTCATGGATTTCAAGGGTAGTTGGGATGATCACCTACCACTAGTAGAGTTTGCATATAACAACAATTATCATGCAAGCATAGGCATGCCGCCGTACGAAGCTTTGTATGGAAGGAAGTGCAGAACACCTTTGTGTTGGGATGAGGTGGGAGAACGCCGGATGCTAGGACCAGAATTGGTGCGGCAGACAGCGGATGTGGTAAAGTAAAGTTGATACGGATCGTCTAAATCACACAAACTCGTGATGAACGAGAAGAAATATGCGGACTCGGATAGACTAAGTCGAGAGTTTGAGGTGGGCTCGTATGTGTTTCTAAAGGTATCTCCCTGGAAAGGAAAGATACGCTTTGGAAAAAAGGGAAAGTTAAGTCCAAGGTTTATAGGACCTTTTGAAATATTAAAACGGGTGGGAGAGGTAGCGTATATGATAGCATTACCTCCAGACCTAGAATGAATACATAATGTGTTTCACGTATCTGTATTACGTCCATATAAGCCGGACTATAAGCATGTAATCGAGTATGAGCCGATTCATATCGAGAAAGATTTATCATATGAAGAGTAGCCGATGTAGATTATTGATAGAAAGGAACAAGGTAATACCATCAGTAAAAGTATTATGGAAGAACCACGACGCTGAAGAAGCAACGTGGGAACTAGAAGAAAAGATGAAGAAAAATTTTCCTCATCTATTTGATTAAAGTAAGACGAGATTCTGGGGACAGAATCTTTATAAGGGGGAAGAATGTAACGACCGAGAAATTCGGATCTTATTGTAAAATGATTTTATTAAATTAAATAATAATAAAATCATATTCCATGTGTTATCAAGATGGTTGTCATTGTATAACCTATTGATGTTAGAATATCGTAGTATTTGGGCTACGTAGATGAATTAAAGTGTTTGGATTTCCAAGACGAAAATAAAAGTTTTCCGAGAAATTTTCTGAAAAACACTATTCATCGGTATTTGCTCGGGATATAATTTTGAGATTTCGAGAAATACGCAATGATGGAATAACAAGGTAAGATGGATTATGTAATAAAAATCTAGTTATGGAAAATGTAATAATTCGCTTGTGGACTTAATTCCTAAACGTTAAGGAAGTTGAAATAGTAATGAATGAGTAATAATGGTATGATACGTTGGTATTGTACAAAGTAATGAAAACACGTATAGTACGAAGTATTATACGAGTTTGTATGAATGATGAAATACCGTATATAAATTCTATAAGAATTAGAATACGAAAATACATCAACAATATGTATTAGGAAATGTTAATAGACTTGGATGATTGGTTAACAATTGTATACAAGTCCAAGTGAATTAAAGAGAGAAGCCCAACAATTAATTAATGAACCAACTAGTGTTTGTTAATATAAGGCCCAAGGATTTATTTAATCCAAGCCCAAGCTAAAGTCCAATAAATGGGTTGACCCATGGGGCAAACCATATTAATATGGTTGAATGTGTGGTGACCAAGTGATGTGGTGATCAAGTAAGTGTGATGATCAAGAAGGATTATTGACCAAGACTTTAAAGTAATGACCAAGTGTAGGATAAGTGTTGTGTTAGACAAGTAATGAATAGTAAGTAGGTGGCTTTAGGAGGTGGGATGTTTTAAAGACCAAACTACCCTAACCTTGGAAAGTCTATAAATTGAAGAGCTTTGCTAGCCATTTGTTGGTTGATCAATTAATCCAACACATCTAAAGTGCTTAAGTGTTAGAGAGAATAAGCTACACATAAGTCATTCCATAAGTAAGAAGAAGAAGCAAGCTACTTACCAAGACTACAAAGAGTAAGACTTCTTCTCAATTATCTTCTATCTCTACCATGATAGGATGATAAGAAAAGTTGGATTAAGGAACATGAATGAGTAAGTAATGAACTTAAGCCAATTAAGTTGGTAATAATTCATTTAAGCAAGCATAAATTATAAACTTATGTGAAAATAATATGAACTTGTAAGAAGTTTATTAAGAGAAATGATATGAATGTAAAATAATTTATATGATCATATGTGTCATGTATACCTAAGTAAAGTTATATGTGAAGAGTATGTAAAGTATGATGATTAAGAAACCTTAATTGTCATATGTCATGAATAATCAAATCTTAAGTAGTTTATAATTTGACAAGTTATAAGCGCATAAAGAATAGGTCAAAATCCAACGATGAATATAAGTTGCTGTATGAAGTATGTTAAAATGTTCACATGATGAATGGAAGTCATTTGTAATGTTGAACAAATCATAAGAATGAAGAATTTCCGGAATTTGCACGAGTGGACGATAAACGTCGAATACGTAAAATTCTAGGAATGGAAGTCAAATTTTGTGTTGGATCATGAAACCAGTGTTTTCCAATAGAAACAAGTCATAATTAGCATTTAAGAGTTGCGGACTCGAAAATGACCGGATTCCCACTTAGAACGAAGAAACGAGCGTTGAACGTTCACGAACGTTTATCGTTTACGTTAAAAATGAATCAATAGGTGAATTTTTAGCAAACAAAGTCAAATAGATAAAATTCTTGAATAATCATGTAGAGTACGTAAATTGTGAACCGTAGGCTTTTGAACGAGCCAATTCGGACTTATAACGAAGAAGTTATGCGTCCGGGAAGTTCACAAAATTTCAAAACTGAAATTGATATCTGGTGCACAGAGTTGGCGCCGTGACGCCAACCTTAGGCAAAAGAGTCTGCTGCCAAGCGGCCTGAAACGATAATCGAGCCTCTTCAAGAAGAGTCGCAGCTTGCTGTGAACCTTAGTTCAATAAGTGGCGTATGCTTAATTCCATGAAAACGATGATAAAATCTGTGGAGTGTAAGCGCTTGGCAATGCCTATTAAGTAAGGACTCGCACCGCAGTACCAAGTCCGGGACAGTTATACATTAAGCTCAAGCACATGATGCGAGATGTAGATAAAGTCAAGGCGTCACGTCCCGATCTCGAGAACAAAGATAGTGATGAAAGTTTCTTAATACAAAGAAAAGAAATGGAAGTAAACCTAACTTAAGGAAGGTAATGTAACATTGTTTAAACTTTGTTAAACCTTAAGGAATGTAATATAAAGGTTGAGATAACCTAGTCGAAGTATAATGCAAGCATAATGATAAACCGGAACGAATAGTAATTGAATCTAATACACAATTAGATTGAAATGAAAGGTATGATATAGTCATATACATACTTGATTATATGTGACCTAATGTAAGGCATTATGTGATCATGTATTGTAGAGACTTGAACGACTTGAACATAAAGTTAAAATACCGTAGCAGACGCTAAAGGCAAGTATTCTAACTCTTGTCTCAGTTCAATCTGAACAAGTTTTTGAGATTCATGTATTCTTTCGCATGAATTGAAGTATGATGAAGTTGAAGCCAATTCCTTTGGCTAGACTTGATAAATTAATAATATATTCATGTATTATCAAATGTTTCTATCTTGTGTCAACTACTTGATATGGTTTTCAAAAGAAGACTGAAATGTTAAACAAATATTTTGTCGGTAAAACGACAGGCACGTGAGGTTGCCAAATGCTTAAACGTGCTTACGTTTAATGGATGTAGTGTTGATCAACATAGAGTACAATAGGTTGATCACCTAGAAGTGCTCGTAAGTGATATCGGGCTTACAGACTTGTTTCCGGATTGTCCTTTTCCAATAAAGAATGATTACTCGAGGTCTTTGACCGGAGTGAATGTTTTACTAAATGTGGTTGTTATTGTAAAACATTTTGAAAGAAAAGATGAAATGCTATTTTGAATTGTCACTAGTACTTCATAACTATTGTTCAGTTATCGAAGATATACAATTTGTATGTGTCAAGCATGTTGTTATTAAATTGTTATACTTGCTGAGCTAGTTATGCTCACTCTTGCTTGAACCATATGAATGCAGCTAAGACTGAACGTCCCGAAGGATCAGGAAAAGATAAAGGAAAAGCTAAGGCAGATTACAAAGCTGTCTTATAATAGTATAGGTCTATTGTTGTAATTTAACTAATATTATGACAAAGAACCTTTGTAACGGGTATAGAACTTGGGAAATGTAAATATTACTTTAAATATATAGAAGTTATGTTCGTTCTTTAAGACTTTTCAATTAAATGAATGTATGAATGTTTTACAGTATAGCACCATCTGTCGGGTTGGAAGATACCCGGATTTGGGGGCGCTAAATGCACCATGTCATTGCACCTTTTCCTCTTGCACTGCCGCCTACTTGCCTGACAAAGAGAAACAATAATATTTAACTCAGGTAAACAAAACTGTTACATAAAAATAATGTAACATGCTATAATACTTAAATTGCTTGACTGAAGTTCATCTGTTTGGCCACTGATGGCAGGACAGTTACCCTTATTGTGCCTTGTCTGTCTACATTGTGAGCAATGCATTTTCCTTCCCTTCCTTATTATCCTTGTAGGATTTTTTGGATTCTCCCATCCTTCTTTCCTTATCATTTTCTTAGGTCGTCCCTTGACTTTATTGTATATTGGAGGAGGTAACATCTTCTAAAAACTTGTTTCACCCCAAAAACTGCTTATAACCTCTAACATGTGTGTGTAGGCTTTTAGGTATGTTTCCTTCTTGTACCAATGAGCAAGATAAGTTTCAGGCTCTTCCTCCCTGAAATATAATGCTGAAATTGCATGAGCACATGGAATCCCTGTCAAATCTCACTTTCTGCAAGTGCATGTCTTATGGTTAATGTTAACAACATATGTGTCTCCTCTCATCTTAACCTGAAACTGATTCCCTTCACATCTTAACATATGTAGCTGAACAATAACCAGACTCATCAATAGCTTTATCAAGCTTTTTTCTGATCCTAGGACATATACTATCACCTGACTTCTTCATTGCATCCCTTTTAGTGTGGAGCCTAATCATAACTTGGTTCCTTATTTCTTCTAACATATCAATACAATTCATCCATCTTGCTTTCACAATCCAAGCGTTAAAGCATTCTGATATATTATTCTCCACCACATCTGATTTGCATACAGTCTTAAAAAAAGCCTTGCTCCATACCTTAGGATTTAGTTCTTGAAGTTTATCATGTGCATCCTTGTTGAGTCTATTCACATCTTTCATGTTTCTCTTGAACTCGGCTTCATATGTTCACATTGAAGTTGCCCAAAAAGCCTTCCTTAATGCTAAGGATGAGAACTTTTTTCTGAAATTTGCGTATATGTGTCTTGAATAATTCCTATGTTCAGCAAAAGGAAGAAGTTCGTCGATAGCCACTTTCAACCCTTTTTGTTGATCACTGACCACTGTCCACCCAGACCCATCACCTCCCTCCAGGTCTTCAACCAACAATTTTAGAAACCATATCCAACTATCAGTGTTTTCAGTCTCCACAATAGCCCATGCAATAGGATACATTTGATTATTCCCATCTCTACCCATGGCTGAGATCAATTGTCCCCCAACAGCAGTCTTAAGGAAACATCTATCTAGCCCAATTATGGGTCTACATCCCTCAAGCCAACCCCTTTTCAAAGCATGAAGACATACATAGAACCTCTGCAAGTAAGGCTGATCTATAGGATTGCTTCTGTGTGGAAGAACATCAATTGTGTTATTCTTGTTGGACTTGATCAATTCAGTGGCATAATCCCAAATTTTTTCATAGTGTTCCACTACTAAATCACATACATTGCTTAAAGCCCTGCTTCTAATCCTAGAACATTTGCATATAGTAATGTCCAACTGAAACTTTCTCTTGATCTCATCTTGCATGTCTTGTAACTTCCACTAAGGGTTTTTTCTAATTCTGTTGCCATAAAACTCAGCCATGAATTTGACTGATCCCTTCCTATTTTTGAAAGCCCTGCTACAATTATGTTTTGTCTGGTATGTCTTAACCTGCAGTGTCTCAGATGAGTCATCCATTCTGCTTACAAATAGCTTCCAATGACATTTTGGGTTTTTACACTTAAGCTGAAACTTTTTCCCAGTATTTTTAATGTACCTAAAATCTTTTCCTTTTCCCAAACAATATCCTCTTCTTCAGCATCTTCACTCTCTTCATCCATAGACCTCAGCTGATCTGAATCTTCATATTCACTAGGTGACCACTCCTTATCAGTGATGTCTGTATCTTCTCCATCATCATCCGAATTTGCAGTCTGTTGTTGCTGAACATCTTCCCGTGTACTTGTCTGTACATTAGTCTCATTTCCAGCCCCCTTTTTCTCCCTCCTTTTGCAACTCATTTTCAGCCTCTTTTTCTCTCTCCTCTTGCAACTCATGTAGATCAATACCACCAGCATCATCAGGATCTCCAACCTCTCTCATTTGTTTAGTATACTCCTTAAATTTTGTTCTTACATTTTAGTACTCTTCATCACTGCTTAATTGTTCATCATCACCAGTTGTGTCAGCATCAGATTCCTCAAAACTTTCATCACTAGTGAATTCACCATTCACAGCATTGTTCCCCTCAGCATTCACCCCATTGTTATCCTCATTTTCATTTTCTTCGAGCTTACTCAGTAGATCAAGGTTCTTCAGATAATCAGGGTGATCCTTGTCAAGTTTATGATCCACAAAAACTTCTACAGTCATATCTTTTGCAGAAGCTTTAATTAAATCCCGAATCGAATCATCATCATGAATTAATCTAAACCGTGACTCATATTTAAAGAAAACCTTAGCAGTAGTATGGTACCCTAATATATGAGCCATTTGTTCATTTATACGAGTAGTGCACAAGAAATCAGGATCACTAGGGACAACCTTTTTCAACCCTCCTACATAATGTTCTGTGGGCTTAGTGACAAACTCTCCACCATAGTGCACAATTAACGAAATCATATCTGTCACTGTAAATAAAACAAAAAAATAACATAGAGTAAGCAATGAGAGATTCAGTAAGCAAGAACAGCACTAGAGGTGTTCTTATTTGAAGATTCAACATATATCCTTAATTCAACACAAGATCACACATTTTGGGGAAAACAACCACAAACATCCAACAAGGTGGGCATTAACCACATAAAGTAAGCATAAACAAAGATTAGGTTCAAAATCGAGTCCACATAAGAAATCTTTAAAACTGAAAATAAGGGTTTGGGTGTTTACTCAAAATGGGAAACACGGAAGAAAAAATAAGGGTTTGGGTGCTTACTTTTTGTTGTCGAACAAATTTAGAGATATATATGGCCGAATCTACCGTAAGGCTTGAATCTCTTCGCGTCGACTTCGAATCGCTTCTACCTCTGTATTTTGTCTCTCAATCGTTCTCCCTAACCCTTATTTCTTCATCAGTTGGAGATATATATGGCTGAATCCACCGTAAGGCTTGAATCTCTTCGCGTCGACTTCGAATCGCTTCTCCCTCTGTATTTTGTCTCTCAATAGTTCTCCCTAACCCTTATTTCTTCCTCAGTTGGTCACGTGAAAAGCCCTCCAAAACTGATGTGTTATGCTCCTATATACATATTATTATCCACGTCAGATGAGGAAGCCACGTCAGAATTTTCCATCTACTCCGTTAGTCAATTTTAACGATTATTTCAAAATTGGAAAGTACAAGCACCAGACGACAACAATTTTCGAGTACAATAACCAGTTTGTAAGTTTTTTCACTTTGGGTACCAACTTGTAAGTCGAGTCCCAGTACAGGTACCAAAAATATATTTATCCCAATTTTTAATTATGAATTCTTAAAATAGTCACTTGAAGCATAACTATAAATTATGGAATTAGTTACACAATTTTAACAATCACTTAACAAGTGCCATGACCGACACTACCAAGGTTAGCCCACAAAAAAACACGATGATATTAATGGTGTGTTTAAGATTTGCCACGTTTATTTCAATGACTCCAAGTCGAGCATCGTCATTGTTGCGCAGCTGCACGTGTCCTTCTCCCTTGGACAATCATAGTAGAGCCTTCCAATATTCTTCTCTGATTCAGATATTCGCACAGCAGCTCTCAGACGACAATAACACATTTTGTTTCGAAATCGTATATCATGAGTTTGAATGCTCATGTTGCTTGAAGTAGACATGCCTTTGTTGAACCTTATCTGCCAACAGACAGTATGTTTTAGAGACATTCTAAATGGATAAATGAAAGACTTCAAACAACCATAACAATAATAAACTGAACTAAATTTTCCATAACACAGTTAGCCTCAAACAAAATAATAATAAACTAAACATGACTTCAAAAATAAACATTACCAAAAAAGCAACAATATATATAACTATCCCAAATCTGAACAACATAGTTGTTTAGTTTATGTCTGATAGCTGTAATTTGACCAATTACCCATGCTTTCATATACCAATTACAGTCAATAGAGATCAACTACATAACCAAAATCTGCCCTGTTGCATCAGATTTCTAACAAAACCCAAAATTGTCCAATTCACATAACCTTGTTTCTAAACCATTTTTAATTCAGTTAAGCCACTTGGGACACATCATATATTATAAACATGAGCAGCCTTGGTCATAACATTAACAAGTGTTTACTTTAAAAACTTAACAGCCTCTCAGAGGCATTCTATCAAACATGTTAAGTGCACAACTTTAAGAAACAGAGTCCAATTACCCTACACAAAACTTCCTTAACCAACATAGTCAAATCAACAAATTATTCACAGCAGCACTTATCATAGACAATATTTATTATCAATTCTTTCTATTACATTAGCTATGAATATAAAACTTACTTGAATTGGACTTCGTTTCAATTCTAGAAAAAATCACCGGCAGCAACCCTCTCTTTGCTAGTGTTGCTCGGTTTCTTCTAATCAATACCTCATTTCAGTTTCTTGCCAAATTCGTTGGAGATTTAGCTGAAATTAGAAGGATTGGTTTTCAATAGAAATTTAAGAAATTAAGGATTGGTTTTAGAATAAGGATTGGTTTTAGTACTTGAAATACAAAAACACATGTCGACCATAAAAACACATGTCGACCCATAGGCACCAAGCTTCTTGCACGACTATGGTATCAGAACAACCTTAGTTTAGAAAAACAAGACAATACAAAAGGCAACAGTTACCTTTCCAACGTGAGTGAAAGAAATTCGCTGTGAGTTTCCAACGTCCGGCGACCGTCACAAAGAGATTCCAGATCAATTTCGCTATGAGCTTTGTGTAGAAGAGAGAACTGATCGATTTAGGCTTCACTCTCAGAGAGAACTGATCGATTTAAGAAAAACGAAAAGAAGAGAGCCATGATTTCCGGATCCGACGAGCTTCAAAGCTTCAGATCTTCGATGGTAGAAGAGGGAGGAGAGTTTCGATTTGGGAAAAACGAGAGCCTTCAGATCTTCAGATCAGATGATTTCTTTTTGACCCAAATAAATTCGATTTTTTAACCCAAACAAGACCGGATCCGCGTGTTTTTGGTTTTCCCCAATCTAGACTGTTGGATGCCATCCTGTGGCTGAGAGTGATAGTTCTGATTTTAAGTAAAATCGAGGATCCCGACCTAATCCTTACTATATATATATATATATATATATATATATATATATATATATATATATATATATAAGAGCACATTACTTTTATGGGATAGTACATATGATATACGATTATATATTATATATATAATATACTAATATGCTATACTGATATATATATATTATTCTTAACTATTTTATAATTAAAATAAAAAGTTTATTTTAATCTTAAAATAAAAGGTTTATTTTAATATTAAAATAAAAGTGTTTATTTTAATTTTAAAATTGAATTTCATGCTAACTAATTAGAGTTGGAATTGGATACCATGATAACTAATTAGAGTTGAAAAAGGATTCCATGTTTCCTTAAATAAAGGAGTTTATTTAGATATGAAATAAGATTTCATATTATTCAAAATAAAGGAGTTTATTTATGAATAGGAAAGAGAATCTATGTTTCCTTAAATAAAGGAGTTTATTTAGATATGAAATAAGATTTCATATTATTCAAAATAAAGGAGTGTATTTGTGAATAGGAAAGAGAATCCGTGTTACCTTTAATAAAGGAGTTTTTTTTACTTGGAATTGGATTCCATAATTAATTAAAATAAAGGAGTTTATTTTGATTAAAATAAAATAGTTTATTTTATTCAAAATTAGATAAATTAAAATAAAAGAAGTTTATTTTGATTTAAAATTTGGATTAAAATAAATGAGTTTATTTTGATTCAAAATTTGATTTTATGCTAACTAAATTTGCCCATTAAATGATATCAGTATATATATTGAATGTTTATTATTCATGAGATGAATGTTATTTATTGATGCATATGGTGATGTGTATGATAATAAATGGGATTGATTATAGACTATTGACCAATGTGATTAAATTTTATTATAGTTGGATGCATGAATGTATGTGTTTTATTAAATGGGGTCTGCGTACCTCGTCTTCTCTAATTTTTTCTTAATGTAAATTCCATCTCCCTCCTATGTACTTCCCCTTGACTGCCGATCAAGGTTTCTATTTATTTTAAATAGTTTTGTAATAGGAATAGTTAGAATTAATTTTGAAGAATTAGAGATCAAGGAGCAAGGAGCGCTTGAAGACCCGTTTGTAATGGAGCCCGGGTTTAAATGTAATAGTTATATTTAAATATTAATTCTTGTACCCCTAGGGTTTGACCTTTTGGTTCACTTGGTGGCTCTAGTGAACCAAACTAGAATAAAAGTCCATAATCAATTCGGGTAGAATATATAGTATTCTATATTGCATGTTTATATTATATATATTATATATTATGCAAACATGCTTCGCATGTTTATTAATATGACGCGTATTTTATATATATATGTGTGCATGCGCGCTAAAAAAGATGAGACAAATTAATAACAAACCCCTCAAATATTTTATATTAAGTTGTAACGTTCAAATATATTTAGAATATCAAACGTCGCCTTCTAGCATGATAGAAACAACAGAGTATTGAATATTTAATATGAGTTTGTTGTGCACACACAAGGAAAGTATTAAATATTTAAGATGTTTTTATTACATATGATGTTTATAAGGAATTGAACATTACTGCTTTGTTGTGCACACACAAAAGTCAGTAGTTTTCTCTTCACTTATATGGAAATGTTGGGTCTGACTTAACTTAAATCATTTTAGTTCGGATGTGCACACACTTGACAATTATGATTTAAGAGGCAAAATACAAAGAGTTACATAGTTGATGTAATTGACAAGAGTTGTCTACCTATTTGTTTATATATAGTTTGTTGTGCACACACAAGGCTATATACATTTGAAATGAGATCCTTATTCTCACTAGCATATCTTTAATTAGATATTGCCGAACTATATATAATGAGGGTAATATAGTTTGAAGAAAATAGTGGGAGATACCAATTTAAAACAAGACCTAATTTATTTTGGTAATTAATAAAAGAATGTATGCTAAAATGTTGTTAATTAAAAATTCATTTACAGAATTTTACAATGTCTAAATTACTATCACTGCAAAGCATATTAGATGCTAAATTAACCGGACCGAATTAAACAGATTGATTAATGAATTGAGAATAGTTCTTACGGTTGAAAAGCTATCTTATGTCCTTAATACGCCTACCCCTGCAATGGTTGTAGACAATGCCTCTGAGGTAAGATTTCTACTTTTAGAAAGTGGAAAGATGATGCACAGTTGGCTCAATGCATCATGCTCGCATCCATGAGTAATGAGCTTCAACGTCAGCATAAAACTATGGATGCTCCTACTATATTCATGCACATCAAGTAGTTGATGGTGAGGAAAGTAGGACTAATAGATATCAGATATCTAAAGAGCTCTTCCGATCTAGAATGACAAACGACACTACAGTATAGACACAAGTCCTTAAAATGATCAATTTGATTGAACAATTAGGACAACATGTTTTTTCATGGATGGGGAGTTGAGCCAAGATTTGATCTTGCACTCACTCCCGGACTCATTTCACAATTGTTGTAAATTTTTTATATGAACAAGCTAGATATCAGCCTCATTGATTTGCTTAATATGTTGAAAAATGTTGAGAGTCACTTTCCAACCAAGAAAGACCATGTCTTACTGGTAGGGGCCAAAGGATCTTCTGAAAAGAAGAACGATTCTAAGAAAGTAAATAGAAAAAGCATAAATAAAGGATAATAAGAACAAAACTGATACAGATAACAAAGGAGTTTGCTTCCAATGCAATAAGCCTGGACACTGGAAAACAAATTGTGAGAAGTATCTTGTAGAGGCTAACGAAAAGAAACTTAGTGAAGCTTCGGTTACAAATATAGCTTTTGTTCATGATTTAAAATAATTTTTTCTTTAAGTCAAGGTTTTACTTGAGTATTGGATACCGACTTTGGTTATCATAAATATAGATTTATGAAGGGACCAAGCAGAAGTAAAAAGCTAAACAAAGATAAGTAATCTTATGTGTGAAATGAAGCAAAGGTTGCTATATTAGACATAGAAACTTATAGTATAGCAATGCCTACGGACAAATCTATTAAGTCAATAAGTTGTTATTGTATTCCAGTTCTTGTTAGAAACATTATTTCCATTTTGTTGTTGGACAATGAAATCTTTGGTATTATATTTAAGAACAATTATTGTTCTATTTATAATAATAATGTTTTGTATAGAACTGGAATATTACTTAATGGATTTATATACTTAACTTACGTGAAAATAATTTTGCAAATTGAACAAACTAGTATAAGAAAAGGAGATGATCATTCAAAGAGTTGAATGTGTGTATTTGCTGAAATACAAGTGTGAATTATTTGAAAGGTTCAAAGAATTCAGAGGTGAAACAAATTGGAAACGTATTAAGATTCTTTGATCGGATCAAGGAAGGAATTCTTGTGCAATAAGTTTCTAGATCATCTCAAATGGTTTTCTCATAATGGACGCATCCTGATACGTAATAATTGATTGATGTATCTGAAAGGAAAATTCGTACCTTGTTGGACATGGTACGGTCCATGATGATTTTACCGACATTCCAGTATCATTCTAGGGTCATGCCCCAGAAATGGTTGTATATCTACGAAAAGCTATCCTCAAAATCTAGCCCCAAGACTCCATAAAATTTATGGACCAGGAGGATTCCTAATCTTAAGTATATTAAGATAAGGGGTTGTCCAACTTATGTGAAAAGGTTTCAAAGGATAATCTTGGGACAAGACTGGACAAGTTTCAATTTGTGGGACATCCTAAAGTAAGTTTAAGGTATATGTTCTATAATCCTACTTAGCAAAAGGTGTTTGTTGCGAAACACGTTGCCTTTTAAGATAAAGGTGTTTATCCACTACAAGAAAATCAGGCTATAGCGACGGTCGTCGACCGTCACTATAGATAAAAAGACCGTCGCTATAGGATATAGCGACGATCGGTGACCGTCGCTATAGAAGCCATCGCTGAAACCTATAGCGACGGTATTTTTAGTTATAGCGACGGTCAGACCGTCGCTAGAAAACTCCACAAAAACGCGCTTGAATGTTTTTACCGACGGTCAGAAAGTGGATATACCGACGGCCTTGACCGTCGCTATAGAAGATTTGGTTGTAAGCTACTGCGATGGTCACCGATCGTCGATATAGGTGAGATTTGTCTGTGAGCTATTGCGACGGTCGCCGACCATCACTATAGGTGAGATTTGGTACGTGAGCTACGGTGACGATTAAGTAGGCCATCGCTATAAAGTAGATTTGGTACGTGAGCTATCGCGACGGTCGTGGCCGTCGCTATAGGTTTTATGCTGCCAAAAAAAATTAGCTTTAGCAACGGTCATGACCATCGCTATATCTTCCCCAAATTTTTAAAGAACATGTTGTTTCTATACAATAATTTTTATTTATTTTTACCTCTTAAGAAACATAACTACATTCAACCATCCAATCTGAATATAACATTTACAACTAAAAGAATAAAACAAATAAAGTCTATTAATGTATAATATCATCTAAATATACATAACCATCCAAAATACTATTACTATGTATCAAAACAGTACATAACCAACAGCACATTTAGCATATTTTTAGTATCACATCTAACAAATTTTCATCAAAAATAGTGTTACATATAACAAATTTCCAGCAGCACGTGTAACATATCTCTAGCAGCACGTGACTTGTCACAGGTCCTCTATAGGATTATTTAATCCGCTAATATCACCATTATCTCCTTCTGTGTATCGATCCTACAAATTAATTATCAAGTGAACTTGTTAATCCATAAAAACTTAATGATAGCCCCAAAAATTTAAGTATAAGTGAAGTGAGAGAGAAACACCTGATTGTTGGATTGAGCATTTGGAACTGATGAATTCTTCATAAATTCTATCATAATTGATAATAGTTCATCCACTTTCCTTGCAGTATCATCTCCTTTTTTCCTTTTTTTTTCAACTCAGCTTTCAATTCTTGATTCTCACGTTGTACCTCATTATTTGTGTCACGAGGCCCCCAAGTGTTTGTAGTTGTGGCACCAACTCCACCTTGTCGAAGTCTACCATGTCGATCTGGTCCAAGAACTTGTGCAAGTATATCATTCCGTCCTGTACTACTGCTTTCACCAGTCGATTCCTGAGTCTTCTTTAACTCAATAATTTTTTCCTGTGAAAATATATAAGGCAAATTATACACAACTTAAATATACAAGGCAACTTAAATATACAAGGCAATTCAACATAACTTAAAGAAGAGTAGCAAATAATAGTAGTAATTCTGTTATGTTATTCTATTATTATTTTTAATCTTGTTCGAAAGTAACTTACAAGATATTCTATTCCACTTACTTAAATGTTCCTTCTTTCTATATTGGTTACCTATTTAGACATTGTTCTTGAGATACCATCTTGTATTTAGCTTCCTGAGTATTGAAAATTAAAATAATTACACTACAACAATGAGTATTGAATTTTAAAGAGTGAGAGATTAATTTTTCATCATTGCCACATTTCCCTTTGCTCTTCCTCATTGGTTGCATACCCCATATGCAAACAACAAACATATAACTTGAAAATTAAAATAATTACACTAATACAAACTAGAAGAGAAGTAACACTATATTTGCTGAGGTCTATGTGATATTGTTTCCTCAATATTCTTTTCTTCCTATGAAAAGTCTTCCTGAGTTGTTCATTCCTGATCTTAGGGGGTGAGAATTAGTCCGATAAATGTCAAGTTCATGACATCATATGTTTAGCTAAGAACTGCATGTATGGCTATTTTGACTCTACTTATAAGGTTGGACGTGCATTGCTTTGTCCCATATACAACATGTTCAATGACATTAATTTAGTGTGTAATATAGTAGCTGGCAACTATTTATGTAGAATCATTCAATTTAATTTATTCATTCGTCTGTGTTTTTATAAAATGAAACGGTCTCTCTATTTATGCTTACTAATTTATTTTGTTGATCTTTTGGGAATTTGATACTCTAGTTTAGTGACTGATTTATTAATGAACAAATTAAAGGTCTATGCTTCTAGGAACATATAAAAGTAGGAAGTTTTTCTTGGTGCCTCCATAATGTAACTTAACTATATTCTTGTAGGGATCATAGTATTTAGAATATGAAAAGGCTAGGTTTAAATTCATGTAAAAGAATGCCTTGAAACAAACTCACACACACATACAGGGATAAAGAGTTAAAAAAACCCATTGTTTGAGGATTGATATTAAATACGTACCACATTCGAGGATGCTCCCGGTAAAATTGAGTTATCACTTCAAGTGTGGGACTGTATATACATATCTGGTCAATCAATCTCTTTTTTATTTATTTGGTACTACAAATAAAACAAAAAATAGTTCATAATTCAAGAAATACTCTATTTATAAAAGTCTAATACATGATTAACGATAAAAAATATTGAAATAACATCAAATATTACCAATTCATGCTTCTTTTTTTGGAATTGATTTAGTGCCCAACGTATGACCTACCAACAATTTTTTTCAATTTTCACAATTTTTTGTTGCTATATCCTGCATTGTATGTATTTATAAATTAATAATAATATATAACAATAAGTAAGAATTGATAATACATAAATTAGAATAAACACAACCTGTGCATCATCAGTTAGCCAATAATCAACCAACGCAGCCCATTGATTAGGATTTACTCGATCATTGTTGATAGTATTCGCTATCGATTTGGCACGGTCACCAGGCACAAAATTATTACTCTTTAAGTTAGATTTCCAATCTCTCCACCTATTGTTCATGATAGTCATCAGTTTTCTCTTAGCATTGGGGTGATCTGTGGTAAATCGTTTCTACAACAAATAAATTACACATATATTAGTTTGTTTCAATGTGCTTAATGTCAAATTCTATAAAATGGTATGATTAATAACCTGAATTTCATCCCAAGCCCTTGTCATGTTAGCCTCTGTCATATTGGACCATGTTGGAGTACTTATTGGAAAAAATTCTCCATTGCGAGCAAGACACCCGAGAAAAGTGGTTAACTTATTGGCCTCTCCCCCAACAGGTTGACCATTTGCATCATAAATTACTTTCTTGGGTGAATCGATATTTGACCATAACTTTGCTCCCATCGTTGGTCCACGCTTCCTCTTAGGTCGAGAACCTAAAAGAGAGAAAGAATCAAGATATATGAACTAAACAAAACTAAAATATAACATGAGGAACAACTTTCAAATGGTATACATAGACAATATAGGGACTCTATGCTGGCTCACAACTTCAGTCTCAACATTTGACCATAGCAGTCCATATTTAGGCACAGTTTTAGCTATAAATTTACAAACAGTCCATAATAGAACTCAAAAGAAAACTTTAGCAGTCCATAATTCATATAGATCTAGACAACTCATTATTATTAGAAAGCTAGGAGTCCAGAGGCAACTTATTATTATTAGAAAGCTAGGAGTATTGCAAGTGCCATGTATATAACTCCATAGGAGTATTATTAGAAAGCATACTACAGCTGCAGCCAAAGCCAAATTAGAGCATTCCATATTGTTAAAAGAAACCAACAACACATGGAAAAGTTTCACAAATTGGCAGAAGTAGGTCGTCCACTGGAGTTCTAAAGTACAGTAGTACATACAGTGAAGCCAAATTAGAGCATTCCGTAAAGTGAAGCAGGTCATCCACTGAATTACAGTAGTACAGTAGTCAGTAGGCAAAGGAAAGGTTGTTCATTTATACTTCAACATATACCCATTCATCCAGCAGTGAATCAACCACACATCATGAAAAAGAAAAAGAAGAAAAAGAAGTGTAAAAGTTGTCATTCAAGTGAAGAAAACGAAGTGTGTAAAAGTTTCCTTCATGACAATGCAAGTATAAGTGTAGATATATGCATGGTACCTTCAACATTCTCATGAATACTTTCCTCCTCTACATGTGGTTCATCGGTATGGATCTCATTATCATTAATTTTCGGGCCATTGGAACAGTTAGCACGAGATCTAGACGTTCTATTAGAAGCCATTAAAGCAACCTGAGAAACAAAAATATGAATGTGACACTCGTAAGCATGTGATAAATGTGACACTCATTACTTTTAGACACAACACCTATAAACGTGAATAAACTGTGAGTGAATTTACCTTGTAAACTCACCTGTGAATAAATCAAGAATAAACTATGAATTTACTTCATGTGATATGAATGTGGTTTTGCACTGTGAGTGAATTTACCTTGTAAATCGCCCAAATCCACCTTCACCGATCTTAGTTGCGGTCAAAGTTATTGCTAGCGACTTTGATTTGTCTTAAACTAAAATAACTTTTGTTTGTAATTCTATTACTCCTCGCAGATTCTGTAATAAGGGCGAATTCGAGAAATTGCTCAAACTGCAGTCGGTTACATAATATTTTTTCAAAATCAAGACATAAACAACAAAAGTTCTTAGTTTCATTCTTTACATTCAAATGATCCGCACAATGTAGCAAAAGACGAGTTCATCAAAGATACAATTAATTTTTTCATTTGATAATTGGAGTGTTCCTGTTGGTTGGTATATGTTGTTTACTATTTATAAATTTGAAGAATTTGAGTGTAATAATTAGACAAGTGTTGTCCTTAGGGAAAAACATTTGGTTATTGTCCTGAAAAAGCTTTTGGTTACATTTGGTTATTGTCCTTAGGGAAAAACATTTGGTTTTCAAATCTACTTACATTGAAATGTTGACAAAGAAGTGTGTTTAAAACACTAATAAGATGATGTAGAAAACAAAGTAAAAGATATACTACATCTTGTGATATTTGCTAGATATTTGCTAATAGTCTAGATATTTGCTAATAGTACAAGGAGCACCAAGATATAATATCAAAAACGGATCTATCAAAGTGTAACAGTCCATTTGCTAACATTTTTATGATTGAAAAGCCATACAACGAATGAAAGGACTGTCTCATTTTCACATCCAGGATATAAAGGTTGATTGGCCTCTGACATGTACTTTTGGTATTTTGAAGCTTCATCCGACGAATCTACACCGTAATCCCTAAATATATCATTTATCATCTCAGGCATACGATGATCATCTTTAGATTGTGATGGTTCGTCATGAATATCATCATTGCTCACATCCCTGACAATCTCATCTTCCCCGTGATGCACCCAATTCGTGTAGCCAAACATAAATCCATCACAAATCAAATGTTCACGAATAGTTGTTCAATCGGTATCTTCCATTCACGCAATTTTACATGGACAAGGAATTCTTCCAGTGACCATGCCCACTTTTTCGAAACCAAAGTTCAGAAATCTTTCAAGGCCTGCAAGATATTCTCTAGAATATCTTGGTAATTCCATCCACCCCTTATCCATGATATTGTGTCCCTAATTCAAAATGAACCACATGAATGATATTGCGTATAAAAATCTATGATAATTAATTATCATAATTAAGTACCTTGAATGCCAACCAAACTCCTAGTTCACTCAAATAAAACAAAAAAGGTCGTAGATAATTTTAATATTAATTATCATAATTAACGAATTTCAAATAGCGCAGGTAATAATTAAGGGTGACTACACCAAAACATTACATTCAAGGTCTCAATGTTGGACATGGAAGTTCTTTTTAATTATAAGCCTCAAATATTCCTACAAATTAATTGCAGGTACGTTTGAACAAATGTCACACGAGAACGGACCATAATTCCATCCCCGGGAGGCTGCCAAACTTCAGGAGGGTCCCCATAAGAACTGGTTATAATAATTCTCCTTTTATTCTTACTAAAACCCTGAGAACACATGGGATTATATATCGTAACACATGTCGACTAATTCGCCTCGAAGGGATACGGGTTTGAAAGAGGTGAGATGATAAGAAGACGTTAGGATGCTTTTCTTTTTGTAATGCAAAGATATTTAACTGCCTTCACTTCGTTAATCTCTTTTGTTTATGATTGTCATTTGCTCGTTGGCTTGATTTGGCTTAATAATTTAGGGGTCAGACATTGGTAATTATTTTAGACAAAAATAGATTGGCAAAAGCCATCCCCATAACTTGGCAGAGGCCATATGCCGAATCAAGTCTACCACACGGTTACTATAATTCACAAAATCATTTTAGAAAATACATACAGGCTAAAACTGATACTAGCTATGAAACACCATGGCCAACATACCACTCAAAACAAGTTATTGGAAAGGCATGGTCCACAAGTTTAATAATTAACAGATTCAGAAAAATGACATGTTACACTTCCCATTTTTGTACCGGTACTGCCATCAGCTAGTAACGATATACAAAACTATACAAACCAGTTTTTGAGGGGGAATGCCACACAAATAAGTTTTTAAAATCCAAGTTAATCTTAATTATAATATCAATTACTATAAGATAAAGAAAATATTACTTAAAGCATGTTGCAAGTTTCCAATATTGATATTAATACTATAAGGAAAAAATTATCAAAAAGCTGTAATGTCTCACTACCAAGATACTCTACAATTGCAAATTAGCAGAGAAACAATAGTCAGTAGCAGGACTAAGATAAAAATACTCAAAGTTAAAGTTGTTCCCTTATTATATTCAAAAAATCATACATAGATTCAAACTTTATAACCAAACAATCAAGGAAATGAAACGAATACACCAAGATATAATATCACCGTAAGTACCAGCAAATAGCAAATATCATTGGAAATAGCACTGTAAGTGCACAAGGTATAAACCAATATAAAAACTCCACTTACCCAGAAAAATGTTAGTCTAATCAAGTTCCGAATTTCTCAAATACTGCAATCACGGCTAAATCGCATCCGCTATTTGAATCTTCCTTTTGAAAACTTATCTAAGACTCCTAGAATACCAAGTCAAAATTTAGGGCTTGATAGATGAAGGAGAGAAATAGAGGAAATCATAACTTAGGGTTAAATATAAATCGAAGCCTGAAATTACCTGCTCAAATAGTTTCAATATGCAAGAATGCATTCAAGCTGGACGGAGAGATAGAGTGAGATGAGATGCAAGAGATTTGGGCGACTAATGTCGATTTGTGATGAGATGGGTGACGGAGAGATGGAGTGCCAGAGAGATGCAGTGACGAGATGGACCGACTAAGATGCTAATGTCGATTTGGGCGAGAATTGTCTGGTATTGATTTGGGGGAAAATATGGGAGGGATGTGTGCTTCATGGCCGAATTAACAAGCCCTAATAATTCCAAAACGGAAAGCTCCCTTATGACTCTCGTTAAAAACCAAAACAGAAGTCCTATACCGACGGCCAATTTGTGACCCTCGGAACAGATTCCCTTCAAAGAGCTATACCGACGGTCATTCAGTGACTGTCGCTATATAAACCCTATAGCGAGGGTTCCGTCCCGACCGTCGCTATAGCCCGTCGCTATATGTCAAATTTCTAGTAGTGATCATTGAAGGGGCTAGTGGGAGGATAATAGAATCTTGAAGAGTTCAAGAACCACAAAATACTATAAGTCAAATAAGAGGAACTTGTAGATAAACCTATTGTACCACAACCGAATCATAAATCTATAATAGTACCAAAGATACCTGGGAGGTATGGATTCATCATGGATGATGATGATGAGCTACGCATCATAGAAGTTGATGATCCAGTTACATACGATGAAGGAAGAGTTGTAGACACTCAGAGAAATGGATTAAAGCAAGCTTCTCAAATATGGAGCATTTATTTTGATGAGACAATCAAAAGAGTTTGATTTTATCAAAAATAAGAATGAACCTAGTATGTACAAAAGGGTCAGTGGGAGCGTCATGATATTCCTGGTATTATATGTTGATATACTACGGATAAGGAATGACATACCAATGTGTTGCCTCTTTTATAGTTCTTATAAAAGAGCTCTAACTCATGCAAGTATACACGGGTCAACAAGTAATACAGAGTAAGTAAAGTATCAATCCCACAGAGAAAGTTGTTAACTTTAGACTACTATGCATTAATTAACTCACTATATTTATATGCTAAGACTATAAACTTAATTGTTGATTTGAATCATTTATAATTACCAACTAAAAATAAGAATATAAACGAATTAAATATGATGTGGAAACAATGGGATCCTAACTTCATTCAATATTTCATTCAATCGCCATATGTCATGCAAAAAGTGTTCACATATCACAGGATAATAGCCAAGGGCATAAAAGCGAGTTATAACCATTTTCCAATGCACTATACCCAACTCACATATCATCTACAGATGTTAGAATCTATGTGATCACCAATACCATCACAATTACCATATTCCTATGCGTAATTGCAATCCTATTGACTTTAAACACAACCCTTATTCTAGCTCATATGGCAAAACAAGATATTCTTATCTCATTTCACAAAATATGCAATCCCCATATTCGCATGCTATCATGATTTCATCCATATTCATATGTTCATTTCCAATTCCATACAAATACTAACATGAAGATTATCAGCCATTCATACATACAAACCAACCATGATAGATAATCCATATGATATGCAAAACAAATCTAACATTTAGATGTGCAACCAAACAACATATTAAAATCCGTTAGGATCCCATAATGGAGTTTAGTTCATGGCGGAACCAAAAACCATTATGGGATCAATACTAAACATGATCAATAATCAAGCAAATGAGATTAAGAGAGAAAGAACAATCAAACCCAAACGCTGAATAGTAATCAATGATTACCTATGAAAACCCCAAAGAATTCCATTAATAATAATCAAAATCCACAATGGTGAAGAACTCCAAGAAGAAGAAAATAAGACGTTGTGGCTTCGTTCTCCGTTGGACTCTCTCCCAAGGTGTAAACCCTAATTGCTACTATGAAAGTTACGTAATAAAAGTAAAGTCTCCCTCTGACATATGTCAGAATCTCTTTATACCAATTACACATCATCACATTGCTTAATTAAAAATAGAACAAATTACAACATCAGCATCGCGCGCGGCCGCGCGTGGCTCTAGTGTATCTGTCTCGCGGCCGCGAAACTTGCAGTAAGCTCTGTTCCCCCAGACGTCTTATTGCGCGGTTGCTGCGCTTACGCCTCATGGTATCACGGTCATGCCTCCTCGCGAACTGCACACGTCATGCCTCATGGTAGCGTGACTTGCAGAAGGTTCCCTATGTAAAGCCACTCTTTTAGCAGGCGCCATGAGTATTCTCTTGTTATGCCACGCGGCTTGTGTTCTGCAGTTCCTGAGTTTGGTTTTTGGTCTGCTGCTACTGCTACTTGTTCATTCTTGCTTAATCCCTCTTTCTTGCTTGATTTTCATGCCTTATTGTACCCCCATGCCATGCACATCCTCGCCTTGCGACTAGCCTTCATGCATCCACTCACCGATACCTCAATTCCCACCAAAATGACGCCGATTCCTGCACTTATTCACCAAAAGGAGTTTAAATACATGCAATGCAAAATAACATGAAATGCAACTAAAACACAATGAAATGTGCTCAAGGTGGGCACAATTCGCATGGATCAGTATACAATAAGTGAGTAAAAATATCACTTATCAAATACCCCCAAACTTGAACTGTTGCACCCTCAAGCAATGCATATGAATGAACACCGAAAATGTAACTACTAAACTATGCAACTACTCTCTCGATGCAAACTAGTCTCTCATAATCTTAACCATAATGCAATTTCAAATTAAATTACCTCAAAGAACTATCTAGATCCCAGAACATAGTTTCAAACCAAACCATAGATATAACATCATGCACTCAGATAATTCATGACTGCTATAGAGATGTTGTGTGTGTGTGTTGTTCACAGAAACTTGATTCAAGCAAAGATTATATATCCTACACTGCTCCAAACAGAAAATTATAGTCTAAATCAAGATTCATGTATATTCATGCAACATAGACTGTTTAAACATATCACCGCAAACTAAGGCTTAACAATGGGTTTATTGCTTTATTACTACTCACGAGGGCGATTTCACACTTTCCCGCGGTGTTTATTGCTATTATATTTTTTTTACATGACTGTGCAATGTCTTAATCCATTAGGCACACTGCTACCCCTTAGCGAGTTTTCAACCAACGAATCCCAGACCATGAAAAACCTTAGGGCGCTAGGTGTAGAGACAATCCCCTCGGGCGTACTTACTCAAGTAGCTAGGGCCCCGAATTAAGACTAATCATGTTATTGCTATTTTTTATTTTTATTTTTTACATAGCATGCCCATGTTTCCCCAAAATTTTGCACTTCAATGACTTTACAATCTACAAAATTTTCTTCATGTTTCTCTTTTTAAAACTACATGTTCTATTGATCAATGTAAGACACACATCTTAGACTTACAAGTGAATGTGAACACAATTGTGCAAACCGAAAGCATATAAACAGCAACATGAATCGCATTGTGTAAAACATTATATCCAAGTTGTGCTATGCACATATTCTAAAATCTTCCACAATTCACTATCCTCATTGGCTTAGGCATAAAATGTCTATTTATAAGCAAAAGTTTATGTGAGACATTAAACTAGAACATACTAAGAATGAATAAAAATAAAAAATTTATGCTAAACATTTAACTAACCCACATTCATGAAAAATTAAACTAAACATGCTAACATAAAATGCAATCTAAACTACTACTATGCAAGTACTCCAATACCCCAAAACTTGAAATGTTCAATGTCCTCAGTGAATGAAGGTAAAGGGTACGAGAAAAACTCCCCTAATTATCGGCATGACCACCCTCCTCGGGTGGTGAATCTGGTGGTGGATACGGCACGGCGGTCCCGAACTGGGGCCATTCAAGCATGGTTCCTTGCTGCGCGAATGCTTCGGCCAAAGCCCTGGTGAGTCCCGTAGCAAAAGTTCCAAGATTATCATATAATGCGTCGACTTTGAGCTCCAACCGTCGGAGGTGTCGATCACTAGAGACAGGCTGCTCATGGGTAGATGGACCTGCTTCATCGGGCTGCGGGGGTGGCTGGGTTGGCTCAAAAATGGTGGGTCGGAGAATGAATCCGCGTCCGCGCGGATGTGGCTCGCCACCTGCCCAGTCCTCAAATTTGGCAATTGTGGAGTGCGTGATATCTTGGCTTGGATACTGCATTTGCTCATTGCCCCAACTAACCCCTTGTTGTGCACATAACATGGCTATCAACTTGAGCGTGTGGGATGCTTGCCATGGTAATTCCTTCGATATTTTTACAATGTTTTGATGGATCAAATACCCGACGTCAATATCTTCGCCAGTGATGATGCCCCACAGAATTATGGCTCTCTCTGTTGTGATTTCATGTTGATGCGATGATGGCAATAATTTAGCGCAAATGAACAGATTCCATACCTTGGCGTACCGATTCAGTGCGGTTGCTGGAAAAATGCGAGGTTGGGTCGTACCGAATTTGTAAGTCCCTCGGGATCCGGGAATGCACAATTCTGCGATGACCTGCTCCAAGTCTGTTTCCTGATGAGCTCCCGTGATCCAATTGGCCGCCCCTGCTGGTGGTCTAGCGGGGAACCTCAGCACATTTCTAATGGCGGAGGGTTGGTAGTTTACATCTATACAACGAACCATAGAGGTATCGTTCATGGTGGCTTTGGCAGTAGCATAGAACTCTCAAACTATGCTCATGGGAATCGGCGTGGGTGCAGCAGTCAGTCCAGCCCAACCTCGTTCGCAAATCATGGCACATAGTTCCCCATCCTGACCTTCTAGCCTAAATCATCTTTCCTTGATGAATGTCTTCGCGACAATGCGATAGTACTCCTGCTGGGCCTCCAAACACAGAAATTTGGTATGATCGACAATATCCTCCTCATGACCGTCGGAGGAAGATGAAGAGGATGAAGCTGCCCTTATTCTCTTTGGACCCATTGGAGATAGAGATCACAAATGAATTTACTGAAGGAACGAATGTATTTGTAAACTGATGAAATTCACTCTTGCTTGTGCTATCCCAATAGAGAGCCCTAGCTTTATATCATGAATGAGATGGGGATGAGCACGGAATCGTGGAGGAAATCGTGGAGATTTGAGGGAGAGAAATACGCCTCAATCTATAACTGATAGAGAGATAGTGACGTGAGTTGGGGAGAGTGAGAGATTTCCGCTTCTATTAGTATCGCACATAAGAGTCCAACTGATTCCAATTTCTGTTTTGAACTATTTTTATCCAAATGGACCCGGACGCTAATGTAAAAGCGATGATAAGCTTCCTTGGTATGCCTTATGAGACTTATGAAAAGGCTCATGGATTAATCGGTTTGAATCTTGCGGTAGCCGAAGTTGATCTTTGTTTGGGACGCTTGCCGCTTGAGACTCAAGTACAACCAATCTGCTTTGATTTACTCTTCCATCGGTGATGCTCTTTAATCATTATACCTGCACAGATATTAATTCACATGAATAAGACATATAATAGTGGTGGTGTTATGCGACATTAATATCATGTGTATACGCTCGCTTATCCTATAACTTGTTATCACTGAATTTGAACTACTAACTAAAATAATCAAAAGGAAATAACGACAATAATTGAATTCTTGGGTGAAGAATTGATGGGTTGCCTCCCATCCAGCGCTAAGTTATAGTCAATTAGCTTGACTGTCTCAAACTTCTCACGTTATATCAATAAGTGTGGTGCCTTCCTTGCTGTCCTTGGCACCCTAAAATTTGATCACTTCGGCTTTCATCAATGGCTCCACCTTCAACTCTGCATTTTCATCCGTTACATATCTCTGAGAGTCATCTATTCTTGGGTTGTGTATCCAATCCTTGCAGTTTGCATCTACCAGATCAACTAGAAAACACTCTTCTTCATCAGCTGGGAGCTTTATTGCGTTGAAGACGTTGAATGTAACCTCCTGATCTTGTACACGTATAGTTAATTCCCCTTTCTGAACATCCATGGAAGTCCTGCCCGTGGCCAAGAATGGTCTTCCTAGTATGATCGGTATATTCTTGTCCTCTTCGAAATCTAAAATGATAAAATTAGCCGAAAAGATGAACTTATCCACTTTAACCAATACATCTTCAACAATTCCCCATGGACATATGACGGACCGGTCTGCTAACTGTAATGATATGTTCATTGGTTGTGGGGCCGTTAATCCCAACTGGTTGAATATTGACAGTGGCATCAAATTTATACTTGCTCCCAAATCACATAAACACTTGTTAAACTCCATCTTCCCAATAGTGCACAAAATTGTGAAGCTACCCGGATCTTTCAGCTTTGGAGGTAACTTACGTTGAAGCACTGCACTGCATTCTTCTGTCAAAGCTACCGTTTCAAACTTATCTAATCTCCTCTTCCTTGACAGTATACCTTTCATGAACTTTGCGTAGCTTGGCATTTGTTCTAATGCTTCGGCAAAAGGTATATTGATTTGCAGCTTTTTGAAGACCTCTAAAAACTTGCTGAACTGTTTGTCATCATTAATTTGCAGCTTTTTGAAGACCTCTAAAAACTTGTTGAACTGTTTGTCATCTTTCTGCTTAGCTAACCTTTGTGGATATGGTATTCGAGGATGCAGTGGTTGTAGTGGACTCTTGACCTTCTCTTCTGAACCTGCTTTATTCGTTTTGTTTTGCTGAACCTCATAATTTTCCAGATTTTTATCCTCCTCAGTTTTTTTCTCTGCATCGAGCGGCCGCATGGCATCCTTAGTGGTATCATGCGCGGGCGCGCGACTTGCAGATACTGTCAAGTCTTTCCCAGATCGCAATGTTATTACTTGACACTGCTCCATCCCGTCTCTTCTAGGATTTGCCTCTATGTTACTTGGCAAAGCACCTTGGGGCCTATTAGTAAGCATGGTCGCTATTTGCCCCATTTGCATCTCTAAATTCTTGATAGCCACTGCTTGGCTTTTGATCATGACCTCGGTGTTTGCCATGTATTTCAACATCATCTCCTCCACTTCTGATTTCTTCTCTAGATGTGATGCAGCTAGAGTGTGGTGTTGTTGTTGTTGAGAAAATCCCGGTGGAAATGGTGGTTTCGGTATAAACTGTGGCTGTGCTGACTGTTGTTGAAACTGTTGATTCGGCTGGAACTGATTTTGTTGTTGTCCTTGGTTGTTAGACCAGCTGAAGTTTGGATGATTGCGGTTGTTGGGGTGGTATGTGTTCTGGAATTGGCCTTGGTCCTTTCTGTAGGAGTTTACATACTGAACTACTTCTGAGCTGATAGCACATTGGTCTGTGGAGTGTGACCCCGCACAAATCTCACAAACAAAAGCAACCGTCTTCACTTTACTCTCTGCCAACATCTCTATTTTCTTAGCCATGGCTGCCATTTGTGCCGATAGCTGTGTAATCGCATCCACCTCTAACATACCTGCAACTTTGGGTTGAGACATCCGAGTTGTAGGATTTTGATAGTCATTCGCGGCCATCATCTCGATAAGCGTATAGGCCTCATCATAGCTTTTTGCCCATAATGCCCCTCCTGCGGCTGCATCTACAATCGGTCTGGACTGCCATCCCAAGCCACTGTAAAATGAATTAATTACCAGCTAGTCTGGTAAACCATGATGTGGACACTTCCTAAGCATCTCCTTATACCTTTCCCAAGCTTCATATAAGGATTCACCCTGTTGTTGCTCAAACTGAGATATGGCTGTCCTCATCTTTGCGGTCTTAGCCATTGGGAAAAACTTGGCTAAAAATTTATGTGCTAAATCCTCCCATGTAGTAATCGATCCAGCCGGCAAAGAATGTAACCAACTCCTTGCTTTATCCCTCAATGAAAATGGGAATAACCGTAGTCTGATGGCATCTTCCGTCACACCATTATATCTGAATGTGTCACAAATCTCGATGAAGCTTAATAGGTGCTCATTCGGATCATCTGTAGCAGCACCCCCAAACTGTACTGAATTCTGCACCATCTGAATAGTGCCCGTTTTTATTTCGAAGGTGTTTGCTGCTATCGCCGGTTTGACTATGCTAGATTGTAATTCATTTATGTTCGGCATGGAATATTCCCTTAGAGCCCGATGCTCTTCTCTTGGATCAATCCTTTGTTCTTCTGCCATATTGACTGTAATGCTTTCTAACTGCTCTTGCAGATTTATCCGCACACTCGCTTTCTGACCTTTTCCGTTTATATTAGCTTGTCTTTGGTGTTAACTCTGAGTTGGAGGATCGGCGTATAAAAATCCTACAAGCACACATACTCAAAACAAAACAAATATAGAAATGAGAAATGATAGAATTGTCTAAGTCATACAATACAGCTTTAAACTAATGATAATTATCTAAATTAACGCTTATCCCCGGCAACGGCGCCAAAAACTTGTTGCCTCTTTTATAGTTCTTATAAAAGAGCTCTAACTCATGTAAGTATACACGGGTCAACAAGTAATACAGAGTAAGTAAAGTATCGATCCCATAGAGAAAGTTGTTAACTTTAGACTACTATGCATTAATTAACTCACTATATTTATATGCTAAGACTATAAACTTAATTGTTGATTTGAATCATTTATAATTACCAACTAAAAATAAGAATATAAACGAATTAAATATGATGTGGAAACAATGGGATCCTAACTTCATTCAATATTTCATTCAATCGCCATATGTCATGCAAAAAGTGTTCACATATCACAGGATAATAGCCAATGGCATAAAAGCGAGTTATTACCATTTTCCAATGCACTATAACCAACTCACATATCATCTACAGATGTTAGAATCTATGTAATCTACAGATGTTAGAATCTAACATTTAGATGTGCAACCAAATGACATATTAAAATCCGTTAGGATCCCATAATGGAGTTTAGTTCATTGCGAAACCAAAACCCATTATGGGATCAATACTAAACATGATCAATAATCAAGCAAATGTGATTAAGAGAGAAAGAACAATCAAACCCAAACGTTGAATAGTAATCAATGATTAACTATGAAAACCCAACAGAATTCCATTAATAATAATCAAAATCCACAATAGTGAAGAACTCCAAGAAAAAGAAAATAAGACGTTGTGGCTTCGTTCTCCGTTTGACTCTCTCCCAAGGTGTAAACCCTAATTGCTACTATGAAAGTTACGTAATAAAAGTCAAGTCTCCCTCTAACATACGTCAGAATCGCTTTATACCAATTACACATCATCACATTGCTTAATTAAAAATAAAACAAATTACAGCATCAGCATCGCGCGCGGCCGCGCGTGGCTCTAGTGTATCTGTCTCGCGGCCGCGAGACTTGCAGTAAGCTCAGTTCCCCCAGACGTCTTATCGTGCGGTCGCGCGCTTCTGCCTCGCGGGCATGTGACTTTCAGAAGGTTCCCTATGTAAAGCC
The DNA here is from genome assembly GCA_020205605.1 of Panax ginseng. Lineage (NCBI taxonomy): Eukaryota > Viridiplantae > Streptophyta > Magnoliopsida > Apiales > Araliaceae > Panax > Panax ginseng. The sequence continues at coordinate 49,049,987 of CM035141.1, forward strand.
CTGCTTTCGCACGGGCGCGCGAGTATTCTCTTGTTATGCCGCGCGGCTTGTGTTCTGCAGTTCCTGAGTTTGGTTTTTGGTCTGTTGCTACTGCTACTTGTTCATTCTTGCTTAATCCCTCTTTCTTGCTTGATTTTCATGCCTTATTGTACCCCCATGCCATGCACATCCTCGCCTTGCGACTAGCCTTCATGCATCCGCTCACCGATACCTCAATTCCCACCAAAATGAGGCCGATTCCTGCACTTATTCACCAAAAGGAGTTTAAATACATGCAATGCAAAATAACATGAAATGCAACTAAAACACAATGAAATTTGCTCAAGGTGGGCACAATTCACATGGATCGGTATACAATAAGTGAGTAAAAATATCACTTATCACAATGCTACAATCAGTATAGATAAAGTTATCTAAACATTCCTCCATGAATGATTTGGGAAGAGTATCTTAATCAGGGATATAAATCTATATAGATAGATTTAAGAGGATGCTCGACTTAACCCAAGGAATGTATATTCATTTGATGCTAAAGTAGTTCAGCATGACAAACTCCAAGAGATGTCTTATGTTGATGAGCCCTATAGTGTATCTCTCTTAATAGTCCCCATAGACTCCTAAAAGACAGAGATCACATGAGTAACAATCATGTATGCAATGAAATATACGAGACCTGATGTTGATCAGTCATATTCTAGAGAAATTCACTGTGAGTCAGTGAAAAACATCTTAAAGTACTTAACCGGCACTAAGGATGTGATCATATTCATAGCAGGTCTGAATTAAAACTAGAGGGCTTAACAAACTCAAGTTTTTCAGACAGACCAAGACGACAGAAAATCCACTTTAAGGTAAAGCGTTACCTTGAACGATGGTGCAGTGAATTGGAAAGGTTCCAAATAGCAAGGAGTTGCTGGTTTAGTGATAAAGACAAAGTATATAACTATAAATGAAGCTACAAGTTGATTGTTTGGATGAAAAGTTCATTATAGAACTAGGAATAGTTCCTAAGTCTCATCTTGGATCTAAACATGTGTTGTGGCTGTAACATTGCAGAATTTTAAAGTGTAATATTAAATATTTATTAATTTGTATAAGTATTTAATGGATATGTTTATTGTTGAATAAACAATTGTTCAATTTGAGTTGATGTGGTTTATTTAATTATTTGTGAATAAATAATTAAATATTAAATATTTATTTGTAATATTAAATATTTATTGAATTATATAAATATTTAATGGATATGTTTATTGTTGAATAAATAATTGTTCAATTTGAGTTGATGTGGTTTAGTTAATTATTTGTTGAATAAATAATTAAGGAGCTAAGAAAATTAATTGTTATGAGATTATTTACAAATTTAATTTAATAAGTAAGCTAGAGAGCTTATAATGATTTAAATAAATTATAATATTTTAAATGGGAAATTGTAATTTAAAATGATAGTTGGTTGAATAAAATTATAATTATAAAGGAAATTATAATTATAAGATAATGATTTATGTGTAAAGTAATTTAATAGATTAGTATTTGAATTAATTAAATTGATTATTTAATTTAATAAAGTGTGACAAATAACCTTGCTATAAAGGATTTATTAAAATAAATTAAGGGAGTTTAATTAGGTTTTGCCAAACAAGGCCTAATGCCTATTAAGTCTTTTATATAATTGTGTTTTTACCAAACAAGGCATAAGGATTAATTGGTTATATTTTTTAGTGGTTAGCCAAACAAGCCTTATGGCTTTTGATTTTCAAAACTCAAATAAGCGATATCGAGTTATAAGTTTTATATTTATATCATATAATAAATATATATTATATCTTATCGTTATATCATAAGGCGTAAGAATAGAGTAGAGAGGTTAGAGAGAAGAAAAGAAAAACTCAGAGGAAGAAGAAGAGAAGAAGAAGAGAAGAGAGGAAGAAAGGCTAGAGATTTAAGAAGAAGAAGCTTGATAATCAAAAGGATAATCTAACTCTAGGACATCATCTTCTTAATCAAAGGTAAGAGCTCAATATCTTTCTTTAAAAGTTTAGTTTTCCTCTTCCCAAAAAGTCTGTGTAAAATATTTGTAAAAGAGGAATTGTTGATATGTATATAGTTTAGTATAATAATTGTTTGTAAAAGGTTATTTCATGAATTTGTATTTGATTATAGAGAAATTAAGTCATGTATGTATGTAAATTGTGAAGAAAATATATTACAGTGTTTACATGAAAATATATATATGAACATGGCTTAGTTTAAAATAGAAATTAAGGTTTTATTAGTTGTTAAATTGATAAATTGATTATGGAAATTGATAGAGTATGTATAACCATAACTATGATGTTTTGAAATTTTTGTTTTGATTGAAAAACAAAATCACAGTGTTGATTTTCATAAAAAAATGTCAACAATGGAGTTTTTGCCAAAAACGTTGAAATTAGGTGTTGTAACTTTAATGTTTGTGTTATTTTATGAGTATAAACATGTTAGAAGTCTTCACAATATGTTTATATGAAGTCTATATGTGTATTACATGTTAATCAGTCTATTAGATTCGAGCTTTTAGGCCAATTTGGCTTTTGTTCATACTAATGCCGAGCTTGGTCGCCAGATTCTGAGTTCTGTAGTAGCCATGTTATGTCCAAAGATCAAATCTCGCCACCTTATGCCACCATAATAAATAAATGGCTGTGACGAGTATATTCATAGGCATTGACTCATTGTCATTGTGCGAACCAACCACGATGTAAGCGTAAATGCATGTGTGTGAGTTAGCGATGAGATTCAGCAGTTTTGTTTAAGTATACAAATTTTGAAAATAAATGTTATGTGTTGATAATATGAATGTTAAATGATGATTTCAGTAGTATTAAACTATGAATGAGCATTTATCAAGTGTTAACTAGTATTAACATAGTTTGATTATGTGAATGGGTAATTCAACCTACATGATTTATGTATTGTTTATATAGATATACAATGTTGTTAATGACTAACTATGTCAATATGGCATATGTATAGGGTATTGATTCAAGTTGTAAGGTTTAGCTTGTGCTAAAGGCAAGTTTTCTAACTCTAAAACTTCGTTGTACAAGTTTAATTTCGTTGAGCACATTATTGCTTTTAATTCCATTTCAATTATACAAGTTGCTAACTCTACACTTTCGTGGAGTTAGATTGTTTATTATTGATAAAGCTCTTCTATCTATTGGTTCATGAGGATGCAAGTTTTCTACATCTTACATTTTATTATTGAACAAGTTTCTTTAATATATAACTCGTTAGTTAGCATTCGAGTCACTGTATTCTAGTGATGTGCAACTTTGTCGTTCAATTTACTATTCATGATGCATGTTTAGTACCCAATCCTCAATAACCTTGAATGTTATGATTATTCCATGCTTATGTTATTAGATTATTTCTAATGCATGATGTTAATTTACAAATATCAATTCAGTTATGATTATTCCATAGCATACAATTATTTCTTTTGTAATCAACTAATCCTTAGTTGATTACCGTTGAATTCTAAATTACCCTGTAATGTATCCAAACCAAACTTACTTTGGTGAGGACTTGTATTATAAATACTGAGATGAACAACTCTTTTAATAGAGGTTTACGCTTAGCGTTGAAATGGTTGTGCACAATACATTGTGCGAAGGGTTGATCCCCCTAAAATGCGTGGAGTCCTTATAGTCTTATGTACTGTTAAAGTTAAAGTTGAAAGATTACTTATAAGCGTGGACATGATTAAGTGGTCATTAGACCCTCGATGAATGTTATAATTTTTAGAAAAGTTAATAGAATATATTGTTCATTCTATTGAGCCTAATATTGGCAATTGATGTAAAAGTTTAAAGATTTATTTATTATTATTTCAAGTGGGTCTTGTTTACTCACTCTTGCACGTAAAAATTTCTTATGACTAAAGTTGAAGCAGGTGGCGTACCTAGCACCATGAGGGAAAAGGAAAGATGAATAAATCTTCAAGACTTGTAATAGTTTTGATATTTTACTTTCGGACTTTGGTTTAAAGATTGTAATGAAGTTTATTTAAATTTCGCATTTGAATAATTGTTGTTAAAGGTTAGATAACACAGGAGATTTTTATTTAAATTTATTCTCGTGATGGGGTGTTTTTATTATTCAATTTTATTATAATTGGGTAGTTATAAATGAATGTTTTGATTAAGTGAACACCAAATCTTGAGGAAATGAAGTACTAGGATTTGGGGGTGTCACAAGTTGGTATCAAAGCTTTAGGTTATGAACCTTAGGTGGGGGAAAAGCCTTAGGAAGTAACCTTTGAAAAGATAGTGGAGATAACTCTTATCGAGTTTTAAGAAAGAAGTAATAAAACACTTATGTGCTTATGTGATTTTAAATTATGTACTCGTGAGTGTCGAATAGTAATGATTAATAATTAAAACTTTAAAACTTTGTTGTCAGGATGACTAATGTCGGAGAATCCAGTCAGGCTAGGGAGGAGGGACCTCAAATGCCTATAGAGGAGGAGCCTCGCGACATTCAGGTAGTTTGGGAACAACTACTGCCACAGGAGTCAGCCCCGTTGGTCACAGTAGTTGAAGATGAGGATGATGATGTGGAGACAGACGAGGAGGATCCCGTTGAGTTACCACAGGAGGATGAGGATGATGAGGACGAGGAGGAAAGGATTCCACTTAACTTCGATGGCGGTAGTATATACGATGAGGTGCATGATCGTAATGTGGAACTTCGAGGATCTGATTGAGGAGTTGTAGGAGATAGTAAATTGAACAACAATTGCTCGCAATGACACAAAAAAGCGGCGAGATCCGAGGATCGTGAGGAACGACTGACAAACGCCAAGGAGAAACTAATACAGACTGAAGGAGAAAAAGAACAATTGATCGAGATGGTTGCTGAACTGAAGAACAAGCTGAGAGAAGAAGCTGCTAAGAGGGCAAGAGCTGAAGATGCATACGAGGAAGCTTATCAATGAACTGGAAGAGCAGTAAGGAACTCACAGGCGAAAAGGATGAAGATAGAAGAGATGGATAAAGTATTTGACACCGCAATTAATCGAGCTCAAGATCAGGTCATGGGATATCCGATTCAGTTCGAGATGCTGCCATTATATGTATTAGATCGCAGGACAATGTTTTGAGTCATGGAGGAATAATGCGATAGGGCTAAGAAGTATCTTAATAGAACATCGTAGTTGTTGTACGATGAGTGAAAGGTTAAATAAATTGTAAATCCCATGTGTTATGCAACCTATGGGATATGACTTTGATGTTGTCCTGAAACTTTTGTAGTTCAGGAAAGTAATGTAGATAGCAGTGATGCTATTGTTTTATGTTTTCCAAAAAGGTTTTTGAATAAATAAAAGTTGTTATTTTATTCAAAGTGTTATGTGTTATGTGGTTATTTCTTTTATGGAGGCAAGTTAATTAGAAATACTTAAAGAAGTTGAGTAATAGTCTAATAGATGTTTTGTTTTAACGAAAAATGCCTCCCGGACGTGAACCACCTCGATAGAGAAACAATGAGAGAACTACTAATAACGATGATGTTGAAGGTAACCCCGTTCAACAACTAGTGACACTCTTGGCGGGGCGTTGCGAGAATCAACCACAAAACCATGGTACAACGTTTAAGGATTTCAAGGCGGTTGGACCACACAATTTCGTGGGTCTATGAATCCAATCGAAGCACAGACCTTGATTATGGAGATAGAAAAAGTGTTCGATGTCGCTAGGGTACGTGATGATCAAAAGACTGCTTTCGCAACATTCATGTTGAAAGCAGAAGCTAGTTATTGGTGGCAGGACAATAAAACTCGTGAAGGGCTAGGAGTGATGACCTGGGATAGGTTCAAGGAGTTGTTCTTCGAGACCTATTTCCCGGAGAGTTCGAAGAGTCAGCTGGAAGTACAGTTTTTGGAACTAAAACAAGGGACGATGACTGTATCCGAGTATGCCGTAAAATTCAATGAATTAGCGAGGTTTTCACCATATCAAGTCAGCACAGACGAGCGTAAGGTGAAAAGATTTGAACAGGGACTGAAGCCCTAGCTGTACAGTAGGGTTTCCCTGTTCCAGTTGAAGACATTTGCAGCGGTGATGGAGAAAGAAGTACTCGCTGAAGGTGGAGGCAAGGCAGTGAAAAGTTCAATCAGGAACAAAAGAAGAAGAAGAATGAGAATGAGATTAAGAATGGAGGTGGTAGCAGTGGAAACAACAACAACAACAACAACAACAACTTGAAGAGGAAGTGGAATAGGAACGTGGGTGCTGGAAACCAACAGGGTAACCAGAAAAACAAAAAGTTTGAAGCATGTGCGACATGTAGGAAATTTCACAAGGGTGCGTGCTTGATGGGGAAACGAGTTTGCTTCAATTGTGGCCAGGAGGGTCACATCGCCCCAAATTGCACTCAACTGAAGAAGAATGTATGCTTCACGTGCGGATCTAAGGATCACTTTACTCGTGAATGCCCTAAGAAGAGGAAAGGAGTGACAACCAGAAGCAATGGAGGTAACAATGGAAGTACATAGGCCATTCACGGGACTGCGACATCAAACAAACCCACGGCGGAACCTTCAACATGGTATGCAAGATGTTGTGCAATCAAAAGATGTAGTGTCAATTATTATCCCAATTAATGATATAAATGCTTATGTATTATTCGATTCAGGTGCTACTTGTTGTTTATATCCGATGAATTTGCTAAGAGGTTAGAATTGCCTAGAGAAGAAATGAATTTTCCTTTGAACATAGAAATTGTAAATAAGGAGGTAATCCCTATTAGATTCGTATACAAGAACTGTAGGGTGAACATTAAGGAAAATATCTTGTTGGTAGATTTGATTCCGATTAGACTCGAGGAATTTGATGTAATTTTGGGGATGGATTGGGTTTTTTCAAATATGGAAGCGATGTCGATTGTCACAAGAAGTGTGTAAACCTTATGACTCCGTCAAAGGTAGTATTTTATGGTAGCAAGTCGCCTAGACAAATGAAATGTCGGCGACTATGCGAGCCAAAAATTGTTGAGTCGAGGTTATGTGGGCTATTTAGCTTACATAGTCGATACTAAGAAGAAGGGTGGGAAAACTAGAAGAAATACTTTAGGTAGTGAAAGAATTGAAGACGTGTTTCAGAAAGATTTGCGGGACTTCCGCTTTGACGAGAGAAATTGAGTTATAAATCGACTTGGCAAGGGAACAACAATCGTTGAAGGCCCGTCTGAGAATGGCTCGGTGGAAATGAAAAGCGATGGAATACGATTGCAAGAGTTGTTGGACAAGAAATATATTCAACCAAGCGTATCGTAGTGGGGGAGCTTGATTTTATTCGTTAAGAAGAAGGACGGAACAATGTGTCTTTGCATTGATTATAGAGAGTTAAATAAAGTCACTATTAAGAATAGGTATCCGTTGCCTATAATAGATGACTTGTTTGATCAGTTGAAGGGTGCTAAATATTTCTCGAAAATTAATTTGAGAAGTGGGTATCACCAATTGAAGGTAAGAAAGGAGGATATACCTAGAACGGCATTCAGAACTCAGTACGGACATTACGAGTTTCTGGTGATGTCTTTTGGTTTAACTAATGCCCCTGCTGCATTTATGGATTTGATGAATAGGGTGTTTAAACCATTGTTAGACAAGTTTGTGGTGGTATTTATTGATGACATTCTGGTGTATTCCAAAACTCAAGAAGAACACGAGGAACATTTATGTTTAACATTGGAGACACTAAAAAAGGAAATGTTGTACGCGAAATTCTCTAAGTGCGAATTTTGGGTCGATCGTGTACAATTTTTGGGTCATGTGATTGACAAAGATGGGATTTCAGTGGATCCGTCAAAAGTGGAAGTTGTGATCAATTGGGAACAACCAAGAACACCATCAAAAGTGAGGAGTTTCTTGGGACTAATTTGTTATTATAGAAGATTCATTCAAGATTTTTCTAAGATAGCCACTCATTAACAAATTTGACAAGGAAAAGGCAAAAATTCGTTTGGAATGAGAAATGTGAAGAGAGTTTCCAAGATTTGAAGAAGAAGTTAAAGTATGGCATTTGTGTTGACATTACGGATAATACAAGAAATTTTGTGGTGTATAGTGATGCCTCACATAAAGGGTTGGGTTGTGTTCTTATGCAGAACGACAAAGTTATTATGTATGCATCAAGACAACTAAAGGATTATGAGAAAGGGTATCCGACTCATGATTTGGAATTGGCTGCAGTTGTATTTGCTCTAAAGATATGGAGACACTATCTTTATGGAGAGAAATGTGAGATCTACACAGACCACAAAAGTCTGAAGTATATTTTCACTCAAAAGGATTTGAACATGCGTCAAAGAAGGTGGATGGAATTGATAAAAGATTATGATTGTGAAATCTTTTATCATTCAGAACCAAAAGCGAATGTGGTGGCGGATGCTTTAAGCGGGAAAGGTCGAGAGAAGTTGATCTTGATAACAACTCGGGAAGAGCTCATTTCAAAGAATGACAAAGCTGGAGTTGGAAATCAAATTTCCAAAAGAATCGATGAACAACTATTCGGATATAAAAGGGGTCCAACTTTAGTGGACAAAGTGAAGAATGCTCAACTACAAGATGAGGAGTGTGGGAAAATCAAAGAGAATCTGGTTGAAGGCGGTGATGTAAAATACAAGGTCGATATCGAAGGATTACTATGGTTCGAGGGAAGAATTTGGGTTCCAGCAGTGCTAGAACTGAAAGATGAAATCTTAACCAAAGCACACAACACAAGATATTCGATTCATCCAGGAAGCACGAAAATGTATCAAGATTTGCTTGAGACATTTTTGGTGGCCAAACATGAAAAGGGATGTTCTTTGAATCGTAGCGAAATGCTTGACATGTCGAGAGTAAAAGCCGAACATCAAAGACCAAATGATTACTCCAACCATTGGAAATATCGGAATGGAAGTGGGAACACATCACGATGGATTTTGTGGTGGGTCTTCCAACTACTCAGAGAGGATGCGATGCGATTTGGGTGATAGTGGATAGACTAACGAAATCGGCGCACTTTCTACCAATAAAGATTAGATTCAATCTTGATCGGTTGGAAAGATTGTACATTAAAGAGATCATTTGAGGCATGGAGTGCGATATCAATTATGTCCGATAGAGATCCACGATTCACGTCAATTTACGGAAGAGACTACAAGAATGCATGGGGACACGATTTGCGAATGAGTGCGACTTATCATCCACAAGCAGATGGCCAAAGCGAGCGAACAATTCGAGACATTGGAAGATATGCTGAGAGCATGTGTCATGGACTTTAAAGGAAGCTGGGAAGAACAATTACCGTTGGTGGAATTTGCTTACAACAATAATTATCACGCGAGCATCGGTATGCCACCTTACGAGGCATTGTATGACGGAAAGTGTAGAACTCCACTGTGCTGGGATGAAGTCGGTGAACGCCAACTGTTAGGACCAGAACTGGTGCAACAAATTGCTGACGTTGTCAAACTCATCAGGATAAGATTAGTAGCAGCCCAAGACAAACAGAAAAAGTATGCTGATCAACACAGACAAGATCGTGCATTCAATATAGGAACTTTTGTATTCCTAAAAGTTTCTCCTTGAAGGGGAAAATTCATTTCGGTAAAAAGGGAAAGCTAAGCCCGAGGTTTATTGGACCCTTTGAAGTGCTGCAAAGAGTGGGAGAAGTGGCTTACGAGGTAGCTCTACCTTCAGAGTTGGAGAATATTCATAATGTTTTTCACATTTCGGTATTACGACCATATAAACCCGACTACAAACATGTGATCGAGTACAAGCCGTTGCAGTTCGAGAAAGATTTGTCTTATGAAGAGGTTCTTATCCAGATAGTCGACAGGAAAGAACAAGTGCTCGAGAATAAAGTGATACCTTACATGAAGGTGATATGGAGGAACCACAACCTGAAGAAGCTACGTGGGAACTCGAAGAGAAAATGTTGAAAGAATACCCTGAGTTATTTGTTTAATATGTGTCTTCGATTCTGGGGACAAAATCTTTGTAAGTAGGGAAGAATGTAACGAATGATTTGTTTGAGTTGTGATTACGAGGGCAGAATCTTTGTAAGGAGGGAATGATGTAACATTCGAAATTTTAAAGTGTAATATTAAATATTTATTAATTTATATAAGTATTTAATGGATATGTTTATTGTTGAATAAATAATTGTTCAATTTGAGTTGATGTGGTTTAGTTAATTATTTGTTGAATAAATAATTAAATATTAAATATTAAATATTTATTTGTAATATTAAATATTTATTGAATTATATAAGTATTTAATGGCATTTGAGTTGATGTTGTTCAATTTGAGTTGTTAATTAATTTGTTGAATAAATAATTAAGGAGCTAAGAAAATTAATTGTTATGAGATTATATACCAATTTAATTTAATAAGTAAGCTAGAGAGCTTATAATGATTTAAATAAATTATAATATTTTAAATGGGAAATTGTAATTTAAAATAATTAGTTGGTTGAATAAAATTATAATTATAAAGGAAATTATAATTATAAGATAATGATTTATGTGTGAAAGTAATTTAATAGATTAGTATTTGAATTAATTAAATTGATTATTTAATTTAATAGAAGTGTGACAAATAACCTTGCTATAAAGGAGTTATTAAAATAAATTAAGGAGTTTAATTGAGGTTTTGCCAAACAAGGCCTAATGCCTATTAAGTCTTTTATATAATTGTGTTTTTACCAAACAAGGCATAAGGATTAATTGGTTATATTTTTTAGTGGTTAGCCAAACAAGCCTTATGGCTTTTGATTTTCAAAACTCAAATAAGCGATATCGATTATAAGTTTTATATTTATATCATATAATAAATATATATTATATCTTATCGTTATATCATAAGGCGTAAGAATAGAGGAGAGGGTTAGAGAGAAGAAAAAAAAAACTCGAGAGGAAGAAGAAGAAGAAGAAGAAAGAAGAAAGGAAGAAAAGCTAGAGATTGAAGAAGAAGAAGCTTGATAATCAAAAGGATAATCTAACTCTAGGATATCATCTTCTTAATAAAAGGTAGGAGCTCAATATCTTTCTTTAAAAGTTTAGTTTTCCTCTTCCCAAAAAGTCTCTGTAAAATATTTGTAAAGAGGAATTGTTGATATGTATATAGTTTAGTATAATAATTGTTTGTAAAAGGTTTTTCATGAATTTGTATGTGATTATAGAGAAATTAAGTCATGTATGTATGTAAATTGTGAAGAAAATATATTACAGTGTTTACATGAAAATATATATATGAACATGGCTTAGTTTAAAATAGAAATTAAGGTTTTATTAGTTGTTAAATTGATAAATTGATTATGAAAATTGATAGAGTATGTATAACCATAACTATGATGTTTTGAAATTTTTGTTTTGATTGAAAAACAAAATCACAGTGTTGATTTTCATAGAAAAATGTCAACAATGGAGTTTTTGCCAAAAACGTTGAAATTAGGTGTTGTAACTTTGATGTTTTTGTTATTTTATGAGTATAAACATGTTAGAAGTCTTCACAATATGTTTATATGAAGTCTATATATGTATTACATGTTAATCGATCTATTAGATTCGAGCTTTTAGGCCAATTTGGCTTTTGTTCATACTAATTGCAAGCTTGGTCGCCAGATTCTGAGTCTGGCGCCCACAATGCAATACAATGATAAAAATCTCGCCATGCCATGACCCGTGTACGCCTAACCTTGGCAAATGGCCTTGTGACTGAAGTCATAGCGCATGGCCTTGGCTTCAATGTGCATGACCCATACCTGATGTAAGCGTGTGGCATTGCATGAATATGAAGTTAGCGATAGAGTTCGACAGGTTTTGTTTAAGTATACAAATTTTGAAAATAAATGTTATGTGTTAATAATATGAATGTTAAATGATGATTTGATTAGTATTAAACTATGAATGAGCATGTATCAAGTGTTAACTAGTATTAACATAGTTTGATTATGTGAATGGGTAATTGAACCTACATGATGTATATATTGTTTATATAGATATAAAATGTTGTTAATGACTAACTATGTCAATATGGCATATGTATAGGGTATTGATTCAAGTTGTAAGGTTTAGCTTGTGCTAAAGGCAAGTTTTCTAACTCTAAAACTTCGTTGTACAAGTTTAATTTCGTTGAGCACATTATTGCTTTTAATTCCACTTCAATTATACAAGTTGCTAACTCTACACTTTCGTGGAGTTAGATTGTTTATTATTGATAAAGCTCTTGTATCTATTGGTTCATGAGGATGCAAGTTTTCTACATCTTACATTTTATTATTGAACAAGTTTCTTTAATATATAACTCGTTAGTTAGCATTCGAGTCACTGTATTCTAGTGATGAGCAACTTTATCGTTCAATTTACTATTCATGATGCATGTTTAGTACCCAATCCTCAAGAATCTTGAATGTTATGATTATTCCATGTTTATGCTATTAGATTATTCATAAAGCATGATGTTAATTTACAAATATCAATTCAGTTATGATTATTCCATAGCATACAGTTATTTCTTTTGTAATCAACTAATCCTTAGTTGATTCTGATTTAATCTAAATTACCTGTAATGTATCCAAACCAAACTTACTTTGGTGCGGACTTGTATTCTAAATCTTGAGATGAACAACTCTTTTAATAGAGGTTTACGCTTAGCGTTGAAATGGTTGTGCACAATACATTGTCTGAAGGGTTGATCCCCCTAAATGCATGGAGTCCTTATAGTCTTATATTTGTTAAAGTTAAAATTGAAAGATTACTTATAAGCATGGACATGATTAGTGGTCATTAGACCCTCGGTGAATGTTATAATTTTGAAAAAGTTAATAGAATATATTGTTCAGTTCTATTGAGCCTAATATTGGCAATTGATGTAAAAGTGTAAAGATTTATTTATTGTTATTTCAAGTGGGTCTTGTTTGCTCACTCTTGCTTGTAAAATTTCTTATACTAAAGTTGAAGCGGGTGGCGTACCTAGCACCAGTAAGGGAAAAGGAAAGATGAATAAATACTGAAGACTTGTAATAGTTTTGATAGTTTACTTTCAGACTTTGGTTTAAAGATTGTAATGAAGTTTATTTAAATTTTCGCATTTGAATGATTGTTGTTAAAGGTTAGATAACACAGGAGATTTTTATTTAAATTTATTCACTGTATGGGCGTGTTTTTATTATTCAATTTTATTATAATTGGGTAGTTATAAATGAATGTTTTGATTAAGTGAACACCAAATCTTGAGGAAATGAAGTACCGAGGATTTGGGGTGTCACACTTAGAGAAGAAGGGTATGAGATACCATGGCGATTGGCTTTAGTACAAGTGGGAGATTGAAAGTAGTATGCACACAAGCCAATCATGTTTGATGATAAAGCATATACTTTGTAACAATCTTATTCATTTATTAATAAAAAGTATTAATTTATTAAAGGCTTTTAATTATCTACATGATGCTATTTTATAATATGTGATAAACCCATAGTTTTAAGCAATGCTTTTAGAATAATGATGATGATCATTCTAATGAGATCTAAATTCTTAGAAAGCTTAAAACTAAAATAGTTCCCAATCGTTGGATTACTAAATTGGGGATTAGTGAATCCGGATAGATTGGTACATACGTTGCTTGCTCATTGGATGAGGATAATTGATCTCATGATCATTTGTGTGGAGACACTAAAGCAAGTATGTAGGTGCTTATTAGAGAATAAGTTCAATGAACGTGGCTCGCTAAGGAATACCTAATGGAGTTTTACTTGCCTGTCAATAGGAATTCCTGTAGTGATAGTAGTACAAGTGATCCTTGGACTTGAGATCATCATAGTATCTTGTGTATGATGAGTTATACTTTGACTTATTTGTTAAGACCCTTAGGGTATATCAAAGGGTATGCTTGGGTATAATAAGTTGTACATGGAGATAATGTATGATTAATAAAGAATCTACCACTTCTAGTAAAAGAGGAGAATTGTCATATGTGATTCGATAAATGACAACCCAGTAGTCCTTGGACAAGGCAGAATGAAATTAGAAAGGAGTTTCAAATTTGCATTATTTGGAGTTATGCATTTAAGAGTCAAAATACATATAATAAATAAAATAAGACTTGACAATAATTCCATGTCTTATATTTAATTGGGACATTGTATGGTGGAAGGATTGAATTGTACGGTAACTATTTACTCAAAGGTTCTTTTATGATTAATATTGAAATCTATATTATCTGGAAAGTCATTGATCGCTAGGGAGGCTTATCCCTATTGTAGAATAAATATTATTTATTTAAATAAATTAATAATTTAATTTATTTATTTAAATAAGATTAGAATTGTTCTAATTGATTTATTCACAACCGGTTTAATATGGAGAACCTAAAGGGTCACACCATAAAAGGAAGAATAATTATTTAAGAAATTAATGGCATAATCGTAATAATAAGTTAAGTATATTTAATTTAATCTATGGTGATAGAATAAATTAAATAGCTTAATATTCATTATTTAATATTTTGGAAATATTAAATATAAATTAATAAGAGGAGTCTTATTATTATTATTATTATTATTATTATTATTATTATTACTATTATCATTATTTAATTCCTAAAGGAGTTTGGGAATTAATTAATAAAAATACTCTCATATATTCCTAATAAGATTAGGAGGTTAAATTAATTAAAAGAGTTTAATTAATTATCCTAATAAGATTAGGGGAGCTTAATTAATTAAAAGAATTTAATTAATTAAATAATACCCTATTTTCTAATTAGATTAGAAGGATTAACTGATATATTTAGAAGAAGAGTCTTATATCAGATATCAATATATGTAATTCCAAGAGTTGGGAGAGTACGCTCTTTTTCTATGAGAGATAGAAAAACTAGGGTTTAGCCAACCACCCATCTTCTTGAATCTTTCTTCTTCCTTGGTGGATCACCTCAAGAGGACAAACACTTGGGTGGCTAACATTGATCAAAGGAAGGAACCAAACCCGATGGATTCAAGTTGTACGCGAAAAAGATTGGAGGTGAACTTGTACCTGAGGAAGCTCGAATCTTCAAGGGTAAGATTCTTATTCTTTATCTTTTCGTTTAATTAATAATTGTGCATAATGGATGATCCGGTTATATGGTTTGCAAAATTTTAAAACTCTGATTTTTCACGTTTCCGCTTTATTTGTGCAATTTGATTGCGTTCATAAATATTACAAACCTAACAGTGTATGCCCAGACTACGGTCTGTGGTTTCATTTCAGTGTGTGTGTATATATATATATATATATATATTTATATATGGACTAACATTATTGAGTTATGCCTCGATTGAGTCTAGACTTATGTCTGGAGCGTTTACCTGCTTTCGTATATATATACTTATATATATATTTAATATAATCGAACTATGTTCGATGAGCTTGATTTTTACATCCTGAGCGTTTATTGCTTTAATATATATATATATATATATATATATATATATATATATATATATATACACACACACACACATATATATCATTTATTTTATGGGACTACATTCAATGAGCTTTGGATTTTACATCCGGTTGTGTTTACTGCTTATATATATATATATATATATATATATATATATATATATATATATATATATTTACGTTTTAAATCCCTTTGGAGCTTACTTATGTGGCGGTTGATTGCTTTTACTGACTTTATTTACATTTGATCCCCCCATGGAGGTGCTCCGTGGTGGCTGATCATGTCTGTATATATATATTTATAGCTTATATATATATATATATATATATATATATATATATATATATATAATAGCCATCGATTTCATATCAATTGCGGCATCATGTGAGCCTAAGAATCATGTGATCACAGATTTAGTCTATTGAATCTAGATTCGGTTCAATGATGGACATTTTCAATTTATGGCGACTTGTAAAATTTATTCACGGTGTCTGGATTTCCTCAGATGGTTTTCATGCCCACGAGGAGTTCTGCACTGCTTTGTACATTATTTTCTCAAAGATGCTTCGCATCTCGAAAATTAAAAGCAATTAAGCGGAATACTTAATAAAAAAATGGAAGTGTAAAAGGTCTCAATTACTATTGAGCACAAGGGTTTGCAAAACCTTTTTCTTACAAAACATCACTTCTATATCTTGTTTAAAACTGAATTTTTACACAAATTAAAACCCTGTGTATATAGGTGCGAACGAGGCCTCGCACTACTTTCACATAAATAGCACATTGACCCACCCACCCACACATTCATATAACAGTTTCTTAAAAGGTGGCGGTCACCGTGGTAACACGGATGTCGGAGGGTGCCTATCACCTTCCCTCCGCATAATCAAGCCCTAGGACCCTAATGAATCTCGTTTTCACAGACCCGTTTAGCAGTGTCACATCATTAGGTCAATGTGCAAACCTTTTCTTGGTTGTGTTGGTACAACCATATAAAAAACTAACTGGCGACTCTTACAGTCCAATCGTCGACATAAAAATGTTGGACCTTTTCACAACTTGTTTTTTCAAATAAATCTCACCTAACATGAGAACACCAAAGAACAAAAACAGAAAGGGACAAATAAAAATCCTGACGTCGACATGTGGCGACTCTGCTGGGGACACACGTAAGAGGGCTAAAGCCGCTATTACAATCTTTTCAAAACTGTTATATGCTTGTGTGTGGATGTTGCATTTATATTTATGATGAATGTGTACGAATGCATATATTTTTCTGCGCTTAATGCTTTACACTATATCTGCTTGTGATATTTGTGCTTCACACATGTCATTATTTTTATAAAAGGTGAGACATATTGTATGTGAATGTATGTTGTGTGGTTCCTCCCTCAGGAGGCTATCCTGTCGGTGTTTGATTACTAGACTCGTAGGAAGAGTAATTCCAACAAGGCTCAGGAAAGGCACCACCCAAATTCGCTCTAGTTGAAAGATCGGATTAACTTCCCGTCGAGTAAATTGCGATGATTTGGGAACCTTCATGCCAAAAAGCCACGAGAGTAACCAAAGATAGGTCAACCTCTGATAAACCGAATGCGAAGGAAAGGCTCTTCATGCTTTCTCATTTCAAATTACTCGTAAAGTCAATTACTTGTAATTTCATTCCATATTCATCTCCATGTAATGAGAAATATGAAGAGATATGTATACATACATATTTAAATTAACATGCTATCTTGTATTACAAACAACTAACATCCGCCTTGCAGGATAATATTCCTAGGATGGATACATCACATATCATGTAAACATTTACACATTCCCTAAAGACTAAACTATGCAAGTCTTTTGCAGGGAATCAATCAAACCAATTACCCGGTCAAAATCCAAAAAGGCCACGAGCCTACAGCCAACTATGTCTTCATCTGACCAGACTAATCTTAGTCTTGTCCCCCGCGAAGAATTTGATGGATTAAGTAAAAAGATTACAATTTTGGATTTTCTACTTAAAGAATTACATCAGTCTACTCAGGGCCCAAAAATGCCCACACATCCAGAATCCTCAGCACAGGGAGGAATCGAAGTTTTAGATAAAAAAATTCAAAATTTCAGTTGATTACCATAGACAAAAACCCTGAAAACACCCATCTTAAAGAAGATCCAGACACCGGTGATATCAGGAAAAAGGTCCTTCAAATGAAAGAAACCCTTCGTTCTATCAAAGGAATTGGAGCACACGGAAGTGTCTCATATGCTGACCTTTGTATATTTCCTGGTGTTCATTATCCAGAGAAGTTCAAAACTCCTGACTTCGAAAAGTACGGCGGGTTAGGAGATCCTTACACACATTTGAAGGTTTTCAATGGAGAACTTGGATCTTATGCAGAGGATGAGAAGCATAGAATGTATTTGTTCTAGAAAAGTCTGACTGGAGAAGCCTTTTCTTGGTATACCAAATTAGACAACTCAAAGATCCATAGCTGGGAGGAGCTAGCTCACGCCTTCCTCACCCAATAAAGCTTCCAGTCTCAGATGGCTCCTAACCGGTACCAGATTACCAAGGTTAAGAAATAGTCCAATGAGTCTTTCAGAGAGTATGCTCAAAGGTGGAGGCGCCTTGCGACTCGAGTTATTCCTTCTTTAACAGAGTCATAAATGGTCATGACCTTCATAAACATACAAGAAGCTCCTTTCTATAAAAGAGTCTTAGTTGGCATTGGTAAACCATTTTCTAAAATGATTAAACACGGGGAGATGGCTGAGATGGGATTGAAGTCAGGAAAGATTCAAGACCTAGATGCCCTTAAAGTTGTTGCTGAACACATCCAGTCCGGAACTTATGGAAATAATCCCCAGAGGGTCCATAAAAAGAAAAAGGAGGATGTTTCCTTTATACTACAAGGTTAGAAAGGCAATCAGAATATGCCTTTCTAAAGAAGAAATTACACTCCTTTTCAAGCACAGTCTTCAAACCCTCCACTGCAAAAAGGTGGAGAAGTCAAACGCCCTCGAGTGTTCACACCTTTAGGGGACTCACTCGAGAACATTCTCACTCTTCTGACGACTCAGAAGAAAATCACGCATCCTTTTCCACCGGCCAACCCTAATGGGAGGGGTTTCAATGCTGCTCAGAAATGTGCTTATCATGCCAGAGCACCTATGACGCCCCCAATTTCAGGTGCTTGAAACCCGAATTCAGTGCTTCACGATACCATTTCTTTGAGCGGAATAATAATAATAATGTCATAAATATCAAACTTAATTTATATATCATAGTTGTCTAAATCCCAAGTACACGACCTTTAAAACATTTCATTACATGATAGATAATAAATATCATCATCTTATTTAAGTCTGCTAGCTTTCCTTTCCCGTTGTTCTTGCACTACTACTAAATAGTAAATAGATAACGCGAAAAAAACGTTGTGGTTTCAATCAGAAAAATGTCGTGGTTAAGGGTGTTATCTATTTGACACCTTTACATAACGTTTTTAAAACATTGTAGTTAGACACCTTATACAACATTTTTTAAGGAAAAAACGTTGTAGATTTATTTTCCATAAATTAGTAGATGCTTGAAAATGTTGTAGAAGGTATGATTCCACAACGTTTTCTAACTAAAAATGTTGTAGTTTAATATATCAGACAACGTTTAGGCTCATTTACACAATGTTTTTTAAAATGTTGTAGATTGACTTCAAAAAAAAATAAAAAAAAGGTTGTGGTTCACCTATATTACCAGTGCACCTGCAATCTACTAATGTCATATAACTAAAAAAGGTCTAAATTCTCATTTAAATTTACAGCCAAAATGTATCAACCATTCAAAATACATCCCAATAATACCATTCGTTTACAGTTTTAAATTACTACATCCACAAAATATATACCAAACTATCCATATATACATCTCAAATTCATTTTTCAATATAAATTACTACTATATTGAATTGTGAATTTGATTACTTCCACAAAATAAACCAAACTAGTTCTTTTGTAAGATTTAGTAAACTTCCCCCATGGGCAATGAGGCGAGCACCAACAAGTTCTCCAATAAGAGCAGTAATATTTGGAGCAATGGTGTTCATCGTGCTCTTTAAATAATCATAAAGTTGAGCTCTGGATTCTGAAAGAGATAGAACTTGATCACAAAGGTTTTATAAATTGAATGCCAAAAACTATAATTACTTGGGCAACCATTATATATCTGATTAGCAGCATATAATTAATTGGAATCCCCCTGCAGTGACTGTGATGCCCACATTATAACTAAACATAGACAATTTGGAAATCACTAAAAGCCACCAACACAATGATAAATAACAATAATAACGTTAATTGCCTCACTATAACATTTCACCTTAATACTATGTGAAACTCTCTCCAACAACTTTTGTGCCACCAGAGGGATCTACATATGTTGTCAAATGCAGATCATAGATCATGCATTTGCTAGTATTAATCTTGATCGACAACATATGACAACATATGTTGTCAAATGCATTTGCTAGTATCTGCATGATCTGACAACATGATATTAGTGTAGTTATCGAGAAACGTTTGCTAAACATTTGATAGTGCAGTGATTGACAACATTTACTAATATCATGTTGCATTTGCTACTAACAACATATGCATGATCTGACAACATTTGACAACATATGTAGATCTGCATTTGACAATATATGCAGATCATATATTAGTGCAGTTATCGAGAAACGTAATGATAGGGGTCTCAAAAATTGTATAGATAATATGCGAAATTAGAAGAAGTACACATACAAGATGGAAATTATGTTGAGATATGTGATTACTTGTAACACGAATAAGTTGAGTATTTCCCATACTAAGATGAAGAACATGTAAATGCACAAAATATACTTTTAGGAGCGAAGTAGCCCCTCTTTTATTTGTTCCAATGACAAAAGGATGATAAATTGTAATGCTTGTGCTCTGAATATTCCCGTATTAAGTTGATAGATATTGTTAGTGTTTTCTGTTGAAATTTGGTGATGAATGCATTATGTAGGTAGGTAAAAGAAGGGGTTAGGCTTAGGCTACCCGAAATGATTCCGAAATGAGGCCAATGGTCTCGAGCCGCATATAACACCATGAGACAAAAGCGGTCCCCATGTTGGTCCAACCAAATGTGCGACCCGAAATAAAGGGAGCCGGTTATGCGGTTGTTGAAAATATTAATCTGTTAACGCTTGAGTTTAAATGCAGCGTCAATCACGTAATCCACGCTATTTGAAACACACAGATAACAACAGATCACACGAAGCTTGGCCGGTAGTGCAGCGGGGATAGCTCGGTGTGAGAATAAAATCTGGTAGCCGTTCACAAGGTTTAACAATGGAGGCTTAAGTGTTTTGTGCTCAAAGATGTATTACCTCTTAATTGTAACATTGGCCTGGTATTTATAGTACTCTCACTGCCTTAGCCTCCTTCTCCGAGTTGGAATAGGACTCCTAAATATGTTAGTTACCTATATTTGGGTCTAATATAATCTCCTTAAAAGGTGTAAGTGGAATCCCTTTCCAACACTACCTTTGGAGTTGCCTTGTTTGACATATGATTAGGGTTAGGACCCTTAACCACATAGACCCCTTATCACGTCCAACTCTGCATGTGGGCCGCCCGACTGCATAGGCCCAACCCATCAAGCATCATAAACACCGGTCTAGGCCTCGGTCCTGAGGAAGTGAAGATCCGACCTCGACCTCTATGATCACCACCGGATCCTGGCCTATTGGGCTCGGGTATCCGAACCCGAACATCCTCAACCTCCTATATGTCTTCGGCCATACCGGCCCAACTCTCTCGATTCCAGCCTAGGCATACAACCAACTTGAGGGTCGGTAAAACACTCCCGAACATTTCCCCCCAGTCTCTTGTTATAAGATATTTATGACATGAGACTTGAAAGGACATGAATTTGGATAGTCACGCCATGATGATGAGCTGTCTCGGGAACCCCAACGGTTGTTTTTCGAGTAACGCGCTGGTACACATTTCTCAAGGGCTGGACCCCACTTGCAATAAATGGCCGCCTTTGGGAACCGTGTTAGACAAGCTATATAAGTCCCAATCCCCCCATCACTATCACTTTTTTGAGCCTTCACCTTTTTCAAATCTTTTAGCAAATTTTCCGACAAGGGCGATTTCTGGCGAGATACCTATTTCTCCAGATTCCTTCATTTCCTGCCATTTTCTTTCTAAAAACTCCCCTCTGTGCCTCATTCTAACTCTCAAATCACACCAAATGGCTGATTCTAGCACTCCTCCTCCCATGGTGCTCACTTTAGCCGGGACTGCTACCCTCACCACCGGTGACCTGGTCCAGGTCAAGTTACCAACGGCTCCAGCCAACATCCCTATTGAGAGTGTCGATACTCAAGTTCGTCGTCTCTATGCCTCCGCGACCGATTATGCCGTTATCAACACCGAGTCGTCCATCACCCAATCCCAGTTGTCCAACATTCAAACCTTATTCAATATCCCTCAAGAGTACAAGCTTCGGGTGGCTGAGCCGAATGAGAGGGTGTTCTGGCGTCCTGAAGGGGGTTGGATGGCCGTCCATCTCTATGCCTTGAAGTATATGGTTCGGTTCCCCCTCCACGAATTTATTTCCTCCTTCCTCTGTCTGGTCAGGATCGGGTTCTCACAGCTGGCTCCGAACTCCTATATCCAGCTGATCAACTTCATTGCCCTGTGTCAAAAAGCTAGCATCACTCCAGGTTTGGACTTCTTCTTTGTCCTATTTTCAGTCGGTCGATCGAAGGAACCCGGCCTACGCCATCTGAACTGCGTGCCCGGCCGAGCTACCTTCGTGAAGACCCCTTCCAGCAACAAAGGGTGGCATTCCCAATGGTTCTTCATGAAGGGAACCGACCTCACCCTCTTACCAGATTGGGCCTGTCCCAAGGATTCCCCGTTGAAGGTAACTAAGTTCCCAAAGGGTCGATCTGTCGCCTTCAAGAAGTTCTACTCGCTGTTGAAGCAAACCAGTTGGGGTTTAGGGATGGTGTCCAACAAGTCCTGGCTCTATGAACATGGCTGTAAGTAACAATCCCGATCTCTTTTACTTACACTCCCGACCTCCAACTTCCTTTTTATTAACCTCTTTATCTTCTATTGTAGTGACTATCTTCAAGCCCGATAAGGCCGATGTAGCTTTGACCCCTCTGCCGATCGTTTCCGAACCCATCCATCCACCTGCTGCGAATGATTCCACCGAGGATGAGGCTATTCTTATTACCGAACTGTCTATCAGTTCATCAATAGGGCCTCTTCCCGTATCTTCCAAAGCTGACACTTCCACAAAAAATGTGTTGAAGATGAAAGGGGCTGACAAGATGGCCTTGCTGAAAAAATCAAAGAAGCCTTCTTCTGCCCGAGCCCCCTCCAAGGCCATCTCTGTCATCCAGCCAAAACCAGCTCCAAAACTAACACCCCCGCCTCATACCATAGTAACAGTGGTCGAGGATTCGGAGGAGACAGAGGATCGGCCCCTCGAACCTCCACTTAAAAAACCTCGTCTAATCGAAGGCCCTACTCCGGTTGATGTGGTGGACGGCCCGATCCCTGGGTTGACCCCTACCTCGAGGGCCAGTTCTTCCCAAGGGTCGCTGACTACATGCTAGCCGAAGAGTCCAGGGGACATATTCCCCTTCAACCTGTTCAACCATTTTAAGCTCCCAGGCGACGACGAACGGTTCAAGAACTATTCTTCTGAAGAGTTCCTTGTAACCTATATCCGAGCCCAGTGTCAAGTATGTCCGATCACCTTACCGGCCTTTCCTTTAACGCTATGTTGTATTTTTCCTGACTGATGTGTCTTTTGTATTTAGGCCAATGCCATCTTCGCTCGGGCTATCCCTTCTTTGGCCCGATCTACCAAAAAGGAGATGCAGCTGAGACATGATGTGTCGCTTCTCGAGGCCGAGTTGCGAGGTCGGGATTCTGAATTGAAGAGAGAGAGATCTCCATGCCGACACTCGTAACAAGGTAACCAAGGCTGATCGTTGGATCACCGAATTCGAAGAACAACATGCTCTACTTCAACAGGAGTTCGTCGGCCTCGATGGTCATGCCAAGAAGCTGGTGCAAGATAAGGAGCTGCTAGCTGAGGAGAACAAGGTCTTGGTGGGAAATCTTCACACCATCGAGGACCAATTCGGCACGATGCAGGACCAGTTGAGGACGCTGATCCGGTCGAACAATGCTTTGTTAGAGGAGCAGGTCGTCATCAAGCAGGCAGCTATCAAAGAATACGAAGATTCGCCTGCCTTGACAGATAAGATCATGGCCCAATTTGCTGAAGGTGTCGAAGCTTATCGGGAGAAGGCCAGAGCAAAGCTTGTTTTGCCGGACTGGACACCTCGATCCTTGACTCCTCCGATGAGGAATCCGAGGCTGAAGCTGATGATGGTCCACCTTAGTATCTGTTTTTCATACTTGTAATTTTTCTTTTCTTAGTTTTGTAATTCGCTCGATCTGTTAGGCTGATGGTATATGTATTCGAAGCCTATCTGATCGGGAATTGTAAAACAAATTTGATATGAATGAAATAGTATAAAATTGTTCTAAGTTGTTATCTCGATTAGTTTTGCTTGACTTTCATCGAATAGTTAGGTTATTTCTGACTGTCTGGTCAATTTTATGTTTGAAGCTTACAGGATCGAATTTATAACTTTATCGATCAGTTATACTTGTGGCGTTTACCAATCAGTTAAGTTCTTTCAGACTGTCTGATCGTTTTACGCTCGAAGCTTATCTGATCGGATGTGTAACTTTGTCAATCAATTATACTTGTGACCTTTTCTGATCAGTTAGGTCCCTCCGAGCTGTCTGATCAGTTTATGTCTGAAGCGTGTCTGATTGGAAAAGCAGTGCAAATTCAAATGAAGTACTAGTATTTCTCGAAGAGAAGTTTTTATTCCATTGATAAATTGCATAAATTACATAAATGAAGGGGCGAATAGACATGCATTTACTGGTAATATTTTTTAAGTCTTCCAGCATGCCATATATTCTTTACCTCAGACCCATCCATTGCTCGAAGCCGGTAAGTCCCTGGCTTCGGCACATCCACTACCTCATAAGGCCCCTTCCAATTAAGCATTAGCTTGCTTGTGTTCTGGGGGGTTAATGCCTCTGCCTCCCGAAGCACAAAATCTCCTACCTCAAACCTCCTCAGCTTCACCTTCTGATTGTAGTGTCGAGCTGTTCTCTGTTGATAAATACCCAATCTCAGCATGGCCGAGTCTCAGGCTTCATACAATAGATCCAAATTTATTTTCAGACCTTCATCGTTGTATAGTTGTTTGTACTGACTGACCCGAAGAGTGGGGGACCCGATCTCGACTGGTATGAGTGCATCGATTCCGTAAGCCAGTCAGAAAGGAGATTCTTCAGTGGTTATCCTCGGAGCTGTCCGATATGCCCACAAAACACTGAGTAGTTCCTCAGGCCATCGACCCTTCAACTCATCCAATCTTCTTTTTATTCCATTGAGTAGGGTTCGGTTGGTCACTTCTACTTGACCGTTTGATTGAGGGTGGGCAACTGAAGTCTTTCAGTGTTGAATCCCTAATTCCTTCAGAAAACTTTTGAATTTTGATCCCACGGACTGTCTGCCAGTATCCGAGACTACTGCCATCGGAATACCAAACCGATACACTACTCCTTCTTTCAGGAATTTTAGACATTCTTGTTCGGTGATCTTCTGTAGTGGTTTGGCTTCTACCCACTTTGTCATGTAGTCAATAGCCACTATTATAAAACTGACTTGCCCCTTGGCCTTTGGCAGAGGCCCCAGGATGTCGATTCCCCACACTGTGAAGGGAATCGGGGATAGGACTGAGTAGGGCTCTTCGGGTGGTTGATGTGGGATATTGTTGTTCAGCTGACACTTGGGACATCTTCTGACGAGTTCCTTGGCCTCTGTGTAGATGGTCGGCCAGTAATACCCCTGCCTCAGAATTTTATGTGCCAGTGACTTAGCCCCCGTGTGATCCCCGCAAATTCCTTTGTGTACCTCCCGAAGTGCGTAATTCGCTTCTGATGGTGTTAAACACTTGAGTAATGGAGAGCTGAAGGCCCTTCGGTACAGATCTCCATCGATGAGTATAAAGTTTGAACTTCTGTGATTGATCTTCCTTGCTAGAATGCGAACTGAAGGCAGTACCCCATCTGCCAAGTAGAAGATGTAAGGTGTGAGCTAGCAGTCCAGCCGATCCACACACAGTGCCTCCTATTTCGAAACACTTGGCTGCTCTAATATTTCCAGATACACCGAGCCGCTAAAAGAACTTGCTTCAGTCATTGCCAGTCGAGCCAAGGCATCTGCTACTGTGTTGTCAGATTGATCCACACCCTGATAGCTGACCGAGATGAAGTATGTCAGTTTATTTTTTGTTTCGGCTAAATACTTCGTCATTCTTGCCCCCCCCGGGCCTCGTACTCCCCCGATATCTGTTTGATGACCAACTGTGAATCACTATAGATGACAAGATTTTGTACTTCTAGGCTTCGGGCCAACTTCAACCAGCTAGAATGGCCTCGTATTCTGCTTCGTTGTTGGTCGCTTTGAACTGAAACCGAATTGCTTGTTGGACTTTGAACCCTTCGGGGCTTATCAGTATGACCCCGACGCCGCTGATGTCCGATCTTGATGAGCCATCGACATATAGTATCCATGAAGCCCTTATGTGTTGTGTTTCGGTCACCGATCCCACATCCGGTTCTGAGAACAAACATTTCACGACGAAGTCTGCTAATGCCTGCCCTTTGATTGCTATTTGGGGTTGATACTCCAACGCAAACTGTGTCAGTTCCATTGCCCATGCTGCCAATCTTTCCAAAACCTCTGGTCGATGTAGAATCTTCTTCAATGGCTGATCCGTGTATACCACCACCACCCAACCCTGGAAATAATGCCGAAGTTTCCTGCTTGCTATGATCAAAGCATAGACGAATTTTTCCAGGTTCGGGTATCGAATTTCTGCGTCTCGAAGCACATGGCTGACATAGTATACTGGGAACTAATTTCCCCCTTTGTCTCGAACCAATGCTACTCCCACTGCCATCGAACTTGCTGCCAAATACAGATATAAAGGTTCCGAAGGGATCGGTTTCATCAGCAGTGATGCCGAAGACAAATATTGTTTGATCCCTTGGAACGCATCTTCACATTCTGAAGTCCACTGAAAGCTTTTCTCGTTCTTGGGCCCTTTTAAGGTGTCAAAAAATGGAAGGCATCTCTCAACTGATTTGGAGACGAACCTTCGAAGGGCCGCGATCCGACGTGTCAATCTCTGCACATCCTTGTAAGACTTTGGAGATCTCATATCCAGGACTGCTTGGATTTTCTCTGAGTTTGCTTTTATTCCCCTTTTGCTGACCAAATACCCGAGGAATTTTCCCGATCCCAATCCGAACGTACACTTCATCGGGTTCAACCTTAGCTTGCATCTTCTGACTGTCTCGAAATAGTTCTCTAGGTCTTTGAGATGCTCATGGACTGACATGCTTTTTACGATCATGTCGTCTACGTAGACCTCCATACTCCTCCCTAATTGTTTCATGAACACAAAATTCATCATCCGCTGATAAGTCGCCCAGACATTCAATAGCCCGAAGGTCATTTTCCTGTACTCGTATATTGCCCGATGTGTGATGAAACTGGTCTTCGGGATATCTTCCTTACTCATTGAAATCTAGTGGTATCCTGAGAATGCATCCATGAAACTCAACATACCGTACCCCGAAGTGGCGTCGATCAATTGACCTATGTTGGGCAAAGGGTAGAAATCCTTCGGACATGCCCTGTTCAAATCCGTGTAGTCGATGCACAACCTCCACTTCCCGTTCTGCTTCTGGACCAATACCACATTGGCCAACCACTCCGGGTAATCAATTTTGAAGATGAATTCGGCCTCCAGAAGTTTGGCAATCTCTTCATCGATTATTTTTTACCTTTCTGGGGCGAAAATTTTTCGCTTTTGTATAACTGGTTTTTTGCTCGGGTCTACGTGTAGCCTGTGTAGGGCCACCGATTCACTTACTCTGGGCATATCACTTGGCTCCCATACGAAGATGTCGGCGTAGACTTGGAGTAATTCTATCAATCCGGTCCTGAAAGGTTCTGCTAACCCTGACCCAATCTTGATCAATTTTTCTTTCTTCCCTAGTACCAGCTCTATATCCTCGGTTTCTTCGGCGGAAAGGGCGAGCGGTTCTGTACTACCCTCAGTGAATGGCTCGATCTCGATGGCCATTGTCTGTTTCTGCTTACTGACCCCGATCCCTGAAGATATAAAGCTGTTCCGATAGCACCTTCGGGCTATATCTAAATCACCTTTTACCTCCCCGATCTCGTTCGGTGTTGGAAACTTGATTTTGAAGTGGGGTATGGACGTTACTGCTTGCAGGGCAGCCAAGGTTGGTCTCCCGAGGATCGCATTATATGTCGAATCTACTTGTACGACAAAAAATCTGACCATTATTTCGACCTGATTGGGTGCGGTGCCGAACTGGACTGGCAGTTCAATGGTACCTGACATATACATCGGGTCTCCACTAAAACTGTACAAGGGTCCTTCCCCTCACAGATCCATCTTCTTTCCTTATAGGTCCAACCTCTGGTAGGCATGAGTATATAGGATGTCGACCGAGGACCCGTTGTCTATCATCATCCGTTTCATATCAACTATCCCGACCTGGGCCGTTATTACTAATGCGCCATCATGTGGCTCGATGAGATCTGTCGGGTAATCCTCGTCTGAGAAGGAGATAGATGTTCCTGGATATACCCGATCCTTCCTAGTAGTCGACCCTGTAACCGATAACACTGCCTCGAGATGCCTGTTTCTCTTCCTTCCCGTCACCCGTCTGACAGAACCTCCCGAGATAACATCAATCACGCCTCGGGCTGGGGGGTTCTGTGGAGGGTGGGTGTCCAAATCTTAATCTTTTCTTTCTTCTCTAGGTGCCACTGCGTTACCCTGACCGGCCACATACTGTATCAACTGTCCATTCTAAACATTCTTCTCTATCATGTCCATCAGGTAGGTGCACGCTTCAGTCGAATGTTCGGTACTCTGATGATACTCACAATACTTATCCCGGCCTCTCCTTCCGGGTTTGGTTCGTCTTGTGCATGGCTCGTAGAAGGGTTGGTTCTTTATCTCCTCCAAAATCATTGACCGATCTGCAGTAAGAGGGGTGTAGACCTTGCTGACGTTACGATTGGGTAGTGGAGGTCGGTTACTTCCTGACCCTTCTCCATTATAGCTTTTCTTTTCTGGTTGATCCGATCTCCACTGACTATTTTCCGAACGCTGATAACTTGGTTTGTCTCGATCCTTTGATTTCTCGTAAGACTGAGAGTGCGGTTTGAAATTACCCAAAGCTTCTTCTATCGCGATAAACCCTTCTACCCGATGGAAGCCCTCGGTCAGATCCGCCGGAGGGTTGATCACCAAATCCTTTACCAGCATCTTCGACCTCCCGATATCCAGTCCCGTGGTGAAGAATCCCAGGGCTTTTGGAGAGTTTAGCTCTACTACCAACCTCACCGCCTCCCAAAACCTCTTTATATACTGGCCTAGGGTCTCATCTGACTTCTGTCGGACCTGCACGAGGGACACCGTGATCTTTCCTCGTCTTCAGTTACTCCCGAACCGCGCGTGGAACTTTTCTCGAAGGTCGTTCCACCACCTGATTGATCCTGCTGCCAAGGTCCCCATCCATTCCCGGACGCTCTTTTTCAGCATTGTAGCGAACATGTGACATTTGGCTGCATCCGAATGTCCATAGTACGACATCAAACTGTCATATCCATCTGAATGGTCATATGGGTCTCCTAGTCCGTCATATGTCTCCATCGGGGGCATCTTCTTTTTCGGATCGGCCGTCTCCTGACTGATTTCAAGGTAAAAAGGGGATCCTTGGCAGGCCGAAGACGTCCCCACTAAGTTCTTTGCCCCCAGCAATTTTTCCAATTCTGCCACTCTTCGAGCGAGGGGGTCGAATCCTTCTTTCCGGGGGGACGATCGGGGTCTGTCCCTCCCATGATCAGGAGACGCGTCTCTCTTCTTCTGTCCCGACTTGCCTGGGTGTCCTGATCGGTGCTCAGCCGAACGGCTTCTTTTTCTTCCCCTCCCATCCTGAGAGCGACTTCTGTGCCTGCTCCTTTCTCTTCCAGCCTCTCCCCGTCGAGGTGACCAGGATCGGCTCCGATTCCTATGCCTCTTAGAACAAGCTTCTTGGTCCCCGGCCATCTGTCTTTCGAGTTCTTCCTGTTACAGCTGAAGTGCCAACATGTCATCTTTGTTCTGTTCCATTTTTTTCTTCAAGAGAAAATCTCACTGGTCTCGACTACCTCCCCCTCTTTCCTATCTCACGAGGGCCCGAGACTGACTTTCGTCGGCCTGACTCGCTTGGTGGGTCGTATGTTGGCTACCGTGGAAGAGTTTTCGTTGAAGAGGAGGAGGCAGTATCTCTTCCAAATCCGGAATCCTGGACCCCAGGCGATCCTTCACCGACCCCCTCACCGTGTGTGATGCGGTGTGTATTCTTTGGGCTTTGCCTTTTCCTGGGCAGAGACATTATCTTCCTTACTCGCCATAATCTCCTGCCGCAAAAGTGCGTGGTGATTGCAAGAAAGCACTAAAAGGCCCTCCTTCTAGCGCCAATGTTAACGCCAAGTTTCGTTTGCGCGTCCAATCACAAAATCCATGCTCTGAAACCCGCACAATAACAAATCACATAGACGCTTGACTGTCGTGCCGCCGGGGGATAGCTCCGGTGTGAGAATAAGTACAGGCCGTTCACAAGGTTTAACAATGGAGGCTTAAGTGTTTAGTGCTCAAAGATGTATTACCTCTTAATTGTAACATTGACCTGGTATTTATAGTACTCTCACTGCCTTAGCCTCCTTCTCCGAGTTGGAATAGGACTCCTAAATATGGTAGTTACCCATATTTGGGTCCAACACAATCTCCTTAAAAGGTGCAAGTGGAATCCCTTTCCAACACTACCTTTGGAGTTGCCTTGTTTGACATATGATTAGGGTTAGGACCCTTAACCACATAGACCCCTTATCACGCCCAACTCTGCATGTGGGCCACCCGACAGCATAGGCCCAACCCATCAAGCATCATAAACATCGGTCTGGGCCTCGGTCCTGAGGACGCGAGGACCCGACCCTGACCTCTATGATCACCAACGGATCCCGGCCTATTGGGCTCGGGTATCTGAACCCGAACATCCTCGACCTCCTGTATGTCTTCGGCCATACCGGCCCAACTCCCTCGATTCCAGCCCAGGCATACATCCAACCTGAGGGTCGGTAAAACACTCCCGAACATTAACCAACATTCAAACGAACAATATTTTCTCATCAAATTCTAGCTGGGAATTCTCAATGTTATTAAAAATGGTATATACTGACAAGTTCTGTACCATGCTCCAATTTGGGATTCCAACAAATGACATCAATGCCTCACATATTAGAAGTACTACGACAAAATATTCCACTTTTCATCTGGTGCATTCGTACAAAATAGACATTTCCCAATTATGTATGTAATTTGACTCTAGTTGGGAATATTAAAATGTGATATGGATCGACACTTTTGATTGTATACCATAATAATGCTTTGAAATAGGTTAAAGTAACTTAAAACATTCTTAGTGATCAATGCAAAAGATGAGAAGAAAAGCTTACAACTGCTTCCTCTTCTAAAAATCTAGAGTAAAATTTATTTTACAAAAACTGACCCATTACCAAAATTTTGCTCTTCTTTTTGCAGGAACATAGAACATGGTTTCGGGTAACACGCCACATTCCCCACCTGAATCTACATTATCATAGAAGGAACAACTTTAATCTGCAGATGGCGAGTATGCATCAATGCTAATGTACGCCCATTCTAATCGATGTTCCCGCAAGAACACGAGAAGAATTGCAGGGAGACACATTCTGCCAAAATAGTAAAATAGCACATGAGAGAATAATATAAATATGTAGATGAAGATCAATGCTTAAAAGATATAATCTAAATCATATTCCAGTGTAATGGTTTCTAAAATTATGGCATCTTTTCATCCTCATTTTTATTTCTTTTCAAGTAACAGTTGCTACAAATACACATATTCAGTTATTTTCAAAAAGATATAGCAAAAATTTGTCGGATTCATAAATACAAATTCATTAATAACTAGAAAAAATCTTGGCTATGACCTACTTCTATTTGGAATACAAATACACAATCAGTTATATCAGGAATAAGAATGTGAATGTTATTCCTATTTACATATGATTTTGATTATGATATATATGAATGAATATGCAAGTATGCTTGCATTAAGAAAAGTTGTAAAGTTCTTTGATAGATAATAGAAACATGTGTACAAGGACTTAGAATGAATTGATCAAGTATGTTAGGTTGATCCTACATAAGCAAAACAACTTTGTAAAGTCCTTAAAAAGAAATGATGTACAAGGACTATAAACATAGAAAGATCAAGCATGTTAAGTTCATCTTATGATGTAATAGATAGGCTTGTCTCATCGTCGAGCACTACACCAAAAATCGGAGTTTGCTAGGAGAGTTAAGGAGAACTCGAGAGCTGTCGAGGCAGAATCGTAGTCTGCAAGATAGTAGATCTCGGAGTTCATAGACTGCCACGAGAGACGAGGAAGGATCATAGTGTGTTGAGTAGAACTTCCTCGTAGCCGAAGTCTGCTAAGGAATCATGTTCAGAATCGTGGAGACAACCTGCCTACGAGCCGACCGAATATTTGCCGAAGCCAAGTCAGAAACGTAGACTACCCTCGGAGTCGTAGAGTCTACTGATGCCGAAGCCAAGTCAAGGATCATAGACTACACTCTGAGTCATAGAGTCTATTGATTACATGTAGAGATCGTAGTCGAGCAAGATCAGATGAAGATATCAAGCACAAAGACAGAAAACATAGAGTGTCAAGATCTGATCCGGAAGTCATAGGGTCTGCACAGCCAAAGCTGAGTTGTAGAGTGCAGAACTACGACCTCAACAGTTGTGCTCACAATGCCAAGGCAGAATCATAGAGCAAATACAATTCTCAAATGAGCACTCCCAGAATATCCAAAGGAACCAAGCCTCTGGTTCAAGCTACAATGTTACATCCAACTTGGAGGAAACCAGATAGCACTCCATGAATGGCTTGAAAGCTAACAGAAGATCTAAGAACCAACCTAATAAGCATCAAGATTAAGTTGTCAAGTCATTCGAGATGAAGTCTTCCACAAAGAGATCAAAATAAGACTTCAGTAACTGACGAAGGAAAGTCAGCAAGTGCAGTAGCTGTCAAGCAGACAGAAGAAAATGATCTTGGAAGCAACCAGGATCGTAGTGTTTTCTAAACAAAGAAAGAACTGATGAAGTACATACAGAGATACTGGACAGCTTCTGAAGAACAAGGCTAACGTGATTAAGCATTGGGTCAGTCCATTGATGATAAGTGAACGGGAGATCACAAGGAAAAAGCGAGCTGGATACGCCACAAATCTGAAGTGTCTTGCTATTCAGAAGGGGCCAGAGCAAAGAAGTCAAGTCATCAGTATCTGAGAACTGTTGAGGAAAACAGAAGTGTTGAAGCACTACATAAAAGAAGGAAGAGGTGTTCTACATTGAAGATCCAATCAACACTCTTCAAGATCATAGTGTTGTCTCTACCAGTCAACATTACACTACGATCAGGTCCTTGAAGACATGTATTAGAATCGTAGAGTTCGAATAGCTTAAGACTGAAGCATTGGCAACAGTTTAATCTGAAGGGTAATATTCAGACAAGTGCTTATTGAGAGCATCAATGCAAAAGGACAACCTCTGATCGAGAAATCAGAAGGAGGAATAAAGTCTTCAACCTGCCCAAAACATTAAAGTGATATATCTGACAAGGTAGGTGAAACAGTAGACTGCAGTATCAGAAAGTCAGATAAAAGTTGTCATGTCACATCTGCAGTCTGCACCCAGCAACTCGAGATCTGTGAAGCATTTCAAAGAGCTTTCAATGGCTACTCTCCAACGGGAAGATTGGGAAGGAGTATAAATCTGCTAGAGCTTCCTAGATCAAAGGTTGCTGGAGTTACCGAGTTTGGAGTAACGGTGGACTATTCTAAGCAATGTAAGATAGTGAGTCCAAAGGCTCACTCTACCATCCACCAAGAATACTCAGAGACATACAAAGAAAGAAGTAGAAGTGAGAGTTCTACAATGTAGAAGTGAGAGTTCTACTACATGAAGAGTGTTCTGAACTACCGAGAGAAATAAGACCATTAATGACATCTTGATGTCCATCATGGGAAGACTCTAAGTACCATAGAGAAGAGCTCACAGTCATCTTAGCAAGTCCATCATGAGAAGGCATCAAGTATCAAGAAAGGAGATCACAAACGTCATCGTGGTGGAAAGCATGAGAAAGTTTCTAAGTACCTAGCAGAAGAGCTTACAGTCATCTTAGAAACTAATCATGTGCAGCCATCACGTATCAAGAGGAATAATCTTCAAGCGCGCTTCATCAAGGATCATCGAGAGGAGGTTGAGTAATCAAGAAGTCGAGCATCATGCAACACTCAACCGCACTTCAAGGATGATCATGCTAAGTCGCAAGCATGTAAGATGTTCAAAGCATAAAGACATCTTAGCAGCTCAGCACCAACTCTAACAAACAAACAAATAACTCAACAAGAAGCCAGGGCTTAAGGGGTCCTTGTCAGCACCAAGTCTGCTGGGCTTGAAGAGTTCCTAGGGAATTAGAGCAGTTCCAAGGCTGCTAGCCTTGAAGAGTTCTTAGTGAATTGATATCCCAAGGCCGCTGGCCTTGAAGGAATCGTAGTAATTCAGGGTGCTGCCCTTCCTTAATGGAAATCCTTCTAGTTAAAAGCAGAAGAGTGGATTAGGAGCTTGAGTCTCTGAACCACTTAAAACCCCTTGTGTCTTTTACTTTATGTCATTTACATTATGTCTGTTAACTGCTATAACTGCTATGTATGTTTTAACTGCTTACCATTGAACTAACTATACGAACAATGTATGTATGATTATGAATATATCAATGAAGGGGATCTTTAACTTATTCCGCCGTGCTTGAAAGGATTCTTATGTTTGTCATATGCTAAATTATGAGCAATACAAAATAAACCAGAAAAGTATTTGCAATTAAAAATATCTATTCAACCCCCCTTCTAGGTCTATTGTGCCTACTGGGAACTAAAAATTGGTATCAGAGCAGGTTCTCATGCTATATTCAAAAGCTAATCGCTTTGAGTCTGATCCCAGGCACTAACATTGTTCTAAATTTAGTTTAGTAGTAATTCACTTGTTATATGCAGATGAGCTCACACGTTGGAAATATTGTGTACATGTAAATGTGTATATACACCTGAAGCTGCTCAGATTAGTCCATATTCTCGAGTATTATATCAACAAGACCAATCCTTGCCTGCAATCAATCTTGTAGTCTAAAGACCAGACGAGATAGCCCAAGAGACATCAACAACACAGTGTTAATCATCCACCAGCCTAAAAGATGAAAAGGCCATACATGCTAAGAAATTCTTATCCAGTGAAGAAAGAAGTTCTTCTCAAACATGTGTCTGGCCAACAAGCAGCTGGGTGCAAACTTTGTGAACTAAAGGATGTCAAAGAACTGAAGTTGCTAAGACTCTCAGGATGCATCTTCAAGACTATGACTGATTGATTAAAGGCCAATAAGAGCAATAAGCTGTCAGGAGTAAATGTGAAGCTATGTACATCAATGCCTAAACTCAATATATTAAAGATAAATGACTGTTAAGAAATTGACAGTAAAAAGGTACGGTTCCTCACTAGTATACATGTGTACATGATAAATGCACCTCCTTATGAAATATAACAGTGTTCTATCAAGGAGTCATAATCTACCTAAAAAGGTGAAGAGAGAAAGTACCCTGAGAATGGAAACTCAAATGCCTATAAACTTTCTCTCCATCCAAGTTTTAGGTTGAAGATGACATCTTGAAGGAAATCTGAAATAGGTCATAAGAGCATCACAGGCCAAATTAATTCTATGTGAAGTAATCTTTGCTGGTGGGCTAGTATGTATGTACAAACCTATGTTCTAAGTGCTTGACAACAAATAGAGTATGGTCAGGTCCACAAGAGTATCTTGATGATGTGTAGAAACTGATCACCTCCATGAATCAACTAGATACTCCTAAATCGTAGAGTTGATTCTCACTTTGTGAACACTTAAACCTTGTGAACATAACCCTGCAAATGATGAAACCATCAAAGAAAAAGAGTGTGTTTCTTAAAATGACAAATCTTACACACACTCACCATCATGCATCTCAAAATGTATTATCTAAAACTAGCTGCATCCATGAATATGACTGTTGGTGATAAATGTGATGATTATCTATATATGAGGAACAAGGGTTTAGAAAACTACCCTAGCAGGACCCATTTAATTGCGGGTACCAAAATAGAAATGTATCTAACCTGCAGGTACTTGGTCTGTCTGACCACACTAAGGAATGTTGAAGAAGAAAACTTCAGTCAAGAATACTCAACCAGCAGAAGGCTAAGGACTGTTTAGAAATGATTCTGAGAAAATTCCTATATGTCTAAGCCTATCCTTAAAGACCCGCTGAGGTAACTTGAATGAAGCTCACATGACTGCTAATCTGTATATGGAAGCAGGCCATGCAACCAAAGATGAAAAGGGTTTTATATGATCAAATCAGGCAAAGCATGCTATATGAGAAGAATCCTCAAAGAAGCTCACATCAGAGGATCATCGAGCATCAGTCAAGAGGAACTCATTACGGGAGAAGAACTTCACACGCAAAAGACTGTCAAAGAAGACTACGTTCGTAGTACTGTCAAATGATCGTAGAATGATCAGTCCTGAAAATATCTACGCCTACGATACAAGGAGATCTAAGTGATAATTGTGATTCCAGTCAGAAGGAGATATGCAAGGCTTCCTTCAAATGAACCTAAAGTAAAGGGAATCACATCTATCCGGGAAGACATCATCAACTATCGGGGACCAGTGATCTGTTAAGAAACAACAACACTGAGTTATACTATGAAGAAATGTACCAGCTACAGAGTCCCAAAACTTTATGGCTGATGAACCAAATGAAGATCCATAGTCAGTAGGAACGTCTCAAAACGTACTACTAATAACCTATCAGCCACCCAACTCAAAATCGTGGACTGCCTACGATCAAACATCTGATCACAGTGTAGAAGTAGGAGGACACCACGATTACAACAAATGCAATTGTCCAAAGTTGGTAGAGGACCTCCCCACCAGAAAAGGTCAAATGAGATATCATTGCAAATCACTTCTAAACTATTTAATCTGGAAAGCGCCTCAGGGACAAACCTGACCCTTAGTTCACTCTAAGAGGTTGGCCCTTCCTGAGCTACCTTGACCTAGAAGGAATACTTAGTAAAGTTCATCTCAAGGACCAAGTCAGTCAACAATCATAAAGTCGAGGTTGAAGAGAACTCCACGATCGTAGTGCAACCTCAGTGATCGAAGAAGTCAACTCGATGATCGCAGTCCTACCAAAGGGTACTCCAGTTCACAAGGAGCTTGGAAAATGGGACAATTGCTCAACCATTCAGATTATGAGGAGATAAGTTCAGATATATCAGTGGTCAAGCTATGCAGTTTTAGGATGAGGATTAATGTCAAAACCACCCTCTGCAATATCTCACAATAGTTGGTCGTTGAGTCAACAGAGGAAAACGTAGAGTCCATAGCTGCTCTACCATGCTACTCTATGAACCAAAAAGGTCAACAGTCAATCCATGTCAATTAAATGTCTACTCTCCTAAAGGAAATATCTAACTGAAACTTTATGGGGAGTTACAGCTCATTACTAGACTTCATGCAACCAATGGTTGGTTGAAACATCACTGATTATGCAGAGTTAGAAGGAACTGTCATTAAGACAAATTCGAAATCTGCTAACAGTTAT
Source organism: Panax ginseng (assembly GCA_020205605.1). Classification (NCBI taxonomy): domain Eukaryota; kingdom Viridiplantae; phylum Streptophyta; class Magnoliopsida; order Apiales; family Araliaceae; genus Panax; species Panax ginseng. Next base: position 49,087,506 of record CM035141.1, read on the forward strand.
CAGAAACCATCGAACCTTTCTCCCTCCCATTTTTAAACCCTAGAATCCTCATCGAAGCCAAAATCTATTAATCCTCCAGAGCCTTGCCTAAATCACAATCAGCCATCTCTCACAGAATCCTCTGAATCATATACCCATATTCCTTGAACTATTCAAATGGAAGATTGGCGAGTAATCACTGGCATTCAGCTCGGAACCAAGTCGCTTGAGAAATCCAAAAAGAAGTTCAGAGACATTCTCGAACTTGTAAAGAAAGCTTGATTCTCAGAATGTCTTGAGGCAAGCACTCGAGTATATGTTGACCTGGTTAAAGAGTTCTACTCAAATGCTTCCATAAACTCTGGAACCCTTTCTAACAACGTCAAAGGTCGGGCCTCTAAAGTCAAATCTTCCGACCTCAATCAATGCTTAGGTTATCCCCGACCAAGGACCAAGAGCCTTGACGATATCGATACAGAACAAGCAAAGAAGATCATGGAGTACCAAAGAAACCCTAGTCTGAAGGACATGAAGAAGAAGGAGTTTTCAGAGGAGTTTGATGCAAGGATACTTCACATGATACTGTGCTTGATCAGCAGTTGAAGATTATGTCTGCAATAGTTCTGAAGAAGCGAGTCAACTTTCGAGCTATCTTGTTCGATCAGATCTCCAAATGGGTAGAAAAGGCTGGGCTAAAGAAGTCTACAGAAAAACCTCTGACAAAGGTGTTTCATGGAAGACTGTTGAGCATTGTAATGAACAAAAAGCTGGTAAGCAAGATCAAGGATGATGAAGGAGAACCTCTTAATGTTCACAAAGTAATGTCTCCATAACTATTTGTGAATTAGAAGAAAAACCCCAAGGAGAACAGAAGGCTGACAACTGGGAGCAGTAGCAAGGCCTCTACAAAGAAGAGGAAGGCAAAAGAGGTAGAAAGCTCTAAGTCTGAAGACTCTGCACCAGCAGAAACCACATCCATAAGAAAGAGATTCAGAGGTGTGAAGAAAACTGAGATCCCATCAAGAAGTCTCTCCACCAAAGACAAAGATAAAGAAGAAAAAGTCCTGACTGCAGAAACCACCAAGAGGAGAAGCAACAGACTACTTCTAGGGCCATCACAAAATAAAGCTAAGGTGGTAAACAAACCAGCCTCAGTTTCCAAAGATAATACATCTGATGAAGAGGAGAACGCAGAGTCAGAAGAAGCGAAGGGAACCGACAATCTCAAGATCGAGTCCCCTCAGATAAAATTCAGCAATGAAGGTGAAGCTGGATTAATGAATGAAAATGCAGCATCTGCTGATGAAGAAGAATGCTCAAGCCCTGTGGCTAATCCTCTGAGTATTCACTCTGATGATGAAGAAGAGATTCAAGATGACCCAACTACATCCCCAAATGCAAATGACCCAACAAGCCCAGATGATGGGTCAAATGATGCTGTTTCTAAAGAAGAAGAACGTGCCCATTCCAATCCTGAAAGCCCCCATGACGGCTCAAAGGGTGATGAGTTTACAGAAGAAGGGACTATCCCTATCAGTACTGAACCTCAAGAAAGTTTGTCTGATAATCCAAAGGCTTTAGAGTCTGAAGAGGAAGAAGAGTCTAAAACTCCTATAGCTGAACTTCCAACAAGAAGGAAGAGCTAAAGACTGCAAGCCAAATTTGCCTCTAAAAGGAGAAACGATCACTCCAATGCTATCATTGAACTAAGTGATGATGAGTTTGTATCAAATGATGAAAGTGTTGAAGATGGAACCAGTGGTGAAGAAGATGAATCAGAGGAAGATCTTGCTGAAGAAGGTTCTGAAAATGAAATGCAGCAAGAAAGATTCACTGTTGGAAATGATCAAGATGGTTCAGGCTCCGAAAAAGAAGAAATGGAGAATGATTCCAATTCTGAAAATTAGGAATGAAAGGAACCAGAACTCTATCATGTCCTCTCTCCAGCAAAAATTACCAGGAGAATAGTGGTGGAAGTCTCGAATGAACTACCAGAAGCACCACCAGACAAATGGGTGAACTATGGAGATGAACAACTCAGAGTAGTAAGGATGACTACATTTGATATAGTTAAAAACTGGAACAACATAGAACTAGACAGCACGACCATTCTCTACAATCCTGATGACCTACTGATGAGATGGTTCTTCCAATAGATGTCATGGCTAAAGGCCCATAATGAAAGAGATGGAAGCTACTTCAGCTGGTGCTACTCTCATTTTCCAAGCATGGAGCTGGTGGCTCAGAACTTTCCAAGAATGAAGAAGTTTACCACCAAACTGATCAAAGACCAGCCCCACTTCAAAGTCTATCATCATGCTTGAAATCACTATATCCCCTGCGATCGTAGAGTGGACTCTCAAGGAAGAAGGATCATGACCAAGGAGATGATCGTAGAGTCTATACACTTTACTACTGATGGTGTTCAAGTTCAATACCAGAAGCCTCCATCTGCTCAAGCACTACTGACAGACATTCCTTCATCCTCAACCAGTGATTGGAACTCAACGATTCTTCAGATTCTCAACACCTTTGAAAATCTGTCCAAGGATGCAGATCGTAGAGTTTAATCTAATGCTCGACAGGATACTTCTCAACCAGATGATCAAGTATCTGTGGAGAAGGAGCTGATGAAAAATTCTGATGAACTAATTGAGAAAATATCTCTATTCATGGAAGAGTCATGAAGTTTAATGCTAAGAAGAGATAATTCATTCCGTAATGTACTTCAAGCTACTATAGCTGATGTATCTCTCAAACTCAAAGAGAGAGATAACATTTATCTGAAGGTCATGAGTGATCAGAAGGCAAATGCACTACAAGCGAAGAAGGCCAGTGAAGAGAAGATCCAAGTCCTCTTTGACAAGATTGATAATATGAAGCAGTCTTTCTCAGTGCAACTTGAGTTAGGCCAATAGGAACTCAAGTTTGAAGTTGCCAACTCCTCCTACCTGATGGAGCAACTTATGTCCAACATGGAGAAACTCTCCCAAATGATTAACGACAAAAAGGGGGAGAAAAAGAGGCATACAAAGAGGGAGAGCAAGAGGCACTCAAAGAAGAGCAGAAGGAAAAGAGAGAAGAAGTCAAAGAAGAAGATAGTATAAGAAGAGGCAGAGTCATTTTCTGAGGGGGAGCCAAAGAATGATGAACCTATGTATGCCGAAGCTGAGGGGGAGCCTGAAGGAAAAGAGAAGCATACATCTGAGGGGGAGTAAAGCAAAGCAGGAAAGTCATCATCTCAAGGGGAGCAAGAGCAAGAAGGCCAAACAGATGATTAGCTGATCAACAGAATCCTGGAAACATACATGGAGCCAAAAGAGGTACATCTCTAACTAGTTAGGTATGTTCTGGATCCAGGATGTAAAATGTTAGGGTATTAAATTCCACATCATTATAAATAACATTCATGATTATCTGTTTTAGAAATACAGCTGCTCACTGTATATAAGATTCATTCATAACATGCATATGCACTTATTGTTTTTGTCATAATAAAATAGGGGGAGATTGTCAGGAATAATCATGTGAAAGTTATTCCTATTGCATATGATTTGATTATAATATATATGAATGAATATGCAAGTATGCTTGCATTAAGAAAAGTTGTAAAGTCCTTTAATAGATAATAGAAACATGTATACAAGGAATTAGAATGAATTGATCAAGTATGTTAGGTTGATCCTACATAAGCAAAATAGCTTCGTAAAGTGCTTAAAAAGAAATGATGTACAAGGACTATAAACATAGAAAGATCAAGCATGTTAGGTTCATCTTATGATGTAATAGATAGGCTTGTCTCATCGTCGAGCACTACACCAAAAATCGGAGTTTGCTAGGAGAGTTAAGGAGAACTCGAGAGCTGTCGAGGCAGAATCGTAGTCTGCAAGATAGTAGATCTCGGAGTTCATAGACTGCCACGAGAGACGAGGAAGGATCATAGTGTGTTGAGTAGAACTTCCTCGTGGCCGTCAAGTCTCACTAAGGAATCATGTTCGAATCGTGGAGACAACCCGCCACGAGCCGACCAAATATTTGCCGGGCCAAGTCGAAAATGTAGACTACACTCGAGTCGTAGAGTCTCATCGATGTCGGGCCAAGTCAAGGATCATAGACTACACTCGAGTCGTAGAGTCTATTGATTACATGTAGAGATCGTAGTCGAGCAAGATCGGATGAAGATATCAAGCACAAAGACACGTAAAACATAGAGTGTCAAGATCTCGATCCCAAGTCGTAGGGTCTCTGCATACCCAAAGTCGAATCAGAGTGCGTAACTACGACCTCAACAATTGTGCTCACAATGCCAAGGCGTAATCATAGAGCAAATACAATTCTCAAATGAGCACTCCTGCAATATCCAAAGGAACCAAGCCTCTGGTTCAAGCTACAATGTTACATCCAACTTGGAAGGAAACCAGAGAGCACTCCATGAATGGCTTGAAAGCTAACGTAAGATCTAAGAACCAACCTAATAAGCATCAAGATTAAGTTGTCAAGTCATTCGAGATGAAGTCTTCCACAAAGAGATCAAAATAAGACTTCAAAGAATCGATCGAAGGAAAGTCAAGAAGTGCGTAGAGTCATCAAGCGCATGTAAGAAAATGATCTTGGAAGCAACCAGGATCGTAGTGTTTTCTAAACAAAGAAAGAACTGATGAAGTACATACAGAGATACTGGACAGCTTCTGAAGAACAAGGCTAACGTGATTAAGCATTGGGTCAGTCCATTGATGATAAGTGAACGGGAGATCACAAGGAGAAAGCGAGCTGGACACGCCTCAAATCTGAAGTGTCTTGCTATTAATAAGGGGCCAGAGCAAAGAAGTCAAGTCATCAGTATCTTAGAACTGTTGAAGCAAACAAAAGTGTTGAAGCACTGAACAACAGAAGGAAGAGAAGTTCTACATTGAAGATCCAATCAATACTCTTCAAGATTGAAGTGTTGTCTCTACCAGTCAACATGACACTACGATCAGGTCCTTGAAGACATGCATCAGAATCGTAGAGTTCGAATAGCTGAAGACTGAAGCTTTGGCAACGGTTCAATCTGAAGGGTAATTTTCGAACAAGTGCTTATTGAGAGCATCGATGCAAAATGACAACCTCTGATCGAGAAATCAGAAGGAGGAAATAAAGTCTTCAACCTGCCCAAAACATTAAAGTGATATATCTGACAGAGTAGGTGAAACAGTAGACTGCAGTATCACAAAGTTAGAAAAAGTTGTCATGTCACATCTGCAGTCTATACCAAGAAACTCGAGATCTGTGAAGCATTTCAAAGAGCTTTAAACGGATACTCTCTAACGGGAAGATTGGGAAGGAGTATAAATCTGCTAGAGCTTCCTAGATCGAAGGTTACTGGAGTTGCCAAGTTTGGAGTAACGGTGGACTATTCTAAACCATGTAAGATAGTGAGTCTGAAGGCTCACTCTACGATCCACCAAAAACACTCAGAGACATACAAAGAAAGAAGTAGAAGTGAGAGTTCTACAATGTAGATATGAGAGTTCTACTACATGAAGAGTGTTCTGAACTGCTAAGAGAAAGAAGAGCATTAATGACGTCTTGATGTCCATCATTGGAAGACTCTAAGTACCATAGAGAAGAGCTCACAGTCATCTTAGCAAGTCCATCATGAGAAGGCATCAAGTATCAAGAAAGGAGATCATAAACGTCATCATGGTGGCAAGCATGAGAAAGTTTCTAAGTACCTAGCAGAAGAGCTTACAGTCATCTTAGCAACCAGTCATGTGAAACCATCATGTATCAAGAGGAATGATCTTCAAGGAAGTTCATCAAGGGATCATCAGAGGAGGTTGAGTAACTGAAGAAGCTGAGCATCATGCAACACTCAACTGCACTTCAAGGATGATCATGCCATGATGCTAAGTACATAAGATGTTCAAAGCATAAAGACATCTTAGCAGCTTAGCACCAACTCCAACAAACAAACAACTCAACAAGAAGCTGGGGCCTGAGGGGTCCTTGTCCGGAGGGACTAAATGAAGTTCCAAGCCTGCTGGGCTTGAAAAGTTCCTAGGGAACTAGAGGGGTTCCAAGGCTGCTGGCATTGAAGAGTTCTTAGTGAACTGAAGTCCCAAGGCTACTTGCCTTGAAGGAATCGTAGTGATTCAGGGTGCTACCCTTCCTTAGTGGAAATCCTGCTAGTTGAAAGCAGAAGAGTGGATTAGGAGCTTGAGTCTCTGAACCACTTAAAAGCCCTTGTGTCTCTTACTGTATGTCATTTACATTATGTTTGTTAACTGCTATAACTGATATGTATGTTTTAACTGCTTACCATTGAACTAACTCTACGAACAATGTATGTATGATTATAAATATATCAATAAAGGGGATCTTTTACTTATTCTGATGTGCTTGAAAAGATTCTTATGTTTGTCATATGCTAAATTATGAGCAATACAAAATAAACCAGAAAAGTATTTAAAGTTAAAAAGGATCTATTCAACCCCCCTTCTAGATCTATTGTGCCTACTAGGAACTAACAAGTTAATTTCTTCTTCATGTAACATAAGTTGCAAAAATCGTGTTTCAAGTTTATACCCTCATAACTAGCTTATTAGAGGATTCTTGCATTAGTTATTATGATAAGCAAACAATAAGTATCTTACTTGTACAAGCTTGGAAGCTTTAGCACATAGAACTACATTATTCATAGATGGAAATCCATTGGAATAAGGAAGATGTGCACCCATCATTTTGCTAGGCGATGAGTTCACCAATATGGTAATGTCATCAATGCCATCACTTTCAATCATAGACCATCCCTCATCAGTAAAATCATTCACAGCTTCATTAAAACCCCTATGACATAAAAATACATAATTTTTTTAAAATGAAAACGCCCAAAGACCACATGAACTATCCAAGAATTAAAATAACCTACCGCTTTCGGTCTCTAGCTAAGTGCACGTGAGTCGTTGGTCTTCTCCCCAACCAATCGACAAATGGTGGAGAAATATCTTGGGAAACTTACCTCAGCTGGCGTAAAGCCTGAAAGAACATGTCAATAGACTACATTATTTCAATTTTTTATCAAAAGAAATGTTATAATAGTTATGATAAATCATTCGTTATAAACACGCGTTACATCTGATCTTGTGTACAAAAGTGTAAAAAGAACCACAATGATAATAATGAAGCCTGATTAATTCTAAAACCAACCTCTATCCACATCTCTCTAACATTTTCCATAACCATGTTGTAGTGTCGATCAAAAGCTCTAACACGGCCCAAAAGTTTTTTGTTGTTCCTTCAGTTGATAAGTACCTGGACGCAGGCATAAAATTAGACACAGTCATCAACACACTACTACGTATCACCATCGTTATATGGACTAAAATTAAAAGAATTTATGTACATATTTACCATCTCAAATAGCTCACTCAGTGTAGTATATGTATCATTATCATTTACCAAATTAGAAAGGGTCCATATACTGCATGGAAGGGATTTGAAGCATTTCATATAATTTGATTATCACTTGACCTAACTTTAATTAGTAGTACATTGACTGATAAGAAAAAGTAAAAAAGAAACAACCCTACAACCAAGACCTTTCAAAACATTCGGTGGCAAAGTTATAAGTAGTGGATTGGTCCACCACCCTCTTGTCTACTTGTCCGTCTTAAAATGCCATATTTTTGTCCTCACCATTACCTCTAATAAATTCTATAAAGCAATGACAGTGCATACTAAAAGAAAATCAGTCTTTGTCGACGGCCCATGCCGTCGCCAATGACCTTATGCCGTCGGTAATGAGGGCATTGGCGACGGGCTATACCGTCGCCCCTCAAGTCGTCGCCTCGGCTCCTCGTCGCCATGGTAGGAACTATGTCGATCTTAAGCGGTATCATTGTCGATGACATGCCGTTGGGAATGTGTCATTAGCGATGGCACCAATGACGGACACACCGTCGGCAATAACCATTCTTTTAATTTTGATAATGCAGTCATTGCCGACGGCACGCCGTCTCCAATGACCCACCTCCAAAAAAGTTTTTTATTATAATTACAAAATTCCCCTGTTCATTTACATATACATTGTACCTGTTATTATAATACCCGAGATTTTTATAAATTAGAAATAAAAGTGTTTGAATATTTATTTTGAACACATATATATTTTGGTGTGTCATGAAAGGTGAAAACGAAAATTTAATTGAATCATGTTTGAAAGGATTAAGAAATTTAGTGATAATGTTGATAAGCTTGGTTATGATTGATGAAGCTTAAGTGTTAAGCCTTTTGTGGCATAATTAATTTCTTAATGAGATTAATTGATGGATAACTTAATGAAGTGTTGGATCTAGGTTAAATCCAAGCCCAACATTATTAATGTAACATAGTTGCATAGTTGGGAGTTTGGCCCAAGAATTCGAATTGATAGACTAATGTTTAACCCAATGTGTCTAAGTGTTTGTACCTAGCCCAATTCAAATATTAATTTGGACAAACCCAATGTACATGGATTATATGAATACATATATAAGATAAGTATACTTATATATATATATATAGATGTATGTGTAAAGGTAACAATAAACTAGCATGTTGTACAAATGATAAAATGAAAGTGCAACATATGGATGCTACCCTTCATGACTGAAATTTGGCCCTATTAAACCTAAGTGCAGATTTTTGTTGCCCAAAAATGCTTACAAGTAATCCCATATGACACTACAAGAAAAAGGTTTATCAGCGACCACCCATCAGCGACCGCCTATAGTCGCAGATAGCCATCAGCGACCGCACGCGGTCGTTGATAGACGTCGCACAAAATCTGGTCGCTAATATGCACATCAGCGATAACTTTTAGTGACCGACATATTTGCGACCGATATAAGCGACCGAAATGACAAATACAGTCGCTAAGCTGAGTCAGCATGGTCCAGGACCAAAGATGACATGGTCCACGTGTCCGCGACCGACATTAGTGACCGAAGTCGGGCGCTGATTGCCTCAAACATTTGGCCGTCGCTAATAAAGGTCAGCGACCGCATGCGGTTGCTGATATGAAAAATAATATAAACAGGTTTTTGCTGCTTTGCAGAATTCCCAAAAACTTGTACCTGTTTTTTACCTACTTTATCCCAACACACATACACAACAAGATAAACAACATACACAATAATATAAACATCCATTGTCTACCAACACATACACCAAACTAGTTTAAATAACATAACTGAATATACAAGTTATAAACATACACATGCAATAATAATATTTCAAAACTTATTTAAGTAACATACATACATCCAAAGAAAAACTTGTGAAAGTACAAGCTTATACTATAACTACAAAAGTGATATAAAGCAGGTACGTCAAGCATCATCGCCTCCTTGATCACCCTGTAATTAACAAAATAATAAAATAAGTTACAAATATATACTAACTATGTTAATATTGGTATATTACGACAATATATACAACATATTGATTTTATACCTCGTCGCCATCCCCATGTTGTGATGCTGCTGCTGCCGCCACTACTTTAGCTAACTCCTCAGGATCCAGAGCCCCTAGATGCCCGCCCAGTATCTTCAGAAGATTTTGATCTTGATATATAGCTCTCACACAGTCAACCAGAGTATGAACAGCTAGATGGCTTGATGACTGTGTAGACTAGGTAGAAGAGCAGCCTGAGCCACTGAAGGATGGGTCTCGTCGTTGTCCTTGACCTTTAATGTAGTTCTTCTTTACAACAGATGCCCTCTCCCACAACTCTTGATCAATAGGCGGACGTGGAGTGCCTTCAAGATAGCGCTCATTCAATAAACGCTTATAAGTGTCATGTCATCATGTTAACAATTAAATAGTTAAAAATAAATTAATTCTGTAAGCATTGATAAATAAGATCAAGTTGTTAAAATTTATTACCTCTATCTGGATAGCCTCAGGCAGACCATCACAGGTGGCCACGTACACATCCAGCCAATGGATAGGTTGACCTTGAAACTGAGACTCCTATACAAAAAAAAGCATAATATTACTAAGTAAAAATGTGATATATTTTCTACAATTCATGATTGTAAACATATTAAAACTTGTAATTAAATACGTACCCTGACAGTGATATGCTGCAATTGTGAAATACTACCGCCCTTGTATGTCCCTTTAGCCTTTTTGCCATCGGGTACACCCAAGGATCTGTTGTTGGCGACAGTCTTTCGTCTCTTCACCCAGCTCTCAGCCCTCCATTGGGTACACATCTCAGCCCATATGGTCTGGGTGCACCACCAGGGACTATGCTCGTGCATGTAATCTTCTCCCAGGCCTGGATGGTCGATCTTGGCATTGTGAAGGGCTTTTTGTCTTTCTTTATTCAAATTATCTTTGGTGTGGACCGCGCACTTCTGCCAGAATAATGCCTGTATCACTAAAGCCTGCGCGTCCTCCCATCTATACCGTTTCTGCAAATAAAACAACACTAATTACATTACTAAATAATTATCCTTTGAATATTATATTAATATTATCTGTCATAATTAAAAAAACATACCTGAAATTCTGCCCAAACAACATCCTTGTGGGCAATAGGTGTGCTCGCCCATGTAATCACAGGTGTAGGCCAATTCTGTAAACACAACTGTGATATGCACTTGACGATCTTATTATCTGAAAAATCACTATAATATACATCAATTAGCATATATTAACGCAATTTATATCTAAGTTATAATATTTATGAACATTTTTCAAACTTATACTTATAATACTTAAAAAAATTCGCCAGAGTCTCCCCTACAATATAGACTAGCCACATGCACGACGGCATGCATATATGGACATTTCTAGGCACCCAAGACACAGACCAAGAGAAATATACAAATTTTCAATACAATAAGACCAAAACAATAACGATTGATCGAATACAAATTAAAGCGAGAAAAATTCGGACTCATATACATTACCAATATAATATCAATCAAAACATTACCAATATACAATAAATGGAATCTTAAATGTTTATATATAAATGATATATATTGACGACGTGTTATATTCTGGAGGAGGGCGAATCAAATAAGAATCCGATCATCCGGATTAGTAGGGCCTTGGGCACATGATTAGGCCCCCACCCAAGCCGCTTTTTTTCTACGCTTACTCGTGAGAAGCCATCGTATATTAAATAGTTTAGTACATAAACACGATAATTGATATAAACATGTATATATATGAATATTAAATGACAATAAACAAAATTGCATTTAAATAGTTTAGTACATAAATATATGACAAAGGATATAAACATGTATATATATGAATATAAAATGACAATAAACAAAAATTGCATTTAAATAGTTTAGTACATAAACATGACAATAATATAAAAAACATGTAATGTTAAACATACATTTCATTTGTTCAAGTGTCAATGTTTGATTCAGAATCATCTTGTATACGTTTTGCAGATTCATAACCATCATCTGCTTCAGATTCAGTACTGTCAGATTCAGTCAATAACTCTTCCTCCTCAGTATCAATGTCATCTGACTCAAGTATTGACTCAGGATCTAATTCATGTGGTTCATCTCCACCATCTAACTGGATTACTTCATTGTCGTCCTCCACATTTATTATAGTTTGACTGTGAAGCATCTGCTCTTGGTAAATCTCCCCATCAACTAATGCTACACGACTATGCGCGGGAGTATGAATTATAACTTGCCAATCTGTAGGCGGTCTATCCCTTTTCCTAACAGGACTAGGAGTGTAGTATACTTGTCTTGGTTTGAGTTGGTAAAATAAATGGTTCGTTGAGTACGCAGACCTATGGAGGTCAATATCGACGATTCTATGTTTGTCAACACGTATCCCTTTTCCTCAATCAAACCAACCTTTTTTGAATAATTGAATATGACCCCAGACGCGTTCTTTGTACGACAACTCTCTACGATTTCCTCCAACTCCCGATAAAAGGCACGACCAAGCTCATTATAACAATCTCCTTGGACACACACTCCGTAGTTTGTTGTTCTTTACCGCTACCATATGCCTTTGTGTGAAATTCACAACCATTTATTTTGTAACCATCATACCGACTTGGTCCATGTCCGTCCCATAGCTAGGACTTGTACATTATTAGCCTAATCGTTGATCCCTCAATCAAGCCTACAAAAACTCCATCTTATTAAATAAAGTCATAGTTAACATGGAGCATATATATATATATATATATATATATATATACTACGTCTTAAAAAATTGAACTTACTTTGTCCTTTAGCCAAAGTGCAAAGTTTTTATCCCGATTGATTTGAATATCTTTATCGCTTATGCCGAGATGCTTCACTTTTAACTCACATCGTCGTAATCTATACCATGTTATAAACATTAACATATTGGAATAAATTTTCAACTTAAAAGATAAATTATCAAGTTTACATGTGTACCTCACAAATTCGGCCAATCTCCTCATGAATTGAGAAGAATGTAAGTATATGCAAAGAAGATGTAATTCTTGCTCGAGAGAGGAATATGTGCTTCCTTTTCCATAAGCGGCTACCGATAGACCAAATCACAGAGAGTCAACCATTTAGTTCAACATTTCCCCCATCATCATGTCTCGATACTCGATTGGCCTTTTGTCAAGACTTAAATGCGGAAAATAGTTTGAGACAAACGTAGATATCTCATCGAAATCAGATGCCTCGTGATATCGACCCCTCGACATAAGCTCTATTCTTCACCTTCCTCTTAAGGTTTCCCATCACCCTTTTGAAAGGCTACATCCATCTATATTGAATGGACCCCAACACGAGCTTCATAGGGAAGATGGATTTGCAAATGCTCCATGGAGTCAAAAAAACCGGTGGGAATATTTTTCCGGTTTACACGTGATCTCTATGATGTTCTTCTCAAGTACATACATGTCCTTCTCATTTAATGATTTTGAACATAAGTCTTTGAAGAAACGCGACTAAGATCCATCAAAGCATCCTATATTGGTTTATCAGCGGATCCCGAAATGCTATAGGCATGAGTCTCTCCATGAACACACGATACCATGACTCTTCATCCTTGCAATTTCCCACCCAGTAACACACCTTGCAATGTTTGGCGATATCCATATGGTAGTTTCAGAGACTTAACCCATGTGCACACATCTTCAACTTGCTTTTTGGACAATGTGTACCTTGCATGCGGTTTGACAATCTTACCATTAGGAGATTCATAAAGTTCTAATCCAGGACGCTTACAAATATCTTTCATGTCCAAACGTGCCTTATCGTTATCTTTTGTCTTCCCCAGTAACATTCATCACGATGTTAAACACATTGTCAAACACATTCTTCTCAATATGCATCACATCTAGATTATATTTAATCAAATTTGTAGACCAATAAGGCGCTTCCCAAAAGATGCTTCTCTGAACCCGAAGCATGAGATTCGCCAAACCCATTGATTATGTTTGTGGCATCAACCTTACCAAATGGGATAACCTAAATCTCATCACACGATCTCGCATCTCCATTCCCCGACAATCGCGGTGCGGGCATATCATTGTCTACTTTCCCTTTCCTGAAGTGTTCTCTATTTCTTGAAACGGGTGATCTCTTTGGTAAGAACCGAGCGATGACAACATCAAACCAACAAGGCTTTCGACCTTTTGATAGATTAAATGACTTTGTATGCTCCATACAATACTGAACAAGCCAACTTCCGTGTGTACTCCATCCAATTAACATACCATAAGTCGGGAAGTCACTTATAGTCCACATAACCACCGCCTCTAAGGTTGAAATTTGTTTTTATTGCAACATCTCAAGTCATACTCCATCCTCCCACAATACCTTCAACTCTCGCCTATAAGAGGTCTCAAGTAAACATCAAAGTTCTTTCCGGGACTCTTAGGACCGGGAACCATGAGTGAAAGAAACAAGTACGGTTTCATTTCATACACATCCAGGGAGGCAAGTTATGCGAGTAACAATCACAGCCAACATAAGTACTTTAATAGTTTGAGTGGCCAAATGGATTGAAACCATCTATGGACAATCAAAGCCTCACATTTCTAGGTTCCAATGCAAATCTAGGATGTGCTAAGTTGAAATCTTTCCAAGCACCTTACCATCTGCGGGATGATTTAGTTCTCCATCTTTAGTTGGAGATTTCACATGCCAATGATATGTTCAAATTTCTTGAAGACATGTACAATCTTTTTAGTCGATGTGTTATTGGAAAATACCTTAGAATCTTAAACGGTATACTTGATTTTTTTGTAGTCACACCTTCTTTATTAGGCCTAAACCGATCATGACTGCAAAACGTGCACCTTGTCATCTATTCATTTTCCTTATAAAACAACATGCAATCGTTGGGACATGCATCGATCTTTTGGTATCCAAGACCCAACTTCTTCACCATTTTCTTCTAAAAGTAATAGTTACCAGGTAATTTCTCACAGTCAGGCAACATACTCTTAATGGACTTCAAGAGCGACTCAAAACACTCATGACTCATGTTGTGATCAGCTTTGATGTTAAGTAATGTTGCCACTGCAGACAATGTAGTGTGTTTGGTGCAACCATGCCACAATGGCTCGCTACCCTCGTCTAACAACTTAAGGAAGTCTTTGGCATCAGAATTCATAGGTTGCTCTCGCCTTTGCTCCCAATCAAAATCGCCTCAGAATATCATGAACCATTTCATTCATACGATGAGTACTACTACCCGAATTGTGTATTTGTGTGATGCCAAGACCTCTTCTCTCTACCCATGTGCCCACCAAAGATTCTTCGTAATTTCTCATGAACCCGAAACAAGTAAATAATAGTTTACCATATCTCCATCCATATAATTTACATTCTTACACTTCAAACATGGACATCAGATCTCATGACTTACCATTCATACATTCTGGGTGACTATACGCATACTCCAAAAACATTTGGCAACCAGCTCTAAATTCAGCTGTAGCACCTATCTGGGCACTTGACTTTCATCGTGCCATCCAACTACGGTCTGAATAGAGGTCCATGATTCCACGGTACCTACTATAGACAACATGAGCTTATTAATCATATGACTTGAGCATACTTGTAACCATATAACTTCAGCATACTTGTAAGCATGCATATGATTAACATTTAAGCATACTTGTAAGCATATGACTTAAGCATACTTGTAACCATATGACTTGAGCATACTTGTAAGCATATGAGTATCATTTAAGCATACTTGTAAGTAAATGACTTGAGAGCATATATACTTGTAATCATATGATTTAAGTATACTTGTAAGCATATGATTAACATTTAAGCATACTTGTTTTTATTGTTTATCGTAAGTGAATACGTAAGGTATTTCATTCATGCTAGCTTTATATCAGAGTTTGCTAACTCATTTATACAACTTTAAAGCCAAAGCAGTCTCTTTATTGACCAAGTGTGTTTAGTTACCTTCTCTGTTGCACTAACAGTTCCCTAGCACTGTCTATTTTGGCTTAACAGCCCCCCTAATAACCAAGCTTGGCTTGGCCCCGTGAGGCTTAGCTAAGCTTAGTGTGGCCTCGTGTGGCCTCGCGGCCCCAAGCCCAGCCCATCAGCTCCAACATCCCCTTAATAAGCTCTAGTGGATCACCAATAGGCTCGTTAATAGTATAAATGTTCGCAACTAACCCAACCAATAAAAAAATTTCGCCAGAGTCTCCTGTAAGACCCCAAATTATTAATAAATGAAATTTAATTTCCTCTATTTATCATTTTGAAATAGTAAGGGTTGATTTGATTAATGTGGTTAGTTATGGGTAAAATCGCAAATATTTCAAATAAGCAAGTGGTTATAAAATACTCATTGTTGTTTGGAGAATATTCGTTTTGGTCGTGGAATATTCTTGTTGTCGAGAATATTAAATGCGACGGCATATGCGACCTTGTGTGGGCCCCATAACTTGAAGCGATTGGATGAAGAAAGCGACAAGTATAAGTTGTTTATAAATAATTGGCGAGATTGTTACCATTAATATTGTTGGATTACCCGGTGGTTAAAACACGATGTACGGCGTTGTTGCACAAGATGGCACACCGGTATTGCACCAATTATTGATTCTTACGTAAGAAGGCACTACTCAATAATTGTTACATAATTATTGTTCGAGATTTTATTTTATTGATTCAATAATTTCTACGTTGATATATTATATTCTTTATTGTTTCAATAATTGTCACTACACGAGATTTTCCATTATTGGAGCAATAATTCATATTATCCTAATAATATTATTAGATAACATTATTGGCAATGTCTAGAAAGTTACATCTTAAGGAGAGGTTTGGTCACCTAATTGCTTGCCAAGAAGAGAGAAATTCTTATTGAAAGCCCCTCTTTCTTGGGGCGTCACGGTTTGCGATCTTCGGGATTCTCATAATATTATTTGTGAATAATTAATTATTGATTTATATGATGAGGAAAATATTAATTTTATGTGGATATAGATGGAGAAAATTTTTAAAGTGACAATTGTTAAAAATTGATATTTTATCTTTTTTGATAAAATAATATTTTATTATATTATTATAATATACTAATGGTGATATTTTTACAATGAATGTGGGATATATGAGTATATGAGGAGGAATATTATTGTTGTTGTAAAAGTTGTTTAAAACATGTTAAACGTGTTGGTGGACCCATTTCTTGACTGAAATTTGATTATAGCCTGTAAAATCGTCCGTATATGGATTTCAGTCAATTTCTGTTTGGAATTTGAAAAAACTTTCTTCTGCAAAGTTTAGAGAATTGAATTTCCTATAAAAAGTCGCGAGATTTGAATTTTCTGATAAAAGGGCTATTTATTATGAATTATTGAAGTTCCGAAGTTCCGAAATAATTGATTTTTGAAAGTTTTAAATATTTATTTTAACAAAAACATTTTTTATGATTTTGGTGGGTTGGTGGCTAATGTCTAGACCAAAAAAGTGGGCTAAGGAAAATTTATATAAATATATTAATATTTTTTTTAAATTTTCTGCTTTGGTGTTCTAAGCAATTTCGTATAAATAGGGTGCTTAGGTTAGAATTGAAAATCACACCAGAAACTAAAGATTTCTCTCTCTTTCTCTCTCTATAATATCGAGCGTATTTTTGTGAGTATTTTAGTATTTTGAGTATTGCTATACGGCGTAAGTTCTTTCAGCACTATATCCAGTATTCCAGTCAGAAGTACTATCCTTTTGAGGTAAGGGATGTTATTTTATTCGAAAATGATATTATTTCTTCAATATCATTATGCCGAAATATTGGTTAGAACTTTTTATCAAATTTGGAACTTTTTCATGTCGGGGTTACTATTCATGAGTTACTATTCATGAGTTACTATTCACGAGTTACTATTCATGAGTTACTATTCACGAGTACTATTCACGAAGCATGATGATTTTTTTGTGAAATTTCTATCTTTTAGTGTTAGAGTTACTATTCACGTATACGGCACTATTCATGAATACGACACTATTCCAAGAAAAATTAAATTTTCGTTTTTCTTCCAAAATATCTATTATGGATACTAGCTTTGATTGTATCCATGTTTTGATCATTCTTGAATTTTACTCCACTATGATTATTTATGAGTTATTTTTGGACATGGAATAGCTGAAATTCGAATCCTTAATATTTGTTCTTTTGTTTCGCTGGATTCGTTTTCTTTAAAATATTTTTTCATCATCCTCAGGTCCTAAATAATGATATTCTTGAATATCTTTGGCACAGTAGTGCAAAGATGAATGATTTTCGATGAATATCTTTAGCGTGAGTGCAAAGATAAACAGTGTTTAGATGAACATGACCAACTGATGAATATCTTTGGCCCGTAGTGCAAAGATGAATAGGTGTTGAGATGAACATGACCAATGATGAATATCTTTGGCCTGTAGTGCAAAGATGACTATTTGATTTATGATGTATATTGATTGATGTTACAGGGATAAAATATCGATGATGGACTTTTAAATTCATAGATGATAGTAGATTTCATTCTCTACTTAACTCTTCTAATGAATTGTTGTTTCCGCTGTAGTTGTTGATCTAAAACTTGTTGTCTATTGTATTCTATCAGATTTTCCTTATTGAAGACTAAGGATAATTTGTTGTACATTATCTTAGTCATAATATTCTTTACTGGGCTAGTTGAGCTCACCCTTTTCCTTTTTATTCAATTTTTCTTCTTAAGAGACGAGAATATAGCGGGAGCTAGTCGGGGTGTGGAGTAATGGTTCAAGACAGTTGTTTTAGTAGTCCTCACTATTTTGTAAAATAGTGTATCAATAATTGTAATGAGGACTTATTTGAGTGTGGATATTGTCTAGAAGACAATATTTGTATTTAAACTCACAGTTTATGTGTTGTCGTATTTTGCACGACAATTGTATTAATGAAGTTGTAGTTGTTTTTGTACCATGTATTTGGCGACTCAGAATGGGTGATGTATACCTATTTTGGGGGTGTCACATCTCCCCTGTAATATGGACTGGCCACATGCACGACGGCATGTATATAAGGTCATTTCTAGGAACCCAAGACATAAACCAACAGTCCATATGAGATACCATAGGAATTGGATGGAAATTATGAACTTATCGAAATCCCAATGCTCATAAAAAGAATTACTATCCGCAAACAGTTTTAATCTAGAGATTTACTACAAAAGAGTTTTGCAGGTATTCGCAGCATGTGAGGATCAAACTTGCAAACTTTGAAACCCAATCATTTTTCGTGGGAGAAATTATTCACGTTTTGATTCACATTATGATGTCAATGTCAAGTTCTCTGTCTACAAATGATTTTTTCACAATGACCAATATAATTGGTTAAACTACAAACATAAACAGGGGATTCACGAGTCTATATCATGTGCATGACTTCCTATAATAACCAAACTGTTACTACCTCTATTGCACAAAAAGAATCCCAAAATATAAATTTTATACTAACTACAATCTAATACATTCATCCTATTACCCAAATCAAGTTACCCAAAATATAAATTTTATACTAACTCCATCCTATCACTAATCAAGTTACCCAAACTGACATAAATTAACAAAATCAAATTACCCAAAGTACTGCGTATTACCCAAATAAATTTTACTCTAATCAAAACTTATAAACTAAACATAATCATATTACCCAAATCGACTTCAAATACTAATAAAATAATAATCATATTACCCAAAATATGATTTAAGCATGCTAGCCATATTCATTCATTCAACTCTTTGCAATAAATTAACTCTTAAAACACAAATTCGTAGCAAACATACTGATTTGGAGAAGAACGAACAAAAATAACAAACAACCAAAAAAATTAAAGAAGAAGAACTTAAAAAGTAGCTCTTACCTCTACAATTAGTCTCTAATTTGAAGAAGAATGAACGAAAACTGCTTCTCCTTCTTCTCTTCTCCCCCCTTTCTCCCTCTTCTCTCTATTTCGGTGACCTCCCTCTTTTTTTTCCCTTCCGTGTTCTGTGTCGAGCGAACTGGTTACTGAATTCATTTAGTTTGATCAGCGACCGCATGCGGTCACTAACTTTGAAGTGGTCGCAATAAAACTACGCGCCAACTTTTCCTGCCAAATTTTGGGGGGGAAATTTGTTCTAGACAATAGTCATGCGATCCTTGATCGATCGATGATATAGATTAGCGACTAGAATATAGGTTGGTCGCTGATATCGGCCACTATTAAGAATAACAGCGACCGGATATGCGGTCGCTGATATAATTGGTCGCTGATAGACCTTTTTCTTGTAGTGTGAGCTCATGATGAAGGAGGACATAGTTGGTGAAGTAGTTGGTAATTCCTTTTTACCTAATCACCTTTTACCAATGGTTATTAACTAGTTGGGTGTACAAATACAAGTATTAGTGTAAAACCCCAGATTTTATGAATAAAGATTTAAATTTCTCGAAATATTTTTTTGAATATTATGGTGTGGATTTGATATAATGTTATAGTTGTGGGTAGTTTTTATAAATTTTTCAAAGTATGCAAGTTGTTATAAAATATTCGATTGGTCGGGGAATATTCTTTTTATCGGGGAATATTCGTACGATGGCACAATCATTGGTGGACCCCACAACGGAAGTATTGTCGTAGTTAGAAAATGACAGAATTATCTTTTATAAAAATAATGGTAGAAGTATTACTTAATTAAAGCTGTTGAACTACTCGGTAGTAAAAAATACGATGTCTGGCGTGGTTGCGTAGTAGCACATGGTATTGATTATTGATGCTTACGTGAGAAGTCACTCGATTATACTCAATTATTACTACAATAATTCTTTGCATCATATATCTCATATTATTGATTCAATTATTATCACAATTATCATCTGCATAATATGTTATATTATTAAATCAATAATTGAGACGACAAAAGTTATTCATATTATTATTTGCAATATTGACAATGTCTAGAAGTTACATCGAGGAGAGGTTTGGTCACTTTGATTGCGGCGCCAATAAAGAGAAATCCTTATCGGAAAGCCCCTCTTTCACAGGAGCGACTGGTTGTTAAATATTGTGAGTTATAATATTAATGATGAATGTTATTAAAATTGAAGTTGTGTTCGGAGTTGAATTTGGAGACGCGGATGTGATATTTGAGTCCGGAACGATGAAATTAGTAAAAATAGTCTATAAACATAAAATTTTCCGAGATTCACTATTTGGTCAAAAAGTCAACAGTTGACTTTTTCAGGAAAAGTCAAACTTTGAAATTTCAAAATTTATATTTTTGATAAAAATAGTTTCATTATGTTGGAATTGTTTGTGTTAGTGAAAATCGACATCTATTCCGATGATTATTGATGTCTGGGGGTTATATTGATAAATCGGGTAAATTATCAGATAAATGAGCAATTAGTTGCTACTAATTCACATGCTTATATAACTATTTGTTCACATGTGTGTACTATTGAATCACATTCTTGTACTATTAGGGGAGTTGGTGCAAAATTGATAATACTTGCATGACTAAGTTAAAATGGAGGTATAGATGGAGTACTTATCTTTGTAATTGTTTTTATCACATGATTAGAACTATTGAGTCACATGATTTACTATTGATTCACATTATTTACTATTAGGGGAGTAAGTGCAAGTTTGTTAATACTTGCAGGACTAAATTAAAAATGAAGAAAAAGAGGAAGGTATTATACTGTAATATTTCGAGCCCCAAAATGTGCAATTATCGAAACTATATTTTCCTATAAATAGAAGCTCATTCTTCCTTCATTTCTCACCAATTCAATAAAGCTTTAGAGCAATTATTATAGAGAGAAAGAAGAAGAGAAGTATGTTACCTCGCTATTCTAGTATCCAGTTTTTTTTAAGGTAGGGAATATTATTTGTTGTACTCGTAGGGAGTATTATTTCTTTCTTATCCATGAAGAGAACTTCTGTTATTCCATTCTTTATTATTCTATTGGAATAACCTGTATACGCGGGTTACCTTATACTTGGTGAAATTCCTCTGTTATTCCATTCTTTATTATTCTGTTGGAACATCCTGTATGTGCATTTGCATTTCTGTGGGACTGGTTCCATTATTTATCATTACATTGGAACATCATGTATGCATGCGTTCTCGTCGGACCTGGTTCTATCTTTATTATTACATTGGAATATCCTGTCTTTGCGTTTTCTGTGGGGACTGATTCCGTCTTCATTATTACATTGAAATATCCTCTCTGTGCACTTTACACCGACTGGTTAAAATCTTTATTATTATTACATTGGAATATCACATGCATGTAGTGTTTTACTGGCAGGACTGATTCCGTCCTTATTAGTATTCTGTTGGAATAACTTTTATCTATCTGATCACCGCATGCATGGTGATTTACATTGTTATTTCATTCTTTATTATTACATTTGGAACATCACAGCCGGTCTGCAATTTACTTTGACTGGTTCCGATTATTTAGTATTCTGTTGGAATAACTTTGTCTGTCTGCAATACCGCATGCATGGTGATTTCTTTTGTTATTCCATTCTTTATTATACTCAGTTGGTTAAAGTTTTGACTTCTATACTCCATGAAATTAGTGGAATATCCATGATATTTGCGCTTTATCCAGTATCTTTTCATGGAAATATTCTTCTGAGCATTCTTGAATTTTACTCTATAAAGAAGTATCATGTTGACAATTTGGACATTATTAGTTCTGGATAAAATAATTCTTGAACTTGTTTTATTGAATTCTTATATCATTGTCATCATCCTCATGTTTATATTTTGTTGAAAGTCATCATGGCTGTGGTGCATAGATGGACTTGGTATGATTATGACCGAGGGATTATTCGGTAATCATGGTAGTAATGTTACAAATGATGTGGTAAAAGTCC
Organism: Panax ginseng; assembly: GCA_020205605.1. Classification (NCBI taxonomy): domain Eukaryota; kingdom Viridiplantae; phylum Streptophyta; class Magnoliopsida; order Apiales; family Araliaceae; genus Panax; species Panax ginseng. Next base: position 49,109,860 of record CM035141.1, read on the forward strand.
TCATTGGCCCGTGGTGCATTGATGGGCGATTTTTTAGTATGATTATTATGGCTATGGATTCTCTTGACCAAGGGTGCAAAGATGAATTGTTTTATGGCGTGATCGGGGATGATTGATGAAAACACGATTATCTTTGGCACATAGTGCATGGATAATTCGTGGTCGTTGATACTAAAAATATCCTTGGCCCGTAGTGCAGGGATGAGTTAATGATGTGGAATATTTATTAAGCTGAGTCTCAGCGATAAAATTGGTGAAAAACTTTTTAAATCATAGAAGATAGTAGATTTTATATTTTACTTGACTCTTCTAATGGATTATTTATTCATTGCAGCTTTTTTGATCTAAAACTTGTTGTCTATTATATTCTATCAGTTGTTATACTGTTGAAGGCTAATGATAATTTATTCTGCATTATCTTAGTCATAATATTTCTTACTGGGCTAGTTGAGCTCACCCTTTCTTTCACTGTTCTCTTCACGAAATGAGAACGTAGCTGGGACTAGTCGGGGAATAGAGTGATGGTCCTAGATGTTTGCATTAGTAGTCCTCACTATTTTGTGAAATAGTGTGATAATAATAGTAATGAGGACTCCTTTTGAGTTTGTATACTCTCTAGTAAATAATATTTGTATTCAAACTCACAGCTCATGTTGTATATTTAAGATTATTTGTATTCTGTACCATGTATTTGGCGACTCAGAATAGGTGATGTATTCCTGTTTTGGGGGTGTCACAATTAGTACATGTATGTTATACATAGACCTTGCCTATAAATATAACCCATCCTAGTTCATTGCTTCATTTACTTGAAATTTCATAAGTATTAGTAGTATAGTAAGAGCTAGATAGGAATTGAGGGAAGTAGAAGAAACCTAGACGAACTTTTGCACTTTGGTGGTTCAAGAGGAGTTCGAGAAGGAGAATCAAAGGTGGAGAACTACTTAAGGTTCCTAGCTAAGAGGAAGAAAGCCTTAAAGAAGTAAGTTCATAATCTAGCTTTATTTTTGTCAAGTAAAGTTAGTATATGTAGATATTAGTAAAAATGCTTGCTTGATTGTGGGAAGTTTATGTGTTATGTGATCATGATGGATATAAAAGTATAATGATGAGTATTGGAAGGAGAATATGTGATTTATATGTCTTGGTATGTGATCTAAGTTAAAATGAATCATGTAAAAGCATGTCAGCATGAAACCTAGCTTAGTATGCTTGAAAGTTTGATAATTGTGATTAAAAGGTGTAAGAGATATGTGTAATTCTAAAATTTTATATTAAGCATATATGAAATACGATCATAACCCAAGTTGAATCATCAGATTCGGACATAAAACGAACTCGTAGCAAAATAATTGGTAAGACAAGCTAACATGAGAACCTTTGCTTGGAAAGGTAAATAATTTGATTAAATAAATATTTTGGAAAATTGTTCAAGATATCAAGTATTGAAGATATGTAAGTTTATGAGATAATAGAAGTGGTTTAACCTCATTTTGATATGAAATGAGCAAGTTATGAAAGATTGAATAAAAAAGGGTCAAAACTCAAAATGTTGAAAAAAAATCGGATTTTGGCTTCTGCAGGGGAGCGCCTAGGCGCTCAAACCAGGCTTATTTCAAGCGCCTAGGCGCTAGACCATTTTTAGTGTTGAGTCAGTCCGGTTCGGGTCGGGTCAAACAGGTCAAGGCCTGTTATATTTAGATAAAATGAGATAAAATAGGATTAATAACAAGATAAAATATAATAATAATACTAAGTAAGGTAAGAATACTTTATTTATGTAATGGGACATGGATAAATAAAATAAAGTGAACAATTGATTAAACAAGTAAAATGATAGAAGGTTATTTATAAAGTATTGACTGAAGTTGTTTTTGAAGTCTTCGGATTCGGAGATGATGTCTTCGACTTCGGAAGATGTCTTCGAGTTCGGACGTGACGAGATGTCTTCGGATTCGGAGATGATGTCTTCGACTTAGGAAGATGTCTTCGGGTTCGGACGTGACGAGATGTCTTCGGGTTTGGAGATGATGTCTTCAACTTCGAAGATGTCTCCGGGTTTGAACGTGGCGGGATGTCTTCGGATTTGGAAACAACATCGTGACTTTGGAAAAGGCTGGATTAATTGATAAATATTATAAATTTGATATATGTTACCCGCGCATGAACTAAACTGAATTTCTATGTAGAGAGTTATACTAGCTACGTCCGAATAAACCTAATATATATAAGAATGCTTTGAAAAGGTTATTTAGTATTGTTATGTGGTTTAATAAATACTATGGTTAGTCTTTGATGCGATAAATTTTCTTAGCTTGTGAAGTAGAAATGTTATGAGTAAACAAGAACAATTGTTGAAAGTAAACAAAGAAGACCAAACTTAATTTAAATGTTCCTTGACACATTTGTGTGAAAGACATAATCTAGAATGCGTAACTCAAGTAATGTTTCACGTATACAAACATGAAATGAGTATATGAGACTTAAATTTGCTAAAATGTTTTTAAGGTTTTTAAAAGTAAGAACAATGTGAATTATACATCTATGAGTTCTAAGGTGTATGGATAGATATATGTGTGATAATTGCATGTTGAGATTTATGTCAAGATGTGTGACTAATGAGTACCTATACATACATAAATAGGATAATATAGTTCGTTAAGGTGATTTTACGCTATAAGTGGTAATCAACGCTTAAGGCAAGTATCCGAACCCTACTCTTATTGTGCAAGTATCTTTGCATTCTTTATTCGACGAATACCGTAAACTTATTTCTTTGAATACAAGTTATATTACTTTCTCGTTCAAATGAGCTAATATGCTTAAACCCTTGTGAGAACTATTATTCATGATGAACTTAGTATTGATCTTGAATATTGTGAAAGAGTCGATGCCATTTGATTCGGCTAGACTATATGCATGTTTATAATACTATCCAAACCACTTGATTGGTGCGGAAATCTTAAAAACTGAGTTGAACAACCCTTATGGTAAGGGGAAGGTATGTTGTTGGAAACCCCGACACATGAGTATATTATTACCGTGGTGTTATGCATAACTTAAAGTATTGTAGACTGATCATCTATAGTACTTGATTCTTTTGGGTTATTAGTTTAATATTGGTAATTCTAGTAGATGTTCAATAGTCCTTAATGACTGCTCAGTATAAATTGTGATCCAGACGGATACCTTGATAGCCTTTAAATTCATATATATCGGTTGATTATATTGAATTATTGATCTTATTCAAGGATTGTTGATATTCATTATTTATGATATTATTCGAAACTCGAACTATCTTAGAGATGATACTTTAATATTACACACTCTTGTTATAAAACTATTACCCTTGTTGTATATTACTTGCTAGGCAATTTGTGCTCATTCTTGCTTATTTAAAACCTTTCAGTTAAGGCGGAATAAGGAGGTGTATCTGGGAAAGACAAGGGCAAGGGCAAGGCTACCGACTAGCTTGTCCCTTTATGTTTAAATTATTTATGTTGTATTAAGACTATTTACAGACTATGTTTAAACTTAAGTAGAATTATGTAATAAGTCTTTATTCGATATTATTATGTAATCTACTAAGTACTGTAGGTTGCGAGACTTGGGGGAATAATTATAATAAATCGTTATATATTATTCTAAATTAGATCTTTCGTTGTGAATGTGTGATTTTAGTTATTATGGTAATACTTTGAGAACGTGATGAACCGAATTCGGGTGACCAAGTGGAGGTCAGAATTTGGGGGTGTCACAGGTTGGTATCAAAGCTATAGTTATAAACCTTAGGAACGAGAATCCTTAGACTATAACTTACGAAAACTTAGAAGTTAGGAAAGGGATAAAACTCATGTAGAGTTTTCCTTGAGAGACTTAGTGTGTTATGAAATGTAACTTCATTCTATACAATGAACTTATGTTTATTTAACATTCTGATGGAGTTGTTGTTTGTCTTGTCTTATGTTGGTGATTGTAGGATGACTGACATGGGAGGACCTAGCCAAGTAATAGAGGAGGAGCCGCGTGATATCCACGTAGTCTATGAGGCACCCTTGATAGTGGAGCCTATATCGGTAGTTGCCCCTATTTATGACGATGATGAGGAGGAGGAGATGGTGCCTCTACCTGAGGAATCTGATCCGGAGGAGGAGCCTATGGAGGAGGAACCCGAGCCTATGGAGGACTCCAACAGGACTACTTTTGAGGATCGGATGCTAGGAGAGTATGAGGAGCAGATTTTGGAGTTAGGAAGTAGAGTCGAAGAGCTAGACACTGAGACTCTTGAGAGGCAATTAGTGATGCAGGAGATGGAAGTAGAATTTGCTCACCGTAAGGAGGCAGGGATCCAGATGGGTGCCTTGTTTCACCGATCGGTGGCAAGGAATGTTGAGTTGGCAGGGAAATTAGAAGAATTGGAATAGAGGGTGTTGAGTGAGAAGGCAGAGAAGGAGGCTCTTCGAACTCAGTTAAAGATGGAAGTGATGGATAGGATCCACTTAGAAGAGAAGTGGGAGGATTCTAATGACAGAGTAGGTGATCTTGAAGATGAGGTGCGATGCAAGAGGAGGAAGATGAACAAGATGGGCTATGCTCTACGCACGACCATGGAGAGATTGATCGATGGGGTAAATCACTACCCCGCTGAGCAAGGACAGACCCGGCATACCATAAGTTGGGATATGGTGGCACACACCACACAGAAGGAGTATCAGAGCGCCGTGGAGCGTGGAATGTTAGATTGAGTCTAGAGGAAAAAGTTCAGTAGTGTAGTATTCTTAATTATGTGTTGTTAAAATATTGTTGTAATCTCAGACTTTTGTGTAAGATGTGAGATAGTGGTAAACCTCGAACTTTTGGAAAATATTAGAGGGGTAGCAAGCTAGTGGTGTCCCCGTCTTTTGTGATATTAGGGGATATGTGTTTTCATTTATAGCAGTATGCTAGAAAAAAACATGTATTGTAACCATTTGGCATATGAATATAAATGATCTTATTTCAAAAACGTGTTATAAACTTTTAGTTCTTCTCAATTGAGAAATGTCTGAATATGATAGTTAGATAATAAGATGAAATTTTGTGATGCGGAAAATGCCGCCCAGACGTAGAATACCTGTTCCAAAAGAGTCAGTTAACGATGAGAGAGGTCCAGTAGATCCGATACATCGACTGATAGATTTATTCTGAGAAGCTTTGAGGGGAAGAAATGAACCTATACCCCGAGCTGTCCAAGTAACAACCTTCAAAGACTTTAAGAGTGTAGGACCCCCAGAGTTCACAAGAACTACTGACCCGATAGTTGAGCAAACCTGGATCAAGGAGATCAAGAAGGCCTTCACTATAGCACGTGTGGGTGAAGACCAGAAGACTGTATTTGCCACATACATGATGAGGGGCGAAGCAAACTATTGGTGGGAAACTAACCAGCAGAGAGCAGGGGAAGGAACGATAACTTAGGAGAGGTTTACTACGTTGTTCTTCGAGAACTATTTCCCGAAGAGTATGAAGAGTAGGATGGAAGTAAAATTCCTAGAATTAAAACAAGGTGATATGACGGTGGCGCAGTACGCAGCTAAGTTCAATGAACTAGCGTGGTTTGCGGAGCACCAAGTTGGGGATGAAGAAAGGAAGGCGAGACACTTCGAGCAAGGGTTGAAGCCGTGACTGTATAATAAGGTATCAGTCTTTTAGATTGATTCCTTTACGACCTTGTTGGAGAAGGCAGTCATTACGGAAGGTGGCAGTGAGGCCTTAAGTCTATATCATAAAGAGAAGAAGAATAAGAACACTGGTAGTGAGCATCGTGGAGGAAGCAGCAGCGGAGGAAGTAATTCGAGAAAAAGGAAATGGGAAAACAACAACAACAACCACAACAGCAACAACTGAAACAATAACCAAAGTGGGAGTCACCAGGGAAATTTCAAGAGGAGGACCGAAGCTTGTAACAAGTGCGGAAGGAGCCATCAGGGGAAGTGCTGGAAAGGGAAGACAACATGCTATAATTACGGTCAAGAGGGGCACATATCGCCAAATTGCCCAAAGCCTAAGAAGATCAGGGGATGTTTTGCTTACAGATCAACAGAGCACCAGATAAAGGATTGCCCGAAGAAAGGAAGCAGTCGAGCTGGCAGAGGCCAGGGAGGAGGGAGCAAGTTAATGATTGGTGGACCTGCATAACCCAACCGATCGACCACTCGAACCTTTAGCATGACTGTCCAGGACGCAGTGGCTGTGAAGGACGTGGTGTCAGGTATAATCCCAATCAATAATATAAATGCTTATGTATTATTTGATTAAAAGCTACCATTCTTTTATGTATCAAGAATTTTCTAGTAAATTTAGTACACCCCGAGAACGTTTAGAAGATTCCTTGAACATAGAGGTTGCGAATAAGGAAATAATCCCTGTAGAATACGTTTATCGAAATTGTCGTGCAAATGTTAGAGAACATGAATCGAGCGTGAACTTGATTCCTATTAGGTGAGAGAATTTGACGTAATCATCGGGAATGGATTGGTTATATAACCATGCAAAGATAATTGATTGTAAAGAACAAGTGTGTGAACCTTCGGACTCGAGTAAGTCTAAAGTAGTGTTTCATGGTAGCTCATCGCTTAAGCAATCGTGTTGCGTTACGATGATGCAGGCCAAGAAGTTGTTAAGGAGAGGATGTGTAGGTTATTTAGCTTACATCGTAGATACTCAGAAAAAGGGAGTAGAGATTAAAGATATACCCATAGTGAATGAATTTCAAGACGTGTTTCCGGACGATCTGCCTGGTCTTCCTCCGGACAGAGAAATTGAATTCGTAATAGACTTAGCACCGGGAACGGCACTGATTTTGAAAGCTCAATATCGTATGGCACCAGTAGAAATGAAGGAATTGATGATATAACTTCAAGAGCTATTAGATAAGGGTTACATTCGACCGAGTGTGTCTCCTTGGGGAGCACCAGTGTTATTCGTGAAGAAAAAGGACGGATCGATGAAGCTCTATATCGATTATCGAGAATCGAACAGAGTAACGATTAAGAATCGATATCCATTACCGAGGATAGACGACTTGTTTGATCAGCTGAAAGGAGCAAAATGTTTCTCAAAAATTGACTTACAAACAGGATATCATCAACTGAAAGTGCGGGATGAGGACATACCAAAGACTGCGTTTCGAACCCGTTATGGACATTACGAGTTTTTGGTAATGTCATTCAGTTTAAGTAATGCTCCGGCAACATTCATGGACTTGATGAATCAAGTTATCAAGCCATACTTGGATAAATTCGTAGTAGTTTTCATCGACGACATTTTGATCTACTCAAAAATAGAGGAAGAACACGCCGAACATCTGAAGATTTTTTTAGAGGCACTACAAAGGGAGGAGATGTATGTGAAGTTTTCAAAATGCAAAGTTTGGATGAAGAAGGTTCAATTATTAGGCCACGTGGTGGATGAGAATGGAATCTCAATAGACCCCAAAAAGGTTGAAGCGGTAAGTAGTTGGGAACAACTAAGAACACCAACAAAAGTAAGGATTTTCCTAGGGTTAGCAGGGTACTATCGAAGATTCATCCAAGATTTTTCTAAGATAGCGACCCTGTTAACTAATCTGACGAGGAAGACAGTGAAATTTGTATGGACTGACAAATGAGAAGAGAGTTTTCAAGAGTTGAAGAAGAGATTAAGCGAAGCGCCTGTATTATCCCTACCAGATGATACGGGAGGATTCGTGGTCTATAATGATGCATCGCATAGAGGACTGGGATGTGTGCTAATGCAGCACGGCAAGGTCATTGCATATGCGTCGCGACAATTAAAGGATTACGAAAAACGATACCCTACCCATGGTTTGGAGTTAGTGGCAGTAGTTTTTGCGTTAAAGATCTGGAGACATTATTTGTATGGAGAAAAATGTGAGATATACACGGACCACAAAAGTCTGAAATATATCTTCACATAGAAAGAGTTGAATATGCATCAGAGGAGGTGGTTAGAACTAATCAAAGATTATGACTGTGAGATTCTTTATCACCCGTTGAAAAGGCAAACGTGAATTCTTAGCGCTCTCAGCAAGAAAAGAAGGGAGAAATTGTTTCAACTGACGACTCAGGAGGAATTAATAAGAGATATGGAGAATTTGGAAATAGAAGTGAAGGGACCCGAGAAGCCTGACGAGAAATTATTTGTAATGGAAGTTTGTCCGACATTATTGGATAGAGTAAAGGAAGCACATGAGAAAGATGAAGAATGCGAGAAAATCAGGAAAAAAATTACAAAAAATGAGGAAGAAAAATTTCGAATAGATAAAGACGGTATTCTAAGATTCGAAGAGAGAGTGTAGGTACCAACGGTAACCAAGTTAAGAGAAGAGATTTTACAAGAGGCACATAATACGACATATTCCGTTCATCCGGGAGGCACTAAGATGTATCGAGACTTGAGACAACATTTTTGGTGGCCCAATTTGAAACGGGAAGTTGCAGAGTGCGTTAGTAGATGTTTAACTTATCAACGCGTAAAAGTAGAGCATCAGCGGCCGAGTGGGTTACTTCAACCATTAGAAATACCAGAGTGGAAATGAGAGCATATTACGATGGATTTTGTGGTAGGACTTCCGGTCACGCAGAAAGGTTTGGATGTCATTTGGGTTATCATGGATCGACTTACAAAGACCGCACATTTTCTACCGATCAAGATCCGCTACAGTTTGAATCAGTTAGCAAGTCTATACGTAAAGGAAATTGTTTCACGATATGGAGTGCCGATATCGATTATTTCTGACTGAGACCCGCGTTTCACATCAAAATTCTGGAAAAGCTTACAAGAGAGGATGGGAACACAATTAAGGTTAAGTACTTCTTATCATCCTCAGACGGATGGACAAAGTGAGAGAACCATACAAACGCTAGAAGACATGCTTAGAACTTACGTGATGGACTTCAAGGGGAATTGGGACGACCACCTACCCTTAGTCGAATTTGCGTATAATAATAGTTACCATGCGAGTATCGACGTGCCACCGTCTGAAAGCTCTTCTGGAATAAAGTGCAGAACGCCATTATATTGGGATGAAGTCAGAGAACGACGAATACTCGGACCAGAGTTAGTACAACAAACCGCGGAGGTGGTGACGGTAATAAGGGCTAGACTTGTTGCTGCTCAAGATCGCCAGAAAAATTATGCAGATTTGCATCGGTAAGAACGAGATTTTGAAGTCAGCAGTTTTGTATTCTTGAAGGTATCTCCATGGAAGGGAAAGATCCATTTCGGCAAGAAAGGGAAACTGAGTCCAAGATTCATAGGACCATTCGAGGTACTAAAGCGAGTGGGTGAAGTAGCATATAAAGTTGCACTACCACCTGAGTTGGAACACATCCATAATGTGTTTCACATATCTGTGTTGCGTCCGTACAAGCCAAACTACAAGCACATGATTTCTTATGAACCCATTCAAGTGGAGAAGAACTTAGCATATGAAGAAATTCCTGTCCAGATTCTGTATAAGAAAGAGCAAACTTTAAGGAACAAAGTCATTTCTTTTGTAAAAGTACTTTGGCGTAACCACAATGTCGAGGAGGCAACGTGGGAGTTAGAAGATAAGATGAGGATGGACTATCCCCATCTATTTGTGTAACCTTGTAGCAATTTCGGGATGGAATTTTTATAAGGGGGGAGGATGTAATACCCGAGATTTTTATAAATTAGAAATAAAAGTGTTTGAATATTTATTTTGAACACATATATATTTTGGTGTGTCATGAAAGGTGAAAACGAAAATTTAATTAAATCATATTTGAAAGGATTAAGAAATTTAGTGATAATGTTGATAAGCTTGGTTATTATTGATGAAGCTTAAGTGTTAAGCCTTTTGTGGCATAATTAATTTCTTAATGAGATTAATTGATGGATAACTTAATGAAATGTTGGATCTAGGTTAAATCCAAGCCCAACATTATTAATGTAACATACTTGCATAGTTGGTAGTTTGATCCAAGAATTCGAATTCATAGACTAATGTTTAACCCAATGTGTATAAGTGTTTGTACCTAGCCCAATTCAAATATTAATTTGGACAAACCTAATGTACATGGATTATATGAATATATATATAAGATAAGTATACTTATATATATAGGAATATATATATATATATAGGTATAGAGATGTATGTGTAAAGGTAACAATAAGCTAGCATATTGTACAAATGATAAAATGAAAGTGCAACATATTGATGTTACCCTTCATGACTGAAATTTGGCCCTATTAAACCTAAGTGCAACAATGTGAATTATACATCTATGAGTTCTAAGGTGTATGGATAGATATATGTGTGATAATTGTATGTTGAGATTTATGTCAAGATGTGTGACTAATGAGTACCTATACATACATAAATAGGATAATATAGTTCATTGAGGTGATTTTACACTATAAGTGGTAATCAACGCTTAAGGCAAGTATCCGAACCCTACTCTTATTGTGCAAGTATCTTTGCATTCTTTATTCGACGAATACCGTAAACTTATTTCTTTGAATACAAGTTATATTACTTTCTCGTTCAAATGAGCTAATATGCTTAAACCCTTGTGAGAACTATTATTCATGATGAACTTAGTATTGATCTTGAATATTGTGAAAGAGTCGATGCCATTTGATTCGGCTAGACTATATGCATGTTTATAATACTATCCAAACCACTTGATTGGTGCGGAAATCTTAAAAACTGAGTTGAACAACCCTTATGGTAAGGGGAAGGTATGTTGTTGGAAACCCCGACACATGAGTATATTATTACCGTGGTGTTATGCATAACTTAAAGTATTGTAGACTGATCATCTATAGTACTTGATTCTTTTGGGTTATTAGTTTAATATTGGTAATTCTAGTAGATGTTCAATAGTCCTTAATGACTGCTCAGTATAAATTGTGATCCAGACGGATACCTTGATAGCCTTTAAATTCATATATATCGGTTGATTATATTGAATTATTGATCTTATTCCAAGGATTGTTGATATTCATTATTTATGATATTATTCTGAAACTCTGAACTATCTTAGAGATGATACTTTAATATTACACACTCTTGTTATAAAACTATTACCCTTGTTGTATATTACTTGCTAGGCAATTTGTGCTCATTCTTGCTTATTTAAAACCTTTCAGTTAAGGTGAACAGGGAGGTGTATCTGGGAAAGACAAGGGCAAAGGGCAAGGCTACCGACTAGCTTATCCCTTTATGTTTAAATTACTTATGTTGTATTAAGACTATTTGCAGACTATGTTTAAACTTAAGTAGAATTATGTAATAAGTCTTTGTTCGATATTATTATGTAATCTACTAAGTACTGTAGGTTGAGAGACTTGGGGGAATAATTATAATAAATCGTTGTATATTATTCTAAATTAGATCTTTCGTTGTGAATGTGTGATTTTAGTTATTATGGTAATACTTTGAGAACGTGATGAACCGAATTCGAGTGACCAAGTGGAGGTCAGAATTTGGGGGCGTCACAGTTATAAACTAAAGAAAAACAAATAATGACAATGTACGCATATCAATAACAATCATATCTTTTATTATCAACAATCAATATAATTAGATACCAAACTCAAGTCTGTAAAACTCAAAAGCTAAACACATACATGAAAGTTAAAATATAAATATAAACTAACTACTGCCCAAGATCAGGAATCTCTATGCCATCGCCTCCGGTTCCATCGTCTGTCCCACCTCTGGTCGCATCCTCCAAAGTCTCACCAGCATCAACCCGACGCTCATCACCATCTCCTCCACGAGCATCGCCTGTACCGCCATCTCTACCCCCACGAGTCTCATCAACAAGACCCTACAAAATTAAAATATTAATAACGAAGACCAAAATAGAGCATATTTAAATTATTTTAGTTTGAGTTCTACAAGTGTTTGCGAGTTTTACAAACCGGGCGATAACTCGGTCTCCGTATGTCGAAATCAAGTTTCGTAAGTTCTAACGCGTGTCTATTAACTATGCGGTGCTATTTGTGTGTTTGTGTGTCATTCAGACGGCCGATGTTGGTTTTTACATCTTTTTCGGCTTTTTGCCTAAATATTGGCGAGTTTTGCAAACTAGGCGATAAATCGATCTCAGTATGTCGGAATTGAGTCCCGTAAATTCTAACGCGTGTCTATTACCTACGCGGTGCTATGTGTGAGTTTGCGTGTCATTCGGACGGCCGATGCGGGTTTTGACCTCTTTTTTGACTTTTTGCCTAAGTGTTGGTGAGTTTTGCAAACTGGACAATAACTCGGTCTCCGTATGTCAAAATCAATTCCTGTAATTTCTAACACGTGTCTATTACCTACGCGGTGCTATGTGTGTGTTTGCGTGTCATTCGGACGACCGATGCATGTTTTGACCTCTTTTTCGGTTTTTTGCCCAAGTGTTGACGAGTTTTGTAAACTGGGCGATAAATCGGTCTTCGTATGTCAGAATTGAGTCCCGTAAGTTCTAACACGTGTCTATTACCTACGCGGTACTATGTGTGTGTTTGCATGTCATTCGGACGGCCGATGCGTGTTTTGACCTCTTTTTCGTCTTTTTGCCCAAGTGTTGGCGAGTTTTGTAAACTGGGCGATAACTCGGTCTCCGTATGTCAGAATCGAGTCCCGTAAGTTCTAACGCGTGTCTATTACCTACGCGGTGCTATGTGTGTGTTTCCGTGTCATTCAGACGACTGATGTGGGTTTTTACATCTTTTTCGGCTTTTTACCTAAGTGTTGGCGAGTTTTGTAAACTGGGCGATAACTCGGTCTCCGTATATCAGAATTGAGTCACATAAGTTCTAACGCGTGTCTATTACCTACGCGATGCTATATGTGTGTTTGCATGTCATTTGGACGATCGATGCGTGTTTTAGGGTTTTATCTTAAGTTTATCTAAGCAATACAATTACAAATTACATAAATTAAATAAGGAAGTACATAATTTAATTGTTTTTACCTGTCAAATATGTGGTGGGAAGATGTTGGCCAAGACAACTACACATACGCAGATGGACTCCTCCCGTACTACACCATGAGGTCGTCAACGACAGGTGTAGGATCGCTAAAGCCGTGGACAACCTCCTGAGCCAGCTGGTAGATCCGCTCGCGTGATGGTGCGCCTGACTGCACAACACTGCTCGCCATGCACCCCTCTATGATCCGCCGGAAGAAGTCGTCGGACAATGAAGGGCCGACGTCCGATCCACTCGCACCACTACCTCCACTGGGTGGGCATCGCCGAGATCTCGCAGCAGGGACTAAGGTGTAAGCTGGGACATGGGGAATGCCCAGAACTCTACCCTTCTTCGGTCCCCCTATAGCCTGCAGCCAATCCTCTATCTCCTCATCCGCATGTGTAGACTCATCTGCTGGAGTGTCACCTCTCTGGCTGCTCCGGGCCACTGAAAGATCCTCGTACCGTCGCTGAAAAAAAACACATTAGTAGATGATACTCAAAGTATAAAATGAAATAATACAAAAGAATATCCGAATTTTAAATACATACTAAATAAGAGAATTAAATAACTTACATCAATGTGTTCTGCCTCAGGTGAGATATAACTACTGTCACCTTTCTTTTAGTGGGCGTGCCACCAAAACTCTAAGCGGGAGGGTGCATGATTTAAACTCACCTCGAGTCTCTCCCGATACAGGTCGTACGATTGAGACCCAGTGCAGTGTGGGAGACGACTCTGCTGTCGGGCAGCTGAACATTGTGCCGACATCTTCTTGAAGGCCTCGCCATCCCAAATACTGCACATCTGGTCCTACACCGCAACAGAATGAAATCTGGACGGACATCTTTTAGTGTCTGTCCATCAGCCATCTTCGTCTGGGCCTTCTTCTTCCAGTTGTAGACCCACTTGTGCCAATTCATCTCTAGGTATCTGTGCAGAACAGTCATGCCATGGGCTTCCTGCCCGTCCTCAAAATGATAATATCTCTGCACATTACAGATTAAGAAGCTTAGTAGACAACATAAATCAAAGAGGTAACAGTATATTCAAATGGAATATAAAACTAGCATATGAATGATTGACATCCTACCCTAAACTCTGCAATAATCAGCTGACGTGTGCGGTCATCCACATCCCCCACCTCCACGGGCTTGAGAATCGGTTGCGAACGATCCCAAGCAACTTGTTCCTTGGCGTGGCGTCAAGGATACTACAATTGATATTAATAAATTGCAAATTACAAAGAATATAACAGAACTAAATACATATGTTATAGTAATACTATATAGGATTATGAAATTACCTATAAGTCCCAACATGACATATAAGCGGCGCCTGGGGGGGACTCCCTAGCAAACCACATGTTAGTCCCCGCGGAGGCCTACGTCGATCACCTATGTAGTGAAATACATCAATATTTATATAGACAAATATAATGCCAATAAAATATAAAAAAAAAAATAATAAGATGTATCCCAACAAAACATGTAATTATACCTGACGATTCGGCCTGATCATCACGTGTAGAATCACCATGGCCCCCACGACCTGCACGCCCACCACGATCGCCATGTGGTGTATGCGCCATCCGTATGTAGACTGTCAAATAATAAAAAAAATATTATTAAACATTCGTAAATACTATATTTGTGAACAAAGATGATAATATACAGATACAACTAAAAGAATACAACATAAATAGTAACCTAAAAGGATACATCATAAATAGTAAGCTAAAACATCTAACACCTTATTTAGTAGATTAATATAAGTTGAAGATAATGATTGCAATACTACAATAAAAATTGAACTCTTTCCTAGAACAAAATGAATACTATCTTGAGAATGGATTATGAACCACAATAAAAGAAATTAATTCATCGATTCTCATGAGTATACAAAATCAAAGACTACATATTAAAGAATCCTCTAGAACATATTTAGAATAACGCAATGCTACCATTTTAATTAAGCAACAAAATGGAAACAAAGATATGGTAATTTATATTGAGAAAGCATTATATTCGTTTCAAATAGATGTATCTCAATAACATAGATGTATCTCAACCAAAAGTACACATGTTATACTTTCCAAAGTGGACTGAAATTTTATATTAAGTGTTATACTTTCCAAAGTGGACTGAAATTTTATGGATCAAAAATAAGTTACGGATCAAAAATGGCAACTTTCCAAAGTGGACTGAAATTTTATGGTTCTTGAAGTAAAAATTGTTTTTTATTTCCTTTGACATAAAAGCTCATCAACACATAAAATGACCATGTCTAACAATAAAACATCATATAACATATAGATCTACCATCATATGACTCAGAAATATAAACTCATCCTTTGATCTAAAACAACCATAGATAATCACATAAATCTAACTAGGGTTTTGAGATAGTAAACACACAAAATCACTACAAACTTCTAATTTTCCTTGCAATTCCATAATATACATATTACATGAAAATAATGCTTAACTATAGACATGATGTACTAATCCATTAGTCCTGCATATGCTTGATGAATGGGAAATTGAGTAGATGTTTAAAGAGTAAGCATCATTTGTGATGATTACTTCTCGTACTTATGACCCAACTACTTACTTGTGCTGGCTGTGACCTTTAAATGCTAGATAATACAAAGGAATGTGTTAGCTTCTATTGGATGTCAAATCATGCATTATTTTTTATCAACTAGAGCATATAATGAACTAATGAAGGTATCCATCAAATAATAAGTGTAAGGTCATATAAGTTATAGCAAAGTAAATATGTCAATAGGTGTTAGTCCATGTATGATGCAAGGTAGAATCACTTTAATGATATTATTCTTCCACATGTTTAATCTTTGATTTATTTAATAGCATCTAGTTTGCTATAGTTAAGTGTAATATAAACTGACAAACATATTACATGGAAATATTTCAAATAAACATATATACATGAACTGACATACAAACTACTCCAAAAAAAAGAGACGAGATAAAAGAAAAACTTACACAAAAGAGAGAGATGTAGAGAAGGTCAATGCCCGTTGCTTACTACCCAAAACAAGACATACATGTATTAGGAAAAAACCCAAATTAAACCCTAACATAACTAAATTGGAACTTATATACAAATGAAACCTTAAAAAGAAGAAAAGTGCAACTTACTAATGGAAGCCAACAATAAGAAATGTAGAACCAGAGCTAACAGGGAAAGAAAATTGGGGGGAGATTGTAACAGTGTATCAGGCCAAAGAAGGGGGAAGAGAAAGGGGGAGGCCAGACAATGGAGGACCGATGACGAGGACCGACGACGACTAACGACAGCGATGAACGATGGCAAGAATCGACGGCACAATGATGGAGAAAGAAACAGAGGGAAGGAATAGAAACGAGAGGGAAAAAATGGAGAGGAAAAAGAAATTGAATCTGGAAAAAAAACGATCGCCATGTGGTGTCCCGTCGTTCGAGTACCGTCGCCATTGAGTCATTCTCGACAGTGAGGCCGTCGTTATTGACATCTATAACCGTCGCCAATGAGTTTTCCCTCCACCGCCAAATTTTTGCACCTATTTTTCCATGGGAAAGAGTTATTAGCGACGACACCCATTAGCGACGGTATGCCCGTTGACATTAAGGTCATTCTTGACGGCGCATGTGTCGTCGCCTATGACATGTTTTTTGTAGTATATGTTGATGATAAATAAAAAGCCGTAAAGATTTTAAAGATTGGGGAACATCATACCATGCTTGATATCAAGGAACCAATGATCTTCACTCTAGTGTCCCTTCTTACCTGCAATATAAAGCAAATCGAGTGATCAAGAAAAGAACACAATATTCAAATTTTACCTGTAATATAAAGCAAATCAAATGATCAAGATTCAATTTCTAATTAAACATTTTTACCAAAACCCCACCTGGTCCGTGAGCTCCCAAGAGTGAGTTCTAGATGAGCATGGGCTCGCTGATGCAGATCCACCCATAATGTCCATGTGTTCCACGGGCTTGCATCCCTGAAATTTTTTGGCAGGCATTTAAAGCATTATGAAAGCATTCACTGGAATTTCAATGGGATAGACAATTTGACTGCCAATAGTGGTCGCCATTCGCGGTTGCAGATATATCGGTCGCTAATAGTGGTCGTTGAGGTGCATCCCAAAGACCAGATTTTATCTGACGACTATCGGCCGATCAGACTGGTCGCTAATAGCTATCTCTGCGACCAACGGCGTCACGATCTGTGATCGTTGATAGACCATTTTCTTGTAGTGTGCCATGATATATTACAGACATCATTACATGTTTTACATTTTCACATTTTACATTCTTCTATACATATAAAACAAGGCATTGGCAACAAAGACATCTACCTGACCATGTCAACACAACTAAAACTGCCCATTTAATCAGTTCTCTAATTGAACCCAACATCAACACTTGCTCCAAAATAGTAATAGTTCAAATTATCAATTTCAATAGCAAAGTAAACAAATGAAATTCCTAATGTTGCCTTCTCAATATATCCAACAGTAACAATTAATTTTCTATTAAGGCGGAAAACAATATAATATAATTAATTTGCTAATAAGGGGGGAAAACATGAAAATATAAGAATAAAGAAACTCTAACCTTTGAGAAATCAAAATCAACGATTACATTCAGCAGGTAAAGGTCGATTAAACCCAAATGACGCTTCATATATTGTCTCAGAATCCTCTTCGCCACCGCTCTCACTCCACTAACATCATTACCAACCATAGAGGCTTCCTCTTGGTCGAATCAAACCTCACCTAATCCCCATCATCTTCATAATTTCCACCTCATCCGGATCCATCTCCACCTTATCATTCACTCCACCCGCTTTTTTGTTGCTTCGCTCCTTCACGATGCCATCAACGAAGTCCGACACCACCATGCTACAAGATCCCACCGCCTCGCTCCTCTCTCTGCTCACCACACACAAGGCGCTTCCGCCAGCAGGTCGGGAGAGAGGGAGTGTGGTGGCGGTGGCAGTTCGATTAAGAGAAGGAATAAGATCTGAGTATAGGATTATTGTGGCTTAGAACTGAGAAGGAAACAAGTTACCCAAACCCTTGTTTAACTCTTAGCCAACCTTATTGTACTTGTTTTAATTTAAAATTTTCACTTTCACATTTTTTTTCTCTTTGTTTTTTTAAATAGATAACGTTTTTTTTTAAAACGGTATCTATTTAAAACAAAAAAGTGTCCTTATAAATACATAACGTTTTTTTTATATGTATCTACAATGTTTTGTTAAAAAACGTTGTAAACAAAATACCACAACCTTTTTTTTTATAAAAATGTCATCTTTTAAGTGTTGTCTTTTTATGGTTTTGTACTAGTGTTGCCTGAACCTTCAGGTCGATCATACATAGCTAAAAACATTTAAATTAAGCAAGAATAAGCATTTGAGTGCCCAGCAAGTAATAGCAATCAATAAACATTAGCTGAAAGGATTAAATATTTTCTTTGAACGACACTTCAACAACGAAGCAATAGTTGTGAAGTAAACTAAAGCAACACTAACCAACATAACAAATCTTATTTCAAAATTTGAAACTACGTACTGACTATAATTGGTGAGCAGTCGACATACTATGAACTTTGTTTTCAATTTTCGATAAGGTTTAACAGAACTTCATCTGCAAACTGTCATAACTTACAGGCACGGGGGGTGATCAGCCCGTTATGCCATGTATTGATCAATACTACATAGCAGAACGATATTCTCGTTCATCATAACCGCCTTAGGCGCACAAAAGTTTTCCCATGTTCGGGATGTTCATACCTAGTCGGGAATCCAAACCAACAATTTGGTTGGATATCAATAAGGTTCTATCATATTCAAAGATATTTTTAAATCTTTGTCTAGCCAAGTCAAATAGCTTAGGCAGCTTTCAATTAAGATATACATATTGGAAATCAATAATTATGTATCAACATGTTTAATAATTATCCAAGTGAGGACACTTGTATAACAAATCTTAGAAATTTACGAACAAAATATATATCAGGATTATACAATAATACTACAATGATAAACAATGATTGAATATAATTCAAGAACTGGCATATCTACAAAGGTATAGATACATGAACAATAACAATAACAATATAGTTCTGAAACTGGCTTACACATGTCCATTGCATAAAGTAATTGCAAAGGGTAGGATACACTACAAAAAAGGGCCTTTAGCAATGATTTTTCGGGCAACGACTTTATAAGTCGTTGCTAAAAGTATATGTTTAGCAACGAAATTTGTCTTTCGTTACAGATTGTGTCAGACTTTCACTTTTTGCAACGAAATTCATAAGTCGTTGCAAAATTCGCTAAATTCATCATGGGAAAAAAATTCGTTAGAAATTGCTATAAAAATTTGGGCCACTTGATTTCCCGTCATCGTTGGGCAACGAAAGTTTTTTGTTGCTAAAATGGGCTTTAACAACGATTTTTCGAGCAACGACTTTATAAGTCGTCACTAAAAGTGTATGTTTAGCAAACGAAACTTGTCCTTCGCTTCGATCGAAGTCGACTTTCACTTTTTGCAACGAAATTATAAGTAGTTGCAAATTTTGAAACAAAATTTGTTAGAAATTCGCTTGCAAAATTTCTAACCACTTGATTTCTCCTCATCGCGGGCAACGAAAGTTTTTTTGTTGCTATATTTCGTTGCTTTAATATGGACCACATTCATCAAGCAATAATTTTTATTTTCACAGATATTTTATACAACCTTTTGCAACGACTATTAACATGTTGCCTTAAATTAAGATAATAATAATAATAATAATAATAACAATAAAAGTAATAATAATAATAATAATAATAATAATAATAATAATAATAATAATAATAATAATAATAATAATAACAACAATCATAATAATAATAATAGTACTAATAATAATAATAATAATAATAATAATAATAATAATAATAATAATAACAACAACAACAATAATAATAATAATAATAATAATAATAATAATAATAATAATAATATAATAATAATAATAGTACTAATAATAATAATAATAATAAAAATAATAATAATAATAATATACTATTAATAATAATAATAACAATAATGAAGAATAATAATAATAGTTGTACTACTAATAATAATAATAATAATAATAATAATAATAATAATAATAATAATATTACTAATAATAATAATAATAATAATAATAATAATAATAATAATTTGACAAAAGATGAATATTTTTAGTACTATTATTATAATAATAATAATTATAATAATAATAATAATTCATAATAATAATAGTTATTATAATATTAGTAATAACACTAACAACTCATCATGAGCATATAAAATTGCCAGCTCCCACTTGTAGTTAGCTTAGTGGATTTCTAATTGAATAACTTATGGCCACGTCACGCTTACATAACCTTCATCATTTATCTCTACGTATATCAATACTTACACATACATTACATTAATACATTATTTATATAATACCTCCTCCACACATAATATATATTGTATATATATAACAAGTGCATATTTCACATCAACAAATAATTTATTATACTTAAATAGTTTTATAATAATAACATTTACAATATTGACCTTTAAATTGATCTTTAACATTAACATATAAATTATTTACTTCATCAAATAAATAGTTTGATTTTTATTTATTTGATTTATTTACATATATCATGCCAATAAATATATATATAATACCATTTCCCTATAATTAAATAATTGCTTATTTACCTATTTAAATATTAAGTTATTTAATAAACTTAATATTTTCCTTATAAAATAATTAACCAATACAAATTAATTAATTAATCTTATTTTCATTTATTTTTATTTTAAATAATTCATAACATCATTGTTATTATATATCACACTTATAGTTATATTAAATTATCATATATTTGTAATAAAATTTTATTTTATTCACAAATATACATTGTAAAATATTCTCGTCTCATAGCTTTTAGATCGCATTACTTTAATGGTGGAGGATCGAAAAGTGTCATCAGATATATATAGAGAGGATGGAGGAATTCTCTCTCCAAATACTTTGGTGGAAAGACGTCTGATCGAGTGGTTCTGGATGTGTCTAGAGATACTTGTTATTCTAGAAACCAATGTGTTTTAACAAAACAGTTCATCGAACCGAACAAGTTATCAAATGGATGGGTACCAGTGTTAAACCATTATTGAACCGACGACATCATAAATATATATATATATATATATATATATATTATTAGTAATTAATAAAATTTTAAATAAAATCTCATATATATATATATATTAAGTATTATATAATAAATAAATATTTATTAGGTGGAGTGAATATTTATCACTTTTATTTGTCCAATTATTTAGAAATTAGAAGTCCAAATATTTAAAATAAGCACAAGGTCTATTTTAAATCAAGTTGGATTAACTAGTTGTCACACATACATTATATTTCGCACTATCCATAAACATAATGAAATAAAATATTTTTTATAACTATGTAATCTATGTATTGAGGTTAAATAATAAATAAAATTCTTCATAAACATATTAATAAAGTTTTAATCAAATATTTAAGAAAAAATAATTAAATATTCATTACAAACTTTTGAATCTATTATAGATTTATAAATATTTAAACACATTATAACATTACTCACACATAAAAACCCTCCCATTTTCCCCGAATCATTTCAATTTTCACCGAAATCATCTTCCTCCTCTCAAGTCCTCTCCCTCCTCTCTCCTCTCTAACAGTTTCTCTCTCGTTACTCTTCCTCTACCGCTCGCTCGCCTCTCTAACCTAAATCATTTCAGTATCTGCCGCTTCTTACTCGATCCGCAGCAAGATGCACAAAAAGGTCTGGATCGTCGCCGGCGATATTTATCCTCGTCGGACTTCGTGATTACCAGGACGACAAGGCTGACGTTATCCTCAAGTACATGCTGGATGAGGCGAGGCTATTGAAAGCGTACGAAGAGTTTCCAGCCGGTGGAATCGATGACGAGGATGAGAACACCAGGCTTAATCGAAGGTATTGCCAGGCTTAACCAGGCTTAACGAAGGTATTTTCTCAATTTCTCTGTCCTTGGTGTTTGTTATATTCAGCGTTATGATCACATTTCGGCTAGTTGGAAACACTGTAGTTTTTAATTATTTGTTCATTTGGAATAAAATATTTACGTGGGTATGAATTATCTTTTCAATGTAAGGATATTATGATGGGTTTATTTATGATTAGTTGTTAATGGTAAATTGGTAATAAAAAATTGTGATTTTTTTCATCAAACTGGAAAATTGGCTATTTTTCATCCGGGGATTATTTTGAAGCTTAGTTTAAGTATTTTCAATGTTTTATGCATTATCCTTTCTAGGAAGGGATTTTCTTATGTGTTTTATGCTTTCTTTAATTTAAAGATTTGTTTTTCCCCTTAGAAATGTTCTTGGCTTGTATGCAGCTCTAAAACATAATTTTGTACTAATGATTTTTGAATTCGAGTGAATGCAAAGGATATATAGGTTGCATTTTTTTATTTTTTAACTGGTGAATCCATTGTTATTGGGCTGAAATAAAATATATGATAGTTATGTTTTGCGACTTGCTATTTGATTTTAATAGTGGGTAGAGGAAGCTTCATGTTTTGTGTGATTGAAGATTAAGTGACATTGCTAAATGAACCATAACATTATATATGAAAATGTTGAGATTGAGTGCTCTCCCTCTATGGAAATGAGTACTTCGTTAAGCTCTCGTCATTGTTCACTACCTGCCATTCAACCTCATGAAGATCCTCTTATTGAGTTATTTACTTAATTAGTAACTGGATCGTCTATCTCTGATTTTTTTTTTAACTTTCATTTGATTCTCTTCTTCTTCATTGATTCCTCATGCTTTTTTTTTGACAGAGTGGTCCTCATACGTTGAATAGCTATTTTTTTGGTGTAACATAATTTTAGTTTTTGGTCAAATGATAGATGACTTCAATCATTTTTATTGTATTTTTAAGAACATTCTGCTTTCACCTTGGTTGTTCCTGTGATACTTCCCTTTAATGAATCTTAAATAATATATGGGGCGAGGTTGTGGCGAGAGATGAAGGGATCCCTGCTTGAGCTATGTTTGGTGCTAGCTGATTCAGGGATGATGAGACATGAAGTGTCAGATTCCATATCTTTATAGAATGCTGTGTTGAGGGGATGAGAATGTTGAAGCATATTTTGGTGGACATTGGAGGCTCCTATTGGATGGCCGAAGGTCTTTCTTCTATACTTGGAAAACCTAAAGTGCTTCTCTAGCATAGCTTAAGTTAGATACCGAATTTCAGGCTGCACGCGTGCTAAGATGAATATTTATAGTAGGGAAAAAGATTTATATTGCGACAAAAAGTGTCGACTTTGGTTGAGAGTAGACACATTAATAATTATCCATGTATTTGTATTAATTTATAGATCATACCATTGCGTCTATTGAACAAGAGACAGACATGTTTTTGTTACAATATATAGAAGAACTCTTATAGTTGCATGATCTATGGAGAATTAAGTGTACTCCCTCCGTCCCGATTTAAGTGACATCCTTTCCTGTTTTGTATGTTACTTTTACAAAAGCAATTCAACATTAATGCATACGGACTATATTCAATTTCCCTTCTGAAAATGTGATACAAATATATGGACTCGACAATACAGTGTACTCTATCATGCTTTCCTGCTTTGGATTTATTTGTATTGTAACCAATCCGACATTATTTCTAATGGACCATATATACTTCCCTTCTGAAAATAGAGATATAAATATGTGGACCCAACAATATTTTACTATCTTTTAAAACTATTTTACTCGTGTTCTTTTCTAGGAAAATTATTTTCCTGATAAATAGTGATTCAAAACTCTGCGAGGAAACTAATGTACTTTGAATGGCTGTACTGCAGGCCCATCCCTTGTTCTAGAAACTGATGCAAAGCAGATTGCAATGGTAGCTCATGAAGCATTTGAGAAGTATGCTTTGCTTTACATATTGGAGTTTCATTTTAATTTTTTTTGAATGTGAATGTTGCATACTTTATCAAAAATTAAAGAATATATAAATACATATACATGTATATATATAGACATATATGTATCTATCATATATGTATGTTTGAGATTTTGGTCAATTTTAAATGCAGTGCAACTTGTTAATGCCACATATAGTCCAATACTCTAATATAGAGTGACAACAATATAAACTTTTGTTTTCAACTAAGGTAATGTCACCTTGACAACAAGTAGCAAATCATTAAAAACAGTTGATAAATATAAGATGACAAGAGTAAGAATATATTCAACAGCCACAAACCACCCCCCTCCCCCTACCCCTTCCCCTTCCCCTTCCCCTTCCCCCCTTCACGAGTCTCCTTTTTTCCCAAGCTATGGCACTCTTAGTGCTTTTCTGCAATGATTTGTTATGTGGTAGATATATGATATGATATGTTTCATTTGGTATTTTATTCAATCCATGCCTTTTTATCCTTATAAATTTAGTTAATTGTTTATGTAATTTAAATTTGCATCATTTTGCTTTCTAGCCATTTTCACCACAGAGCTTCTCAAGTTGCATAATTCAGGATGACAACTTATTTGTTCTATATACCTGATTTATATAATTATGGTGTCTCTTAATCTTTTCAGTTTTAACTCTTTACTTTTACTTTTATAGGAATGGGCCATTATTGGTTGTTGCATCTGGGCGGGATACTATTCCTGTTGCAAGTTCCATTAAACGGTTAGCTCCAGAACATGTTTTTGTTGTTCAGGTTTGAGGAGAAGTGTGTTGTTTTTCATTTTGTGTGTACTTTATACTTTTATCAACTAAAGTATCACATATGAAATGTACATTCATTATAAATAACTTTTCTCATGTTACTTATTAATGCAGCACTGATAGTAAAGTAATTATTACATGATTGACGATTCTCACTTATGTTTGTGTGTGTGTGTATATTTGTAAATATATAAACTTCAGTTTTGTTAATCTTTCATTTTTGTAGTGTCTGGTCAATTATATATTTTATTTTTCGTTTTCCATTTAGCTAATGGTTGGTATTTAGCCACAATTTATTTTTTACCCTAATTTGGTTACGTCTTTCACATTATGTTTTCAGATATAACATCCCTGATCAAATCTTAATAGGTTTGATCTGGTTATTACTCCACGACATGATTACTATCCATTGACTCCTCAAGCACGGGAACATGTTCCATGGTTTCTATATAAGTGGATAACTCCACGGGAGTCTCCTGGCGAGCACATCGTGAGTTTCTTATGCATTTTCCCCTTCTTTTCCCTTGAAAGGGCCTACTCCAAAAGTTTTGCGGTGAAACTTTCGAAAGCCCACTTATTTGAAACTTTAAATTCTAGGTCCTCACTGTGGGAGCTCTTCATCAAGCTGATTCGATTGCTCTACGAAGTGCAGCTTCTGCTTGGAATGATGAGTTGGCACCACTGGAAAATCCCTTGCTTGTGGTTAACATTGGAGGGCGTAGGTAAAATTTGTGCTTTCAAATATCTTTTTAAGCCTTATGCATTTTCGCTTATGGGGATTTCTTGTTCTTCCACCTGATTCTCTTCAAAACTCAACCTAATACATTTATATAGCCTTCTAAATAACTAATGACTGAGGTCAGTTACCTGTCAAAGCATATCGAAGACATCACCTCTGCTTTGTTAGCAGCCAAGTTTGCAGAGGTATACTCTTTCCATCTTTTTGAAGAGGCTTCTTAATATTTTTACTTTTAAAATGTTCAGTTTAATACTCCCTTTGGAACAAATATAAGATTATTGACTTCTTGAAGTCAATTTGAGACATTTTTTTCATACTCGGGTAAATTTATTTAATTTTAGTCAGTACAATGATGAATATTGTAAACTAGTTTAAAAGGTACTACTAATTATAAGATTTGTATTTTCATAAATTTTATTGAATCTTATCATTTGAGTTTAAAAATATCTCAAATTGATTTTTAAAAGTCAATAATAATTTAGAAATAGAAGGAGTATTTATCGATGTGTGGTTAGTAACGTCATAGACTACTGAGCTCCTATATTCTTTATGGTTGTTATTTAGTCGTAAAAAATCTTATGGCATAAAAGGGTCAATCTGCCATGAACTTTTGAAAAACTGATAATATATTTTTTTGGCAAGTATTGAAGAATTGGTATTATCCCAGAATGTTGATTGTGTTGAAGTCCATTGTTACTTTATATATCAACTTCAGTATACATGTTTGACATGTTTGATTTGTATGGTTATATATATATATATATATATATATATATATATAAAAGTTGTCGATTACTTTTAGAAGGCAATTAGACTATATATATTATATATATATATACGGAACCTACTTTGATTCATGATACATATATATATATATATATATATATATATATATATTATTTATGTTTTGGTTGGCTTGTATCTGAAGTTCAGCATCAAGGCTCTGCAATTATATATACATATGTATGTCAGTATGACCTTATGGAATAAATGAGATTTATTATACATATAATACCTTAAGGTTTTGATTTGTTAAAGTATTATAATAATAAAAAATGATTAGAATTTAAATTATAACTTAATTAGGGTTATTTTATAAAATTGATTTAATTGGAGAATTAATTTCATAGTAATATAAATTATAATTATTAAGTAACTTTTAATTGTATTATTATTATTTTATTAGATCGGATGGAGGAAATTTAAGGAGTTACATTTGGAATATAATTATGGGTATTTCATTACTTAATCCAGGTACGGATTCCGTACTCTTTAAGCGAGACTCTTTTGTTTTTTTTTATTTGTTCGCTTCGTTATTCGTTTCGAAATTTAGTTTTGCCCTTCATAATTGTTCCTTCTTAAATTCATGAGAATGTTTCATTTTGGCTTTAGTATTTGAACTAGTATTTGCACTCTTTGGTCTAGTGTGTCATGATTAATATTTATTTTGATATTTGTAGAAAGTACATGTTAATATTTTTGGAGACTTTGTGTTGATATTTTGTTTCAGCTTAACATACATGTTAGAACCCCTTTGTTGTGTTGCATGTGTTGTGACATTATATTTTGTTAGAATACCGTAGGGTATACCTGAGCTATAACCACCTGTGGGGGTACCACAGGCATGTCCTCTTGGCACCGAGGCATGACACCTTCCGTGGCGGTGTGATCAGTCCACGGCGTCTCCGTTTTGTGCTCCGTAGGATATATATTCTGTTAAGTTGATTTCTAAATGGTTATACAAGTGTCCCCACTTGGATAACCATGGCATTTATTCACATGTTGATATACCTCTGTCAATTACCCGTATACATATATGTTGAATTACATATTATTGTTGAAAGCAAGATTAAAACCTTCTTGTTTGGAACCAGTGCATGTATGAACATCCCTATATGGGAAGATTTTTGCGCCAAGGCGGATAGAGTGAGCGATGAATTTCGCTCAAGTTATGTAGTATTGATCAATACAGGTACAATGAAGTGATCACCCTCCGTGCTAGAAAGCTGAAAGCGGTTCATGGATGGATTTCGCCAAACCTTTTCGAAAATGAAAAGAATGTTCATAGTATGATTCTTAAACCCTATTCATGGGTAGAGCGAGCCAAATTTAAATAATTTGGAAGAGATTTGTTATGTGAATTTTTATCAAGATCTGATTACTTCACAACTTTCGATTCGTTGTAGAAGTGTTATGTAAAGAAAATACTTATATTCTTTCAAATTTATATATATAATTGCTATTACTTACTTTGGGCACTCAAATGCTCATCCTTGCTTAAATTAAATGTTTTCAAGCATTATGTATGAAAGCAACCTGAAGGCTCGTGCAACGCGAACAAAGGAAAAGGAAAGTCGATCGAATAAGTGTGTATCATGAGTTAATGGTTATAGTTGTATTGGTATCTATTCAAGTATTATAAGGAATGTATTTGAAGGTCACGTGCACTGGGAAGTAAATTTTGATGTATGTAAATTAAGTTCGAATGTATTATTATTTTAGTATTATTCACTTTAAAGAAATGGTATCGTGGAGAACCGAGTTCGGGTTTCAAGTACACTGATTTTGGGTCGCCACAGCTCCATTTGAGGCGTTAGTATGGATTTAAAGTGTCGCTCTCAAAGATCTTTGGGACGAGGTGGGAGAAGCAACGTTATTGGGACCGTAATTAAACGCATGACTACGTAAAAGATCCAAATGATTTGACAACGATACAAACCAAGCACAAGATCGACAAAAAGAGTTATGCGGATCTTCATCGAAAAGACATGGAATTTAATATGGAGATCATGTATTATTATCATTGCACCATGGAAGAGAGTTACAAGATTTGGGAAGAGAGAAAGCTCAATCTACGATTTGTTGGTCCATTTGAGATTCTTGAATCGAATAGGAAATGTGGCCTATAGACTCGCATTACCTCTAAGTATGTCTCGTGTTCATAATGTTTTTACATATCCATGCTTCAAATATGTGAAAGACCCGAACCATATTATCAAGCGTTAGAACCCAGACGAGATAGCCAAGATTTAACGTATGAAGAAGTACTGCTAAGATCTTGGATAGGAAAGAGCATGTCCTAGGCACCAAGGTTATACCACAAGTTAAGATTTTATGGAGAAACCATGCTATTGAAGAAATGACCTGGGAGTTAGAATCAGAAATGAAAGCGAGGTATCCTCACCTTTTCAAACACAGTGCGTATGTCAATTTCGAGGACGAAATTTCATAAGGAGGGAGGTTGTAAGACCCCAACTTATTATAAATAAAATCGAATTTCCTCTAATTATATTTGTGAATAATAAGGTATTAATTTGATATAATTCTCTGGCTATGGGTGAAATGTGCAAATTTTGCAAAATATACAAATGGTTATAAAATAATCATTGTTGTCGGGGAATATTCATTTGGTCGTGGAATATTCTTGTTGTCGGGGAATATTCGCATGACGACGGTGCCAGATCATTTGTGGGCCCCATAATGTAATAACCGTTTATGAAGAAAACGACAAGTTTGATTTTTATAAATAACTGTAGTAGTTGTTACTGCTAACATCATTGGAATACCCGTGGTTAAAATACAATGAATACGTGGATGCATGTGATATTGATGAATTATTGATCCTTACGTAAGAAGGCACTACTCAATAATTGTTACAGTGTTACTTTATTCAATATTTTATTTTATTGATTCAATAATTGTTGCGTTAATATTTTATATTATTGTTGTTTCAATAATTGTCACCGCATATTTTCCCATTATCGGATCAATAATTCATATTATTTGAATAATATTATTAGATAGCATTATTGGCAATGTCTAGAAAGTTCTCATCGAGAGAGGTTTGGTTACCTAATCATGCGCCAATAAAGAGAAATTCTTATTGAAAGCCCCTTTTCCCTGGGGAATGGCCCGTTGTCATAAATGTGTTTCGTAATATTATTTGTAAATAATTAATTATTGATTCATATGATAAGAAAATATTTATTTTATGTGGATATAAATGTTGGATATATTTATTGTGGTTAAAAATGAAGGAGTTAATGTTGAGGTGTTTTATCAAGATTTTTGTTTGAATGAATGTATTAAAAATTAAACCACCGCTTTTTGAGATATATTGTGTGAGTTATAATTTTTAATCCGACCGTTGGATCGTTGTAATTTTTGGATATGTTATACATATATAAGTTGAGTATATGTCCACAAATTTTGAACCGTTAAAAATGAACGTATGATTTGTTATGAATTTTAAGAGGTGACTAATTCAGAAATTAGGTTTATAAATGATTTTGGTGGAAAATTCTAGAATTGAGTGGGCCCCACTTGTGGTTGGTGAAGAAATGTGCTGAATTTATTTCAAATGTGGTGGGTGGGAATAATAGTAGGTAAAGTCATCAGGTTGCAGGTCAAGTCTGCTAACATTTTCCTATAAATAGAGGGCTAAGTTAGAATTGAAAATCACACCATAAACAAGTTTTCTCTTTCTCTAGATTATTGAGTGTATTTTGTGAGTATTTAGATACTTTGTGAGTTTCTATTCATCGGTGAAAGTTTCCTTCACCTTATCACCGATATTCCGATCGTAAGTAATCGATATTTTGAGGTAAGGGATGTTATTTTCTTCATATATGATATTATTTCTTCAATATTATTATGCCGAAGTATTGATCTGAATTTTTATCAAATTTGGAACTTTTTGTGTCGGGGTTACTATTCACGTATACGGCACTATTCACCAAAAAATAAAATTTTCTTCTTTTTGTCCAAGATGTCTATTATGGTTACTCTCTTTGATTGTATCCATGTTTTGATCTTTATTTTTTGAATTCTGCTTCAAAATTGGTATTTATGAAGTATTGTTGATCTTGGATAAACTGTTAGACGAATCCCTACTATTTGTCCTTCCGTTTCACTAGATTCGTTTTCTTTAAAATATTTTTCATCATCCTCACCCTAAATGATGATATTACTAAATATCTTCTACTTATATAGTGCAAAAGATAAATGATTAATCGATGAATATCTTTGGCCGTAGTCTGCAAAGATGAATAGGTGTTGAGATGAACATGACCAACCTGGTGATATAAATGAATATCTTTGGCTGTGAGTGCAAAGATGAATATTTGATTAAAGATGTATATCGATTGTTGTTACAAGGATAAAATATTGATGATGGACTTTTAAATCTTAGAATATAGTAGAACTCATTCTCAGACTTGACTTTTCTAATGGATTCTTTGCTTCCGCTTCATGATTGTTGATCTAAAACTTGTTGGCTATTATATTTTATCGATTTTTTCCTGTTGAAGACTAACGATAATTTGTTGTATATTATCTTAGTCATAATATTCTTCTTCGGCTAGTTGAGCTCACCCTTTTCCTTTTTGTTCCATTTTTCTCGTGGAGGTGAGAACATAGCGAGAACTAGTCGAGTGCACGAGTGATGGTTCTAGAAAGATGTTTTAGCAGTCCTCACTATTTTTCTGTAAAATAGTGTTTGAATAATTGTAACGAGGACTTATTTAAGTGTGGATATTATCTAGAAGACAATATTTGTATTTAAACTCACAGTATGTGTTGTCGTATTTTGCACGACAATTGTATTATTGAAGTTGTAGTTTGCTTTCTGTACCATGTATTTAGCGACTTAAGATGGGTGATGTATACCTATTTTGGGGGCGTCACAATTAAGGTGGATCCTGCGAAGGTTGAGGCCATCACTAAATGGCCGAGACCTACTACGGTGACAGAGATTAAGAGTTTCTTGGCTTTGGAAGGGTATTATAGGCGGTTTGTGGAAGGGTTTTCCTTGATTGCCTTACCATTGACTCAGTTGATGAGAAAGGGCACAAAGTTTGTGTGGAATGAAGAGCGTGAGAAGAGTTTCGAGGAGTTGAAGAGACGACTTGTGACAGCTCCTATACTTGCATTGTCGTCGGGGACTAGAGGTTACCAGATTTATAGTGATGCTTCTAAGAAGGGTTTGGGGTGCGTTTTGATGCAACACGGTAAGGTGATTGCTTATGCTTCTAGGCAGCTTAAACCTTACAAGGTGAACTACCACACACATGATTTGGAGTTGGCAGCGGTGATCTTTGCCTTAAAGATTTGGAGGCATTATTTGTATGGAGAGACTTGTGATATCTTCACCGATCATAAAAGTCTTAAATACATTTTCATTCAGAAGGAGCTCAATATGAGGCAGAGGCGTTGGTTGGAGCTTCTAAAATACTACGATGTTAGAATTCAGTATCACCCGGGGAAGGCAAATGTGGTTGCAGATGCTCTTAGCCGAAAGAGTTCAGGAAGTGTAGTAGCCCTTATTACACAACCTCAGCTTATTTCGAATATGGAGCGGATCAAGGTGGAGTTGTATATACGAGGTTCAAATGGGCATTTGGCGGGTATGCGAGTGGAGCCCTCTCTTATCTCGCGGGTCAAAGAAGCTCAAAAAGAAGATGGGGAGTTGTGGGGTCTGACGCAGAATCTGGAGGAGGGCAAACAGTCTGAGTTTTGTATTGATTACCATGTTGTAATTTGGCTGGGGGAACGGTTGTGTGTACCATCGGATCCAATCATTCGAGAGGCTGTGTTGGCTGAGGCTCATAGTTCGCCATTTTCTATTCATCCTGGTTCTACAAAGATGTATAGGGATTTGAGGAAGAATTTTTGATGGAATGGGATGAAACGAGACGTGACTGAATATGTTGGGAAGTGTCTTACTTGTCAACAAATGAAGATAGAACATCAACGAGCTAGTGGTTTCTTTGCAATGAGCTAGACATTCCAAAGGTGGAAGTGGGAGGATATCATGATGGATTTTGTGGTGGTTTCTTTGAAAACTTTTAGGAAGAATGATGCCATATGGGTAGTAGTGGGACCCACGACCAAATTGGCACACTTTTTGGCTATCCATGAGGGTTACTCGGTGGATAGGTTGTACATATCTTTAAACAGAGATTGTTAGACTTCATAGTACTCGGGTGTCTATTGTTTTAGATCGGGACCCACGGTTCACTTCACGGTTTTGGAAAGGGTTTCAACGAGCTTGGGGTACTTTACTCAACTTTAATACTTCTTTTCATCCGCAAACCGATGGGCAATCCGAATCGAACTATTCAAACATTAGAGGACATGTTGAGGTCTTGTGCACTTGAGTGGTTTGGTAATTGGGATGATTACTTGAGCCTAGTTCATTTGCTTAAAACAAAGAAATGGCATGCAAGTATTGGAATGGCTCCGCTTTGAGGCAATCAGTATGGTAGAAAGTGTCGAGGCAACAACTTGTTGGTATGAGGTTGGCAAAAAGGGCCATAGAAGGGCTGAGTTAGTCCAAATCACTACTAAAAAGGTAGCGGTGGCTTAGGAGAAATTAAAGCCTATCGATCACTGGCGAAGTGTTATGCTGATAAGCATAGGAGGACTTTAGAGTTCAAACCTGGTGAGCATGTGTTTCTAAAAGTTTCTCCTTGGAAGGGCATTCGACGATTTGGGTTGAAAGGAAAACTTAGTCCGCGTTATATTGGACCATTTGAGATTCTGGAGAGGGTTAGTGAGGTTACATATCGGTTAGCTTTGCCTCCACAGCTAGCTCATGTGCAAAATGTATTCCATGTGTCGGCGTTGAGGAGTTATCATTATCATCCGTTGCACGTGGTGCAATATCCGTTCGATAAGATTCGGAAGGATCTTACTTGTGAGGAGCAAGCCGAGGCAATTTTGGATCGTCAAGAGTGGATTATGAGGAGGAAGACAATTATGTTTGTTAAAGTTTTGTAGAAGAATCATTCGGAACGGGAAGCCACTTGGGAGATGAAGGAGTCTATTCGATCGGAGTATCCACATCTTTTTGATAATTAGGTACGTTCTATTCTTTTGATTTCGGGGAAGGAATCTTTTTTAAGGGGTAGGTGATGTAATACCCAGTAAAATAAATAAATATTAAATAATAAAAATTTCTTTGTTTTAAAACATATTAATTGGACTTTGTCATTTTTGGGTCAAACTAGTTATTTAAGTTATGTGGGCTAATAAATATTAATAAGTGATAGATAAATTTAATTGATAAAATTGAGCCTTAAAACTAATTAAATTTAAGTTATATGTGCTTAATATTATATTATATTATAACTAGGAGAATTAGCAAGATAATAAATAAAACCTAATTACATTGCACTACATCTCTTACGAACTAAAGGAAAAGAATTGAGCGGCGCTGGGAACAAAAAACAAAAAGGAGTATACATGTTTGACATGTTTGATTTGTATGGTTATATATATATATATAAAGTTATCAGATTACTTTTAGAAGGCAATTAGACTATATATATATATATATATATATATATATATATATATATATATATATTATTTATGTTTTGGTTGGCTTGTATCTGAAGTTCAACATCAAGGCTCTGCAATTATATATACATATGTATGTCAGTATGACCTTATGGAATAAATGAGATTTATTATACATATAATACCTTAAGGTTTTGATTTGTTAAAGTATTATAATAATAAAAAATGATTAGAATTTAAATTATAACTTAATTAGGGTTATTTTATAAAATTGATTTAATTGGAGAATTAATTTCATAGTAATATAAATTATAATTATTAAGTAACTTATAATTGTATTATTATTATTTTATTAGATCGGACGGAGGAAATTTAAGGAGTTACATTTGGAATATAATTTTGGGTATTTCATTGCTTAATCCAGGTACGGATTCCATACTCTTTCAGCGAGACTCTTTTGTTTTTTTTATTTGTTCGCTTCGTTATTTGTTTCGAAATTTAGTTTTGCCTCTCATAATTGTTTCTTCTTAAATCCGTGAGAATGTTTCATTTTGGCATTAGTATTTGAACTAGTATTTGTACTCTTTGGTCTAGTGTGTCATGGTTAATATTTATTTTGATATTTGTAGAAAGTACATGTTAATATTTTTGGAGACTTTGTGTTGATATTTCGTTTCAGCTTAACATACATGTTAGAACCCCTTTGTTGTGTCGCATGTGTTGTGACATTATATTTTTTTAGAATACCGTAGGGTATACCTGAGCTATAACCACCTGTGGGGGTACCACATGCATGTCCTCTTGGCACCGAGGCATGACACCTTCCGTGGCGGTGTGATCAGTCCACGGCGTCTCCGTTTTGTGCTCCGGTGGGAGTTGGTCATTTGGTGTTTTGTTGTGGGAGGCGTCGACCCTAGTTTTATGTTCTGTTCTGTTCTGCGGAGTGGTGATGTTTGTGCCAAACACGCCTTCCGATTTTACATACATTGGATTCATTTTACATCCAGCCATTTGATTCAGCCTATCATTTAATTGTGTTAGTTTTGTTCGTTTCATTTCAGTTCATCTCTTTTCAGTTAGTTGAGTTAGTTATTTCGGTTCATTATTTGTATTCTATATCCGTACTTGGCATTTGGCTCATGCTGTGTTTTTTTTCTTCCGGCAGGTAATCAGGGGGATCAAGGACAAGTGTGACGAGAGCTCCCTTCTATCCAATAGTTTTGATATATTTTGTTAGGTTATGATACATTGATTTATTTAGAGTTGTAATAGTGATTTTAGATTGTGGTTTGAGCTAGTGTGACATTTATTGTGGTAGACATGTGGTATTTATCAGATATAAAGACTATTCTTTTGTGGCTTTAAGCCTTGTTATTGAAATTATTAGTTTTGTTATGTTTTGAGTAACCTCTCTTTCTGTTTCGGAAAGGGGGTGTTACAGAACATGGTATGCCTTCTTATGATATTGTGATTGCATATTTGTCTTTTTTTGCTTATGAGCAATATGGTGTACATTGGTACCACGTAGCAACTCTATTGTCTTTGTGTATTGATTTTGACACTAATTACCTCTGGTGACCTATTTGCTTCATTTTCTTGACTTGCTATTATTTTTAAATATGTGCAGAAAGACTGCTTCTACGACATGCCTTACAATATTGGGTATCAAATTTTCGTGCTACGTTTACGGAAGACAAGGGACAAAATTATGAACTGTACTCTCTCTATATATGTAGATATATACACTTTGATTGAAGAACTGTGGTAGCTTTAGATGGTTAATTGTAAAGATAATGAATGATTATGTAGTGGATGATTTTTTTAAGTTAATAATATTTTAGTTTTTTTTTTAATTTTGCCATTATTTGCTATGGGGACATTGATCCATCTAGGTACACAAAAAGAATATCAAATTTTGATTTGTTACCAATATAATTCGTTAGAAAAGCATTGAATAAGTTTTAATATAGCAACAATTTTTTATACATTTAGCAATAAATTTTTGTTGCTAATGGCATTAAAAATATAATATTTGGCAACGAAAAATTAATCTAATAACAACGGAGAGGATATTGTTGCTAATACTAAAAAAAGGCAACATTTTTTATCGTTGCAAATCATATCAACTTTTGTTACACATATAAAGAAACGGTAACATATAATGTCGTTGCTAATTGACGACTTTTGTTGCTATTGAAAAATAACCAACAACAAACATTTTCATTGTTGATTCAACATAATGTCATTGCCAAATAATATAATCAGCAACACAAACCGTTGCTAAAATATTTACATTCGGCAACGAAAGCAAGCTTAGGCAACAATTTTCATAATTTACTGCAACGAAAAATGTCGTTGCAAAATGGAGTCAATTGCAACGAAAATGCATGGTCGTTGCAAAAAAAGAGAGTTCATTTTGTTACCAATTAAAAGGCTTTTGCAACGAAATGGGCTTTTTAGCAACGAAATTTTAATTATTCTACAACAATACATTTTGTTGCTAAATGATCGATGTCTTTGTACGAAAGCCAAATTTCGTTACAAAATGTATTACTTTTGGCAACGAAAAAAGATACGTTCGTTGCGGAACAATTAGCAACGCTCATTGCGCAACGAAAGATGCAACGACAGTAAAGTTGTTGCCAAAACCCTTTTGCAACGAAATTTAGCACCTTTAGTAACGAAAATCGATTGTTGCTGAAGCCCCATTTTTTGTAGTGCTACTTGCCTGGTCTGCTACTTACACAACTTAGTTCTATCTTTAATTCAACGACCTATCATTTATAAGATTGTTCTATTGATTATAATAACATATCATAACACATAGTACTATTATTTACAGTCAACACATAACCTAATCACATTGTCATATAGTTATATTAGTCATTAAAACACAAACAAATACTTATACAGTCAAACTATATAGGTTCAGATCAATTTCGGTAATATTTCTCACACGTGATTTATTTTTTTTTATCTCCGCAATTATCGAGTTTAGAACTCTATCATGTAGTTCAATATTATCCTCGGATATTTTAAATACCACCATATTATTTTTTAAATGACTTATAATAATTTTTAAATAATTATTATAATTTATCTTGATTTTCAAAATCTAGAATCATTATTAAATGATTTAAATATTAGATAATTCTATTATCATTAATATTTAAATAATATTAAAGTATTAATGCAACCATTGCCAAAATATCAAAGTTATTTATAATAACTCAAAATATTTTTAAATTATTAATAATACTCTTAAATGATTTTTAAAACATTTAAAATCATTTTAAAAAATTACCATTAATATTAAAATATAAAGGTATTATTCACTAAAATATTAAAATCATTTATAATTACTTAAAATATTTTTAAACCATTTATATCCTCTTTAAATGATTTTTAAACGAATAAAATTATTTTAGATCTATTTATTTAATATAATTATTAAATAAATCTAATATCATTAATATTAAATAATTAATGAATTTTACTTTAAAATATTAAAAATTACATTTTATAACCTAAAAATATTATTAAATACCTTATTATCATTTAAAATGATTTTTAATATAATAAAATCATTTTATTTAATTTATTTAATGCATTTATTAAACAAATTAAATATTAATAATATTCAAATAATTACTAATAGTTATGGAAAATATGTAAAACTTTTAAAAGTTAATTTTTATGACTTCAAATAATTTTTAAAACTGATTTTATAATTTTTAGAAATTGTTTTCTATTTTTAAATGATTTTTAGAATTTATTTATATTTTTAAATCATTTTCCAGAAATTAGAAAACTAAAATAATTAAATCCGTTGCTAAAGGCTTTAGCGACGGTTTCTGTGATAACCCGAGATTTAAAATAATCCGAATTTTATGAATAATTTTTTTTTAATTAATATTAATATTAATTATCAATATTGTGTTGTGTATCTGTGATACGAGTCTTGAGAAATAGTCACTTTGTGTATTGACTGAGAAAATAAGAGTAGAGTTGTGCTTAACAGATTTAGAAACCCTAACCCTAAGTTCGGATAGGGATTCGATTGAAAATATAATTAAAATAATTATATTGATAAGTACGTGTTTGTACTGTATAGAATGTTGATCAATGATTGGTCGGGTAGGATACAATTTTAGTAAA
The DNA here is from genome assembly GCA_020205605.1 of Panax ginseng. Taxonomy (NCBI): domain Eukaryota; kingdom Viridiplantae; phylum Streptophyta; class Magnoliopsida; order Apiales; family Araliaceae; genus Panax; species Panax ginseng. The sequence goes on from CM035141.1 coordinate 49,147,866, forward strand.
CCCTAATAAGGGATTAGAACCCTAATCTCAAGATTAAAAACCCTAACGCGTAGTTAGGAACCCTAATCGAAAGCCGGAAAACCCTAATTTTTTTATTCGGGAATCCTAAACCCTAATTAGGAAACTGTAATCCTAATTAGTAAGCCCTAAAGTGACTAGTAAACTTTAATGTGATTAGTAATCTTTAATATAATTAGGAAACACTAATTATATTTTAGAAATCTTAATTTTATATTTTAAAACCTTAATTTAGAAAATCCTAGAAGTTAAGGTTGTAAAACCTAAGTATTTGAACCTTAGGGTTAAACCCTAAGGGTTTGGCCAATTATCTTTTATGCCATTAAAATTACTTGTCTAATGTCCAAAATACCCTTTACCTAGATTTTTAGTTAAAAGATTTGCAAGATCTAGTGAGTCATCACTTTGGATAAGACCATGTGCTTAAATTCAATACAAATCTAATCCATATCTTGCCACCTTGCACACTTGGATTCATTGCATCTTAGAGATAATGATTTAGGAGAGAGAAAGTTCACAAAATAAGCTCATTAGCTATCTAACACCAACTAACTCTTTCTTTCACCTAAACCCACGAAATCCCTAAGTGTTTCAGTCATTAACCAAGCCTTTAGATTACCAAAATCAGTTAAGGAGATCAAGGACCAAAGTTTTAGCAAGAGAATGTAAAGCCCTAAACTCAACCTAGATCTTGTATGCTAAGAAAGAATTCGTGTTTATGTGTTTATATAAGTGTTAGATGATATTTTATGATGATACATCATAGATCTATAGCATCAAAGTGCATTAAAAGTGAAGTTTTTCAAAACTCCCTAGAACCCTAAATTGTGGTCTGATAAGCTAATGTCAGTGGCCCTAAATTCTTATCTGTTTTTGATTAGGGTTATTTTATGTTTTACACTCGTAGTCTGATATAAGGTCTTTCATTTGGAAGTGGAATCACAGCCGTTCCATGTCCAGATTGTAAGTTATTAACGGTCAAAACCCGTTGACCAAGCATGACCAAGAGTTTCTGGGCAACCCAGAAACTCGTTAGCAGCGTCTGACAAGGTTTAGCAAGGCACGAATCTATCAAATGTTAATAATTTTGATGATGTTGGTGTATACATATTGTAGCTTGTTAGATGGAGTATAAGTTCATGCCTTTATATCCTTTAAACAATCAACATAGTGTAAGTAGGAGATGGTCAAAGTAGCCATCCGTTCCTGATTTTGAATTTCTGGAAAGTCCCAGAAACCGTATGAACACAGTTTCTGACAAGGTTTGACCAAGTCAGATCCTTTGATTTTGATGTAGTTGGTCTGAGATAGTTATGTATATATGTTCCTTGTCATGCGTACTACATGCCAGGACCATGAGAACAACTAAACAATGACCAGAACCTAGAGATTATCGAGCATTAAAGTGGGTACTCAAAACTGCCTGGGTTTCTGGGTAACCCAGAAAACCCAGGAACCCTCTGACAACATATTGGGAGACTTAGATCTTGCATTTGAGTGATTGTATAACCAGGATAAAGATTGATAATTGTAGTGTTACCTTTTTACTACAATATTAATATTCTAGTTAGCCCGGATCATGCCTGAGCTGAGAATCTAATCGAGTCAAAACTGGACCCGTGCAAACGGGACTATAAGTGTTCTTGAGGCCAAGAACACCTAAAACGACAGAAAGTGTCGCTATAGGCCATTAGCGACGGTTTAATTATTTTTATTTTCTTATTTTTCGGAAAATGATTACAAATAGGAAATAAATTCTAAAAATTACAAAAATAGTTTTAAAAATTATTTTAAATTATGAAAAATAACTTTTAATAATTTCAGATATTTTTCATTAATATTTATATTTATTTAAATATTAATGATATTTAATTTATTTAATTAGTGTATTAAATAAATTAGAGAAAAATGATTTTAATATTATAAAAATTATTTTAAATAAGAATAAAGTGTTTAAAAATATTTTGAGTTATAAAATGTAACTTTTAATTTTTTTAGAGATTTTTCATTAATAATTTAATATTAATGATAATAGATTTATTTAATTATTATATTCAATAAATGAATTAAAAATGATTTTAATATTATAAAAATCATTTTAAAGAAGAATAAAGTGTTTAAAAATATTTTGAATTATAAAATATAATTTTCAATATTTTGGAGAATTCTAATTAATAAATTAATATTAATGATATTAGATTTATTGAATTATTATATTAAATAAATGATATTAAATAAATGAAGTAAAAATGGTTTTATTGATTTAAAAATTATTTAAAATGAGAAAAATGAGTTAAAAATATTTGAAGTTATAATTAAGGACTTTTAATATTTTGATAATAAATTCATTAATATTTAAATATTAATGGCTATGGTTTAAAAATGATTTTAATTACTTTAAAAATCATTTAAGTAGAATATTGATGATTTAAAAATATTTTAAGTTATAATAATAACTTTAATATTTTGACAAGTATTTCGTTAATATTTTTATATTATTAAATATTATTGATGATGATAAGATTATTTGATAATTAAATCATTTAAAAATGATTTCAATGTTTGAAAAATTATTATAAATTCTAATAATTGTTTATAAATTATTAAAGCTTCCGAAAAATATTATAAATGATATATGACTTATCTAAAATAATATTGAAGCTTTGAGACCGAGTTTAAGTGACAATAAATGTGTTAATTGTCGGAAAGGGTGACCAGTACACTGAGGTGAGACCGAAGTCCAACCAGACCGAACTAGTTAGACTTCATAAGTGTTTATATAGGTATTAAACACTAATGTGGCTATGTGGTAATGTGCCTAGGAGAAAGGTTGACTATAAATTATAGTGATACATGTTATAAATGATTATGCTAATTGTGAGACCAATATTGTGATTATAGGTCTTTCAAACGCAGATAAGTATATTGTGTAGCAGTAATCCACGGAGAAGGCAAGTTTCCTAACTCAACCTTGAGTTATATCTATTTAAATACTATGATGGTTAATTATTGTTGATTAGACCACGTCCAAAAATTTATTGTTGATTATTCGCAGTTAGTGCATGTTTATTAATTCAAATTGAATTAGTGATTCTGAGAATATACTTGTAGAATAACTGTTGTTGGATATTCACATCCGTAGAAGCTATTATTGATTTCAAATAGTATAGTTAAATTATGTCTATTGTTTAATCGTATTGAAACATGTCTTAGCTAATTATTTTGGCTAGACGAACATTTGTTAGAACTGATAAGTTCGAGAAGAGAAGAGAATTCAATTATTATTGATAGATCAATGCTAGTTGTTTCGGCTAGATCGAGAAAGAAAACTTGATAGGTTTGAGAAGAGAAGAGAAGTGATTAGATATTGAAATCATTGTATTTTGTTGTTAAATCAAATTCTGATTGAAAAACTGAGACGAACAACCTTTTAATATAAAGGGAACATATTTCGTCCTATATTCGGCTATTGCGCGCGTTTTTAGTATTATGCATAATATAGGGTACAAGGAGTTTGCCGCTCTAAGTACTTGCAGAGGGGTATAATTTAATCTTTAGGGTTATCTGATACACCTGGGTATATCAAAGTCTAATCTTTGATAGTTACTCGAGAAGAGAAGTTCAAGATCCAACGGATCGCTCAACATAAATTTGGAAAACATTCACTTTGTTATTGCGTAGAATTGATTCTTGATTATTCAATAGAATATCGTAGAAACATTGAAAGCATTGTACTCTCTCATTTTCAAATTATTATGTTGCATAGATTGTGAGAAGACTTGTTAGTAATTAGGGATTTGTTCAGCTATTTCAAAGTTCACCAAACTTTGGTGTTATTCTATCAAATTAGATAGTCTGTTATTCTTATTCTTATACATTTATTGCATGTCTTAACTTGCGGGGCAAATCTGTTGCTCACCTTTGCTAAATAAAACTTTTCAGGTAAGGACGAAGTGGCAGGAGGTGCTGTGAAGAACAAAGGCAAAGGCATAGTGATATCATAGCTTTATGAACATTATTATTATGTGTATTTGTGAACCTTTTTTGTATAACTAAAGGGTATGTTTGTAATGTTAAGCTTAGAGAACCTGGGGTAATGTATTAACTATATCAGTTAATGAAGTGTATGTTCCTATTTATAATTAAATGCGTAGTTAAATGTTATTTATATTGTGGATCGTGAGCAACAAACTCGGGGGTCAGGTAACCTGGATTTGGGGGTGTCACAGGTTGGTATCAAAGCTGTAGGTTATAAACCTTAAGTGGGGTGGGGGAAAACCCTAGGATTATAACCATAAACGAGATAGAGAATACTCATTTAGAGTACTAAGTGAGACATTGATAAAGCGTATCGATAGTGAGATATGTGGACTCATAATGTGAGAAGTTCGTAATGGTGAAGTACTAACCAAGTTGTTTAAACTGATTGTAGGATGTCTGGAGAAGATGAAATGAGTACGAAGATGTTAGCGTTTGTAGCACCAATGCCAGTAGCCGAGGTGCCAGCGCAAAGTGAGTCAGTTGAGAAAGTGGGAGAAGATGAATCTATGATTAATCTGGGGAGTGATCATGACGATTATCCCAAGATGTATCGGAGTGGTGATGAGGAGGAAGAATTCGAGTAAGCTAAGGTGGAGAAAGGGAATAAGACCAAAGTTGGAGAGAACGATCACGAATCTGCAGAAGTTCAAGAACTCCGGAGTAAAGTGTTTCTCTTGGAGGAGTTATGGAAGACAGAGCGAGCATTACGTGAAATGACTGAAGAACGGAACAAGATAAAGGCGCAAGTGGAAAGGATGAAGACTGAAGATGGTGGATCGTCTGAAAGAACCATTAAGCAGAAGAAAGGCAAGAAAAATAGAAAGAGGGACAATGATAGCCCTAATTCTGAAAATTCAAACCCAAAGAAGAAGAAAGTATGTAGCAAGTGTGGAAAGACTCACGCGGGAGAATGCATGATGTGGAAGAACGTGTGCTTCAAATGTAAGCAGGAAAGACATATTTCCCTACATTGTCCTAAGCCGAATATGAGGAAGTGTTTTTCATGTGGGAGAACGGGTAATGGATTCAACAAAGTGTCCCAGTAAGAAGAAGACCGGAGAAGGGAGTGGACGGTAGATAGCTTAAGTATATGTATTAATATCTTTTCATAGTAAGAATGATATTAACGGTTGTAATATGGCAAAAAGTACTTTTTGGCCACTGTAGTTATAGTGATTTAACGAAATAGTCATTGTACTTTTAAAATATTCAATTAGCCCACTCTAATTTTTAAAAATGTTTAATCAGGCCATTCTGTCCATTTTTTTAACTGCCGTTAACAAATCAGCAAGAGTTTTTTACGTGTCTTTTTTGAAAAAATAAAATAAAATACGTGGCATATGCTTAATTACATAGTATATCCTTATGTGGCAACAAAATATTTTTTTAATGAATTTCTTTATAATTTTTTCTACTCAAATAAAAAAATAAAATAATAAAATCATTATGTAGTAAAAATAATAATTAAAATAATAATAAAATTAAAATAAATATTTTAATTCATTTTTTTATAATTTTTTCTTTTCCTTTTATTTTTTTCTTTCTTTTCATAATTATTTTTATTTTAAAAATTAATTCCAAATAATATATCAAAATTTTTGTATACTGTTCATCTTCTCCTGTAAACCACCGGCAATGACCACCGAACAAATCTACTGTAAACCACCGGCCAAATCCCAACAAATATGCAGAAAACACATAATATCTAGATCGGAAAGTTATGAGACCAATTCTGGACAAAATCCAAACCAGAGCCACAAATTCAATTCAACCTCACCACCGGCCATGTAGTAGCCTCCATTTTCATTTCCAAAATCACCAAGAAACTAAGAAACTCAAAGAATCGAGCCTCCTAAAACGCGAGTACGGTGCACCAAAACCTAGATCTAGGTCCAAGTCAAAATCTAATTACAATATGGGGATTGGTTGGAGAATTCGATTGTAGTTGATGTCCGAGACATTGAGCTCGAAGCAGCTATGGTGAGTGAAGCCGAATTTGTCGAAGGGGATGATAGGGCAATCGTTTGATCGTATCTCAGAGAACCGGATCTTCGCAAAGGTTAGAGAGAGATATGAGAAGAAGTCGGAGGAGAGAGGAGGTGGGCATGATGTCAGATCTGAACCTACTGCTTTTTCAATATTCGCCTTCCCGATTCTCTTTGCTTATCTTTTTTTTTTTTTTGTTTTTTGTTTTTGTTTTTTTTTATGTTTAGTTATTAAAAAGTTTTAATATTATTTGTATTATTTGGAATTAATTTTAAAAATAAAATTAATTATTAAAAGAAAGGAAAAGAAAAAAAGGAAAAAAAATTATATAGAAAATGAATTAAAATATTTATTTTAATTTTATTATTTTAATTATTTTTTGTCACGTAATTAATGATTTTTTATTTTTATTTTTTGTTGAAATTAATGTAATGTTGTAATAGATCTCATGATACAAAAAAATTGATATATTATTTGTATTATTTGAATTAATTTAAAAAATAAAATAATTATTAAAAGTAAGAAAAGATAAAAGGAAAAGAAAAAATTATAAAGAAAATGAATTAAAATATTTATTTTCATTTTATTATTATTTTACCACATAATGATTTTTTTTTTTTATTTTTTGGTTGAAAAGAAAAAATTATAAAAAAAATACATTAAAAAATAAAAGAAAGGAGCTAATATGTATCTATTGCCACGTAATTACCATGTCATTTTTTAATTTTTTTTTAAAAGCCATATAGCAATCCTCATCGATTTGTTAACTATAGCTTACAAAAAATAGATTTTAATGGCCTTGATTGAACATTTTTAAAAAGTACAGTGAGCTAATTGAATATTTTAAAAGCACAGTGACTATTTCGTTAAATCACTATAACCACAGTGGCCAAAAAGTGCTTTTTGCCGTTGTAATATCGAGAACGATGTGTAATCATATGTAAATATAAATATGTTTGTATGAATGAAATCTTTTTCTTTTATATGAATATAAGATTAAGATTGATTTGTGTGTTCTTAAAACTCATACTTATGGTAAGTTAATGACTAGTAATTATATGAAATGTTTTGAACCCCTCAGCGAATGGACGCCAAAGGTCTGACTAGGATAAGTTCATACACTCATATAATTGTGGCAAATTCCTGAACTCATAAGTGTGGTAAGTTTGACGAACTGGGAATAACTATGTGTTAATGGAGGATTGTAACTTTTTGTGTAAAGTTGTGTTGTTAATCCTGATATGATTTAAAAAGGGATAGTAATATGTGTTAAGTAGTAAAGATACTATGTGTTATTTGAATAAATAAGCGATTATATGAGAATTATGTGTTGAATTCTTATTGTGTTAAAGATTTTGTGTAGAGAGAGAGAATTAATGTAAGATTTTTATTTAAATCAGATCATGCCGCCTAGACGACAGAATCAAAATCAAAGAGAAGAGCAATCGGTGAATAATGAAGGAAGTCAAGCTGACCCGATGCAAAACTTTGGAAATATGATAGCCGAAGCTATGGGGAATAGATCTCCAGCAGGAAGAGGAAGAGGAAGAGCGAGAGAGCAGCTAGCTGACAAATTGGAAAATTTCAAAGACTTTAAAGCGGTGGGACCGCCAGAATTCAAGTGAACCACATATCCGATTGAAGCCCAAACTTGGGTGAAGGAGATGGAGAAAGCTTTTGTTATCGCCAGAGTAACGGAAGAGCAAAAGATAGCTTTTGCAACATATCTGATTAAAGGAGAATCCAATTATGGGTGGGAGACTAATCAGGCGAGAGCTGGTACGGCTGTGGTAACTTGGACAAGATTCAAGGAGTTGTTCTTTGAGAACTACTTTTCGCCGAGTATGCAATCCAGGATGGAAGTCAAGTTTTTAGAACTAAAATAGGAGAATATGTCAGTTTCTGAATATGCTGCCAAATTCCACGAGTTAGCGAGATTTGCACCTCATCAGGTGGACACAGAGGCGAGAAAAGCGAGAAGATTTGAGAATGGACTGAAGTCAGAGATATTCAACAAAGTAGCAGTATTTCAGATCAATACGTTTGTGGCTTTAATGGAAAAAGCGTTAATTGCTAAAGGAGGGAGCGAAGCTGCATCTCAATTTCATCAGGAGAAGAAGAAGAAGTCAAATGATGGAGGAAGCAGTGGTGGTAGTAATCCGAATAAGAGGAAATGGAATGAGAATACCTAGTCGGGTAATAAATAGAAGAAAATAGGAATGGGAGGGAGCCATGTGCGATTTGTGGGAAGAACCATTCTGGAGTTTGTTTGAAGAAGAAAGGCGTTTGTTACAACTGCGGACATGTCACCCAATTGTCCCAATCCAAAAAAAATATAAGGTTGCTTTACGTGTGGATCTACTGATCATTTGGTTCAGAACTGTACGAAGAGAAATGCAGAGAAGGAAAGTGGCAACAAGGGACCCGGTAGCGGAACCTTGACAATTCGAGGACCTGCTCAGCCAGGAAGACCATCGGCCCGTGCATTCAACATGACGGTGCAAGATGCAGTGGCTGCTTAGGAGGTCGCAGCAGGTAACGATTTCGTTTAGAAATTTTAATTACGCGAGTAATATTGAGTTAGATAATTACTTTGAATTGTTTTCTTTTATAGATTCAAATCATAGGTTAGAATTTGAGACACAAATGAATATTGTGTTGATAATAGAATGAATTGATGATACAACTTTAAAAGATTGTAGAGAATAAGAAAGCGGTGATTCTGAGGACGAAATCCTTTTAAGGAGGGGTGAACGTGATAACCCGGGATTTCAAAAAATCCGAATTTTACGAATAATTTTTTTTAAAATTAATATTAATATTAATTATCAATATTGTGATGTGTATCTATGATACGAGTCTCGAGAAATAGTCACTTTGTGTATTGACTGAGAAAATAAGAGTAGAGTTGTGCTTAACAGATTTAGAAACCCTAACCCTAAGTCCGGATAAGGATTCGATTGAAAATATAATTAAAGTAATTATATTGATAAGTACGTGTTTGTATTGTATAGAATGTTGATCAATGATTAGTCGGGTAGGATACAATTTTAGTAAACCCTAATAAGGGATTAGAAACCCTAATCTCAAGATTAAAAACTCTAATGCGTAGTTAAGAACCCTAATCGAAAGTCGGGAAACCCTAATTTTTTTATTCGGGAATCCTAAACCCTAATTAGGAAATTGTAATCCTAATTAATAAGCCCTAAAGTGATTAGCAAACTTTAATGTGATTAGTAATCTTTAATATAATTAGTAAACACTAATTATATTTTAGAAATCTTTATTTTTTATTTTAAAACCCTAATTTAGAAAATCCTAGAAGTTAAGGTTGTAAAACCTAAGTATTTGAACCTTAGGGTTAAACCCTAAGGGTTTGGCCAATTATCTTTTATGCCATTAAAATTACTTGTCTAATGTCCAAAATACCCTTTACCTAGATTTTTAGTTAAAAGATTTGCAAGATTAGTGAGTCATCACTTTGGATAAGACCATGTGCTTAAATTCAATACAAATCTAATCCATATCTTGCCACCTTGCACACTTGGATTCATTGCATCTTAGATATAATGATTTAGGAGAGAGACAGTTCATAAAATAAGCTCATTAGCTATCTAACACCAACCAACTCTTTCTCTCACCTAAACCCACGAAATCCCTAAGTGTTTCAGTCATTAACCAAGCCTTTAGATTACCAAAATCAGTTAAGGAGATCAAAGACCAAAGTTTTAGCAAGAGAATGTAAAGCCCTAAACTCAACCTAGATCTTGTATGCTAAGAAAGAATTCATGTTTATGTGTTTATATAAGTGTTAGATGATATTTTATGATGATACATCATAGATCTATAGCATCAAAGTGCATTAAAAGTGAAGTTTTTCAAAACTGCCTAGAACCCTAAATTGTGGTCTGATAAGCTAATGTCAGTGGCCCTAGATTCTTATCTGTTTTTGATTAGGGTTATTTTATGTTTTACACTCGTAGTCTGATATAAGGTCTTTCATCTGGAAGTGGAATCACAGCCGTTCCATGTCCAGATTGTAAGTTATTAATGGTCAAAACCCGTTGACCAAGCATGACCAAGAGTTTCTGGGCCGTCTGACAAGGTTTTGCAAGGCACGAATCTATCAGATGTTAATTATTTTGATGATGTTGTTGTATACATATTGTAGCTTGTTAGATGGAGTATAAGTTCATGCCTTTATATCCTTTAAACAATCAACATACTATAAGTAGGAGATGGTCAAAGTAGCCATCCGAGCCTGATTTTGAATTTCTGGAAATTCCCAGAAACCGTATGAACACAATTTCTGACAAAGTTTGACCAAGTCAGATCATGTGATTTTGATGTAGTTGGTCTAAGATAGTTATGTATATATGTTCCTTGTCATGAGTGTTAGTTCCTAGTAGGCACAAGTTATCTAGAAGGGGGGGTTGAATAGATATTTGAAAATCTTTTCTCTTTAAACTTGTTCTTAGAAAATGATTAAAACATAGCAGAATTAGTATTTGTACATATATTCATTTAAGGACCTTACAAATAATCATTATCATATACATTTAAAACATCAAATCATAATATGCATTCTCCCAACAATCTCCCCCTATTTGATGTTGACATAACCAAGGAGATTTGTTGTCATGATTATTAGTGACTAGATGCATTTGCAGGAAATTTAAACACGACTTAGTATTTTGAATGAAAGCGGTGAAATTTCTAGAGAATAAGTATAAATTTATTGATGATCAGTAGATATTACAATTTAGCATTACATCAATAGGAAATTTAAATTTTAACTTATCTCTATTTCCTTGACCTCTTATTTGAGGTGGGTTGGCATACTCCTCAAATTTCTTTTTTCTTTTGAGCTTCCTCATTTCTTGCTAACTCTTCCAAATTCGCTTAGACTTAGAATCGGATTCTCTTCATGTCTCGCATATGAATGCAGGATCTCCAATTGGCATTCTTATGCGTCATAAAGAGACACGTCTTGTGAGCTAGGAGTTGGCTCCTGATGACTCAGAGGAATAGCTGTTACAATTGCCTGCGGACCAGATCGTTGAGTTTGATGATGTCTTGTAGGAGGGCTTCGTGATGTCTGAGCATGAAATTAACTTCTCCCCCTTTCTTGAGTTTCATGACCTCTTCCTCTGCCTTAGCCTCCTTGATCTCCTTTCCCTTTATTATTCTCCACCTTTATGTCAGCATCAAGGGTTCGAATATTGGCGTATGTACCGATTAACTCCTTGAACAAGCTCATTCATTGGCTTTGGGTTTGAGCAATGTCCTCTCTATTTTCCTTGATCTGGTTTTTCACTCTAGCTTCTTTATTTTGGAGGACTGTCAGAATCATATCATTATGCTTCTCCTGATTGGCATAAGATTTCTGGAAGTCATAGACATAGGCTTTCAAGTTGAGAATATTGTCCAACATAATTTGATGTTGACGATCTTGGTGTTTCTGCATTTCAAGTACAGCCTCTCTTTGCTTGGCAGCAACCTGGAAGTGGATCTCATCTCTATCTGATATACTCTTCAGAATCTCTTTGATAATTTCCCTTAGCCTCTTTGTAAGCTCAGTATTCATAGTGCCAGGGAGATTATTTGTAGCTGTGATCATTTGATTCAGCCAGATATTGATGAGATCAGAGTGAGTTTCCAGGCTTGCTCTATAGACTTGACCATTTTTTCAGAGGTGTCTTTCAAGTCATCCTTGGTAGGCAGGCTTGGGAGAGTATCATTTGCTTGAGGATTGTTCATTGGAGGGGTTCTTGGTTGAGATTGATCTTACAGATTGTAAAGAGCGAGATCAAGACTGAAGTAGTCATGTGATGAGGAGGATGGTATATCAGCTGGAGGGGCTTGGGTTTGGATATCTGGGATAGGTGACTCTACGATTTCAACATTGGACTCTATGATGTGGCTTGGGTCTGGAATCGTAGAGTTGGTGATTTGAGGGAGCAGGGTATGTGACGCCCCCAAATCCAGGTTCTCTAACCTCAGATTCAGTGCTCACGATCCTATCATCATCATAAGCATTCTATAACTATTTCGAAATAATAAACATACATTGTTCATTATACAAAAGTCTCAAAACATAGTCCCAAGGTCTCTCAAACCTTAACTTTAAATACACCATTTATAATACAAATAGTTTACTCAAGAAATTCCATTAGATAATAACTAATTTAACATTCATTCTAAAATTACTCCTGGATCTTGCCCTTGCCCTTGTCCTTCGCATTAGATCCTTCTAGCTTAATCGAAAATAGAGGTCATGATATAGCAAGAGTAAGCAACTAATTTGCTTCACAAGTTTAAAAAGACAAAGGAGATATATCATGACTTAGAAAGAAATATTGCCTTCAATGTTCAACAATAATATAAGATTGTGAAGGAACATGAATTAATAATCAACAATTGAATATTCGATAATTGAATAACATGAACCGAGTGGTTTTGAATAACCATGAACATTTGCCAAGGTGCTCAAAGTGATTTAAATCGGACCTTTAATAAGTTTTGGTATTCAAGGATCACCTTTCATACCCCGTGATTTATGCATAAACACTTAATAATTCGACATCGATATCATGCCTTAATCAAATTTGTTCATTTCTCGACCAAGAGTTCTTACCATATCAATTAATAAGAACAGTTATTTAAAAATCCATTTGATTTAACAAATTTAGACATGCTTGATCTAGGCCGATACAATTAGCATAGATCTATCCCATAAACAGCTTCATAAATGAAGAACTTTAATTTAATTCACGCTTCAATGGCAAGAGAATCTAATTCAATTGCACAAAGTGCGCAATTTCAATAATCAATAAAGACGTGAATAATCATCAATAATTATTCACTAATATGCTTTGAAAATAATAACTCAAGTTGAAGTTAGAAACTTGCCTCGATCAGAGGTTACAGACTACTTAAATAAATTTCTATCCACTATGTAGTTAAATATCTTCCTTTGAGAGACCTATAATTAGTCTTTCAATTAGTCATTGCATAACATCGATTATGTAATCACATAGATATCATACATTACAATAAGTTCTTATAAACATTATCATGTCTAGATAGTGTTATTAACGACTACCTTTAATTCACATAATATTATTAACTTAGATAATATTAATTCACCTTCTAGTATTATTGGTTCACTAATAATACTTTAAATCATTTACTAACATTTTATTCACTTACTAATATTATTAATCATTTAATAATATTTTATCCCTTTACTAATATTATTAATCATTTAATAATATTTTATTCACTTACTAATATTATTAATCATTTAATAATATTTTATTTAATCTCGAATATTATTATTTAATAATAATACTCTAATCTAATATTTTTATTTACATAACAACATCATATTATAATATTATTAGTATTATAATAATATTCCAATGATTTATTAAATTAATAAACAATTTATTCTAATTGTTCATCCTTTAATAACCTCTTATTTAATATCCATAAAAGGTCATAAGTAATATTTATTATTATAAATTACCAAAATGCCCTAAGATAGTCATGATATAATATATTATGAGCATTCAAGCATAAAAATCATATTTTTCTCATTAAAGGCATCATTTAACTATTTATTTCCTTTTATTCATAACCTAATCATTTTTAGGAAAAATAGAAAACTGATTCCAAAAATTTTCAGCTTCTGAATTTTAACAGAATATGAACCAACAATGATCCTCTAATTTTTCTAGAATTTTAGAAAATGATTTACTATTTTTAAAGTGCTCAAAACACTCAGATCTTGCTCTATTTTTAAAATATTGAGTTTTGCTTAGAAAAATCTGAAATTTTCAGGGTATGCTCTCTTAACATATATGAAGCTACCGTAAAAATTTTGGAATTTTCCAGTGTATACACAGTGATATATTCGTAGGATAATATTTATGGAGTCCTTTACGAAATAGTCATTACGCACAATATATAACTCAAAACGTGTCCGCTTCTTTTCTTACGCGTAGATAACTTCATAAGGTACCTCTGTAATATTTTTCCAGATTTTTACAAGACAAGGAACTAGCCAAAACAGCCTCATGAAAAACAAGTCAAGAGCTGATTTTGGATTTCAAGGCTTTAGCATATAAAGTGGACTGTTTTTGTAAAAAAAATCTCAAAGGTTTCAAAACATGCTATATTTGTGATCTACCACTTGGGTTTACTAGATAACTCATGTATCTAGCACCCCTTCGACGGATCATAATTCCAAGTTGTAGAACTTGAGTTACACAAGATTTAGTGGAAGAAAAACAAGAGTTTTCACCCTTGGAGAACATATGCTCATTTTCTTCCTCTAAGTCTTTGATCTAACACTCAAGATACTTAGTTCCAAGCATGATGGTATGTATAACTAGTGTATCTTGAGTAGTTGTACATAACCCCATCAAAACTCAAGCTATCAAAACAAGGTAAGAGAAGAAGATGAAGGTACATTATACCTTGACTTAGTGGCTACCTTCCTTGATTTTCCAAAGTAACTAATAAACTTAGGGGCATAAACCACTAGAACTCCTATAATTCTTCTTCCTATGGCTGAAATTCTCTTTTCTTTTCTCTCTTTGAAGTTGGCTAGCTTGGGAGCAAGAGGTAGAAGAAGAAGATGAAGAAGATGGAGAGAAAATGAGATGTTGGAAGAATGAATTGTGTTTACAAAATGAAATGGCCAATTCATTAATAATTCTCCCACAATTATTTTGTTGCCCATTAGGTAAAAACTTTGTATTATTACTTACCTTAGGCTAAACATGATTAAATGTGCATAATGGAGTGGCAACCAATGGGAGCCTTACCACATTGTCCTTATGTTTATTCATGTCTACTAATGGACAAGCTAGATTAATTATTCCACTTAGGATCCTCATAATATCCACCATTTAGCTTTTATTTTAAATGCCCAATTTTGATTAATCAAATGTCTAGAATACCCCCCAATCAAGTGGGCTAAGTATTGATTATAATTTATTTTCCTTGGGCTTCTCTTTTAATTGATTTGGGCTAGATAAAAACATAGTCCAACAATTTTAATAATGTTACCCAATTTGATAATTTAGGGCTTTCATCTCCAATCATATGAAGTTTAATTACTTATACATATGATTTTATCTCATAACCTAATTAGATTTACAAGAATTAGGTTTAAAATTATTAGTCACTTGAAATACTAAGTTTACCCACTTAAGTTAGTATACATATAAAATACTAACTTTTCGTGTTACCATAACCCTTAGGTTATTTAATATCCTTACCTAATGTATAATTAGGTCACAAGGCTTTCATTTTAATGAAATCCATAAATGTATGTATCCATATATAATACAAAGTTTAAAAAAATGTACATACATACATGGTGACTTAAGATTCACTAAGTTATTACAGGTAAGGTTGTCTTCTTCGGTTCTTCATTCATGTAATTTTGGGATTCAGAATCGGAAACCGATTTCTTCGGATTGAGAGTTACTTCCACCATTTAGGAAATTCATAGAAATAGCTAAATGAAGATGATTGCGGTGATTAACTCTAAAACTGGTAGGGATGATAATACCTCGGGTTTTATCTGTTGATGAGGAATGGTTGGTAGCGACTTTTTTTGCAAAGATGACTTTCCTGAAATCCATTAGCCGTAATCGAGATTCATTGGATATTCCTCAAGCTCCGAACATGTGATCCTATGAGTTCGTGGATTTGAGCTTTGATGGTATGCTATCATGGGTAGGTAGGAAAATAGTTGAGTGTACATATAGCTCCTAAATCCATCTTTCCCTACACCAGTGATTTCAAGCTCATCATTATCATCATCTTTTTCTTCTTCATTTTCTTCTGAAGATTCCATTATCTCAATGGTCTCTGGAGGGTTTGGCATTGGCTCAATTTTATCTTGAGCAAAGACCTCTTCTTCAGCCATTGGGATTTTATGAGAGCTCCCTCAAAGATTTAACATCTTCTTGGAGGTTTAGAAACTCCCTCACCGGTATATCTTCTTGAATCAAGACTTCTCCCTCACCGGTGTATACTCAATCATGAGAATTTCAGGGATCTCCCCCTCAGCTGGAGCATCTTCTTCTAAGTTTGCTTGGGACAATTCTACATTTGCAGCCATACTCTTGGCTTCCTTCTTCAGCACTTTTTCATTTTCAAGAATATACTTCTTGACCAGCTTCCTCTTCGATTTGCTGGGTTTAGCCACCATTTTTGGATTCTCTTGAGTCTTTGCTTTGCCATGTTGAACAACTACTCTTCTTGAAGAAGCTTCTTCCATTTCTGCCACACTTGGCCTGGTCTCAGAGAACAGCAGAGACTTTACGATCGAAGAAACTGTTGGTCTTTTGGACTTATGACCAGTTTTGTTCTTCTTTAGGATCTGTGATATTGTGGCTTGATCCTCTTCAGCTTCTTCTTGCTATTGCATCTTCCTTAGCCTCCTTCAGCTTCTTCTTGCTATTGCATCTTCCTTAGCCTCCTTAGAGTCTCCATGTCAGAGGACTTTACAGGAATGTCAGTTATAGATCCTTGAGGCTCTTCAATTTGTCTTGCCCTTAGCTTTCTCTTGCCCTTGCTTTTTCTGGCAAGAGTAGAGGGTTCTCCCTTATTTGCTTCTCCTTCTTCTTCAACTTCTCTGACAATGTATATGCCTCCCCGGAAAGCTCCGCCTCCTTTAGTTCCCCCCGGCCTCCCAATCGACTCTGTCATCATTCGAACATACTCAGCAGGGTTCCTTTCCAAGTTGTTAAACACCTGCTGGGTCATTCTTCGATTTGGGTTGATGGCTTCTCCTTCATCATCCCCTATTTTGTCACCCAGTGCAGATTGCAGAATGATGCTTATGAATCTCCCATACAGCATCTTCGGAGTGCTCTTTGATTTCTTCGAGTTGACGATCCACTTGCCAATCCACTCGAGCAATATGTTGTCCCATAGTTGAGTCAGGTACCATGAACCATGGCCGCCATGAGCTTAAGCTGAGTCTCATTTACCAAGTCATGACCTGAGCTTTTACAGCAGATGCATTTCCCAATAATGTCAGCCAAAAATTCGTACCTCTGAGGGAACTCCTTCTTTTTGTAGTCTTTCACAGAGGGGTTCTTTTTGTGATGCATTTTCTTAAGTCCCTCTTGGAAGCCTATGCTGTCTAGAAATGGGTGCCCCACATTCTTAAAACCTAGGGCCAGATTGAAGTTTTCTTCCCTTAGCCTCATTTCAACTCCTCTTACTCGTGTAGTGATGGTGTTGTGTTCGTACACTCCATTCTTGTAGAACTCCTTCACTAGCTTGGGATAGATGAGGGTGTCAGTGCTCAGCACCTCTTCGAGACCTGCCTTCTTCAGTAGCACTAAGGTCTTGTGAAATTTTGGTGGAGCATCCTTGAACTCATCGAAATGAGAGTCTCAGAGCACTGAAATTACATTTGAAGCAGCCATTGATTCTGTAGTTGAGAAGTGGGATACGACTGAGCTTTCTTTTGATTTAGGGTTTTGATTTGAGAGAGAGAGAGATAATCTTTTGAACTTCAGATTTCAAAAACACGGTTCCAATTTGTATTTGTAGCTTCCCCCTCTCTTTTTGACTTAGTGGGACAGGTGTCGCCTTTTGCTTGGCTCTACGATTTTGACTGTGCATGAATGTACTGATTTGCCCTTTGAATCTTCAGAGCTGAGATGTCCTTAGGATGACTACGATCGTAGAGGTAGTCTTCTCCGGTCGCCGAGTCCGTCTCCCCGCAATAGTCGAGTCCGTCGATGATACTGCTTAGTCTGATCACCATTCGTAGAGTCTGTCCTACGATCGTCGAGTCTGTCCGACAGTCGTTGAGTCTGATCACCAAGATAGTTGAGTCTTTGCTACGATCGTTGAGGTAGTTGTTTGTTCGGCTCTACAATCGTGAACTTTCCTTGATCATGTCTACGATTTTGAGTACAGCCTTTATATCTGTAGTGGTTAGCACAATCTAGAGCATACATTTCATGGTTGAAGATTTAGCATGCCTAGCTCACTTATTAACTTGTTAAATCTGGATTCATCTAGTGGTTTTGTAAAGACATCAGCAAGTTGATTTTCAGTAGGGATATATTGTAAAGATATAGTTCCATTTTGCACATAATCCATAATGAAGTGATACCTTATTTCTATATGCTTGGTCCTAGAATGCATGACATGATTATGAGTTATTGCTATGGCACTTGTGTTTATCACAAAGGTATGGGAATAGATTTGAAATCGAACCCATAGTCACTAGTTGATTTCTCATCCATAGGATCTCGAGCACAAAGATTTGCCAAAAGAATATATTCAAACCACGTAGTTGAAGTAGACAATCGAGTTTTGCTTTTTCCTAAACCAGACACAAGTCTATTTCCAAGAAGTTGAAAAGCCATCGGTACTTTTTTTTTTATCTATTTTGCATCCTACAAAATCAAAGATCTGTGGTATCCTATCGGTTCAAATAAGGATTCCTTGGGATACCATGACCCCAAGTAGGTGTACCTTGAGATACCTGAAGATCCTCTTTACAGCAGACAAATGTGACTC
Source organism: Panax ginseng (assembly GCA_020205605.1). NCBI lineage: Eukaryota > Viridiplantae > Streptophyta > Magnoliopsida > Apiales > Araliaceae > Panax > Panax ginseng. Next base: position 49,166,478 of record CM035141.1, read on the forward strand.
TTTAGGGTTAGCCTGAAATCTAGCACATATGCATGTTGCAAACATTATATCCGGGTCTTTCGCGCTAGGTATAAAAGAGACCCGATCATACCTCCTCAGATTGAGTGATATCAATACTTTTACCTTTCTCATCCTTGTCAAGCTTGGTTGCAGGAGCAATTGGTGTTTTCATGGGAGAGGCTGATTCCATGCCATACTTCTTTAGTAAGTCTTTGATGTATTTGGCTTGGTTGTTGAATATTCCTTCATCACCGCTTCACTTGCGATCAAGGAAGAAATTCACCACCCATCATGCTCATTTCAAACTTGCTCTGCATTAGCTTAGAGAATCTCTTACATAACTTTTCGTCAATAGAACCAAAAATGATATCATCAACATATATTTGAACTAGCAAGACTTTATCTTTATGCTTTCTAAGAAATAGTGTGGTATCTACTCTACCTCTAGTGAACCCATTTTCTATTAAGAAGTTAGTTAGTGTTTCATACCATGCTCTAGGTGCTTGTTTAAGACCATACAAAGCTTTATCTAATCTAAAGACATAATTGGAAAGAGATGGATTGATGAAACCTGAAGGTTGTTCTACGTAGACTTCTTCTTGAAGCTCTCCATTTAGAAATGCACTCTTGACATCCATCTAGAAGACTTTGAACTTCATATGGACAGCAAAGACAGGAAAGATTCTGATGGCTTCTAGTCTGGCAACGGGTGCAAATGTCTCATCATAGTCAATACCTTCTTCTTGAGAATAGGCCTTTTCCACTAATCTTGCCTTGTTTCTGGTGATGACCCCGTCTTCATCCATTTTGTTCCTGAAGACCCACTTGGTTCCTATGACATGATGACTCTTTGGTCTTGGTACCAATCTCCACACTTTGCTTCGTTCAAATTGGTTGAGTTCTTCCTGCATGGCTTCTATCCAACTAGAGTCTTCCATAGCATCCTCTATCTTCTTTGCTCTATCTCGTGATGTGAAGCTTAGATAGAAGCATTCATTCCTCGAGTAGCAGCTCTTATTTTAACTCTTGCACTTGGATCTCTAATGATTAGATCCTGAGTATGATCCCTTGCCCATCTGTTCCCTGTTGGGACATCTGTCCTAATGCCTTCCGCCATAGGTCTTCAAGGTCTATCTCTTCTTCTTGGAGTGGAGGCTCATTGCCTCTTGGATGGACCTCTCTACGATTTCATTATCATGCTCTCACGATTTCACCGTCTCGTACTACGATCGTAGTGTTGAGCTCAACGATTACACTCATAAGGTCTCGCACCATCTACCAGTAGTAGTCTAGAGGCAATCGCTTTGTTCGAGTCGGGCCATCAAAGATGATGTGTATTAAGACTTCGACATTCGGTGTCTTCGTTGAACACCTCGTAAGCTTTGGCTTTCTTTGTCGTGGCATATCCAAGAAAGATCCCTTCGTTCGACTTGGGCCGGAATTTTGTCGACATCGCTTTCCATTGTTGAGAATATAAAGATGCATGCAAAGAAAGATATGGAAATAGTCGACACTGGGCTTCCTTCCTTTCCACAGTTAAGTAGGGTGTCCTCTCGATCGTAGAGTGAATTAATGATCTGCTTTGTGTGTAGCATACAAAGTTGATAACTTCGCCCATAAGTATTCAGAAGAAGAGTCAGCCGCTAGTAGGGTCCTTCCAAATTCTATCGTAGTTCTCGTTTCTTTCTTTCAAAGAACTCCATTTTGTTGAGGAGTTCGTGGAGTCGAGAAGTTATGATCCGATGCCATTGTCTCGAAAGCAGTAACTTGTCTATTTCGAGAAATCAATTCTCTTCCATGATCACTCCTTATTGCCTTGATTTTCTCCTTTCTTATTCATCACCATTCAACATCTTGATTAATTCGAGCTCGTTTCATCCTTTGAAGTTAGGAAGAATATCCATGTGAATCGGGTGTAATGTCAACTACAACCAGAGAGTATCTTTTTCCTCCAAGACCGGTTGTTGGATCGGCCCAAAGAGATCCATGTGGAGCAACCGCAGGGCTTGTCAATGGAGTTAGCGCCTCTTGCTCTTGAATGAGCTTCGTTTTGCTTTCCAAGTCGGCAAAGCGTTGTATGGCCTTTCCTTCACAAAGTTAAACTTGGGTAGGCCATCTACAAGATCTTTTGATGCCGCTTGGACATGTTTTTGAAGTTTAAGTGAGATGTACCTTCTATGCCATAGCTTGACTTATTTCCTGGATGCTTTTGCCGAAAACATATTGTTTCATCGAGCTTAGTTGACCAAGATCTACTATGTAGACATTTCCTTCTCTTGTTCCTGGCCACCTTTATGGCGGATGTCTTTAAATCTCGACTTGACATTGATTATTGAGAAATGTTACTTGGTGACCCTTGTCGCAGAGTCATCGATGCTTAGAAGGTTGTGTTGAAGTCATTCCACATAAGCTACTTTGTTGAAAGATACCGCACCATTGCTAGCAGAGCCATATCCTCTTGTCTCGCTTCTTTGGTAGTTATCTCCAAAGATGACCGAGGGACCCTCCTTTTCTACATAGTTGGATAGTAGAGCTTTGTTCCTCGTCATATATGCCTCGAGCAACCACCGCCTAGATACCATGTTGAGGTCGTGGAGCTCTTTTCCCTGTCAAAACATTTGAAACTTCATTTTGGTACCCATATTTGCATGGGTCCTTCTTTGTTAGTGCCTTTGGGGACCCAAATTTGTCTAATCTTGGGTCTCACATGCATGGAATTATAATAACACTTTGTAGCCCTATGACCATATTTATCGTGATATGAAACATCTATTATAATGCATGCCCGTGTGTGTGTGGTGATTCATCTTCCACTTGGACTTGTGTGGTTCCTTAGTTAACCTTCTCATTAAACCGATTCTCTTTCTTCCATGTGTCCTTAGGTTTCATAAATAGTGATGAGTGTGCCTTACCTCTCACTGCATCTTCTTCCAGGTTGATTCAGAGAGTTGGTTTTGTTTGACTCTACGATTCTTCGAGGTTGGTAAGTAGAGGTTGGTTACTCTTTCCTCGATGAAACCTGCACCAACGTGAGATCCTTTACTTCTCTGAGTATAACTAGAGACAGTAGAACAAGGTTGAACTGGTTCTTCCAACTGTGAGGATTTCACAAAAGCAATGCCTCTACCAAAACTTGAGACATTACTAGTGCTAGTTTCCATTGTCTTTTCCACACTTAGCTCTGAGATGGATTCCCCAAAGCCTAAGCCCATTACTCGTCGAATGTGCTTCTCCGACTAGAGAGCGCAAATCCCATGGATGATGAAGATCTGCTCCATGCAGAGATAGTCTTCTCTAGATCCTCAATTTTAGAGGTTAGCTTAGACTCTCTTTGTGCATGATGTGTGTTTGTCTGTTTTAAAGTTTCATTCTCAGCTTCAAGCTTGGAGAGAAGATTAGTACTTAGAAGGGCTGTTTCAAGCTCTTCTTGAACTTTCTTCTTCTTCTCTCTGAAGAAGTGAATGATCTTTAGACAAGACTCAACCACTTCATGTATTGATGTAGGTCGATGGTTATGCCATGCAAAGCAATTCTTAAGTCACTTATATCTACATCGGAGAATTAAAATCAAATACCTCATCGATACTTATATCATGTATGTTTAGGCTTTGTTTGTCCTTTCGTGATGTTTGGCCATTAAACACAGATGGCCATATGTGGTTCTTCCTCATCTCCTGAGTCTCGCATTTGAGTCATTATCTAAATCACTCCACGATCCTCCCAAGAACCAGTGCCTTTGTCTCTTTCTAAGGCCTCTTGTTCCTTTGTATTCTTTCTTTGCATGAGATTTCTTCTTTAGTTCTTCTTTGATAGTTTTGTTGCAGCTTGGCAATGAAATGACCAGTTTCTTGTAGTTGTAGCATAAATCATTCATTTGTTCTCGGTCGATGAAGTTCTTGACTTTCTTTGGCTCACGGCTCGCTTTGTCGTATGAACCTTCTTAGTCTCTTTACCAAAGATAAGAAAGTCATCGCCATCGCTTTCATCATCATCGTGAGTCAATTTCGCCATGACTTTTGATACACCTTCATTTTCCTCGAGAGCAACACCCTTATCCTTTCTTCTTCCTTCTGATAAGGTTTCGCCGTTGGGTCAACTCCAGTTCGTACGTCAGGAGATTTCCATACAGTTGTTGAACTATCATCTCATTAAGATTCTTTGATTCTCTTATTGTTGTGGTCTTTGCATCCCACCTGCTCGGTAGGGCTCTCATGAACTTTATGGTTAGATCCTTGTTAGGATAGATCTTCCCATACGCCATAGAGAGTCGAAGCGTAACGTCAATCTTTCATAGGTTGCGATCCACATTTACTCCCCGCATACGAGCGAACATTTCATACCGTCGTCGTCGGGATTGCTTGTTTCTCTCGACTTCTTCTGGTTCGTGCATAATCGCAGCTGGCTTCCCAAACTTCCTTAGCTATTTTCTTTGCTTACAACATTTTCAAACAGATCATCCTCTAAGGATCGAACAGGATGTTCTTCGCTTTTTTTATCAAGTTGATGCCTCTCTTCTCTGCGTGTGTCATCCATTCTTCTTTAACTTTGATTTGTACTCTATTTGGATCGCCAATGGTTGGTGCAAGCTTTGTTGGTATATAGGGCCCATTAAGAACAGGTCTCTCAAATAGATCTTCATCTATCGAGTCCATGTATGCTTGCATCCCGACTTTCCAGCTTAGCAAATTTATCCTCGTTGCACATCAGTGGCTTACCGCCTCCCCAGGTCCTGGATTTGCTTGGTACGAGTGCCATCTGGATCTACTAAAGCGTGTAAACTATAAAATAGAACCTGCTCTGATACCAATTATTAGTTCCTAGTAGGCACAAGTTATCTAGAAGGGGAGGGGGGGGGGGGTTGGATAGATATTTGAAAATCTTTTCTCTTTAAACTTGTTCTTAGATAATGATTAAAACTTAGCGAAATTAGTATTTGTTTTAATCTTCTTTACCAAGCAATGGAGTTATGGGCGAGTAAGGCAGTTATGGCAGATATAGCAGTTATAACAGATATAACATGAATGTAAACGACACAGTTGTTTTTAAGTGGTTCAAAGCACTCAAAACTCCTAGTCCACTCTTCTACTCAATGAGTAGGATATCCACTAAGGATGTCTTTTACAATCTTCTGAATCACACAGATTCCTTTTAGACCAGCAGTCTAGGAACTTCTCTAGTTCACTCTTGAACTCTTCAAGTCCAGCAGACTTGGCTTTCTTACAGTTCACTAAGAACTCTTTAAGTCCAGCAGACTTGGTACTCTTCTTCAGTTGATTGATAGTTGTTGAGTTCTTGATGGTTGCTACTCGATTCTTTGTCGTAAAGCCCCGTTCGTTAAGAACCGAAGTAATGAAAGCAAGCTTTGCAATATCTCAGATCGTAGAGTTGAGCTTGAGAGAGATGTTCACGTTGTTTGATTAATGCTTTCTTGTTTCTCTCTCATCTTTCTGATCTGTATATATGTGATGTTGAAAACTATCCGTTGTGGCATTAAATGCATCTGAACTTTCTGTACTGTGATGGAGACATTTCTGCACATCTTCTGAATTTTGCATTCTGGCCCACTAACACTGCAGGCTGCTTTCTCACCTACCACCTGAAAAGGTATTTTGTCCCTCTTCCTCATGGTACTATCCTTAGCTTCTTCACTACGCTTCTTTGTTGCATACTAAGGATATTTCATATATTCTGGGACTGATGAGCACTACAGCATCTGGGATCCATTCCTCAGTTGTTGACAACACAGATCATGAGGCTCGACGTTTTCTGACATGAGATAGATGATGCTCTACGATTTAGATCGTGGTGTTCTACGATTTAGATCGTAGTGTCTTTGACATCTTTGCATACTACGAAGCTATTAGTTCGAGAGCACTACGATTTCCATTCATCCTTCGCACACTACGATCTTCTCTTTCTTGTGTTGTTGACTCTACGTTCCCGAGAGCACACTACGATCGTTGACTTGTAAAACTTCATGTTTCCTTCAGCATACTGCGATCGTAGAGTTGTCTTGGCAAACGTTGGGACCACTCTACGATTTTCGAAGAGTCCTCTTCAAGACAGGCACACTACGATTTTTAGGCTATACGTTTTCTGCCTTGACTTCTGCAATGTTGATCAGATGGATGCACTATGATTTCTTCAAGACTAATCTATTACATCTTAAGATCAACCTAACAGTTTGATCTTTCTATCTATACATTCTTTATCAGAATGGTACACGTTGAAAGCTTTGATCAACCTAACAATTTTGATCTATCACTAAGTCCTTGTACATATATTCATTTAAGTACCTTACAAATAATCATGATCATATACATTTAAAACATCAAATCATAATATGCATTCTCCCAACAATGAGTACTAATGCTAGGACCATGAGAACAACTAAATAATGACCAGAACCTAGAGATTATCGAGCATCAAAGTGGGTACTCGAAACTGCCTGGTTTTCTGGGTAACCCAGAAAACCCAAGAACCCTGTGACAACATATTGGGAGACTTAGATCTTGCATCTGAGTGATTTTATAACTAAGATAAAGATTGATAATTGTAGTATTACCTTTTTACTACAGTATCAATGTTCTAGTTAGCCCGAATCATGCATGAGCTGAGAATCAAATTGAGTCAAACCTGGACCCTTCCAAACGGGACTGTTAGTGTTCCTGAGGCCAAGAACACCTAAGACAATAGAAAGTGTCGCTATAGGCCATTAATGACGGTTTAATTATTTTTATATTCTAGAAAATAGACATCAAAGTTGAGTAGGCTAGTTTGATTAGCCCCTCCATTCGATATGTTAATAATTTGAAGGATCTAATGACATATATCTATAGTACATGTTACAGGCTACAAACTAGATATCATAACATCATCATATTACATAACAACAGACAGATCAAGATGTTGCAAAAGCTTGTCATACACTGAATTTTGATTTCTGGGTTTCCCAGAATTCATCTAGTCATGCCCGGTTAACGAGTTTTAACCAAGAATATCATGAAATCTACATATCCCCTGACCCTGATTACAGTTCCAGATTAAAGATATCATAATATACTACAAGTTTAAACATTTAAACTGCCAAAATAGTAAACATGCTGAGATCTAGAAGGTCTGACATTCATTATAAGACCACAGTTTGAAAATTTTCCAGATTGTTAAAAACTTCAAATTCGTGCACTTAGATGTTATGGATCTAATATGTGCCAACCCAGATCACTTATAGACACTACAAACAATATATTTAAACATTTAAACATAACATCTAATAAGACTTTAAAGATCAGATTTCTAAGTTAGGTTTTATACCTCTATGAGCCAAATCTTGATCTTCTGCTCCTGACCTAATCTTGATGTTCTGGGGACTCACTAAGAGACTGAAATGCTAAATATATTCGTGGGTTTATAGAGAGATAGAGGCTTGGTGGTGTGTTTGTGAACAAATGGGGCTAATTGGTGAACTTTTCTCTCTCTAAATCTATATATAATATGGTGTAATATTTATGGCTGATCATGTGACCAGATTTTTATTGATTAAAGTTTATTACTAGACCACATGGCTAGCTAGAGTTGGTCACCAACCACTTACTAGGGCTAGATCTACACTCCACCTCATTAAAATATTCAAAAGGACAATTTGGTCAATTGCCTTTTACTTTTAATTAGTGGCAAACTTGGCAATTCATTTCAACCCTTAGGGTTTAACCCTAAGGTTTCCTAAGCTCATTTTTTAGGATTGTGTAATTAGGGTAAAAATGGAAATCTTAGTGTCTAAAAATGTGAATTAGTGTTCCCTAATTAAATTAGATTTACTAATCACCTAGGACTTGTAAATTAGGCTTCATAATATACTAGTTACCATTAACCTTGCTAAATTAATAATTAGGGTTTACAACTTAGCAATTAGGGTTCTAATTTTGTAATTAGGGTTTCTAAATATTAATTACGGTTTACTTAATTAACACTAAATCTATACTAATTGTCATTAATTACATAACACACAACTTACCAATTCTTACAGTCTTAATTGACTTATGTACTATAGTTTATCAGTACCGCTAGAGTTTTGCACTGTTTTACTATAACTGTTCCACACATTAACCTTACACACATATCAGGCATGTTTATATCACTAAAATATAAATAATATTATATTAATATTCTCATTCTTTATTCAAAATCCAAAATTAGGGTTTTGAATCCATATCCGACATAACCTTCATATAAGCCATTATTAATTAAGTTAAAATAATTAACTTAACTATAATAAAAATGCATATCATAATAATCCTTATAATCATATCATATATATATTAATCATACTTTCATGGAAAATAAATAATAAATATTTTTATTACAAGATTAATTTATAATAAGAATATAATCTATAATGATCAATAATTCTTAAAAAGAATTTTTTTACAATTATTCATGTAATAAATAAGTTTTATTTATCACATAAATACATATACTTTTATTTGCACATAATCCCACCTTTATATATAAAAAAATGCAAAATTTATTATTTAATTATATTGAAAACATTGGGTTATTACATCCACCCTCCCTTATAAGGATTCCGTCTCCAGAATCACCGCTTCAAAACTTATAGATAATAGGGAAAATAGCATACACAGTCATTTTAAGTAGATCTCGATCAGTTTCGATCGAACTGGTCTTTAACTATTCAACATAAAACTTGTCTATCTAATCATACAGAAATTGATTTCTAACAGAACTCAAATTTCTCCTTCAAAATTTCTTTATAACAAAAAAAATAAAATCATATATATAAGAAAATAAAATTTATTCGAATAATACCTGAAGTTCCATCCTCGGCTGCTACAGTATCCTGAACCGTCATGTTGAAGACTCTTGCGGTTGATTTTGTTGAAGTTGGTCCCGTTATCGCTAGTGTTCCGTTGCCTTTCCCCGCATTCACGCTTCCTGCATCCATTCTTCTTTTTAGACAATCCTTTACCTTTTGTTTCGTTGATCCACACAGGAAACACCCATTGTTTGTCCTACAATTGGGGCAGTTAGGAGAGATATGTCCCTCCTGCCCACACTTATAGCACATGAACTTACCACTAAGACATTCACCTGAATGATTCTTCCCACAATTCTTACACTGCACAGCCTGTTTCCTCACACCTTCTTGTTTGACTTGGACATTTGTAAAATTGTTCCACTTTCTTTTTCCATTCCCATTACCACTACTTGCTTCTACCTTCCCAGCTCCTTCAACCTTACCCTTGTTCTTTTTCTCCTTATTATAGAGGCTCATGGCCTCACTTCCCCCTTCAGCTATGATAGCCTTCTCCAAAAGTGCTGCAAAAGAATTTATCTACAATACCAACACCTTATTGTAGAGCTAGGGTTTTAAGCCCAGCTCAAACCTCCTTGCCTTCCTTGCCTCCGTATCAACTTGATGCGGAGCAAACCTAGCTAATTCATTGAACTTTGTGGCATACTCCGCCACTGTTAGGTTCTCCTGCTTCAACTCCAAAAACTTCACCTCCATCCTAGTCTGCACACTGGACGAGAAATAGTTCTCAAAGAACATCGTCTTAAACCTAGTACATTTTATCACTCCTTCTCCTGCCCTAACTTGATTTGCCTCCCACCAGAAATTCGCCTCTCCTTTCATCATATAGGTGGCAAAAGTCGTCTTTTTCCCTCAAATTTTCCTAGCGACTACAAACACTTTTTCTATTTCTTTAACCCATGTTTGGGCTTCTATCGGGTCAGTGGTACCTCTAAATTCTTGTGGTCCTACGACCTTAACATCTTTGAAGTTTGCAAATCGATTGTTTGGTTGATTTCCTGCGGCCGGCATTCCATTCTGCATGGCTTGAGCTACCATGTTTGCAAAATTCTGCATCAGGTTTGGTTGTTGTCCTCCAGCATTGTTGACAGATTCTTCTTCTCGTTGGTTCCGAGTTTGACTTCTTGGCGGCATTATCTGGTGAAATAAAATATAATCTATATTTTATTAACTTACATTCTAAACCTTATCGTATAAGTTTAATATTTTAAACTTGTTACATTAACCAAACATGAAATTATATTCATTCAACTATTTCATAGTACACAATATAACACATACTGCTTTAAACATCCGATATCCCTTTGTGACCACAAAAGTCAGGAATCGCTGCTACAACTTATACAAAGGTTGGAAATATACTATTACACATACATATTTATCATAGAACACACATATTCAAACAGTACTTATACTATGCCTTTTCCCGATCCTGGACAACTTTTGCTCGATGACCTTCCATCCCACAAATAAAACATGCACCTAGCTTAAAGTTGGGACAATGATGAGAGATATGTCCCTCATGTCCGCAAATGTAACATATCTTTTTCCCTTTCTTACATAAGCCCTCATGTTTCTTGTCACAGTTTGTACACTTTCCTATTTTGTTAGCGTACTCTTGGTTATTATCGGAATTTCCTATTTCGCGGTCTTTTATCTTTCTTTTCCCTTTCTTGCTCGGAGCTGCACACGATATGTTGCTTTTGGCTCCCATCTGATCAATTGGATCTTAAGCTTATCTTGTTCTTCCATCGTTTTGATTAATACCTTTCGTAATTGACTATTTAGTACCTTTTCTATTTCCCACAACTTTTCCAGAGAAGAAACCTTGTTCCTCAAATTCTGCACTTCGGTTGATGCTTGATCAACTCCAACTTCGGTGTCTGAATCACTATCTGTTAGTTCCACCATTTCTGGGTCCGGTACTATATTTTCCAAAATGATCACCTCATTAAGGTTATCATCAACTTGAGCCTCTACTTCAGCTATTGGCTTTGATATTAGCTCGGTTATGGAGATTAACTCATTCTTTACGATCCGAAGGAATCCTAATCCTTTTCCACCTGACATCTAAACATAATTTATCTAGATTAGTATATAATATATACACACAACAAGTAATAGTTTTATATAGGTTATTTTTATTTTGTTTTACGATGAATTTAGTTAATTCATCTCCTTTAAAACTCTATACGAGTTATTTATATTTTCAACCTTTCCCTCTGCCCTAAGGTTATAGCCTAAGGTCTATCCCACCTATGGTTTTTAACCTTAAAGCTCGATACTAACTCAGGATTTCCTAAATTCAAAAAGCTTGAAACCTGAATTTAGTGCTTCACGATATCATTTCTTTAAGAGGAATAATAATAATAATAATGTCATAAATATCAAACTTAATTTACATATCAGAGTTGTCTAAATCCCAAGTACGCGACCTTTAAAACATTTCATTACATGATAGATAATTAATATCATCATCTTATTTAAGTCTAGCTATTACATAAGATAACACAAACTTATTCTGCTAGCTTTCCTTTCCCTTTGTTCTTGCCTGAACCTTCAGGTCGATCATACATAGCTGAAAACATTTAAATTAAGCCAGAATGAGCATTTGAGTGCCCATCAAGTAATAGCAATCAATAAACATTAGCTGAAAGGATTAAATGTTTTCTTTGAACGACACTTCAACAACAAAGCAATAGTTGTGAAGTAAACTGAAGCAACACTAACCAATATAACAAATCTTATTTCAAATTTTAAAACTACGTACTGACTATAATTGGTGAGCAGTCGATAGACTATGAACTTTGTTTTCAATTTTCGATAAGGTTTAATAGAACTTCATCTGCAAACCGTCATAACTTACAGCATTGTAAGATCATCACCATCATGCCCTCAGATTGATCAATACTACATACCGTAATGATATTCTCGCTCATCATAACCGCCTTTAGTGTGCATAAAAGTTTTTCCATGTTCGGGATGTTCATATTTTAGTCGGAATCCAAACGAAACAATTCATTGGATATCAATAAGGTTCTATCATATTCAAAGATATTTTTAACTGTGGTTCAAATTTTGTCAAATAGCTTAGACATCTTTAAATTAAGATATACATATTGGAAATCAATAAGTATGTATCAACATGTTCAATAATTATCCAAGTGAGGACACTTCAGATAACAAATCTTAGAAATTTACGAAAAGAATATATATCTGGATTATACAATAATATCGCAATGATAAACAATGATTGGATATAATTCAAGAACTGGCATATCTATAAAGGTATAGATACATGAACAATAACAATAACAATATAGTTCTGAAATTGGCTTACATATGTCAATTGCATAAAGTAATTACAAATGGTAGGATAATTGCCTGGTCTGCTGCTTACACAACTTAGTTCTATCTTTAATTCAACGACATATCATTTATAAGATTGTTCTATTGATTAGAATAATATATCATAACACATAGTACTATTATTTATAGTCAAGGCATAACCTAATCACATTGTCACATAGTTATATTAGTTATTAAGACACAAACAAATACTTATACAGTCAAACTATATAGGTTCAGATCAATTTCTAGAGTATTTCTAAAGAATAACTCACTTTTATCGTAATTATCGAGTTTAAATCTCTATCACGTAATTCAATATTATCTTGGATATTTTAAATACCAGTCATATTATTTTTAAATGACTTATAATAATTTTTAAATAATTATTATAATTTATCATGATTTTTCAAAATCTAGAATCATTATTAAATGATTTAAATATTAGATAATTCTATTATCATTAATATTTAAATAATATTAAAATAGTAATGCAACCATTGCCAAAATATCAAAGTTATTTATAATAACTCAAAATATTTTTAAATTATTAATATTACCCTTAAAATAATTTTTAAAACATTTAAAATCATTTTAAACAATTACCATTATTATTAAAATATTAAGGTATTATTCACTAAAATATTAAAAGTCATTTATAATTACTTAAAATTATTTTAAACCATTTATATACTTTTTAAATGATTTTTAAACCAATAAAATTATTTTTAATCTATTTATTTAATATAATTATTAAATAAATCTAGTATCATTCATATTAAATAATTAATGAAATTTACTTTAAAATATTGAAAGTTATATTTTATAACCTAAAATATTATTAAATACCTTATTATCATTTAAAATGATTTTTAATATAATAAAATCATTTTTAGTTAATTTATTTAATGTATATATTAAAAAAATAAATATTAATAAAATTCAAATAATTACTAATATTTATGAAAAATATTCCAAGTTATTAAAAGTTAATTTTTATGACTTCAAATATTTTTAAAATCTAATTTTATAATTTTTCAAAAATTGTTTTCTATTTTTAAATGATTTTTAGAATTTATTTCTATTTTAAAATCATTTTTAAGAAATTAGAAAACTAAAATAATTAAATCCGTCACTAAAGGCTTTAGCGACGGTTTCTATCGCGGTTGGTGTTCTTGAGGCTCAAGAACACTGACAGACAGTGATCAATGTGTCTTGTTTGACCACCTCTTATTCTCTGTTCAATCCGGTTGTGGGAAATCTAAGACTCTAATATTGTAGTATTGTTGTAACACTACAAAATATAACCATCACCTTAGTCAAACAACAAATTAGATGCAAGATCCAGAGCTTCAAACTCGTTGTCAAACGGTTCCTGGGTTTTCTGGGTAACCCAAAAACCCAGGCAGTTATAAGTGCCTATATTGTGGCTCGATTTACTCTAGGGTTTGTTCAATAACTGGTCGATCTCATATCTCAAACATGTATTACACATGTCAAAGAACATATAAACATCAACAGATCAGTTCAAGCACATCTTAGTTTCCCGATTCAATCTGGTCAAACCTTGTCAGAGGGCTTGTTCATCCCTTTTCTAGAAATTCTAGGAAACAGACATCTAAGTCGAGTAGGCTAGTTTGACCAGCCCCTCCATTCGATATATTCGATATATCGACGTTGGGATTTTTAATTGTCCTTTTCCGTTACTTGTTCTTTGGTGTTCTCATTTTAGGTGAGATTTGTTTGAAAAAACAAGTGAAAAAGGTCCGACATGTATAATGTCGATGATGGACTGTTAAGAGTCGCCAGATTGTTTTTTAAATGGTTTTACCAACACAACCGAGAAAAAGTTTGCACATTGACCCAAAGATGTGACACCGCTAAAATCTGCCTGTCGGTGAAATGAGATTCATTAGGGTCCGGGGACTTGATTATGCGAGGAGGGAAGGTGTTAGGCACCCAGACATCCGTGTTACCTACGGTGACCGCCTCTTTTCAAGAAACTATTATCTGAATATGTGTGTGTGTGGGTCAATGTGCCATTTATTTGGAAGTGGTGCGAGGCCTCGTTCGTAGCTATATACACAGGGTTTGAATTTCTGTAAATATTGAGTTTTTAGCAAGATATAGCAATGATGTTTTATAAAAGCGGTTTTTTAAAACCCTGATGCTCAATAGTAATTGAGACCTTTTACACTTCCATTTTATTAAGTGTTCGGCTTGATTGATTTTATTTTCGAGATGTGAAGCATCTATAAGAAAATAATGTACAAAATAATGTCGACTTCCTCGCTGGTATGAAAACCATCCGAGGAAATTCGCATAACCGCAGAATAATTTAAAAGTCGCCATACTTGAAAATGTCCATCACGGGAACTGAATCTAGATCCAATAGGCTGAATCTGTGATCACATGATTCCTAGGCGCACATGATATCGCAATTTGTATGAAAGTAGTAAGAAGGTATATATATAAAAGATGTAAATATATATATACATACATGATCACCAACCACAAAGCACCTCCACGGGGGATCAAAAATGTAAATAAAGCTGTAAAAGCTATCAACCGCCACGGAGGAAACTCCAGGCAGGACGAAACGTAAATAAAGTTGTACAAAGCGATCAACTGCCACGAAGTAAACTCTAGGCAGGACGAAACGTAAAGAAAGCTGTAAAAGTAATCAACTGCCACGAAGTAAACTCCATGCAGGACGAAACGTAAAGAAAGTCAGAAAAGCGATCAACCACCACGTAAGTAAACTCTGTGGGACGAAAATGTATATATATATATATATATATATATATATATATATATATATATAAAAGCGATAAAACGCACCTAATGTAAAATCCATGCTCATCGAACATAGTTCGACAATATATATATATATATATATATATATATATATATATATATATATATATATATATATATATATATATATATATATATCGATCGTAGATTCTTTTACTTTATTAAAATGCGGACTTTTTTTTTTTTTTTTTTAAATAACTAAAAAAAAAATTTAATATTTATGGAATCGAAATTTTTCATAATACAAGAAGTTTTTGGATGTGATTTGATACGTAATAACAAAGCAGTCTCATGCATACCTGCGGCAGATCGTACCACCATTTTTGGTATAGGTATTCAAATCACGCCCAAAAAATTATATTATGAAAAAATATCGATTCCATAAAATATTAAATATATTTTTTTAGTTGTTTTAAAAAAAACAAAAAAAAAGAAGAAGAAAAAGGTCCTGTGATTTTTTAACAAAGTAAGTGGAGCCTCACCGACGGCTTGATATATATATATATATATATATATATATATATATATATATATATATATATATATATATATATATATATAAAAGCGAATAAACGCATTGGGATGTAAAATCCAGCTCATCGAATGTAGTTCGACATACGCTTAATATATATAAATATATATATATTAAAGCAGTAAACGCTCCAGATCGAAGTCTAGGCTCATCGAACAAAGTTTGACACGTAGTTCATATATATATATAATATATGTATATATATAATATATATGTATATACAAACTGAAATAAAATCACATACCGAAGTTCGGGCAAACACACTCTCAACGTTAAGAAGGGTGTGTGCAAAGATGAAGAGAAAGGCTTTAAAGTGTGTGAGAAAGCTTACAGTGGGCTGTCAAAAAAGGCTTCTATATCTTTAAAATGGATGAAACTCTGCTCCTGCCGGTACAAAAGTAGCTATATGTGAGCTCACAAGTGTTTAAAATGGGAAATCACTCAATATATTGCAAGTACGGAGCAAATTTGACAGGGTTTCCTCGCTCTTTCTCTTCCAAATATGGTCACCCCAAGCCCTCTATTTATAGAGGGGGGAGTAGCAGCAGGTGTACCTGTGGTTGCCCGGGGTGCCCTGGGCAGGTGTAAAAGAAAATTTCGGGTGTCTATAGTACATGTTACAGGCTACAAACTAGATATCATAACATCATCATATCACATAACAATAGACGGATCAAGACGTTGCAAAAGCTTGTCACACACTGAATTTTGATTTTTGGGTTTCCCAGAATTCATTTGGTCATGCCCGGTCAACGGGTTTTGACCAAGAATATCATGAAATCTACATATCCCCTGACATTGATTACAGTTCCAGATTAAAGATATCATAACATACTACAAGTTTAATCATTTAAACAGCCAAAATAGTTAAACATGCTGAGATCTAGAAGGTCTGACATTCATTGTCAGACCACATTTTGAAAATTTTCCAGATTCTTAAAAACTTCAAATTTGTGCACTTAGATGTTATGGATCTAACATGTGCCAACCCAGATCACTTATAGACACTACAAACAACATATTTAAACATTTAAACATAACATCTAACATGACTTTAAAGATCAGATTTCTAAGTTAGGTTTTATACCTCTGTACACGAAATCTTGATCTTCTGTTCCTGACCTGATCTTGATGTTCTGGGGACTCACTAAGAGACTGAAATGCTAACTATTTTTGTGGGTTTAGAGAGAAAGAGTGTGACACCCCCAAATCCTGGTAATTCATTTCCTCAAGATTTGGTGTTCACTTAATCAAAACATTCATTTCTAACTACCCAATTATAATAATATTGAATAATAAAAACCCCTTGTACAGATTAAACTTAAATAAAAATCTCCCAAAGTTATCTAACCTTTAATTACAAACATTCAAATGCGGAAAATTAAATAAACTTCATTACAATCTTTAAACCAAAGTCTGATAATAAAACTATCAAAACTATTACAAGTCTTCAAAATTTGGTCATCTTTCCTTTTCCCTTCATCGGTGCTAGGTAGTGCGTCACCCTTTTCACTTTTTTTAGTCAGAAGAAATTTTACAGGCAAGAGTGAGCAAACAAGGCCCACTTGGAATAATAACAAGTAATTCTTTAAACTTTTACATCAATTGCCAAAACTAGGCTCAATAGAACTGAACAATGTGTTCTATTAACTTTCTAAAAATTATAACATTCACTGAGGGTCTAATGACCATGAATCATGTCCACAGTTATAAGTAATCTTTCAACTTTAACTTTAACAGTCATAAGACTATAAGGACTCCACGTATTTAGGTATAATCTAATAGAATAAACATTGAATAACCATAATTTAAATTGCTTGAACAATATTAAGTCAAGGTTATTGAGAATTGGATACTAAGCATGCATAGTGAATAGTAATTTGAACGATAAAGTTGTTCAATACTAGAATATTAAAATAGAACAACTCGCATGCTAAATCACAAGTTACATATTAAAGAAACTTGCTCAATAATAAAATATAAGATTTGGAATACTTGCATTCTCATGAACCAATACATATAAGAGCTTTATCAAAAATAAACAATCTAACTCTACGAAAGTGTAGAGTTAGCAACTTGTGTAATTAAAATTGAATTAAAAGCAATAACGTACTCAACGAAATTAAACTTGCACCATGAAGTTTTAAAGTTAGAAAACTTGCCTTTAGCACAAGCTAAACCTTACAACTTGAATCAATACCTATCTATATGTATGTCATCATGATATAATTAGTCATTACCAACATTTTATATCTATATAAACAAATATATACATCATGTAGGTCAAATTACCCATTCACATAATCAAACTATGTTAATACTAGTTAACACTTGATAACATGCTCATTCATAGTTTAATACTCATCAAATCATCATTTAACATTTCTATTATTATCACATAACATTTATTTTCAAAATTTGTGTAATAAACTAAAACTGTCTGACCATTATTCTCTAATAATTACACACAAGCATACCACAGCTTTACATCAGGTTGGTCTCATGGTTGAAGTCAAGTCAAGCAAGATGGCACCCGCATAACAAGACACGAGATTTATATTCATTGGTCAGCACAGCAATGGGCCAGTAGTTCAGAACTCTACGACCAAGCTCTCAACAACAAAGATGAACAAAAAAAGCCAAATTGCCTACAAGCTCCAATCTAATAGACTAATTAACATGTAATTCATACAGAGACTTAATGTAAACATATTATGAAGACTTCTAACATCATTCTACCCATAAAATAACATAAACATCAAATTTACAACACCCAATTTCAATGTTTTTGGCAAAAACTCTATTTTTGATGTTTTCAATGAAAATCAACACTGTGATTTTGTTTTTCAACCAAAACAGTAAATTCAAAATATCATGGTTATGATTATATATACTCTATCAAATTCAATAGTCAATTTATATATATTAACAATTAATCAAACCTTAATTTCATTTTAAACTAAGCCATACTCATATATTTTTCATATGAACACTCTGTAATATATTTTTCTTCACAAATTGTATACATACATCAATTTATTGACTATGCTCATATATAAACTAATGAAAATAGTTTCGCAACACTAATTTATCATATAAAGTCATATATAACCAACAATTTATCCTTCATGAAGATTTTTACAAGGAGCTTTTAGAAGAGGAAAACTAAACTATAACAATAAGAGATTGAGTGCCTACCTTTGATTAAGAAGATGATAGTTATTCTCAAGCTTCTTCTCTCCAATTCCTTTCTCAAAAACCTGTTAGAATCACTCACTTTTCTCTCTATAGTTTTCTTCTTCTCTCCCTTTTTCTTCTTCTGAGTTTTCTTTCTTCCTAACTCTAACATACGTAGAATAATATAACGTATATAGTAATAATATATATTAAATATATAATATAACTCTAGCTATAAATTATATCAGTTATGTAAGTTTTGAAAATCAAAAGCCATAAGGCTTGTTTGGTTAAGCTAATAAAATAACCCATTAACCCTTACACCTTGTTTGGTAAACTGAATTAAAACAAATGGATTAATCCTTATACCTTGTTTGATAAAACATCATTAGATTAAAGACTTAATATGCAATAAGACATGTTTGGCAAAACTAAATTAAACTCTTTTAATTTATTTTAATAATTCCCTTATAAAGCAAGGTTATTTGTCACACTTCTTATTAAATTAAATAATCAATTTAATCAATTAAAATATTAATCTATTAAATTACTTTAACACATAATTCAATATCACATAAATTATAGTTTATTCAACCAACTAACACTTTATTTTATTCACAAATTCCAATTAAAATACTATAATTAATTTAATCATTATAAGCTCTCTAGCTCACTTATTAAATTAAATTAGTATATAATCTCATAGCAATTAATTTTCTTAGCCCCTTAATTATTTATTCAACAAATAATTAACTTAACCACATCAACTCAAATTGCCATTAAATACTTATATAATTCAATAAATATTTAATATTGCAAAGAAATATTTAATATTTAATTATTTATTCAACAAATAATTAACTAAACCACATCAACTCAAATTGAACAATTATTTATTCAACAATAAACATATCCATTAAATACTTATATAAATCAATAAATATTTAATATTACACTTTAAAATTCTGGAATGTTACATCATTCCCTCCTTACAAAGATTATGTCCTCAGAATCACAACTCAAACAAATCATTCGTTACATTCTTCCCTACTTACAAAGATTATGTCCCCGTAATCAAGACACAGATTAAACAAATAACTCGTGGTACTCTTTCAACATTTTCTCTTCGAGTTCCCACGTAGCTTCTTCAACGTTGTGGTTCCTTCTATATCACCTTCACGTATGTATCACTTTATTCTCGAGCACTTGTTCTTTCCTCGTCAATATCCGGATAGAACCTCTTCATAAGACAAATCTTTCTCGAATTGCAGCAACGGTTCGTACTTTCGATCACGTGTTTGTAGTCGGGTTTATATGGTCGTAATAACACTGCCGACGCCGGGATTTTTGGGTGTCCCTTTCCGCTTACTTGTTCTTTGGTGTTCTTATTTTAGGTGAGATTTGTTTGAAAAAACAAGTGAAAAAGGTCCGACATGTATGATGTCGACGATGGACCTGCTAAGAGTCGCCATTGGTTTTTAAATGGTTGTACTAACACAACCGAGAAAAGGTTTGCACATCGACCCATGAATATGACATCAATTATATGTGCTCTGTGAAACCGAGATTCGCTTAGGGTCCTCGGACTTGGTTATGCGGGGGAAGGTGTTAGGCACTTCTAGACATCCGTGTTACCACTATGACCGCCTTTTTAAGAAACTATTATCCGAGTGTGTGTGTGTGTGTGTGTGGGTCAATGTGTTTGTTATATGGAAGTTGTGCGAGGCCTTGTTCAACCTATATACATTGTGGTTTGAATTTATGTAAAATTCAATTTTTAGCAAGATATAAGCGAAGATGTTTTATAAAGAGGTTTTTCAAACCCGATACTCAATAGGAATTGAGACCTTTACACTCCCACTTTATTAAATGACCTATTTGATTGATTTTATTTGACCGATGCGAGGCATCCGTATTTAAAATAATATACAAAATAATGTCGACTTCCTCGTGGTATGGAAATCATCCGAGGAAATTCGATACACCACATAATAATTTACAAGTCGCTTTTACATACTAAAAATATCCATCACGGAACCGAATCTAGATCCAATGGGATGAATCTGTGATCACATGATTCCTAGCACACGTAATATTGCAATTTGTATGAAAGCGAAGTAGTTAGTATATATATAAAAGTCAGAATATATATATATATACGTAAATGATCACCAACCACGAAGCACCTCCATGGGGGATCGAAATATAAATAAAGTCGAAGAGCGATCAATCGCCACAAAGGAAACTCCAGTGCAGACGAAAATATATATATATATATATATAAAGCGAGAGTAAACGCATTCTGATGTAAAATCCGTGCTCATCAAATGTATTCCATAATATATATATATATATATATATATATATATATATATATATATATATATATATATATATATATATATATAAGATTATTGAGTTATGCCTCGATTGAGCATGAACTTGATGCAGTGTGTTTACTACTTTTATATATATATATATATATATATATATATATATATATATAAATAAATAAACGCCTGCATCAAGTTCATGCTCAATCGAGGCATAACTCGATAATCTTAGTCATATATATATATATATATATATATATATATATATATATATATATATAATATACAGATTGGAATGAAACCACTTAATAGAAGTCCGCAAAAAGCAAGCAACACGACTCTCAATGTGTGAAGGGTGTGTGCAAAGATGAAGAGAAAAACTCTAAAGTGTGTGAGAAGGCTTACAGCCATCGCTAAAAAGGCTTCTATATCTTTAGAGTGGGTAAACACTTGGCTTTGTGGGTACAAAGAGGCTATATATGAGCTCACATGTGTTTAAAATAGGGAAAATACATCAGATCGGCGAAAGTCTGGAGCCGAATTATGCAGGGTTTCCCCGTATTTTCTCTTGTCCAAATGGCCACCCCAAGCCCTCTATTTATAGAGTGGCACCTAGTAAGCAGTGTACCTCACGGCCGCCGGGTGCCCTTGGGCAAGGTGGGTCCCGCCGTGTCGAGAAATCGTCTGTATTGCTCGCTCAACTTTCAATCCGGAGACTGATGGAAGCGCCATAAATTCCGAAAGCTCTTTCCGAGAGCTACACAATTATATATGATTTGACCTTTTTTATTCCAGAAGATGGGTCCATGACCAAAATGGCATTCCTAGGTTTCGCCAGCAAATCCATTGAGCCGCTTTTGCGTAGTTTTGCTTCGGAAGTTAAGATATGGTTCTTGTGGGACTTATATTGAAGCATTTTGAGTTGACATGAGTGTATTTGATTTGAAGTGAAGTTGAGTTGGCAAAATGACCATTTTGCCCCTCCCGGGTTATCTCCTTTTTCTTGTGATTATAGCAGTCTTTTCTCGTGGTTATCTCTCGAGGTTGTCTTCTTTGCTGACTTTGACTATCTCGGGGTCATCTCTGAGGTTGGCTTGACCTCTTGGGGCTATCTCCAGGCTTTGATCTGGATCCCCCGGGGCTATCTCCGGGGTTGAAACTGACTTTCCCTGGGTTATCGCCGAGGTTTGGAACCTGATTTCCTAGGGTTATCTTCGGGGTTGAGAACTGGATCTCTTGTGGCTATCTTTGGGGTTGAAATTGATGTTGTGATCCTCCAGGGTTATCTCTAGAGTGTGAAGAAGTCGTTTTTTCTCCTCCTGCATAGTTAGTAATAGGAAAACGAAATTTTAAGTGTCTACAAATGCCCCGCTTTATCATGTTCATGCAATGCAATGGAATGGACATGATAAAGATTAGTAGACACTTGAAACATGACAAGGTATTTTCAATGATGCAAATCACAATTTAGTGAATGTTTATGATGAATATGAAAATGTTTTTGCAAATCGCATTTCGTAAATTGCACATCGCATTTCGCACATCGCACATCGCTTTTCGCATTTGGCCAAATCGCACTTCGTAACTCGCACATCGCATTTCGCATATCGCATATAGCATCACAAATTGCAAATCGCAAATCGCATATCGCATATCACAAATGAATATTATGATGAATGTTAAAATGTATTCGTAAATTGTTTGATGAAGATAAGTTGAGATGGTTTCCATATCTCTGATAGTGATGACGTTATGACATCACCGCACCCTCCCCGATGTATTCATTTGGTAGTTTACAACCGCGTTTACCTCACATTGATCGCTAAACTATTTTGGTTCCCACTCGAATGGTGGCAAACGAAGCTTTCATCAACGAATCGTCTTTGATGTCATACCAATGCCAATGGTTTAGAATACCGAGATCTCCGATACCTTCACCAAGTAATATTCCACGGATTACTTCACTAGACTTCACCTGATGTTATGCTAGATTGATGACAACCACCAGATGTCTCACCCTTTTTGACGTGATTTGGAGTTTCCTCTCGCTGTTTGGGTGCTTGTGCCCCATTTCCTTGAGCGCTTGATTCGAAATCCGGTTGAACTGATGACTTGAATGCCGCTGACATCCCTAGAGGGTGCAACTCGTTCCTTCGCTGCCCAGATTTGAAATTCGGTGTAGAGGCCTCAACTGATGAGGACTTGACGTAGGTTAACATGTTTGATGGTGTAGATTTCCTTCGCTAGACATTTTTTCGTTGACTTTCTGCTTCTGAGTTGAGAATATTTTTGAGAAGTTTCCCCTTCTTTCGTAGGGGCACACTTATGTTGCTATGATTTCTTTAAGGAGTTCACCCCTTTCTTTTTGATGAGAAGCTTGATCTCGCCTTAAACTCCTTCCATTTCTTAGAATTGGAAAAATGCCCCAGTCCTTTCGCATGTTGATTCTGAGGGTTCATATGAGAAACTCTCTTTGTTGATGAAGTCGTGAGTGAATAATATCTGAATCGCCATTGAGATGATGATGGACCATGCTGATGGCGCTGACTGGTGCATTTTCCACTTTAGGATGGTTGATAAATGCCCCAGTATTGAGTTGTCACTACTTCCGAGATTGCCCCAATCTTGTTGTAAGGGACCCACTATCCGGTTGTTGCCAATTTTAAAATTGCCCCAGCCTTGCTTGTTGTCTGGGATAGTTACTTTGACAGATGAGCTGATAAGATGCCGAGATCGCAAGAGGCTTTTACTTCTGTACCATCTGGTCAACAGGTCGTGGATGTGGGCTTTGATGTTGACAGCTCTTTCTGGTAGGGATGTCGCTTTGTTAGAGAGATAATGCTCTAACTCATAGGGATATCTTCGTTGCGGAGCGGGATGATGCTATATCTACCCGAGATATCGCATGTAGTTAGTGGTGGATCTGTTGGCTCATATAGAAACCCTTGGGCAGGAGATCACAGTGTTACTTCCTTCTTCTGAGAGGGAATCCATGCTGGACTTGATAGCCCGCATATACACTGATTTGTAGATAGGCTTGTATTTTCCTGCACAGACTAGCTTAGCCATTTTGTAATGTACAGTACACATTGTATATATCAAACAACATTATATATGGCAGGGAAATATATGTTGATTCACTTCCCTTTTAGTTGTGCCTTGCTACTTACTTGATATTCACTTATTTCTCCAGGACTTTGTGATCTGGATGTATTCTGAATTCCTGCTTGATGAATGGACAGTGAGATGTCTCAGGATTTTCAGATTGGATCGTCGATCTGTGTGTATTCCCTACCATCTTTGGTGTCTTGGGACTTATTTCTGTATGTGGCTATGGATAGGAGTGAGTTTGTTTTTTCTATGGTGAGATCGGACCATATAACATGGCTGCCTACGTATTCCCGTGTATTGTGGAGATCAGGTCGACGTAGTTCGCCCTAGGTATAGTGCGGATTGCAGATGAAAATTTTAATCCCATGTACAGGATAAATTGAAGGTGTGAAAGGTTTAATCCCTGGTGGGATAACCGAAGTTAAAGGAAATGAAATGAAACCAGGCTGCTGGTTTGAAAAGTGTGTTTTTTCCTGAGGGGCAGATGGGTAAAAAGGAAAGGTTATATGTAGTGAGGGTTAAAGAACCTGAAATGACTGGTGATCTGATGATCCAAAACCAGGATGTTTGCTTGATGGTAACCTCAGACATAGTATTGTTTCACGGTGTCCGAATTGATAAGTTTGCAAAAATTCATCGCCGTCCATTTCCTGTAATCTGAAAGCACCTCTTGTCAATATCTCCTTGACAATAAATGGGCCTTCCCAGTTCGGGGAAAATTTCCCTTTAGTCTGAGCTTGGTTGTCAATGATCTTTTTCAAAACCAAGTCGTGTTGTTTGAACTGTCGTAGTCAGACTTTTCTGTTGTAGGATCTTCTTTATAAGTAGAAGGCCGCTCATTTGTGGGCCACATACTTTCCCATGGATTTCATCCATAGCCTCTGAGATTGGTCCTCATCCAAACATTTGAGGAGACATAGTTCTGCATCTATTTTATAGAGTGCATCTCCGCTCAGGTAGAATTTCATAGCAAGTCGATTGATCCGCCTTTTCCTAGTTGGGCTTGCCTCAACGGGTGTAGATCTATCTTGTGAGTGCTCATTGATATATTGATATCAACGGTGTTGGATGGGAGGTAGCTCATCCGATACTTCTCCAATGTAATTCCCATAGGCTGGAGCCTTTTGTTGGGCAAATGTGAGGGTTGACATGTCTTCCTTGTCATGTATGTTAATCAAGGAGGCCTAGGTTGCTAGAGCATCCATAAAATCATTCCTATTCCAAGGAATGTGGAGGAAAGATTTTTCTTCAAACTTCGAAGCCATCTATAGAACCTGCCGATGGTAAGGCAGCAACTATAGAACCCGTTGAAGAGATTTTTTCTTTTTCTTTTTTCTTTTTTCTCTTTTTATTTTCTTTTTTCTTTTTTTTCTTTTTATTTTTTATCTATTAGATCCCGGAAAAGAGCCATATGGCTCACTGATAGGTAGCTCCGGCATTGATGAGGCCGAATGACAATCGTTTGTAGCAAAGGGCTCCCCAAGGTGTGATGAATGAAGTTTTCTCATGATCATCTTCAGCAACCATGATTTGATGGTAGCCCGCGGAGCAATCAGCAAAGGAGTACATGTTGTATCGAGTTGTATTGTCAATGAGTATATGGATGAACGGCACGTCAAAGCTATCTTTGAGGCAAGCTTTATTCAAATCTCTGTAATTCACACAAACTCGCACCTCCATTCCCGGTTTCGGCACGGGGACTATGTTGGATATCCATTCAGGTTATGTTGACACCATGATGATGCCAGCTTGAAATTGTTTCACAATTTCTTCTTTAACTTTTAACTTCCACTCAGGTTTTAATCGCCTGAGCTTCTGCCTGAGTGTCTTGAATCCCCCTTTGATGGGAAGGCGATGAATGATAATGTCGGTGTATAAACCGACCATGTCTTCGTGAGACCATGTAAACACATCCTGGAATAGGGTCAATAGAGTAACCATGTCATTCCTTTGGTTTGGAGTGAGGTCCGTACCAATCTGGACTTGTTTGGAGTTTTCTAAGGTTCCGAGGTTTAAAAGAGGTGGTTCGATCAAGATTTGGCTTGGGTTTGTCTTCGACCCATTCTTTGATCTCCTGAGGTATCTCATAGTCATCTTATATTTCCATCAAGTCTGAGTCCAACTTTACATCAAAGTTACAGTCCTTGTGGAGAATAGGCACCTCATCAGCAAGTATAGGCACATCTAAATTCAGAGTCCTGAAACAAAATATGCTTTCACTTAGTATATAACACTGTTCAATCACACAAAGTGTTAGCCTGTAATGACAAAAGTAACTGCTAATACTTTACAAAAAAAGTAAGCAGTTATTTCTATCTACAAGGTAGAGAGAGTTTCTTCCCTTTTTACCCTCATCGGCAAATGCAAGGAGTCTTTGCTTGATTATTGAGGGCAAAGTCTTGGTGACCTGCGCAGTGATGGAGGGGCTATCATCAACCTCCTTCTCCCGAATGATGACCATTACGTCTGGGCAATCATCGTCTGGGGTGTAAGTGTTTGAGAAGTGTTTATTTGGGTTTTTGTTTGGTTTGACCGCACCATGAATGGCTGTCTACATACTCCTATTGAAGAGGAGATTAGGTCTTTCGTAGTTCAGGCTTTGGTTTGAAAAGGTTCAAAGGGGTAAGTGGTGAGAAGAGTGTAGAGATGTTTTTTTTATTTATTTATTTACATGCATGGAAAATAAAAGGCATACTACGAAGAAAGTGATACCGTTCCAACATTTTCTGGAACTCGCAACTTTATCCCCTAGATCTACATCTTCTCGGCTAGTTGAGGCCTGATAGTCCAGTTGTCAGTGGTTATGTTGCCTTCAGGGCTCGTTATAGAGGTTACCCCTTGATTCTGAATGTCTTCGCATGTGGCCATAACTTGATCACTTCCTGATTCAGTACATTCCTCAGGGACGCTTGAAATGGACTCATTGCAAAAAGGGATGAACTCTGGATTCTTTAATGGGTTGGATTCCCCGATAATCTCACCACCTTTTTCTTCATCTATTCCTTCGCCTTTTTCATGGGTTTCAAAGGATTCAACCATGAAATCTTCCTCGAACTGTTGTTGCATTTCTTGCAAAGAACTTTCCTTTTTGGTTTTTTCTTCCTCGGAAAGGATTAGTATTTCCTCTGCATCATCCAAGGTGATAAGATCAGGAACGTGGTTGATATCTTGGAACCATAAGACGTTTGATGTTGGCGGGGGAATCTCCTTTGGGGATGCCTTTGTCTCTTCTATCATTTCTTGCTTTAGGATCAGTCCACCTTGTGTTCTAGCAGAATTGTCGCTCATAGCCTTCACCTCATTTGTACTGCCTATCTCGAATGGACATCTTAAACTTTTTATTTCCTTTTTGCCTTTTTTGGTCATGGAAAATTCTACATCCAGCTCTCCATTTTCAATGAGATCCTGGATTTTATGTCGCAAAGACCAGCATTCTTCAGTCGTATGCCCAAGTGAGTTAGAATGGTAGAGACATATCTTGGTGGAATCATAACTCTTTATCTTGGGCTTTATAGAGGCAAAGAACTCAAGAATCCTTCCTTTGCTTATCAGAAAGTGTAGCATTTCTTCATTGGATTTGCTCAGAGGGGTGAATTTTCGGACTCTTTTGGAGGTTGTTTGATCTTTCATATTTGAGTATTCGCATTCCCTCAATTGGTTCTTCCACTGGCGAGATCCTCTAACAATTTTATCATCCCCCTTTTCTTGTACTTTCAGCCTGCTTTGATCTTCTTCATTTAGCTGGCTCATTATGGAGAGATATGGGCTTACATTATGGTTAACCTCCTTTTTCTCTTGGCTTTCTGATAGTTGAGTGAAAAATTACCTTGTTTCCTGATGTTGGCGCACTATCAGCTTAGCCAGTAAATTTACTTGATTCTGGATCGCCTCTAATTTTTGCATTACTGGTATACCCTCCTCCGAGTTTTCCCACTCTAGGACATTTGTTATGCGCTTTTGGGGGTATTCCTCCATCCTTCGTATGTACTTACGAATTGGATACATTTTAGCGCTTCCTGACCCAATCATGTTTACTTCTTCCGTATCATGTCGCAAAGGAAGGTTGGTGTTGATATTTTCTTGGTCAGGTTGTTCAACCACAATACTGCCACTTTCGATTAGATTTTGAATCTTATGTTTTAAGGACCAACAATCCTGTGTATCGTGTCCTGGAGACCCTGAGTGGTAAGCACATCTCTGGCTTGGATTGTATCTTTTGCTCCCTGGTTCCAGAGGTGGAGCTAGTTTGGTAATTTTCTTATGATCCATTAATATCGCCAATACATGTTCAAGGGAATCGCCCAGTGGAGTGAATACTCGATTTTCTGTTCTTTCAATTTTTCTTTTCCTGTCTAGGTATTGGTTGAATGCAGCCTGTTGTTGAGATGGCATATTGTCTTGCATTTTCCAAATGGGGGGACTGTAGTTTGGCCTCCTAGCTTGCCCCTGTACAACAAGGGATACATCTTTATTGCCTTTATTGGGTACCCCCTTTGGATCACTCGCATACTTTCCAGTCTGTATATGTTTGGCGGCTACATCCAAGGCAGTGAAGTCTTTAATCTTGCCTGCCTTCAGGCCCATCTCTGCCATTTTGCCGTGTTTGATCATTTTTGAAAATGGCTTTCCTATGCCTGCTAGGATCCTCTCATAGTAAGGAGCCTCTTGGATATCAATAATTGTCATTACTATCTCAGTTTCTGTCATTGATGGAATGACTTGCGCTGCTAGATGTCTCCACCTTTGGGCATATTCTTGAAAAGATTCAAGATTTTTGCTTTTTCACTTTAGTCACTTGATATTGATCTGTGCCATTTGTGATGTAAAATCTTGATCGATTTAGAAAGGCGTGGGCCAATTCTTCCCATTGTGGATTTTGGCATTGTCAAGCTCAGGCATACCAGGCTTTAGCTTCTCCAAAGAGACTTTTTGAAAAAGTTGCATTCTCGAGGCTTTCATTTTCAAAGATAAGACCCCACCGCCAATGTACACTTTTAGATGCGTATAGGGATCGCTTTGCCCATTGTACTTTTCAAACTCGACTTTGAATTTGGTAGGATATCGAGCCCTCGAATATATATAGAGACTGAATAGGTGACACTCCCATAATTTCCGGTCCCCTTTAATCGAATTTGATGGTATCCTCCATTTGTTGGACTTTCTTTCTTATATCCCCGCCGATCATCCCCGAGATTTGTGATTTCTTTATTGAATGAGGTTTATGTCCTAAGTTTCCATCTTTTACCAATACCTTGATCGCTTCGGTGTGAAGGACTCTGGTTGAGTAGGCATTGTCTGGCCTTGAGTATTTTTACTTTGTTCTTTTAGAGAGACAACCAATTCTGTTATTTGATTCCTTAATCCTTCAAACTCCTCTCGAGAAATAGGAGTAGGATCAGGTTGGCCCGGTGTAGCCATGCCTAACGGTGGGATCAGTGCCTTCTTGGACCTTAAACGGGTAACGGGATCGATTGCTTCCCTGCGAAAGACTTACATAGTTTAGTCTTTAGGGAATGTATATAATAACATGCTATGTGACGTGTTCATTTTAGGAATTTTATCCTGCAAAACTGATGTCAGCTGTTTGTAGCATGTTAAATAAAATATGTATGTGTACATACTTCTTCATATTTCTCATTATATGGAGATAGATATGGAATGAAATTACAAGTAATTGTGTTTACAAATAATTGAAATGAGAGCATGAAGAGACTTTCCTCCGTTTTGGGTTTATAGAGGCTGACCTATCTTAGGTTACTGTCGCGGCTTTTTGGCATGAAGGTTCCCAAATCATCGCAATCTACTTGACGGGAAGTTAATCCGGTCTTTCAACTGGAGCGAATTTGGGTGGTGCCTTTCTTGAGGCTCGGAGAATTAGTCTTCTCACGAGTCCAGTAATCAAACACCGACGGGATAGCCTCCTGGTGGAGGGACCACACAACATACATTCACATACATCGCGTCTCACCGTATGAAAAATGATGACATGTGCGAAGCACTAATATCACAAGCAGCATATGGTGCGAAGCACTAAAGATCACAAGCGATTATGGTGTGAAGCACTAAGTGCAATAAGGAAATGCATTCGTACACATTCATCAAATGTAAATGCAACATCCACACACAAGCAGATAACAGTTTTGAAAAGATTGTAATAGCGGCTTAAGTCCTCTTACTGGAGTCCCCAGCAGAGTCGCTACATGTCGACGTCGGGATTTTTGGGTGTCCCTTTCCATTACTTGTTCTTCGGTGTTCTCATTTTAGGTGAGCTTTGTTTGAAAAAAACAAGTAAAAAAGTTCCGACATGTATGATGTCGACGATGGGACTATTAAGAGTTGCCAGTTGGTTTTTTAAATGGTTATACCAACACAACCGAGAAAAGGTTTGCACATCGACCCGATGATGTGACATCTGTTATACGGGTCTGAAAAACCGAGATTCGCTTAGGGTCCGGGACTTGGTTATCTTTGAGGGACGGTGTTATGCACTTCCGACATCCGTGTTACCACTTGACCGCCTCTTTTTCAAGAAACTATTATCCGAGTGTGTGTGTGTGTGGGTCAATGTGTCAAGTTATATGGAAGTTGTACGAGGCCTCGTTCAACCTATATACATTGTGGTTGAATTTATGTAAAATTCAATTTTTAGCAAGATATGACGATGATGTTTTATAAAAGTGGTTTTTCAAACCACGATGCTCAATAGAATTGAGACCTTTTACACTCCTACTTTATTAAATGACCAAGCTTGATTGATTTTATTTGACGAATGCGAGGCATCCGTACAAAAATAATATACAAAAATAATATACAAAAATAATGTCGACTTCCTCGTGGGTATGGAAACCATCTGAGGAAATTCAGACACCACAGAATAATTTACAAGCTGCTTACAGCTGAAAATGTCCATCACGGGAATCGGATCTAGATCCAATGGGATGAATCTGTGGTCACATGATTCCTAAAGCATGTAATATTGCAATTTGTATGAAAAAGATGCGTATATATATATAAAAGCTATAAATATATATATATAGACATGATCATCAACCACGAAGCACCTCCATGGGGGATCGAAATGTAAATAAAGCCATAAGAGCGATCAATCGCCACGAAGGAAACTCAGTGTGAGATTTAATATATATATATATATATATATATATATATATATATATATATATATTTATATATATATATGTATAAAAGCAATAAACGCACCGGATGTAAAATCCGGGCTCATCGAATGTGGTTCGACCACGCTTCATATATATAAGTATATATATATATATATAAAAGCGAGTAAACGCACTGTATGTAAAATCTGCACTCATCGAATGTAGTCCCACCATAGTTCATATATATATATATATATATATATATATATATATATATATATAAAAAGCAAGTAAGCGCACTGCATCAAGTCTAGGTTCATCGAACAAAGTTCACACACACGCTTAATATATAAATGTAAATATATATATATATATATATATATATATATATATATATATTAAAAGCAAATAAACGCTCAAAAACCAAGTTCAGGCTCAATCGAGGCATAACTCGATAATGTTAGTCAATATATATATATATATATATATATATATATATATATATATATATATATATATATATATATACAAACTGAATAAAACCACTTGATCAAGTCTGGCAAAAGCAAGCAACACGACTCTCAACGCGTGTAGAAGGTGTGTGCAAAGATGAAGAGAAAACTCTAAAGTGTGTGAGAAAGGCTTACAAATGATCGCTAAAGAAAGCTTTTATATCTTTAGAGTGGGTAAACACTGGCTTTTGTGGGTACAAAAGAGGCTATATATGAGCTCACATGTGTTTAAAAGAGGGAAAATACACTCGTATGGGCGAAAAGTGAGGGAATTGTGCAGGGGTTTCCACGTTTTTGTCCCCGCCTAAATGGCCACCCCAAGCCCTCTATTTATAGAGGGGGGAGCCAGCAGTCTACTCATTTACACCTAGTGGCAGTGTACTGCTTGGTGCCCCGGGTGCCCCGGCAAAGTGGGTCCCAGCCGTGTCGGCACGACGTCTGCTGTGTTCGCTCATAACTTTCAATTCGGGAGTCCGATGGAAGCGTGCCATACTGATGAGTGAGTTTTATACCCATGAATTGGATACATTCGGGCTTAATTTATTGTTGTTCTTAAGTCTTTTAGGATGTTTTTATGTGTTTGTGTCTATTCAAGCATGTTTTATATTGTTTTGTAGGATTTGGGACAAAAGTTACATGGATCGATGTTTGGGGTGGCTAGATTCGCGTTTCTACTTGCCATTTACACAAAGAGTCACTTCAGAGCCAATTTTACTATAGCTCCTGAGATTATTTCGAAAAACTCAAAGAATGAAAGTTCTAGATATACTTCTTCTCTTTCCTGAACATCTTGAATCATCAAAATCGGAGTTCGTGACGAAGAAGTTATGGCCATTTTCCCAAAGGACGCCGGGAGCAGAAAATGTCGATTTTGGGCCAGCAAGCCGCTACTCTTAGTGCATTTTCCAGTACGGGCGCTAGAAGCGAACTCAATGTCGTTGCTTGCAATTTGGGGCACTTTGGGGAAGGGTTTGAGTGCGGCCCTGGACGCTTTTTGGGCAAATTTTGACACCTTTTGACTCCAAATAGGATTGGGTTTGTTCCTAAACTAAAATTGGACTTGTAACCTATAAATACATGATGTAAGGCATAAAATAAAGGGGATTACATAGCTTAGCCTAGAGAAACACTCCTTTAGATTAAAAAATAACCCTAATTCTTATTAGTTGTGGAGATTGAAGCAACTTGGAGACCATTGAAGATCGAGAGCAAGAGCAAGCGAGAGGCGATCAGTTCTTATCGACAACAGATTCTATTCTCTTCTCTCATCTTACTTTTATCTTTTGATGTCTATTCAATTGTGGATTCTTGGTTTTAATTCATTAATTATGAACTAACTATTTTGAGATTTCAATTGAACTTTTATGGCTATGAATTTGTTATTCATTATATTCTAATTATTTATGTTAAAGTGAGTTGTTTATCTTGTCTTGTGCTTATTGCTTAATTATTTGATCGAGAATTACTTTGTTACTCTGAAGGAATTGGAAGAGGAATTCTAGGGTTAGAATCGGGCATGATATCATGTGACTTAGTTATTTGCACAAATGAAAATTAGGTTTGTGAATTGAATGGAAATATCTGTTCACGCATGTAACACGTAAGGAATTGGGATTGGAAAGAGTTTAATTCAATTGTTTTGCATAGGAATATAGCAAGATTAATCTGGATTAAATAGAAGGCAATTGATCACTTGGAAAAGGACTTTTGGCATTTGAGAATTCCTATTAACAATTCAGTAGGCATAATAATTGGGATAATTGGATAATTGATTTATAATTCATAATTGGGGATATTGAAGTCTTAATATTTATTTATTTGAATTCATTCGTTAAAATCTTTGTTTTAATTAGTTAATTTAGTTTTCTTAATTAGAAAAAACACGATTTAAGATTGTTTAAATAAAATTAGTTTGGTTAAGAATTAGTACTTGGTGATTTTTATTAAATAATTCCTCGTGGGAACGATACTCTACTTTCACTTTATTACTTGTTGATCGTGTATACTTGCATGCGTATTCATTGATTATTAAAATCGATCAACAAGTTTTTAGGCGCCATTCGGGAATTAAATTAATAATTATTTACCAATATTAATTTCAATCAAATTAGTCTTAATTTAAACATTTTTATTTTTAATTCTCTTTCTATATTTCTCTCTTTTTAGGTACCATGGATGACTTTGTGTATCAATGGCCATACACGAACATGACTCAACCTAGGGGAGGGAGATTGAAAGACTCGAGAAACTTTCTCGCATTGTCGAAGACTGATTGAGACACTTTCGAGGATGTTTGAAGCGTTTGAAGCACAGTCAAAAAGTATGGTGGTTACTTGTGATTATTGTCTTTGGAAATCATATGAGTCATCAATGCACCATCGGTTTGAGTAGAAGATAAAGATAGTGGTGATTACCCCAATAATTATGTCTATCCCAACAACTATCATCGAGTTGGGGGTATCACCCGGATTTTCATAGAGTAACAATCAAGATCAATTTTATGCTCCAAGTCCAACATACCCACAGGATTTCTTGTGTCCACCTCCACTACAACAGAAGAACATTCAAATTGGGAGGAAGCCTTGGAAAATTTATTAAAGCTTCGAAAAAAGGAATGAGGAATAAGACAAGAAAATGAATCAAGTAGTAAATTTGAATTTGCAAAGCCAAGGGCGTTGATCAAGAATTTGGAAAATCAAGTGGAGCAGATAAGACACGTCGTTGAACAACCGTCCTCAATACACCTCGGCCCTATGACATGGATTCCGAGTCAGATGGTGAGCCCGAGCCAAATCTACAACCTGGATGAGCCACGAGATGAAAAAGAGGAGACAAGTGGGGATAATGACAACAAGGTCGGTGAAGAACTAATTGTGAGAACCAATGATGATGAGCCAATGTTATTTATGCCTCAAGTGCCTTCTCTCCTCCACAGTTCAAGAGTCCTGGTTAGATTTGCAAAACCTTGTCCGATTGGTAGTCATGTCGCCTCGGCAATACTCTCTCGTGATGTAAAAGCAAGTACACCTTCAAACCATGGTGCGATGAGTGGAGAAGATAGAAGAAGAAAGCTGTTGTGTCGACAAGCTTCAATACGAGAATATATTCATTCGACACAATGGAGAAACCACCTGAATGCTCGGACGTTCTTGAATGTGATCTTATCTAAAGAAAGCATGCTAGGTGACTTTAATACAATGGCTATCATAAATGGGAACCTACCAAAAGCTATATTATTTTTTTCGATGGATGGAGGGTTCCTCAACTTTAAGTAGGGAATTGGATAGAAATTGAAGAAGTCAGCCGAGACTATAAAACAAGCGCTTATTGGGAGGCAACCCAAGTTTAATTTTTACTTTTAGTTTTATTAAGTTTTATATTAGTAGTTTTGAATTTGCATTTATTTAGGATTTAATAAAATTGCTTCTATCATGGTTTTACAGAGTTATTCAAGTCAAATTCAAGTGTGGTGCCCAATTTGTTCCATGTCTTAGCTTATTCTCCAAACTTAAGCGGGCAAGGAGGAAGATTGCTATATTTTTGTGGAAGTCCTCTGCTTTAATTTTTTTCTATTTCACTCATTGAGGACAATGTCTAGTTTAAGTTTGGGGGCATTTTAGTGTCGTATTGCATATAGTTAGTTATTTACATTGTAGTTCGTTATGTTTTCAGGTTATTTACATTTAGTTGTTGCATTCGTTATTTTTTTTTTTTTTTTTTTTGTTTAAAAAAAAATTTAAAAATCATAAAAATAGTAGTTAGTTTACTATGTTTGTTGCGATTAGTTTATATTTGCATGATTCCAACTGTTAGATAGTAAAAGTCTATTTTGGCCAATGATGAGGCTAGATTAAGTAGATAAGTATAGTATTGAATATTCAGCTTCTATGTGATTTCTTGTTATGAATTGAATCTTTTCTGTTTAAAATCTGGTATAATCAGGGTTAACCGGTAATAACAAGCTATGTTAACTGATTAAGTTTAAATTGATACATAATGGATTTCTTAAGTATATTACTAGTGTGAAGGAATGAAAGACATGAATAGGCGGAGATGGCTAAATTTTGATAAAAACTTAAGTTTGGGGGGAAATTTTGGGGTATATAAGCTAAAAAAAAAACATGTTGAGTCTTGTGGTGGGTTGAGGAGAAACATTCCCCATAAACACAAGCGTGAGATGAAGCGTAAAACGACTCACCAACCATCTATAAAAAAAAGAAAAAAAAAATTACTGTATGGCTAGTTTTGTTTGGGGCCTTTGTTACTTGAGTAAGTAAATGCATGGAAGGGTATCTTAAAACCTAAGCGCCCTAAGGTCTTATATGGTCCAGGGAGTCGTTGGTCGAAAGCTTGCTAAGGGTGACACATTAGCCTAATGGAATGAGACATTGCACGCTTATGGTTAAAAAAAACAATAAAACGGAAAAGAGAAAAAAGCCCCGTAATGAAAAGTAAAGCATAAGTATCCCGTTGGACTCTTGAACTTGGTGGATGTTTGACTTTAGTTGGATATAGCTTGTTCGTGAATTTTATGAATTTGCACTTGTATGATGCCTTCAAAGATATCTATTATGTCTTAAATTTGATTTTATATCGCTTAACATTGTTGTGGAGCACACACGCACTATATCGGTTGATAACACTTCTAAGATTTGATGATTGATTGGGAAATTATCGATTTGTTTTAATATGATGTATTATCATGTTTACTTGATTTCTCTAAGTAGGTTGAATAGACTTGTTTCATCATTAATTGTTGGATTCGTGAGGCATATAGATTAGTTTCATTACATTGCATTGCATAACATTTTGTGTTTTTGCTTGAGTACAAGCAAAGATTTAAGTTTGGGGTATTTGATGAGTGAGTTTTATACCCATGAATTGGATACATTCGGGCTTAATTTATTGTTGTTCTTAAGTCTTTTAGGATGTTTTTATGTGTTTGTGTCTATTCAAGCATGTTTTATATTGTTTTGTAGGATTTGGGACAAAAGTTACATGGATCGATGTTTGGGGTGGCTAGATTCGCGTTTCGACTTGCCATTTACACAAAGAGTCACTTCAGAGCCAATTTGACTATAGTTTCTGACATTATTTCGAAAACTCAAAGAATGAAAGTTGTAGATATACTTCTTCTCTTTCCTAACATCTTGAACCATCAAAATCGGAGTTCGTGATTTAAGAAGTTATGACCATTTTCCCAAAGGACGTCGGAGCGAAAATGTCGGATTTTGGGCCGACCAATAAGGCGCTTACTCTTAGTGCATTTTCCAATAGCCGGGCGCTTAGGGGCGAACTCGGCAAAATCGTTGCCCAGTATTTGGCTACTGGGGAAGGGTTTAGTGCGGCTGGACTCGTTTTGGGCGAATTTTGACACCTTTTGACTCAAATAGGATTGGGTTTGTTCCTAAACTAAAAATTGGACTTGTAACCTATAAATACATGATGTAAGGCATAAAATAAAGGGGATTACATAGCTTAGCCTAGAGAAAACACTCCTTTAGATTAGAAAATAACCCTAATTCTTATTAGTTTTGGAGATTGAAGCAACTTGGAGACCATTGAAGATCGAGAGCAAGAAGCGAGAGGGGAGCATCGATTTATTTGACAATGATTCTATTCTCTTCTCTCATCTTACTTTTATCTTTTGATGTCTATTCAATTGTGGATTCTTGGTTTTAATTCATTAATTATGAACTAACTATTTTTGAGATTTCAATTGAACTTTTTATGGCTATGAATTAGTTATTCATTATATTCTAATTATTTATGTTAAAGTGAGTTGTTTATCTTGTCTTGTGCTTATTGCTTAATTATTTGATCGATAATTACTTTGTTACTCTGAAGGAATTGGAAGAGGAATTCTAGGGTTAGAATCGGGCATGATATCATGTGACTTAGTTATTTGCAAATGAAAAAATTAGGTTTGTGAATTGAATGGAAATATCATTCATGCATGTAACACGTAAGGAATTGGGATTGGAAAGAGTTTAATTCAATTGTTTTGCATAGGAATATAGCAAGATTAATCTGGATTAAATAGAAGGCAATTGATCACTTGGAAAGGGACTTTTGGCATTTGAGAATTCCTGTTAACAATTCAGTAGGCATAATAATTGGGATAATTGGATAATTGATTTATAATTCATAATTGGGGATATTGAAGTCTTAATCTTTATTTATTTGAATTCATTCGTTAAAATCTTTGTTTTAATTAGTTAATTTAGTTTTCTTAATTAGAAAAAACACGATTTAAGATTGTTTAAATAAAATTAGTTTGGTTAAGAATTAGTACTTGGTGATTTTTATTAAATAATTCCTCGTGGGAACGATATACTCTACTTTCACTTTATTACTTGTTGATAGTGTATACTTGCACGTATTCATTGATTCTCATGTAAATCGATCAACAAGTTTTTAGGCGTGCACTCTAGGGAATTAAATTAATAATTATTTACCAATATTAATTTCAATCAAATTAGTCTTAATTTAAACATTTTATTTTTAATTCTCTTTCTATATTTCTCTTTTCAGTGTACCATGGATGACTTTGTGTATCAATGGCCATACACGAACATGACTCAACCAAGGGAGGGGAGATTGAAAGACTCGAGAAACTTTACTGCATTGTCGGTCTGATTGAGACACTTTCGAGGATGTTTGAAGCGTTTGAAGCTCGGTATATCGTCAAAGTATGGTGGTTACTTGTGATTATTGTCTTTGGAAATCATATGAGTCATCAATGCACCATCGGTTTCGGTAAGAGACAAGATAGTGGTGATTACCCCAATAATTATGTCTATCCCAACAACTATCATCGAGTTGGGGTATCACCCGGATTTTTCATGGAGTAACAATCAAGATCAATTTTATGCTCCAAGTCCAACATACCCACGAGGATTTCTTGTGTCCACCTCCACTACAAAAGGAAGAACATTCAAATTGGGAGGAAGCCTTGGAAAAATTTATTAAAGCTTACAAAAAAGGAATGAGGAATAAGACAAGAAAATAAATCAAGTAGAGCTGAATTTGCAAAGCCAAGGGCGCTGATCAAGAATTTGGAAAATCAAGTGGAACAGAGATAGCACATGTCGTTGAACAACCCGTCTCAATACACTGCCCTATGACATGGATTCCGAGGCAGATGGTGAGCCCGAGCCAAATCTACAACTGGATGAGCCACGAGATGAAAAAGAGGAGACAAGTGGGGATAATGACAACAAGGTCGGTGAAGAACTAATTGTGAGAACCAATGATGATGAGCCAATGTTATTTATGCCTCAAGTGCCTTCTCCTCCACAGTTCAAGAGTCCGGTTAGATTTGTAAAACCTTGTCCGATTGGTAGTCATGTCGTCGACAATACTCTCTGTGATGTAAAAGCAAGTACACCTTGAAACCATGGTGCGATGAAATTTGGAGAAGATAGAAGAAGAAAGCGTTGTGTCCGACAAGCTTCAATACCGTAATATATTCGCAGACACAATGGAGAAACCACCTGAATCTTTGGATGTTCTTGAATGTGATCTTATCTAAAGAAAGCATGCTAGGTGACTTTAATACAATGGCTATCATAAATGGGAACCTACCAAAAGCTATATTATTTTCGATGGATGGAGGGTTCCTCAACTTTCGTAGGGGAATTGGATAGAGAATTGAAGAAGTCAGGCTGAGACTATAAAACAAGCGCTTATTGGGAGGCAACCCAAGTTTAATTTTTACTTTTAGTTTTTATTAAGTTTTATATTAGTAGTTTTGAATTTGCATTTATTTAGGATTTAATAAAATTGCTTCTATCATGGTTTTACTGAGTTATTCAAGTCAAATTCAAGTGTGGTGCCCAATTTGTTCCATGTCTTAGCTTTATTCTCCAAACTTAGCGCAAGGAGGAAGATTGCTATATTTTCGTGGAAGTCCTCTCGCTTTAATTTCTTCTATTTCACTCATTGAGGACAATGTCTAGTTTAAGTTTGGGGGCATTTTAGTGTCGTATTGCATATAGTTAGTTATTTACATTGTAGTTCGTTATGTTTTCGGGTTATTTACATTTAGTTGTTGCATTCGTTTTTTTTTTTTTTTTTTTTAAAAAAAAAAATTTAAAAATCGTAAAAATAGTAGTTAGTTTACTATGTTTGTTGCAGTTAGTTTATATTTGCATGATTCCAACTGTTAGATAGTAAAAGTCTATTTTGGCCAATGATGAGACTACAGTTAAGTAGATAAGTATAGTATTGAATATTTAGGCTTCTATATGATTTCTTGTTATGAATTGAATCTTTTCCTGTTTAAAACTGGTATAATCAAGGTTAACATGTTAATAACAGCTATGTTAACTGATTAAGTTTAAATTGATACATAATGGATTTCTTAAGTATATTACTAGTGTGAAGGAATGAAAGACATGAATAGGCGGAGATGGCTAAATTTTGATAAAAACTTAAGTTTGGGGGGAAATTTTGGGGTATATAAGCTAAAAAAAAAACATGTTGAGTCTTGTGGTGGGTTGAGGAGAAACACTCCCCATAAACACAAGCGTGAGATGAAGCGTAAAACGCACTCACCAACCATCTATAAAAAAAGAGAAAAAAAAAAAAATTACCGTGGCTAGTTTTGTTTCGGGGCCTTTGTTACTTGAGTAGAAATGCATGGAGGGGTATCTTAAAACCTAAGCGCCCTAAGGT
This sequence comes from Panax ginseng, assembly GCA_020205605.1. Taxonomy (NCBI): domain Eukaryota; kingdom Viridiplantae; phylum Streptophyta; class Magnoliopsida; order Apiales; family Araliaceae; genus Panax; species Panax ginseng. Next base: position 49,206,935 of record CM035141.1, read on the forward strand.
CTTATATGGTCCGGGAGTCGTTGGTCGAAAGCTTGCTAAGGGGTGACACTTTGTTAGCCTAATGGAATGAGACATTGCACACGCTTATGGTTAAAAAAAAAACAATAAAACGGGAAAGAGAAAAAAAGCCCCGTAATGAAAAGTAAAGCATAAGTATCCCAGATTGGACTCTTGAACTTGGTGGATGTTTGACTTTAGTTGGATATAGCTTGTTCGTGAATTTTATGAATTTGCACTGTATGATGCCTTCAAAGATATCTATTATGTCTTAAATTTGATTTTATATCGCTTAACATTGTTGTGGAGCACACACGCACTATATCGGTGATAACGCCTAAGATTTGATGATTGATTGGGAAATTCTTGATTTGTTTTAATATGATGTATTATCATGTTTACTTGATTTCTCTAAGGCCGGTTGAATAGACTTGTTTCGTCATTCTTTGTTGGATTCGTGAGCATATAGATTAGTTTCATTACATTGCATTGCATAACATTTTTGTGTTTTTTGCTTGAGTACAAGCAAAGATTTAAGTTTGGGGGTATTTGATGAGTGAGTTTTATACCCATGAATTGGATACATTCGGGCTTAATTTATTGTTGTTCTTAAGTCTTTTAGGATGTTTTTATGTGTTTGTGTCTATTCAAGCATGTTTTATATTGTTTTGTAGGATTTGGGACAAAAGTTACATGGATCGATGTTTGGGGTGGCTAGATTCGCGTTTTCGGCTTGCCATTTACACAGCAGTCACTTCAGAGCCAATTTGACTATAGCTCCTGACATTATTTCGAAAACCTCAAAGAATGAAAGTTGTAGATATACTTCTTCTCTTTCCGGAACATCTTGAATCATCAAAATCGGAGTTCGTACGAAGAAGTTATGGCCATTTTCCCAAAGGACGTCGGAGCAGAAAATGTCGGATTTTGGGCCAGCGCCGGGGCGCTACTCTTAGTGCATTTTCCAGTAGCCAAGGGCGCTAGAGGGCGAACTCAACTCAGCTGTCGTTGCCCGGTATTTGAAGGTATTTGAAGGTACTGGGGAAGGGTTTAAAGTCTTGCGGCTGGACTCGTTTTGGGCGAATTTTGACACCTTTTTGACTCCAAATAGGATTGGGTTTGTTCCTAAACTAAAAATTGGACTTGTAACCTATAAATACATGATGTAAGGCATAAAATAAAGGGGGATTACATAGCTTAGCCTAGAGAAAACACTCCTTTAGATTAGAAAATAACCCTAATTCTTATTAGTTTTGGAGATTGAAGCAACTTGGAGACCATTGAAGATCAAGAGCAAGAGCAAGAGGGGAGCATCAGATTTGCTGACAACAGATTCTATTCTCTTCTCTCATCTTACTTTTATCTTTTGATGTCTATTCAGTTGTGGATTCTTGGTTTTAATTCATTAATTATGAACTAACTATTTTTGAGATTTCAATTGAACTTTTTATGGCTATGAATTAGTTATTCATTATATTCTAATTATTTATGTTAAAGTGAGTTGTTTATCTTGTCTTGTGCTTATTGCTTAATTATTTGATCAGTAATTACTTTGTTACTCTAGAAGGAATTGGAAGAGGAATTCTAGGGTTAGAACTGGGCATGATATCATGTGACTTAGTTATTTGCACAGCGAAAAATTAGGTTTGTGAATTGAATGGAAATATCTGTTCGCCGCATGTAACACGTAAGGAATTGGGATTGGAAAGAGTTTAATTCAATTGTTTTGCATAGGAATATAGCAAGATTAATCTGGATTAAATAGAAGGCAATTGATCACTTGGAAAAGGACTTTTGGCATTTGAGAATTCACATTAACAATTCAATGAGGCATAATAATTGGGATAATTGGATAATTGATTTATAATTCATAATTGGGGATATTGAAGTCTTAATCTTTATTTATTTGAATTCATTCGTTAAAATCTTAGTTTTAATTAGTTAATTTAGTTTTCTTAATTAGAAAAAACACGATTTAAGATTGTTTAAATAAAATTAGTTTGGTTAAGAATTAGTACTTGGTGATTTTTATTAAATAATTCCTCGTGGGAACGATACTCTACTTTCACTTTATTACTTGTTGACCGTGTATACTTGCACGTATTCATTGATTGCGAAATCGATCAACACATACCATTCCGGAAAGCTCTTTTCGAGAGCTACAAAATGATATATGATTTGACCTTTTTTTATTTCAGGAAGATGGGTCCATGACCGAAATGGCATTCCCGGGTTTCTGTCAGGCAGTCCGTTGAGCCGTTTTACGTAGTTTGCGCTCGGAAGTTAGGATATGGTTCTTGTGGGACTTATATTGAAGAATTTTGAGTTGACATGAGTGTATTTGATTTGAAGTGAAGTTAAGTTGGCAAAATGACCATTTTGCCCCTCCCGGGGTTATCTCTGGTTTTCGTGCAGTTGTAGTAGTCTTCTCTCAGGGTTATCTCTGAGGTTAGCTTGTTGTTGACTTTGACTATCCTCAGGGTCATCTCTAAGGTTGGGTTGACCTCCTGGGGCTATCTCCAGGCTTTGATCCGGATCCCTCGGGGCTATCTCCGGGGTTGAAACTGACTTTCCTTGGGTTATCGCCGAGGTTTGGAACCTGATTTCCTAGGGTTATCTTCGGGGTTGAGAACTAGATCTCTTGTGGCTATCTTCGGGGTTGAAATTGATGTTGTGATCCTCCAGGGTTATCTCTGGAGTGTGAAGAAGTCGTTTTTTGTCCTCCTGCATAGTTAGTAACAGGAAAGTGAAATTTTGAGTGTCTACAACACCGAAATATGAAAAACATTATGAATGTTTTCCAACTCTGGAGGTAGAGCTACCTCGTAAGCCACTTCTCCCACTCTTCGCAGCACTTCAAAGGGTCCAATAAACCTCGGGCTTAGCTTTCCCCTTTTTCGAAACTAATTTTCCCTTCCAGGAGAAACTTTTAGGAATACAAAAGTTCCTACGTCGAATGCATGATCTTGTATGCATGTTGATCGACATACTTTTTCTCATCTGTCTTGAGTCATTCTACAAATCTTATCCCGATGAGTTTGACAACATCGCAGATTTATTGCACTAGTTACGGGCCTAACGATTTGGCATTCACCGACTTCATCCCAAAGACAGATGGAGTTCTCGCACTTTCACCGTCTGATGCCTCGTAAGGGCATCATGCCGATGCTCATAGTGGTAATCATTATTGTAAGAAAATTCCACCAACGGTAAATGTTCTTCCCAAATTCCTTTAAAGTCAATGACACATGCTCTTAGCATATCTTCCAATGTCTGAATTATTCGTTCGCTTTGGCCATCTATTTGTGGATGATAAGCCGTACTCATTCGCAACTGTATCCCCATGAATTCTTGTAGTCTCTTCCAGAAATTTGACGTGAATCGCGGATCTCTATCGGACACAATTGATACTGGCACTCCGTGCCTCAAAACAATCTCTTTAATGTACAATCTTGCCAACTGATCAAGATTGAATATAATATTTATTGGTAGAAAGTGTGCTGATTTCGTCAGTCTGTCCACTATCAACCAAATCGCATCGCATCCTCTCTGAGTAGTTGGAAGACCCACCACAAAATCCATCGTGATGTGTTCCCACTGGGTCTTTGATGTTCGGCTTTTACTCTTTGACATGTCAAGCATTTTGCTACGCATTCTGCAACGTCCCTTTTCATATTCGGCCACCAAAAGTGTCGACGCAAATCTTGATACATTTTTATGCTTCCTAGATGAATTGAATATCTTGAGCTATGAGCTTTGGTCAAAATTTCTTCTTTCAGCTCTGGTGTTGCTGGAACCCAGATTCTTCCCTCAAACCATAGTAGTCCTTCGGTATCGATCTTGTATTTTACATCACTACCCTCAATCAGATTCTCTTTGATTTTCTCACACTCTTCATCTTGTAGTTGAGAATCCTTCACTTTGTCCACTAAAGTTGGACCAGCTTCTATCTGGAATAGTTGTTCGTCAAATTCTTTTGGAAATTTGATTTCCAACTCCAGTTTTGTCATTGCTGAAATGAGCTCTTCCTGATTGGTTAACAACATCAACTTTTCCCGACCTTTCCTGCTTAACGCATCCGCAACCACATTCGCTTTTCCCGGGTGATAAAAGATCTCACAATCATAATCTTTTATCAATTCCATCCACCTTCTTTGATGCATGTTCAGATCCTTCTGAGTGAAAATATACTTCAGACTTTTGTGGTCTGTGTAGATTTCACATTTCTCTCCATAAACATAGTGTCTCCATATCTTCAGAGCAAATACAACTGCAGCCAATTCCAAATCATGAGTCAGATAACCTTTCTCATAATCCTTCAGTTGTCTTGACGCATACGCAATTACTTTGTCGTTCTGCATAACAACACAACCCAACCATTTTTGTGAGGCATAACTATACACCACCAAATTTCCTGTATTATCTGGTAATGTCAACACAGGTGCCACACTTAGCTTCTTCTTCAAATCTTGGAAACTCTCTTCACACTTCTCCGTCCAAACGAATCTTACAGCTTTCCTTGTCAAATTTGTTAGCGGAGTGGCTATCTTAGAACAATCTTAAATAAATCTTCTATAATAACCGGCCAGTCCCAAGAAACTCATCACTTTTGATGGTGTTCTTTTTGTTCCCAATTGATTACATCTTCCACTTTTGATGGATCCACTGAAATCCCATCCTTATCAATAACATGACCGAAAAATTGTACACGGTCGAGCCAAAATTCGCACTTAGAGAATTTCGCGTACAACTTTTCCTTCCTTAGTGTTTCCAATGTAAAACGTAAATGTTCCACGTGTTCTTCTTGAGTTTTCGAATACACCAGAATGTCATCAATAAATACCACTACAAACTTGTCTAAGAATGGTTTAAACACCATGTTCATCAAATCCATGAACGCAGCAGGGGCATTTGTTAAACCAAAAGACATCACCAAAAACTCGTAATGTCCGTACCGAGTTCTGAATGTCGTTCTAGGTATATCCTCCTTTCTTACCTTCAATTGGTGATACCCACTTCTCAAATCAATTTTTGAGAAATATTTAGCACCCTTCAACTGATCGAACAAGTCATCTATTCTAGGTAACGGATACCTATTCTTAATAGTGACCTTGTTTAATTCCCTATAATCAATGAAAAGACGCATTGACCCGTCCTTCTCCTTCACGAATAAAACTGGCGCTCCCCACGATGATACGCTTGGTTGAATATATTTTTTGTCCAGCAGCTCTTGCAACTGTACCATCAGTTCCTTCATTTCTACAGGAGCCATTCTGTATGGGGCTTTCGATATTGGTGTTGTTCTCGGCGCCAAGTCGATCACGAACTCTATTTCTCTGTCAGGCGGAAGTCCTGGTAAATCCTCTAGAAACACGTCTTCAAATTCTCTCACCACTGGTATCTCTTCTAGTTTCACACCATTCTTCTGAGTATCGATTATGTAAGCTAAATAGCCCACATAGCCTTGACTCAACAATTTCTTGGCCTGCATAGTCGTCAGACATTTCATTTATCTAGGCGACTTACTACCATAAAATACTACATTTGACGGAGTCATAAGGTTTACACACTTCTTTTGACAGTCAATTACCGCTCCGTATTTGAACAGCCAATCCATTCCTAAAATCACATCAAACTCTCCAATTCTAATCGGAATCAAATCTACCAACAAGATATTCTCCTTAACGTTCACCCTACAGTTCTTGTATACGAATCTAACAGGGATTACTTCCTTATTCACAATTTCTATGTTCAAAGGAAAATTTAGTTCTTCTCTAGGCAATTCTAACCTCTTAGCAAATTCATCATATATAAATGAGCAAGTAGCACCCGAATCGAATAATACATAAGCATTTATATCATTGATTGGGATAATACCTGACACTACATCTTTTGATTGCATAACATCCTGCACAATCATGTTGAAGATTCTGGCTGTGGGTTTGTTTGATGCTACAGGTCCTGCAATGGCCCATGTACCTCTATTGTTACCTCCATTGCTTCTGGTTGTCACTCCATCCTTCTTCTTAGGGCATTCACGAGCAAAGTGATCCTTGGATCCGCACGTGAAGCACGCATTCTTCTTTGGTTGAGTGCAATTTGGGGCGATGTGACCCTCCTGGCCACAATTGAAGCAAACTCGTTTCCCCATCAAGCACGCACCCTTATGAAATTTCCCACATGTCGCACATGCTTCAAACTTTTTATTTTGCTGGTTACCCTATTGGTTTCCAGCACCCATATTCCCATTCCACTTCATCTTCAAACTGTTGTTGTTGTTGTTATTATTGTTTCCACCGTTACCACCTCCATTCTTAATCTCATTCTCATTCTTCTTCTTTTGTTCCTGACTGAACTTTTTCACTGCCTCGCCTCCACCTTCAAATGATCTACGCTTTCCATCACTTCACGTACGCTTTCAACTGGAATAGAGAAACCCTACTGTACAGCCAGGGCTTCAGTCCCTGTTCAAATCTCTTCGCCTTACGCTCGTTTGTGATGACTTGATATGGCATAAACCTCTCCAATCAATTAAATTTCATGGGATACTCAGATACCGTCATCGTTCCCTACTTTAATTCTAGAAACTGCACTTTTAACTGACTGTTCGAACTCTCCGGGAAATAGGTCTCGAAGAACAACTCCTTGAACATATCCCAGGTCATCACTCCTGGCTCTTCACGAGTTTTATTGGCCTGCCACCAATAACTAGCTTCTACTTTCAATATGAAAGTTGCGAAAGCAGTCTTCTGATCATCCCCTACCCTAGCGACATCGAATACCTTTTCTATCTCCATAATCCAGGTTTGTGCTTCGACTGGATTCATGGACCCACGAAATTCAAGTGGTCCAACCGCCTTGAAATCCTTAAACGTTGTACCATGGTTTTGTGGTTGATTTTGTAACGCTCCTGTCAGTAGAGTCACTAGTTGTTGAACGGGCTTACCATCAACATTGTCGTTATTTGTTTCTTCAGTGGTTCTCTATCTTGGTGGTTGACGTCTGGGAGGCATTTTCTGTTAAAGGTACATTCATTAGATTATTATTCAACTCTTTTTTTTAAGTAATTCTACTTAACTTGTCTCCAAAAGGAATTAACCGCATAACACATAACACTTTTAATAAAGTAACAACTTTTATTTATTCATAACCTTTTTGAAAACATAAAACAATAGCATCACTGCTATCTACATTACTTTCCTGAACTACAAAGGTTTCAGGGCAACATCATAGTCATATCCCATAAGTTGCATAACACTTGGGATTTACAATTTATTTAACCTTTCACTCATCGTACAACAGCTACGATGTTCTATTAAGATACTTCTTAGCCCTATCACGTTCTTCCTCCATGACTCGAAACATTGTTCTACGATCTAACACGAATGATGGCAGCGTCTCGAACTGAATAGGATATCTCATGACCCGATCATGAGCTCGATTAATTGCGGTGTTAAATACTTTATCCATCTCTTCCATCTTCATCCTCTTCGCTTGCGTGCCTCTTGCTGCTAATCTGGTTCGTTGAAAAGCTTCCTCGTAAGCATCTTCAGCTCTTTCCCTCTTAGCAGCTTCTTCTCTCAGCTTGTTCTTTAGTTCAGCGACCACTTCGATCAATTGTTCTTTTTCTCCTTCGGTCTGTACTAGTTTTTCCTCAGCGTTTGTCAGTCGTTCCTCACGATCCTGGATCTCGCTGTCTTTTTGTGTCATTGCAGTATGTTGTTTAGCTACTATCTCCTGCAACTCCTCAACTGTATCCTGAAGTTCCACATTACGATCGTAGACTTCATCGTACATACGAGCATCCATCGAGGTTAATGGAGTCTCCTCGTCCTCATCCTCGTCATCCTCATCCTCCTGTGGCAACTCAACGGGATCCTCCTCGTTCGTCTCCACATCATCATCCTCATCTTCAACTACTATAACCAACGGAGCTGACTCCCGTGGCAGTAGTTGTTCCCAAACTACATGAATGTCGCGAGGCTCCTCCTCTATAGGCATTTGAGGTCCCTCCTCCCTAGCCTGACTGGATTCTCCGACATTAATCATCCTGACAACAAATTTTTAAAGTTTTAATTATTAATCATTACTACTCGACACTCACGAGTACATAAACTATAAACACATAAGCACATAAGTGTTTTATTACTTCTTCCTTAAAACTCGATAAGAGTTATCTCCACTATCTTTTGAAAGGTTACTTCCTAAGGCTTTTCCCCCCACCTAAGGTTCATAACCTAAAGCTTTGATACCAACCTGTGAGACCCCCAAATCCTGGTACTTCATTTCCTCAAGATTTGGTGTTCACTTAATCAAAACATTCATTTCTAACTACCCAATTATAATAAAATTGAATAATACAAACCTGCCCATACAGGATTAAACTTAATTAAAAATCTCCCAAGTTATCTAACCTTTAATTACAAACATTCAAATACGGAAAATTAAATAAACGTCATTACAATCTTTAAACCAAAGTCTGATAATAAAACTATCAAAACTATTACAAGTCTTCAATATTTGTTCATCTTTCCTTTTCCCTTCCTGGTGCTAGGTACGTCACCCTTTTCAGCTTTAGCTGTAAGAAATTTTATAGGCAAGAGTGATCAAACAACAAGTAGAGTCAAGTAGAGAAAGAATTCATTAGAAGAGTCAACAACTGCAACGGAAAATATAATAGACAACACGTTTTAGATCAACAACAAGTTTTAGATCAACAATTGCAGCGGAAACAACAATCCATTAGAAGAGTCAAGTAGAGAAAGAATTCTACTATCTTCTAAGATTAAAAAGTCCATCATCAATATTTTAACCCTGTAACATCAATCAATATACATCTTGAATCAAATATTCATCTTTGCACTATAGGCCAAAGATATTCATTTGTGTCACCAGTTGGTCATGTTCATCTTTGCACTACGGGCAAAAGATATTCATTAGGTAATCATTCATCTTTGCACTATAGACAAAATATATTCATTAGGTAATCATTCATCTTTGCACTACATGCCAAAGATATTCATTAGGTAATCATTCATCTTTGCAGTACATGCCAAAGATATTCAGTAATATCATCATTTAAGACTGAGGATGATGAAAAATATCTTAAAGAAAACGAATCCTGTGAGATAAAAGATCAAAGATTAGGGATTCCTACTTTAGTTTATCCAAGTTCAAAAATACTCAATAATAACCAATTGTGAAGCAGAGTTCAAAAATAAAGATCAAAACATGGATACAATCAAAGATAGTAACCATAATAGACATCTTGGACAAAAAGAAGAAAATTTCATTTTTCGGTGAATAGTGTCGTATTCGTGAATAGTGTCGTATACGTGAATAGTGTCGTATACGTGAATAGTAACCCTGACACAAAAAGGTAGAAATTCCACAATAAAATTCATACCAAATTTTCGGTATAATGATATTGAAAGAATAACATCATTAGGAAGAAAATAACATCCCTTACCTCAAAAGAACAGTACTTCTGGCTGAAATATCAGGTATAAGGCTGAAGGAAACTTGCACTGATGAATAACAACTCACAAAGTATCTAAATACTCACAAAATACGCTCGATAATATAGAGAGAAAGAGAGAAAACTTGTTTCTGATGTGATTTTCAATTCTAACTAAGCACCATATTTATAGGAAAATGCTTAGAACGCCATAAGCAGACTAACTCTTTGCTACCCGATGGCTTTACTCACATTATTCAAGCCCACCACTTTTGAAAATAAATTCCAGCACATTTAATTTCTCACCAACCAAAAGTGGGGCCCACCATATTTTTAATAAAAATATTTATTTCCGAAACTTCAATAATTCATAATAAATACCCCTTTTATCAGAAAAATTCGAATATCATGTCTATTCCATAGGAAATTAAATTCTCTACAACTTTGTAAGTTTATGTTTTTCAAAATTCCAAACGAAAAAATGACCGAAATCCATATATGGACGATATTCAAAACCACCATTCCGATAAAATACTGATAAAACACCTCAGCATTAATTCCTTCATTTATAACCACAATAAATATATCTATCATTTATATCCACATAAAATAAATATTTTCTTATCATATAAATCAATAATTAATTATTCATAAATAATATTAAAGAATCATAATTATGACAACCAAGTCGTTCCCAAGAAAGAGGGGGCTTTCCGATAAGGATTTCTCCTTATTGGCGCACAATTAGGTGATCAAAATCTCTTTCCTAGAATGAACTTCCTTAGACATTGTCAATAATGTTATCTAATAATATTATTCAAATAATATGAATTATTGATCTGATAATGGAGATACTGTGCAGTGACAATTATTGAACAATAATAATATAAAATATCAACGCAGAAATTATTGAATCAATAAAATAAAATATTGAATAGTAATCACTGTAACAATTATTAAGTAGTGCCTTCTTACGTAAGAATCAATAATTCAAAATATTGTGCAATACCGCAATAACTCTTTATGCACCCATATTATTACTTTATTTTAACCACCGTGTATTCCAACAAAGTTAATTGGTAACAATTACGTCGTTATTTATAAAAACTCAAACTTGTCGTTTTCTTCATCCGACAGTTATCCGTTATGGGGCAAACCAAATGGTTGCGCCATCGTACGAATATTCCCCGACAACAGGAATATTCTACGACCAAACGAATATTCCCCGACAATAATGAATATTTTATAACCACTTGCTTATTTTGCAAAATTTTCATATTTCACCCATAACCAAAGTATTATATCAAATTTTCACAATAATAAATAGAGGAAATTCAATTTTATTCATTAAAAAGTTGGGGTCTTACAACCTCCCCTCCTTATGAAATTTCGTCCTCGAAATTGACGTACGTACCTGGTGTTTCAAAAAGGTGAGGATACCTCGCTTTCATTTCTGATTCCAACTCCCAGGTCATTTCTTCAATAGCATGATTTCTCAACAAAACCTTCACTTGTGGTATAACCTTTGTGCGTAGGACATGCTCTTTCCTATCCAAGATCTTGATAGGTACCTCCTCGTATGTTAAATCTTCAGCTATCTCGTCTGGTTCTAACATAATAATGTGGTTTGTGTCGTCCATATATTTACGTAACATCGATACGTGAAAAATGTTATGAACACGCGACATACTTAGCGTTAAGGCGATTCTATAGGCCACAGTTCCTACTCGATCGAGGATTTCAAATAAATCAAAGGTTTGAGCTTTCTTCTCTTCATCGACTCTTACTTCTAGAATAATGCCTTCTTGCTACTTCTTCTTTATATTCATCAGCTCCGGTGTGTAGCTTGAGCAGTTTTAACTTTATCAATTAAAGTCGATTTTATTCGTAAATTTAACATCATAACGTGTGTACTTGGAGCCTTTAACTCTATCTTCATCCTTTGTAAGTTATACAAAATAGGTCTTTGTGTTCGAAAATATCGCACTCGTACTCGCATACGATCTTCAACTCAACGATTCAGCTACCACGTTCCCTTTTCCATGATGGTATGGTCAGAACAGGTGCCGAAATGAGTGACCTCTTGAGCTATTGGAAAATCTTCTCGCATTCCTCGCTCCATAAAAATTTTGTATCTTTCCGAGTCAGCTAAGTTAATGGAGTAGCGATTCGAGAAAATCCTTCCACGAATCTTCGATAGTAACCAGCTAAGCCTAGAAAGCTAGATATTTTGATTACTGACTTAGGTTACTCTCAACGGTGACTCATATCCCAATCTTGGATAGCACGTCATAATGGCGCCTATCAGTTTACCACCGCGCGAATATGACATCCCCTACGGAGAGTCTGACTTCAGTGCATCCCACAAAGAAAGTCACCAGATAGAGGCTCGGGTACCGACTTCTATAGTTGGGTTTTTAACTCCTGAAGTTCAATAGGAGCCATTCGATATGGGGTTTTAGAAATGGGCTTTATACTGGGTTCAAAGTCGATACAAAATTCAATATCACACTCTAGGGGTAGGCCAGGAAGTTCTTCAGGAAATACATTAAGAAATTCACTAACAACAGAAATATCATTCAAATCTGACGTATTTTTGTTTAAATCCATGAAATGGGCTAAGAAAGCTTGACATCCATTTTTCAATAAACGAATGGCTTTATGACTTGATATGAAAGTGTTTGACTTCAATGGTTTGGTTGCTTCAATTCACATAATAGGTTGGTTAGGAATATGAAAACTAACAACCTTACAAAAATAATAAATTTTGGCATGATGGGTAGTTAACCAATCAATCCCTAAAATCACGTCAAATGCAAGTATCTTTAAAGAGATAAGATGTGATTGTGCCCACTTGGATCAAAAAAGATTTATTAACAGTGGATATGATAAAAGTTTCTCCTAACGGAGTCTCCACATATAATTCAAAGTATAATTTCTCCGGAGTCAAGTTTAAACGTTGAGCACAAGAAGGGGAGATAAAAGAATGGGTAGAATCGGTATCTAATAAGGTATAAACTTAGCAAAAATTTATTATTAGCTTACCCGTGATAACTTCGTTCTGTTCCTCGCTTTTTGGAAAGTTATGAAAGGCGCTCTCACTTGAACCACCAATTTTGACTTGTCTGGGACAACCTTTGGTGTCATCATTATCGCTAGAATTGCCTTTCATTATAGGGCATATTCCACCCTCAACTACTTCGTCGTACTCCTGTTTCATGATCTGAATCATTAATCTTCGATCCATATCGAATTGGGGTTGACCGAAATGTACAGGGTAATTCAAAACTCGATGTTGGGTTCTATCAATTGTTGTCCAAAAAGAGAAATACCTATAATCTATTATAGCCTTCTTAGATCGGACATCTCTTTCCATAATATCAACGCATCATGTGAATTTTACCCATGCATCACTCATTCTCACACGTTCAGTTGTTTCTTCTTTCAGCTCAGATTCCAGCTTTATCATCTTATACTCTGCCAAAGAGTGCTTCTGTTCAAGCATCACATATCGGGTAACACAAGCTTGAATCGTTGTATCCTTTTGTTCCACGACCGCCTATCGTTCCTCAGCCTGCTCTTCTAACTCATGAATACGATTTTGCAATTCTATATTTCGATCATAAAATTCTTATAATAAATTCTCCTCAGGTTCCTCTTTTTCCTCACTCTCAGCTGCTACCTCTGCGACTAGCTCGGGTGCAACTATTAATTCTTCTCTCACCATAAGAATATCTCTAATTCCTTTTTCGCCTGAAATCATATTATCCTGGTTGGTGATTAGAGGTGTCTCCACGGTCTCATTCACTCTATTGTTAACGTTCTCTGCTGCCATTTTCAAATACTGCCACAAAACAAGGGTTAATTAACAAATTAACATATCACTTATTAACCATATGCTCCGATTGACCAACCAAATAAACTTAGGTATGACACACTAGCGAATGATTACTCGTCTCTCCCCTCCTAGTTCAATTCCCTGATCTCCGCCAGAGACCATATCCCTAAGCTCTGATACCAACTGTAACTCATGTCCCAACCGTGGACAACACCTTACATTGATACCTATTAGTTTGCCACCGCAGAATGACATCCCCTACGGAGAGTCTGGCTTCGGTGCATCCCTCTCATCAACAGGAAGTCACCAGATAGAGGCTCGGGGATCTTTACTTATAGCTCTGATATCAATTGTGACGCCTCCAAAATATGTATACATCACCCATTCTGAGTTGCCAAATACATGGTACAGAAACAAATACAACTTCAGTAATACAGTTGTCGTGCAAAATATGACAACACATAAGCTGTGAGTTTAAATACAAATATTATCTTCTAGACAATATCCACACTCAAATAAGTCCTCATTACAATTATTGATACACTATTTTACAAAAATAGTGAGGACTGCTAAAACAACTGTCTAGGACCATCACTCTATACCTCGATCGTTCTCGCTATGTTCTCGCTTCTCGAGAAGAAAAATGGAACAAAAGGAAAAGGGTGAGCTCAACTAGCCCAAAGATGAATATTATGACTAAGATAATATACAACAATTTATCATTAGTCTTCAACAGGGAAAAATCTGATAAAATATAATAGACAACAAGTTTTAGATCAATAACTGCAGCGGAAACAACAATCCATTAGAAGAGTCAAGTAGAGAAAGAATTCTACTATCTTCTAAGATTTAAAAGTCTATCATCAATATTTTATCCCTGTAACATCAATCAATATACATCTCGAATCAAATATTCATCTTTTAACTACAGGCCAAAGATATGCATTTGTATCACCAGTTGGTCATGTTCATCTCAACACCTGTTCATCTTTGCACTACGGGCCAAAGATATTCATTAGGTAATCATTCATCTTTGCACTACAGGCCAAAGATATTCATTAGGTAATCATTCATCTTTGCACTACATGCCAAAGATATTCAGTAATATCATCATTTAGGACTGAGGATGATGAAAAATATCTTAAAGAAAACTAATCCAGTGAGATAAAAGATTAAAGATTAGGGATTCGTACTTTAGTTTAGCCAAGTTCAAAAATACTCCATAATAACCAATTGTGAAGCAGAATTCAAAAATAACGATCAAAACATGGATACAATCAAAGATAGTAAACATAATAGACATCTTGGACAAAAAGAAGAAAATTTTATTTTTCGATGAATAGTGTCGTATTCGTGAATAGTGCCATATTCGTGAATAGTGCCGTATACGTGAATAGTGTCGTATACGTGAATAGTAACCCCAACACAAAAAGGTAGAAATTCTACAATAAAATTCATACCATTTTTTTGTATAATGATATTGAAAGAATAACATCATTACGAAGAAAATAACACCCCTTACCTAAAAAGAACAGTACTTCCGGCTGAAATATCAAGTATAAGACTGAAGGAAACTTGCACTGATGAATAGCAACTCACAAAGTATATAAATATTCATAAAATACGCTTGATAATATAGAGAGAGAAAGAGAGAAAACTTATTTCTGATGTGATTTTCAATTCTAACTAAGCACCCTAATTATAGGAAAATGCTTAGAACGCCATAGCAGACTAACCTGGTACCTGATGACTTTACTTGCTACTATTCAAGTCCACCACTTTTGAAAATAAATTCTAGCACATTTCATTTCTCACTAACCAAAAGTGGGGTCCACCATATTTTTAATAAAAATATTTATTTCTGAAACTTCAATAATTCATAATAAATAGTCCTTTATCAGAAAAATTTGAATCTCATGTCTATTCCATAGGAAATTAAATTCTCTACAACTTTGTAAGATTACGTTTTTCCAAATTCCAAACAAAAAATGACCGAAATTCAGATACGGACGATTTTCAAAACCTCAATTCTGACAAAATACTGATAAAACACCTCAGCATTAATTCCTTCATTTATAACCACAATAAATATATCCATCATTTATATCCACATAAAATAAATATTTTCTTTTTATATAAATTAATAATTAATTATTCATAAATAATATTACAGAATCACAATTATGACAACCAGGTCGTTCCTAGGAAAAAAGGGGCTTTCCGATAAGGATTTCTCCTTATTGGCGCGCAATTAGGTGACCAAACCTCTTTCCTATATAGAACTTCCTTAGACATTGCCAATAATGCTATCTAATAATATTATTCTAATAATATGAATTATTGATCTGATAATGGAGATATTGTGCAATGACAATTATTGAACAATAATAATATAAAATATCAACGCAACAATTATTGAATCAATAAAATAAAATATTGAAGAGTAATTACTGTAACAATTATTGACTAGTGTCTTCTTATGTAAGAATCAATAATTCAAAATATTATGCAATCTTTGTGCATCTTCTTTACCACGCCAGACATCAGATTTTTTAACCACTGTGTAATCCAACAGTGTTAACGGTAACAATTATGTCGTTATTTATAAAAACTCAAACTTGTCATTTTCTTCATCCGACAGTTATCCGTTATGGGGCCCACAAGTGGCTGTGCCATCGTACGAATATTCCCAAACAACAGGAATATTCTACGACCAAATGAATATTCCCCGACAATAATGAATATTTTATAACCACATGCTTATTTTGCAAAATTTTCACATTTCACCCATAACCAAAGTATTATATCAAATTAACACCTTATTATTCACAATAATAAATAGAGGAAATTCAATTTTATTCATTAAAAAGTTGGGGTCTTACACTAGGTCTTATGTGCTGTATAGACTGATAGGGGTTATATGTTAATATATTTAGGTTATTTTAAATACTGTGATGATATTATTCTAATTTTTATATCAATATTATTTATATATTAGGTCTTCAGACAAAGCTTATTAAATTGCGTAACAGTAATCGACCGAACATGCAAGTTTTTCTTAACTCGACCTCGAATTGTATTATTCAATTATACTTGTGGTTGATCATTTCTGATTGTCATGTCTAAGAATTATTAAATCACACTTTTTGCATACTGCATGTATTTCATCAGGTATGAAAGGTTGATCACCTTCATTACTGTCGACGTCGGGATTTTTAGATGTCCCTTTTCGTTACTTGTTCTTTGTTGTTCTCATTTTAGGTGAGATTTGTTTGAAAAAACAAGTGAAAAAGGTCCGACATATATAATGTCGACGATGGACTGTTAAGAGTTGCCAGTTAGTTTTTTAAATGGTTGTACCAACACAACCGAGAAAAGGTTTGCACATTGACCCAGTGATGTGACACTGCTAAACGGGTAGGTAAAACCGAGATTCATTAGGGTCCGGGGACTTGGTTATGCGGAGGGAAGGTGTTAGGCACCCCCCGACATCCGTGTTACCATGGTGATCGCCTCTTTTCAAGAAACTATTATCTGAATATGTGTGTGTGGGTTAATGTGCTATTATTTGGAAGTAGTGCGAGGCCTCATTCGCACCTATATACACATGGTTTGAATTTATGTAAAAATTCAATTTTAAGCAAGATATGGCAGTGATGTTTTATAAAAGAGGTTTATCAAACCCTGATGCTCAATAGTAATTGAGACCTTTTACACTCCCATTTTATTAAGTGTTCGGCATGATTGATTTTTATTTTACAGATGCGAGGCATCCGTACAAAAATAATGTACAACATAATGCCGACTTCCTCGTGGGTATGAGAACCATCTGAGAAAATTCGACACCATGAGAATAATTTACAAAGTCAACTATAAATTTGAAAATGTCCATCACGGGAACCAAATCTAGATCAAATGAGCTGAATCTGTGATCACATGATTCTTAGGCGCACAAAATACCACAATTTGTATGAAAGCAGTAAGCAGGTATATATATATATATATAAAAGCTGTAAATATATATATACAGACATGATCACCAACCACGAAGCACCTCCATGGGGGATTAGAAATGTAAATAAAGCTGTAAAAGCTATCAATCGCCACGGAGGAAACTCCAGGCGGGACGAAACGTAAATAAAGCTATAAATATGGTCAACCGCCACGGAGGGAACTCCAGGCGGGACGAAATGTAAATAAAGCTGTACAAAGCAATCAACTGCCACAAAGTGAACTCCAGGAAGGACAGAATGTAAAGAAAGCTCTAAAAGCGATCAACCACCACAAAGTGAACTCCAGGTGGGACGGATATATATATATATATAAGAGCAATAAATGCACCGGATATAAAATCTAGGCTCATCGAACAGAGTTTAACAACAGTTTATATATATATATATATATATATATAAAAGTAAATAAACGCACCGGATGTAAAATCCAGGCTCATCGAACAGAGTCTGATAACAGTTCATATATATAAATATATAAAAACGAGTAAACACACCGGATGTAAAATCTAGGCTCATCGAACAGAGTTCGACACACAGTTAATATATATAAGTATATATATATTAAAAGCAATAAACGCTCGCCTGCATCAAGTTCAGGCTCAATCGAGGTATAACTCGATAATGTTTGTCGAGATATATATATATATATATATATATATATATATATATATATATATATATATATATATATAACCGAATAAAACCACGGACCAAAAGTCCGGCAACGCTGCAGTAATACACGACTCTCAACGTGAAGAAGAGTGTGTGCAGAGATGAAGATAAAGACTTTAAAGTGTATGAGAAGGCTTACAGTTGACTGCCAAAGAAGACTTCTATATCTTTAAAGTGGGTAAACACTGGATTTTGTAGGTACAAAAGAAGCTATATATGAGCTCACAGGTGTTTAAAATGAGAAAGTACACTATATGGGGTGAGTGCAGAGCAAATTGGGCAGGGCTTCCTCACCGTTTTCTTTTGCAAAATGGCTATCCTAAGCCCTCTATTTATAGAGGGTGGAGTCATGAGTACCTACTACCGAGAGCCAGCAGTGTACTGCAGAGGCAACCCGTGGGCCCCGTTTCTCGAAGTTGGATCGTCTCGTAAGACGTGCACTCAAGCATCGTAATGTCACCAAAACTTTCAGAAGTGCAATCTGGGCATCCGATTGAGGTATACAGGACCTATTTTAGACTGACGTTGTCTAGAGTTGTACAATGGAATAGGATTAGAGTTTGTACGAAGTTATTGGAGATGGGACGATGGCCTCCGGTCTTCAAGCTTCAAATTACATCCGTTACCCCGCACAATAGTCACTCGGGATTGGTTATCCTTGATTCTTGTGGGACATAGTTGTGTAGAGATGTTCATGAAATGTTGAGATGACGTGACGTGGCATCGTGTTGGTGAGATGACGATGTTGCCCCTCACCGGTGTTATCGTCGGTTTGGGCTGATAAAGCAGACGTTGCTCAGGGCTTCGCTGAGATTGGACTGCTGTAATTATTGAAGGTCCTCAATGTCATCTTTGAGGTGTGCCTGTCCTCCCGGTGTTATCTCCGGGTTAGTACTGAATATCTTGTTGTGACTGCCGAGATTGAAGCTGGTTGCATTTGAAACAAGCATTTCTGGGTTTATCGCCGAAACTACATTCCTTGGGGTTATCACCAAGGTTGGTGGCTATTCCCATGATTGGGACTGAGACTGGATACCTCGGGGTTATCTCCGAGATTAATCGGTCTACTTTGGTGTGTGTTCCGGTATTGGATATGCATGCCTCGGGGTTATATCCAAGGTTTGAATTATTACTCCCAGTGTGTGTTCTAGGGTTGATGCTGAACTTTCGGTAGTATCCGGAATGGATATGGATTGTCTTTCAGGGTTCCCTCTTGAAAGACGAATCTGCCCTACTGCAAGGTTAGTGACAAGTGTACAGAAAATTTAGAGTGTCTACAGATGCCCCTCTTTATCATACTCATGCATGGCGATGCATGGGTAGGATAAAGAATCCTAGACACTTGAAATTCGACAAGACAAGCGTGGTACTCTATGTAGCAACATGATGTAAATGTATGATGCATGTGTATGGGGTTATAGCATGAAATGCATCTAAACACAGTAGTGATTATGTATGCACAAATGACTTGCTAAAAAATATTCAACACAGTAAATGTTAGTATTAATTCATACTGAACATAATGATGTGAAAATTTTTGACTTTTGAAACAGTTAAAATGACACCTTTTTCTGCTATTTTTGTCCTATTTGAGGTCCAATGAGCAAAAGGTAGAAAGGCGAAGTACTCCTGATATTGAGGTTAACCTTATGCATGGATGATTTTGATTTTTAATGCATATATTATGTATATAACTTTGGGGCAGGCGTGCTACTGAATGGCCACCTAGATATGCCTATGTGCATGTGGATAGTCCTATTTTTAAAGGGGACTATGGCAAAAATTTTCAAAATGTAGGCATTGGGTAGTCATGCATTTTAACTCTATTGTATGTTAAAGTAAATGCATGCATGCATATAGTCATAAAATGCATTCTAGAAAGCTCCAGGTAAGGAAATACCACACCCTTTCTGAGGTGATTTGGAGACTTATTGTCCAGATATTATGGATCCGGATCAGCCGAGTAGTTCCCGTAGGACCACTTCTGGTATACGGAGGAGGGCTTCTGAAGTGCCTCGACCTCGTTCTGTCAGACAGCCTCGTCGATTGGTGGAGGCCGTGATTCGTCCAGTCCGGGCAGACGTGCCAGACATTGAGGACGTGGATGAGGATATTCCAATTGAGGATCCCGCTCCTGCTGCACATGTCCCCCGTAGGGAGCTACCTTGTATTCAGGTGGCAAACCCAGAGCTTCTGGGTGATTTGAGCAGACATCCCTCGATGTACTTGAATGCTAACGAGGTATGACGTTAGATCTTGATCTTCCTTCTTTCCTATTGATGAGGATTAAAGGGCTTTGATGTTGATATGCATTTCATGCAAGTTCCCGGCTTCACACAACATCGAGGGAATTGGTTTAGTATACACTCCATGAATCAGGCTCTTCATCCTGATTTCTGAGCTGTTGTGCATGATTGGGGATTCGTGGCATTCTTCTCCATCCTTCCCCGTCGTTGTCCCTGGGGTTACCTCAGGGCACTGTCTGAGCGATGGTTTCGTCAGACTCAGTCACTCCATTTACTGGATTGCGAGGTGATGATGACGCCGATGGATTGGCGATTTATCATAAGTATGGAGTTTGGAGGGCGATTGCCTTGCATTACACGAATATTACCCCCATCTGTCGGATCCTTGTTAGGAGTTCGGCGAGAGGCGCCAAGGGCGGGCCCATCTGTCTTCGGGTCCTTTGAGCGTAGATGCTATGAGCGGGCTTTTGAGTGAGCCCATGCCTGATGATGTCAGAATCAGGGATTGCATTCTGCGGAGATTGTTCCTGATGATCATTAGAGGCTCCTTCATAGCAGATAACTCTTCTACGGTGTCTTTCACTTTGATCAGCGCCACGCGTCATGTGGACCGTATTGGAGAGTATGATTGGGGTTCCTACACCTTTGCCTATTTCCTCCGGGGCATGCGTATGCGCTCACAGGCTTTGACCGAGGCTTGGCTAGGCTTCTACCCATTTCTGTTGGTGAGTATTTCTCTTATCATTTCCCACTTCTAGGTTAAGAGTGTTTACTGATAGCAGATGGTTTGCCATTGTGTTGGCAGTTTTGGGCCTACGAGAGGCTCCCATGCTTGTGTCCTGTGAGTGTGTTAGGTTTAGATACCTATCCACGAGGACGACGATGGCATCATTCCATTTTGCCGGAGGTCCCTGTAGTTGAGGGTTTCACTCACTGCCGTATGTAGCTGGAGTTGTTGATTACTAATACCATCACATGGATTCCCAATTTAGGGGAACACTTGACCATCAACTTTGAGGATGGATACCCGACTGGAGTCGAGTACGTGATTTCCACTAGGAGAGTTCCTCTCTTCACAGATGGAGGCTGGGAGATCTATCTAGGAGATTGTGCTATTAGAAGCACCATAGGGGAGATTCGTATGCCGATCTTGCCTCCTGTCAGACGTCATTGGCCTATATCACAGTCACCCGTCACTGATATCCCATTGTTGGGGGTCGACGACTTTACATTATCAGAGGGTCCTTGCACTCAAGAGACGTTCCAGCGTTGGTGGTTCCCTCGTACTATCGGAGCCCAGTCCCGCACCACACAGTTTATGGGGGATATGGTTCTAGGATCCCTGATGATGATGGATTGGATAGCTTGTGTCTGAGATCCGACTCATATGACACAGATTGATAGTCTGACCCGGCAGTTGGACCATGCACACATATTTATCCGGCATTTGGGAAGAGATCCGGCAGAGGCGGCTTCATTTGATCCTTCCAGCTCAGGCGCTGGCCCCTCATATGACCCATTCGATTTTGCAGGTGCAGATCCTCATTTATATAGGCCTGACATCCCTGTTGATAGAGATCCAGTGACTCAGGAGGAGTTACATCAGGTGGACAGGATTGATGATGTGGACATCGACACCATTGTCTTCTTCTGATGTGTATTCTCGTTATATCTTTTGATAGGCCTCTATTAGATATTGGGTGGCTGTGCCCCATTCTCGCTATATCTTTTGATAGGCCTCTGTTAGTAGTAGTAGAGGCGTCGTGCCCTATTTCCTCATGTTTAGTAGTCAGACAGAGATGATGTATTAGATGTTGATATACTTAGGAATGTATGCACGCTTTTTTTTCATTCCCTATATCATATTGCCATCTATTATCTCGCTATGCATGTATCATGTTATGCATATGTATGTATGTCCAGAGATATTCAAAGATTGACCTGGATGGTCTTATGACACGGCCCACACAGATGTCTTCTTTGACAGTTAGCTGTATAGATCATACCCCACCATCATTGGTGGCATTGCGTATGCGATCGTGGTATGATAGCATGTCACTATTAGACAGGGTGATCGTAGATCGTTTGCTGCAGCATACCATGACCTTATTGATGTTTTAGGTTCCCGAGGGTTTGTGGACGGGATCCTAGAGCATCAAAATTACACCGATAAGCGTGTTTTCCGATTTGGGACCCATGAGTTGACTCCTACTCTGGAGGAGTATGCACGATTGACGATGCTGCCATTAGACAGACCTTGCGTGCAAATGGCTTTGGGAGACATGAGTAGACGATTCATGACTCTCACTAGATTGCGGTGCAGAGTAGTGCAGGATGAGCTGACATCTAGCCATGTGATATCCCAGCATTTTCTGTATGATAGATTTGGCTATGAGGATAGCTATTCACGACATTCTGGGGATTTCACCGCACCGGAGGATCATTGGCGTTTAGCCAGGGTTGATGTACTGCTATTACGCGTATTGTCGTATGTTTATATGCAACGGTACATGGATGAGATAGACATAGGTGTCATCATGGCCGTGAGAGCTCTCAGGTAGGGTCGTACCATTATACCTATAATTGTAGCAGAGGCCATGCGGTCAGCATCGTACTGTTGTACTTATCCGACATGAGTGTTCACGGGTAGCTCGGTCATGCTATATGTGTGGTTTATGTCACACTTGAGACCGATTGGCACTCTTAGACGGCATGGGTATTGGTTTACCCATGATATAGCCATGGCATACTCATTTCAGCCATCAGAGTGTATAAATGCTCTGTCTTGGTCCACATTTTTGGCGAATATCAGAGATCCATTCAGCATATTGCCATGTTCGGGGCTTAGCTCACCATACAGCTTTATTACTCATGCTCCAGGCATGGACTACCTCCCTCTGGCTGGTTAGAGGGGCGTGACTACTTATCACTCGCTGGCTGTGATGTCGCAGTTTGACCAGTTTCATGATTTTCATCCTTTCGAGGGGGCGATAGGTCAGCATTCAGCTTCTTGATATCTTTTAGCAGAGGACCGATCCCGGGTGTACGTTTGTTGGGATCAGCGTGAGATAGCTGATTTTTCTATCAGTCATCCAGGTTGTTCTGCAGAGTATTCCGCATAGATGAAGACAAAGATTTTATCGGTTGCAGCAGTATCCACAGTACCGTATAGTAACTCAGATGATGTAGAGCCCATGGAGGACATCGATTCCTACATCGAGGAGGATCCCATTGCTGGGTTGCCAGCATTTCCTCTAGATTCTCCCAAAGACCAAGATCGTTGTGATTCAAAGACTCGACACAATTACTTTGAGTAGAGTCTTCATATGATGACCTTCGAGAGAGATCATGCTCGATCCTTGATGTTGACTGCCCTTGATGGGAGAGACGCAATTTATTAGAGAGAGACGAGGCATTAGCTACAGTAGATATCGGCCGTTGTTGAGCGGGATGAGGCCAGATTAGCCAGAGATGCAGTGATAGTTGAGCGGGATAGCGCTATATCTGCCCAGGATGTAGCCGTCACAGATAGTACTGCAGTGAGGTCCCTTACTACTGGCATGATCCCAGAGATGAGCGCTTACATTGATGAACATATAATCACCATGTAGATGGCTGCATATCTGTTTGGTCATGTGGATATTCTCGTACAGGAGACCACAACTTCGCCTCCTTCTTCTGAGAGGGATGCCATGTTGGGCTTGTTAGCTCCCATATACCCTGACTTGTAGATGTATTTGTATTTTCCTGCACAGACTAGCTTAGCCATTTTGTCATGTACAGTTTACATTGTATATATAAAACAACATTATATATATGAGAGGGAAATATATTTTTAGATCACTTCCCTTTTAGATATGATTTGCTACTTGCTTGATATTTTGCCTGCTGCTTCAGGGCTTGTGATCTTGATTTATTCTGAATTCCTCCTTGGTGGATGGACATTGAGTTGTCTCTGGATAGTTCAGAACGGATCATCGATCTGTATTTATCCCTACCATCTTTGGTGTCTTGTAACTAGTTTATGCATGGAAATATGGAGAGGAGTGTGGCTTTCCTCTCTGAGATTGACCCCACCACAGATGGTCGCCAGTACTTCTATTTAGGAGAAGCCTAGTTAATTCCATCTCTTATGGATTGGTGTTGCTCTTCAAGGTATGACCACAGCTTAGATGGTCGCCGAATCTCCTATTTGGGAGGAGTTTAGGTAATTCCATCCCTTTGGTCTGAAGCCGAATGAAATGTAGTGGAATGAAGGATGATCCCAGTACCAGTTGACAATGGTTTTTGTTTTGGTAGGGGGTGAGACCGCACCATGAATGGTCGCCACGTACTCCTATTGAAGAGGAGATCGGTCTCACGTAGTTCGAACACACTGTAAGAGGTTCAACGTTGTATATGGCAGAAATGGTGTAGGAATGTTTTTGTTTTTGTTTTTGTAAGGAGAAGAGGGTAGAAATGTTTTTGTTGTTTTTGTTTTATTGCGACCGTGCAATATGAAATGGTTGCCTACGTACTCCTATTGAAGAGGAGATCAGGTCGACGTAGTTCGCCCCTCCGGGGGAGAAGAAAAGCGTAATCCCATGTGTAGGTCAGAGTGCTGGGAGGAGAAAGTTTAATCCTAGGTTGAGGATAAATTGTAGGTAGGAGAAGTTTGATCCCATGTATGGGTAGCCAAACTGCAAACGCAAGAGGTTCAATCCGTAGTGGGATGACCTAAGTCGTAAGAACGCAGATAAGCCAGGCTGCTGGCTGGAAAAGTATGTTTCCCTGAGGGGCAAAGTGTGAAAGAGTTGTATGTTGTAAAGGGTTAAAGAACCGGAATGACTGATGATCTGATGGTCCAACACCAGGGTGTTTGCTTGAGGGAAACTTCAGACATAGTACCGTTTCACGGCGTCCAAATTGATGAGTTGTGAAAATTCATCGCCGTCCATTTCTTGTAATCTGAGAGTGCCTCCTGTCAATATTTCCTTGACAACAAACGGGTCTTCCCAGTTAGGAGCGAATTTTCCCTTAGATTGATCTTGGTTGTCAAGGATCTTCTTCAAAACCAAGTCATGCTGTTTAAACTGCCTTAGCCAGACTTTTTTGTTGTAGGATCTGGCGATCCTTTGTTGATATAACTGACCATGGAAGATAGCCGCAGTTCACCTTTCGTCTATTAGAGACAATTGGTGATACCTGTCTTGTACCCATTGGTCTTCATCCAGCTGAGTGTCTATCAACACTCTGAGGGATTCCATTTCAACTTCTATGGGGATCACTGCTTCCTTCCCATAGGTTAATGCGTAGGGGGTTACCCCAGTGGAAGTGCGCATTGAGGTTTTGTAGGCTAACAGAGTAAGAGGCAGTAGGTCAGGCCGATCTTTGTGGTTGGCGGACATCTTTTGCATAATCTTCTTGATGTTTTTGTTAGCCGCTTCAACAACACCATTCATTTTCGGACGATAGATGACAGAGTTAAGATGTTTGATGTGGAATTTACTGCATAACTCCTCCATCATTTTATTGTTGAGGTACTTAGCATTGTCTGACACAATCACTTTTGGTTGTCCATATCGACAAACGACATTGTTTCTGATGAAAGCAATGATGACTTCTTTAGTAACCCGGGGGAATGAGGCTGCCTCTACCCACATGGTGAAGTAGTCGATCATGGTGAAGATAAATCGATGTCCATTGTTGGCTTTAGGCTCAATGGGCCCGATAACGTCCATTCCCCACATTGAGAAGGGCCAATGCGAACTCATATTGTGGAGTTCCCGTGGAGGGGAGTGTATAACATTCCCATAAATCTGGCACTGATAGCATCTCTTGACGTGGTCATTGCAATCAGCTTTGAGAGATAACCAATAATGTCCTGTCCTGAGGACTTTCTTGACAAGGAGGGGGGCCACTCATGTGGGCGCCACAGACTCTGCCATGGATTTCATCCATAAGCCTTTGGGCTTGATCTTTTTCTAAACATCTGAGGAGACCTAGTCCTGCATCTCTTTTTGGTAGAGCGCATCTCCACTTAGGTAGAATTTCATAGCAAGTCGATGGATCCGCCTTTTCTCAGTCGGGCTCACTTCCGCGGGTGTAGATCCATCTCGTAGATAGTCCTTGATATGCTGATACCAAGGATGTTGGATGGGAGGTAACTCATCAGATACTTCTCCAACGTAATTCCCATAGGCTGGGGCCTTGTGCAGGGAAATTGTGACACTTGGCAAATGTTCCTTACTTGATATGCGAATCAAGGAGGCCAAATTTGCTAACGCGTCCGCAATGTCATTCCTATTACAAGGAATGTGTAGAAAGGAGATTTCTTCGAACTCCAAAACCATTAGTAAAACTTGCTGATGGTAGGGCAGCAAATGTAGTTCCTTGGTTTGATAGATTCCGTTGGATTATCTGATTACCAACTCTGAATCTCCAAAGACAGTTAACCGCCTAATTCCCATTGAACGGGCAAGTTTTAGCCCCATGAGACAGCCTTCATACTCGGCTGTATTGTTGGTGCTTACAAACTGCAATTTAATGACGACGACGATCTGCTTCCCCATACTAGATACTAGAATCGCTCCACTCCCGAACCTTCCAGATTTACTGACTCCATCAAAATACATCTTCCATAATTGGCGTACGATCGTATTGATGGTGTTCTTTGAATCACATTACTCCTTCATCGGGGAAATATGTTTCCAAGGGTTTGAAATCCCCTGAAGGTACGACGGCTAGTTGATCCACAATTCCTTGACCTTTGATGGACTTTTGAGTCACATATACGATGTCAAATTGTTGTAGGATCAACTGCCATCTGGATAGCCGACAATTTAATATTGGTTTATTGAACACGTATTTGAGAGGATCCACGCGGGATACGAGATGGTTTGTGTGACCATGGAGGTAATGTTGTAACCTCATGGAAGCCCATGCTAAAGCACAACACGTCTTTTCGATCAGAGTGTACTTGTGTTCACTGCTGTTGAACCTTTTGCTGAGGTAATAGATAGCTCGTTCTTGGCCTCTATCGTCTTTCTATCCAAACATGCAACCCATGGCATTATCACTTATGGACATGTACATGAATAGGGGAACATCATCCCTGGGTGGTACCAACACGGGAGCTTTAACTAGCTGTTTCTTGATTGTGAGGAAGGCATTTTGACACTCATCATTCCATTTCATGGAGGAGTTCTTCCTTAATAGCTTGAAGATTGGCTCACAGGTTGCAGTGAGTTGAGAGATAAACCTGCTAATGAAGTTGATTCTTCACAAAAATCCCCGTATTTCCTTTTCTGTCTGAAGAATGGGCATTTCTGTGATGGCCTGGATTTTGGAAGGATCCAGCTCAATCCCTTTGTGGCTAACTAGAAATCCTAGCAACTTGCCTAATTTAACGCCAAAGGTCCATTTAGCTGGATTCAACTTCAAGTTGTACTTACGTAACCTGTTGAATAACTTTTTGAGATGGTCTAGATGGTCATCCTCCTTTCGGGACTTGACAATGATGTCATCCACGTAGATCTCGATCTCTTTGTGCATTAAGTCATGTAATAGAGCCATCATAGCTCGTTGATAGGTGGCTCTGACATTGATGAGGCCTAATGACAACCATCTATAGCAAAAGGTTCCCCAAGGCATGATGAAACTAGTTTTCTCACGATCTTCCTCTGCAACCATGATCTGATTATACCCCGCAAAGAAATCAGCAAAGGAGTACATGTCGTATTGCGCAAATATTGTCAATGAGAATGTGGATAAATGGCACGGAAAAGCTATCTTTTAAGCAAGCTTTGTTCAAGTCCCAGTAATCCACGCAAACTCGCACCTTCCCTCCAGGTTTAGGTACGGGAACAATTTTGGATATCAACTCAGGATATGTGGACACCATGATGATGACAGCTTGAAATTGTTTCACAATTTCTTCTTTCACTTTTAAACTCCATTCAAGTTTCAATCGCCTGAGTTTTTGCTTGACTAGTTTAAATCCCTCTTTAATGGGAGGGCGATGAAGGACAATGTCACTGGACAAACCCACCATGTCTTCATGAGACCATGAAAACACATCCTTGAATTGGGTTAATAACGTAACCATGTCATTCCTTTGGTTTGGGGTAATGTCTGAACCAATCTGGATTAACTTAGGGCTTTCTAAGGTTCTGAGATTGAAAGAAGTGGTTTGATCAAGGCTGGGTTTAGGTTTGTCTTTGACCCATTCTTGAATTTCTCTGAGGCACCTCAATGTCATCCTCAGATTTCCATCAAGGTTTGAATTCATCTCTACATCAAAGGTACAATCCTTGTGGAGAAGAGGCACCATATCAGCAAGTACAGGAACATCTAAATTCAGAGTCCTGAAACAAAATATGCTTTCACTTAGTATATATGAAATGTGTTGATCATAAACAGTGTTAGCAAATACTGGCAAAATAGACTGCTAATACTGTACAGAAAAGTAAGCAGTTATTATATCTACAGGGCAGAAGGAGTTTTTTCCCGCTTTACCCTTGACGACCAATGCAAGGAGTGTTGTTCTAATTGGCAAAGGAAAATTCCGGGTGGACCGCAGTGATTGAGGGATTGTCATCATCCTCCCTATCCCGAATGATGGCCATTATATCTGGGCAATCATCGTCTGGGGTGTATCTATCGGCATGTTCATCATGAACGATGATGCGTACGCCTGACATCATTCGGATGATGTCTTGATTGATTCTTCGTTCCTCCTCTTACACTGCGGGATTTAGAACAAAGACTTCTTTCTCCTTTATCGATATCGGCTTGGGAAATAACATAGCCATTACATTAGCTGACACCTTTACAGGAGGTTGTGCGGACTCAGAGTTTGAAGGCGAAGAGAAACGCCACATGGTTGAAGCTGAAGGAATCTGCTGATGCTTATGAGGATTCCTGTGACTAGAACTGGCATAATAGCCTAGCCTAGCTGTTCTAGTTTGCTTGGTTAATCGAATTGGGTACTTGATACCCTGACAATCTTTACCCAGCCCTTGTCCCGGTTTATGACCCAATGACATCATTTCTTGAGTAGCCGACATTACCTCGGCAGAAACCTTGGGTTCGGGTAATGGCATTCCAATAGCATGGGGTTTTGCTTACTTCTAAGGCATGAAAACTGACCAGTTCAACATCTGCGTTGGCATTGATGAATGGCATGTCCCCGTGTTGAGGACACTCTGGTTCAGCATTAACCGTGACCAGGCTATTGTTAATAATGTATTTCAATTGTTGGTGAAGAGTGGAGGGGACTGCCCCAGTCATATGGATCCAAGGTCGTCCCAAGAGCAGGTTGTATCCGAAATCTATCTTCAGTACATGGAAAGATACGCAGAATGTATGAGGATCAATTTCGATTGGTAGCTCAATTACTTCGATCGAATTTCGGCGGGCTACATCAAAAGCTTTGATGACGGCATGGCTACTCCGAAGTCGGTTGAGATTGATATTCATCTTCACCAAGATAGCATATGGATAGATATTAAGAGATGAACCTCCATATATCAAGACTCCAGCTAGCATGTATTCGGAGGACAAGACCGCAATGTGTAACGGCTTGCAATGACCGGTCCCCTCGGGCGGTATGTCATCATCAGTAAAGGATATCACATTGTTGTTGAAAATGTGATCAACCAAATGTTGAAATTTTTCCGTATCAACTGATGTCGGTATATAGGATTCTTCTAAAACCTTCAACAAAACCTTCCTGTGATTATTGGAAGTTAGGACCAAGTCCAAAATTGATATTTGTTGTGGAACTTCTTTTAAACTTTAAACCACCTTGGCTTCGTTATGACCCATAGTGCGGAGGAATCTTTCAATCTTCTCCATGGGTACTTTCCCCTTTGATTTTATGGTAGACTTCATCACCCATTGGGGAAGATACAGTGGATTTTCCTTCGACACTGCAGCAGTTGTATGTGAAGTGGATCCTTCACCTTCTCTATAATTCCACGAAACTTTGCGCAAGCTAACAATAGGATATTAGGCTCTCGCACGACAAGTTGATTGCCTCGGAGCGCCACTTTCAAAGGATTTTGTTTCCTTGAGTTGAATTATTGGCATTATGAGTAATTTGTTAGCCCCATCGGCCAAAGTGGATATGACCGCTACTACACTCTTCCACTTAGTAGGACCTCGTATTCTCACTTGCACGTAACACGATGATCGTCGTCCGCTAGGTGCAGTGACACCACCGCAATTAGATTTTGATATAAGGTGGCGGAGTGCCCAAAGATTCTTCCGTCTTTGACCACGAGAATGGGAGTGATATTAACATACTCCATCAGAATTGTACCATCCCGAACGGGGGTTAATTGGTGGTAGAAGGGAACTGATCCTTCCTTCATTAATCAACATCTGAAGGATTTCCTCCATAGGTTGGCCTAAATAGGTGAATTCCCTTTTGTTGTCAAAATCCCAACCAAGCTTTGCATTTGCTCTTTTGTAACTTTGTCTTCCAAAGATTTCATTTTCCGAAAGTGACGAGGAATATTCATGACAAGGGGTAGGAGACTAGCATGCTCCTGGCTGATTAATTGACGTGTTACTTGATGCTGATGAGTCACCAGTTCCACCAATTGCTCAATTTTCATGCATAGAGCCTTCATTTTTCGTTCCATTATGAACTGGAACTTGGCATAATCCCATTTGTCAACACCATCTTTGAGGGTTTAGGAGAATTCATAGTTGAAATTCGAATTTTGTCCGTTGCTCCAATTGATCATGTTGACCTCTTCTTCTTTGTGTTGAGGAAGAGGGTTGTCTTGAACGTGAGGCTGATCTGGTTTGTTGACCACGATCTCACCGTTGTCTATCAGGTCTTGGATCTTGTGTTTCAAGGCCCAACAATCCCGAGTATCATGTCCAGGTGCCCCGGCATGATAAGCACATTTTCGAGCAGCATTGAAACCCCGTCCATTAGGGCTGGCTGGTGGAAGAAGATGCGTAATTTTCTTCTGTGTTGTCAAAAGATTGAGAATGTTCTTGAGGGTGTCCCCTAAGGGTGTGAACACTCGAGGGCATTCTCCACCTTTTGGTATTGGAGGGTTCGCAGACTGTGCTTGAAAGGGAGTGTAGTTTCTCCTTTGAATAGGCATGTTCTGATTGCCTTTTTGACCCTGTAGTATCAGGGAAACATTTTCCTCTTTCTTTTTATGGACCCTCCGGGGGTTGTTTCCATAATTTTCGGATTGGATGTGATCAGCAATAGCTTTGAGTGCAGCTAGGTCTTGGATTTTCCCGGACTTCAATCCCATCTCAGCCATCTCCCCATGTTTGACCATTTCAGAAAATGGTTTGCCGATGCCGGCAAAATCTCTATCATAGAAAGGCGCTTCTTGTATGTCTATGAAAGTCATGACCATCTCTAATTCTATCATGGAAGGACTAACTTGGGCAGCCAGGCGTCTCCACCTTTGAGCATACTCTCTGAATGACTCGTTAGCCTGTTTCTTGATCTTGGTAATTTGATACCGATCAGGAGCCATCTGAGATTGAAAATTGTATTGAGTGAGGAAAGCATGTGCTAGCTCTTCCCAGCTATGGATCTTTGAGTTGTATAATCTTGTGGGCATCTCCAGTTAGACTTTTCTAGAACAATTGCATTCTAAGTTTTTTGTCCTCTGCATAAGATCCAAGTTCTGCAATAAACACCTTTAAATGTGTGTAAGGATTTCCTAACCCATAATATTTTTCTAAGTCAGGAGTTTTAAATTTTTCTGGATAATGAACACCAGGGAAATTGCAAAGATCATCATATGAAACACTCCCGTGTGTTCCAATTCCTTTAATAGCACGTAGGGTCTCTTCCATTTGGAGGACTTTCTTTTTGATGTCACCAGTGTTTGGATCTCCAGTAGGATGGGCAGCATCATGAGTTTTGTTGGTCGTATCCAACCGCAGCTTCAGTATCAGTAAGTTCCCCCTGTGGAGGAGGATTCAAAGATGCACGGTATTTTGGACCTCGATTGGATTGGTGTAGTTCTTTGAGTAATGAACCAAATCAGAATTTGTTTGCTTAATCCGTCAATTCTTTGTGAGAAATCGGATTATGTTCACCGTCCGATGACGACATGATTGATCGTAGGCTCAGTAGCCTTTTAGATTTTCACCGGGTAGTAGGTCCGATTGGTTCCCTGCGAAAGACTTGTATAGTTTAGTCTTTAGGGAATGTGTATAATAACATGCTATGTGATGTGCCCATTTTAGGAATTTTATCCTGCAAAAACGGATGTCAGCTGTTTGTAGCATGTTAATTAAAATATGTATGTGTACACATTTCTTCATATTTCTCATTACATGGAGATAGATATGGCATTAAATTACAAGTAATTGAAATGAGAGAGTATGAATAGACTTTCCTCCGTTTTGGGTTTATCAGAGGCTGACCTATCTTAGGTTACTCTCGCTACTTTTTGGCATGAAGGTTCCAAAATCATCGCAATTTACTCAACGGGAAGTTAATCCGGTCTTTCAACTGGAGCGAATTTGGGTGGTGCCTTTCCTGAGCCTCGGGGAATTAGTCTTCCCACGAGTCCAAAGAATCAAACATCGACGGATAGCCTCCTCGGTGGAGGGACCACACAACATACATTCACATACATCGCGTCTCACAGTATGAAAATGATGACATGTGCAAAGCACTAATATCACAAGCAGATATGGTGCGAAGCACTCAGTGCAATAAGTAAATGCATTCGTACACATTCATCATAATTGTAAATGCAACATCCACACACAAGCAGATAACAATTTTGAAAAGATTGTAATAGCGACTTAAGTCCTCTTACTAGAGTCCCCAGTAGAGTCGCCACCTGTCGACGTCGGGATTTTTAGATGTCCCTTTTCGTTACTTGTTCTTTGGTGTTCTCATTTTAGGTGAGATTTGTTTGAAAAAACAAGTGAAAAAGGTCCGACATGTATAATGTCGACGATGAATGGATTAAGAGTCGCCAGTTGGTTTTTAAATGGTTGTACCAACACAACCGAGAAAAGGTTTGGACATTGACCCGGTGATGTGACATCATGCTAAATCAAGCCTGGTGAAACCGAGATTCATTAGGGTCCGGGGACTTGGTTATGCAGAGGGAAGGTGTTAGGCACCCCCGACATTCGTGTTACCACGGTGACCGCCTCTTTTCAAGAAACTATTATCTGAATGTGTGTGTGGGTCAATGTGCTGTTATTTGGAAGTAGTCAGCGAGGCCTCGTCACACCTATATACCATTGTGGGTTTGAATTTATGTAAAAATTCAATTTTAAGCAAGATATGGAAGTGATGTTTTATAAAAGAGGTTTTTTAAACCTTAATGCTCAATAGTAATTGAGACCTTTTAGACTCCCATTTTATTAAGTGTTCGGCTTGATTGATTTTTATTTTACAGATGCGAGGCATCCGTATGAAAATAATGTACAACATAATGCCGACTTCCTCGTGGGTATGAGAACCATCTGAAGAAATTCAGACAACGCAGAATAATTTACAAGATGCTTACAACTGAAAATGTCTATCACGGGAACCGAATCTAGATCCAATGGGCTGAATCTGTGATCACATGATTCTTAGGCGCACAAAATACCGCAATTTGTATGAAAGCAGTAAGCAGGTATATATATATATATATATATAAAGTCAGAATATATATATATATATATATATATATATATATATATATATATATATACATATGATCACCAACCACGAAGCACCTCCATGGGGATCGAAAATGTAAATAAAGTTGTAAAAGCTATCAACCGCCACTTGAGAAAACTCTAGGCGTGACGTAAACGTAAATAAAGCTATAATATACCACTACACCACTTGAGGAACTCCAAAGTGACGAAATGAAATAAAGTTGTACAAAGCAATCAATCACACGGTGAAGTCCAGGCAGACAGAAATGTAAAAAAAGTTGTAAAGCGATCAACCACCACGTAAGTGAACTCTGTGTGGGATTTAATATATATATATATATATATATATATATATATAAGTGAGTAAACACACCGTATGTAAAATCTGTGCTCATCGAATGAGTTCGACACATAGTTAATATATATAAGTATATATATATATATATATATATATATATATATATATATATATATATATTAAGCAAGAACGCCTCCACTAAAGTTCTAGGCTCATCGAACAAAGTTCACACACGATTCATATATATATATATATATATATATATATATATATATATATATATATAAGCAAATAAACGCCTGCACTAAAGTCTAGGCTCAATCTAGGCATAACTCGATAATGTTCGTCTAGATATATATATATATATATATATATATATATATATATATATATACAAACTGAAATAAAACCACGAACCAAAGTTTGGGAAAACGCGCGCAACACGATTCTCAATGTGAAGAAGGGTGTGTGCAGAGATGACGAGAAAGGCTTTAAAGTGTGTGAGAAGGCTTACAGTTGACTACCAAAGAAGACTTCTATATCTTTAAAGTGGGTAAACACTGGCTTTTGTAGGTAAAAAAGAAGCTATATATGAGCTCACAGGTGTTTAAAATGAGAAAGTACACTGTATGGCATGAGTGCAGAGCAAATAGGGTAGGGCTTCCTCGCCGTTTTCTCTTGCAAAATGGCCACCCCAAGCCCTTTATTTATAGAGGGTGGGTCCGGGTTTCTCGGGTCGGGTTATCTCGTAGTACATGCACTCGGGCACTGTAATATTCGCTGAAACTTTCAGAAGTGCAATCCGGGCATCCGATTGAGGTATACAGGAACTATTTCAGATCGCTATTGTCAAGAGTTGTACAATGCCATAGGATTAGAGTTTGTACGAAGTCAGTGAATATGGGGCGATGCTCTCCGGTCTTCAAGCTTCAAATTCAATCTATTACCCCACACAATAGTCACTCGGGATTGGTTATCCTTGATTCTTGTGGGACATCATTGTGTAGAGATGGTCATGAATTGTTGAGATGACGTGACGTGGCATCGTGTTGGCGAGATGACGATGTTGCCCCTCACCGGTGTTATCACCGGTTAATGATAAAGCAGACGCGTGCTTTCAGTATTTTCACGAGATTGAATCGCCGCAATTATTGATGGTCCTTAGTGTCATCTTTGAGGTGTGCCTGTCCTCCCGGTGTTATCTCTGGGTTAGTACTGAATATCTCATTGTGAGAACCGAGATTGAAGCTGGTTGCATTTGAAACAAGTATTTTCGGGGTTATCGTCGAAACTGCATTCCTTAGGGTTATCACCAAGGTTGGTGGCTATTCCCATGATTGGGACTGAGACTGGATACCTCGGGGTTATCTTCGAGATTAATCGGTCTACTCAGGTGTGTGTTCCGGTATTTGATCTGCATGCCTCAGGGTTATATCCGAGGTTGGAATTATTACTCCCAGTGTGTGTTCTGGGGTTGATGCTAAACTTCCGGTAGTATCCGGAATGGATATGGATTGTCTTTCAGGGTTCCCTCTTGAAAGACGAATCTGCCCTACTGCAAGGTTAGTGACAAGTGTACAGAAAATTTTGAGTGTCTACAATTACCATTCGGTCCAGATATATATATGTTCATGTTCATGTTCATGTTCAATGTTCGTTCAGCTATGTAAAATTTGTTCATGCTAGTTCACAATTATATTGTAGAACTTTAGCCAGTTTATTGTTCAATTCTTTCTATCATGATATATCTTTAATTTATTGAACTTAAACTTATTGGGAAAACATATTGCTCACCCTTGTTATATCATGATTTAACATTGCAGATAAGGCGAATACGTTCGGATACAGGAAATGATAAGCCAAGTTCAGCTTGGGATTTTATGTGCAGCATAATTGTAACAGTTATGTATGATAATAGCATTTATGTTCGATAGTTTATGAATTGTGTATAAGTTAAGGTTACTCGACCTTAGGGAAAAATGTGTAAAGTTATTGTATAAACAATTTATGTTTATATCTTCTGCAATAGTTGTAGAATGATTGTACCGGATCCGCGATGATTTGGGACCCGAATTCGAGGCTCTCACAGTTGGTATCAAAGATGTAGGTTATAAATCTAGGGTAGGGATACCTTAGACTAATAACCATAATAATTAGGATAAGGACTAACTCAAATAGAGTTAGTGTGTTGGTAAGATTCAAAGACGACTCTCGGCGGGTAATAAAAGACACGGAGTTCCCTAACTCTGATAATAAAGGTGAACAATAGTGATGAATAGATAGAGTCTAAAAGACTAAAAGTATAAGGATAGGATATCATAAAACAAAACGATTAAGACATAGAAATGAATTGTAATATATACAATGAGATCACCCAGTGATCTAATAAGGTTATAGCAGGGAAAAGAATCAATCTAATGATTGAAAAGTTTACAGCAAGATTGATGTGTGTCAGTTGTACTATGAATTTGTACAGATTCAGAAAAGGATTATGAATACAGATTAAATGAAATTCGTATTGAGAAGGGAGGTAGGATTTGGTGGGGATTTTAATTGAGGACTCGTATCAGGAGCTGAGTTGTATGATTTCTTGTTATGGGCGAGGAATTGTACCTGGTGTAAAAACCACTTAGTTTTTGGTACTCATAATCATTGAAATGTCCGTGTCGCACTATTTTCTATATACCTGTTGAGAAGGTGATTCTTTTCTCAGGTGTATAACAGGTAGGTAGGGTATAGTTAGAGAATATAAGGTTACGTATGAGTTCTTAAAACTCATACTTATGGTACGTTCGTGACTCATAATTATATTAAATGTTTATGAACCCCTCAGCGAATGGACGCCAAAGGTCTCTCTAGGACAAGTTCATAAACTCATATGATTGTGGCAAGTTCTTGAACTCATAAGTGTGCTAAGGACGAACTAGGTATAGTTTTGTGTAAATGGAGTATTGATGATAATAGGAACAGATAGATTAATTAGGTAATGGATTATTAGTGGAGACATAGGTTTTCTAAATCTCCTAGCTATGCTAAACTTTAAAAAAAATCATCAAGCTAAATATGCACTATGTGCCTTTTTGAAATGAATTTTTATTTTATTCTCAACTTCTGGTGACCATTAGGTATGACTGGACTTCGGGCCACCGACACATCGTTACCTGTTGAGATGATAAAACAGATTTGTAATGATTTTTTAACGGTTTAAATAATAGTCTATGCTACTTGTTTTAGCTAGACGATAATGATTTGAAATATCAAAATATATTTTTATTTATCACTTATGTACCATGTAACCTGGTGCAGAGATGATAAAAAGTTGATGGAGTTGTAAATACAGAAATACTTAGTGTTGAATTTGATCTAAAATCGTTGTTCCACTATTGTATGATGTGTTATGACAAAAGTCACTCGATGACGGCATCTTCAAATCGAAATTTATTATCTTTATGCGACATCATGACGCGTTTTTAAACAATTTTAAAAATTTTAATTTGCCAATGGGGTTTTGGCTACACACATTCGTATTTCGATTGAAATTGATTATTGATATGGGTCTAAGCTATTTGATTCGGCTAGACCAACTTTTATAATAAAATTCATAGTGTTCTTTGAAAATTATCCCGAACCAAATTATTTTGGTGCGGATTCCGATAAAGACCGAGGTAAGAAAAGTTTAAAAAGTTTATCTACTTTTAGAAGCGGATCGAGAAGCATCATCAAGATTTAATAAGTACATGGCATACCAGGCTAGTTACCCACTATGTCCATAAGTTATGACGGTTTGCGGATGAATTTCTATATAACCTTTTCGAAAATGACAGACAATAGTCTATATGACTCTTCATCAATATTTGAAAATTTTTACTCTTGTGAGGAATGTATTGGGTAGCATGTGATGTTGTGTATGAAATGTGTATGGTGCATGGTATAAGGTGTAAGGTAAATTTTGGGGACGAAATTTTTAGAAGAAGGGGTGAATGTGACGACCTGAGAATTTGGATATTTATAAAAATCTTAAACTATTGAATTAAGGTTAAATAATAACCTTAGACATAAAATAAGTGAATGGATTCAATATTTTCAGGAATGAATTTTATGGATTTATAAATGTTTGTGGTGAATTATTCAATATTAGGTATATATGTGCATATGTTCTCTGTATATGATATTTTATGAGTACAGTTTGTGGTAAAGGGTCAAAGGTTGACCATATAACTTAAATCAGTGACAAACCCTAATAGTATATTAAGAACGTCAACGTTACGTTAGAAAACCCTAACGATTGAATAGAAACCATATTACCGGCTCTAGAAACCCTAATTTTAGTCTTGGGAATTTGAAACCCTAATTCGAAATATAAAAACCCTAATTTAGAGGCTTAAAGGCTTAAGTGTATTAATTACAAACCTAATTAGGGATAACCCTAATTGATTAGTTAGAAAACTCTAATTTCTGGATTAGAAACCTTAATTTATCATTAGGGAAAACCTAATTGTTAATTTAATAATTTTAATGTTGATTAGAAAATACGGATCTTAATTAGAAAGCCCTAATGTGATTAGGGAATTTTTAATATAATTAGAAAACTCTAATTATAATTTAGAAATCTTAATTTTCTAAATTTAAAAAAAATTAATTTTTAAACCCTAGGGTTAAACCATAAGGGTTAAACCCCAAGGGTCAAATCCTAAGGGTTTGCACAAGTTACTAGAATGCCCTTAAAAATGTATGCAAAAAGTCTAAAATGCCCTTTGTTGCATTATTGAATGTAGCTTGCAATTATTGCCATATTTTGGAGTTGGGGACCTATTAGATCAGCCATATAACTGAGCATAACACAACTTAGCCATTAAATCTCAGCCACTTCATTACATTCAACATATAGATAGATCAAGGAGAGAGAAAGTCAACAAATCTTGCTCATGTGCTATTTTACAACCCTAATTTAGAAAATCCTATAAGCTAAGGTTGTAAAATCTAAGGGTTAGAACCTTAGGGTTAAAC
Organism: Panax ginseng; assembly: GCA_020205605.1. Taxonomy (NCBI): domain Eukaryota; kingdom Viridiplantae; phylum Streptophyta; class Magnoliopsida; order Apiales; family Araliaceae; genus Panax; species Panax ginseng. The sequence continues at coordinate 49,246,104 of CM035141.1, forward strand.
CCCAAGGGTTTGGACAATTACCTATGTGCCATTAAATGTTCATGTCCAATGTCCAAAATACCCTTTACTTAGATTTTTAGTAAAAAGATTTGCAAGATCTAGTGAGTCATCACTTTGGATAAGACCATGTGCTAAAATTCAATACAAATATGATCCATATCTTGCCACCTTACATACTTGGATTCATTGCATCTAAATTAAAAGTGATTTAGGAGAGAGAAAATTCACCAAAATTATATCTTTGCTCTCTAACTCTCAACAACTCTCTCTCTCTCTCTCTCTCTCACCAAACCTCCGAAATTATCAAGTATTTCAGTCCCTAGTAAAGCCTCTAACTCACCAAAATCAGTTAAGGAGATCAAGGATCAAAGATTGGACAAGAGAGGTATAAACTCTTACTCACCATTTGATCTTGTATGCTAAGAAAATAGTTGTGTTTATGTGTTTAGATTCATGCTAGAAGGTGTTTTATGATGATCTATGATGATCCATCATAGATCCATAGCATCAAAAGGCTTTAAAATGATGTTTTTCAAAAACTGTCCAAGAACATGATTTGTGGTCTGACAAGCTAATGTCAGTGGCCGTAGATTCTTGTCTGTTTATTATTTTTGTTGTTTTATGCTTTGGATCTGTAGTCTGGTATGAAGTCTTTAATTTGGAAGTCGTATCACAATCATTGGATGTCAAGATTGTAAGTTATAATCGGTCAAAACCCATTGACCGGGCATGACCAGACGAATTCTGGGTGACCCAAAAAGCCTTTTTAAGTGTCTGACAACATTTTGTGAGGCTCATATATGTCTGATATAATGTTGTTTGATGATGTACATGTAACCAGTTTGTACCTTGTTAGATGGACTATAGATCCTGGCCTTTAGATCCCTTAAAACATCAATTGATCGAAAGTAATAAGTGGTCAAACCAGGCCACTCGGTCACAATTTGATTTTCTGGAAAACCCATAAACAGTTTGAATAAAGTTTCAGACATCCTTTGATCTTCCTTCTGTTAAGCGATCTGGCCATGTTTGTGTAATATAATTGTAGAATGACATTTAGGCTACATGCTCATGCCTCTAGAACTCCCAGATCATGTATAGAATCAAAGATAGGAAGGGTCAAAGTAGGGTTGACCGGCTGTTCTTGAAGATTTCTGGAAAACCCATAAACCTTCATGTACGATTTTTCTGACATGGTTTGACCGGCCTTGATCTCTTATATATGTTGTTGTTATGAGGATATGATTTTATATAATCGTACCTTTACATCTCTTCTGCACGATAGAACCATTAGATCTTACAAATCAAGCCTAGAATTTAAGATTCAAAGACTGGAAAGTGGCACCCTAGACTGTTCTTCATTTCTGGGTAACCCAGAAATGAAGAACATGTCTGACAAGCTTTTTGATGAAGTATATCCTATTGTTGTGATATGTTTTTGCTAGAATTCTTGTTTGTGGTTGTGGTGCTACATAAGTACTATAACTCTAACACTTTTACAAGCCTAGAAATCAACAGGAACCTAGATCTAATTACGGTCAAACTTGTCACCTTGTTAACTGTTATGAGTTTCTGGGTTTGGGCTCAAGAACACAATCAGCGACGGTTTTGTCGCCTAAGGCACCTTTAGCGACACATAATTTCTAAAAATAATTATTTTATTAAATAATTAGAGAAAAATGGTTTTTTATTATTAAAAATACAAAATAAATTCCTAAAAATTATTTTAAAGCCTAAAAATTAGTTTTTAATTATTACGAATATATTTCATACATATTTAATATTTTGGAATAATAATGGTATTTAATTTATTTAATTATAATATTAAATAAATTATTTTAAAATGAGTTTTATACATGAAAAATCATGAAAAATTATATTATGGTATATGAAAATATTCTAAGTTATTTTAGTGACTTTTAATATTTTGTGAGGAATTTTATTAATTAATTAATATTATTGATAGTTAATTTATTTAATAACTATATTAAATAAATTGTGAAAAAATAGAATTAATGATTTAAAAATCATATAAAAATTATTCAAGTGTTATAAAAATATTTGAAGTTATAAAATATAACTTTTGATATTTTTGTCATGAAAAACATTAATATTTATTATTAATGGAAATTATCGGATAATAAATTTAATTGTTTAAAATTTTTTATAAATGTGATTTTAAGGTATTAAAAATACTTTGATATATTATAAATATATTCTAATATTATGACATGTATTTCATTAATATTTAGTATTAAATATATATTAATGATAAAGAAATTATATGGTATTTAATTCATATAAATACGTTATTAATAATAGAAAATTCATGATAAATGATAATAATTATCTAAAAATTATTACGAGCATATGAAAAATATTTTTACTGGTAATATAATTATCTAAGATAATTGTTAAAGTGTTAGGCAGAGTTTAATTGAACTTAAACTCGATTTTTATCCGATTAGGCAATCGGGATGTTAGAATTGTACCGGATTCAATTCAAACTGAAATAGTTTGACTTGATGCTAGGTCTTATGTACTGTATAGACTGACAGGGTTATGTGTTAATGCATTTAGGTTATTTTAAATACAGTGATGATATTATTCTTATTTGTATATCAATATTATTTATATATTAGTTCTTCAGATAAAGCTTATTAAATTGCGTAATAGTAATCGACCGAACATTCAAGTTTTTCTTAACTCGACCTCGAGTTGTATTATTCAATTATACTTGTGGTTGATCATTTCTGATTGTCATGTCTAAGAATTATTAAATCGCACTATGTGCATACTGTATGTATTCATCAGGTATGAAAGGCTGATCACCTTCATTACCATTCAGTCCAGATATATATATATGTTCATGTTCAATGTTCGTTCAGCTATGTAGAATTTTTTCATGCTAGTTCACAATTATATTGTAGAACTTTAGCCAGCTTATTGTTCAATTCTTTCTATCATGATATATTTTTAATTTATTGAACTTAAACTTGATAGGCAAACCTATTGCTCAACCTTGCTATATAATGATTTAACATTACAGATAAGGCGAATACGTTCGGATACAGGAAAGGATAAGCCAAGTTCAGCTTAGGATTTTATGTGCAGCTTAATTGTAACAGTTATGTATGATAATAGCATTTATGTTAGATAGTTTACGAATTGTGTATAAGTTAAGGTTACTCGACCTTGGGAGAAAATGTGTAAAGTTATTGTATAAACAATTTATGTTTATATCTTCCGCAATAGTTGTAGAATGATTGTACAGGATCCGCGGTAATTTGGGACCCGGATTCGGGGCTCTCACAGTGCCTGATCAGAAAGACACAACCCCTTGAAAAGGCACAATTTTAGCTGAACTGATGTAGTTTTAAGGCTAAGCAGAAAGGGCGCGTCCGTTTATACCAAAAAATGACCTAGTTTTAGGCTTAGAAAAACAAAAATGGCGTAGTTTTAGGCTTAGCATAACAAAAATGGCATAGTTTTAGGCTTATCAGAAAAGACGCGTCCGTTCAGGCAAAAATGACGTAGTTTTGGGGCGTCCATTTAGGCGGATAGCCTTTTCCAAAATAACGCAGTTTTTACACGTCCGTTCGGCACATAACGCTTTCCAAAATGACGTAGTATAATAATAAATATTGTTTATCAAAATGACACAGTGGGGTCCTCTCCCTTCCACAAAAGTGGGGTGGCCCTTGGGACCTAAACCCAAGAGCAAATTTATTTTATATAAACCAATTAAAACTTTAGTTTTGAACAGATATGGGACTTGACTTCCCACAAGTATTTATTATCATTTTCAAGGGTGATCTTTGAGAATTAATTTCTCATTCATTACTCAATGAATTTGAACTTTCAATACTTAATTTAATCTACTTATAAAGTAGAACACATTGATATGTGGATTTACTTCAAATAATTAATGAAACCCATTTCTAATTTGACTTAAATTCTAACAAAATTTTATAGTATTAAAAATTGCATGATAGTAGCACAAATTTTTTTTTGGTAATAGATAGTAACACGTACAATATTTAATATAACTAATATGTTGTATATTTTGTTTTCATGACATTAGAGTAATATTTTATTTATTTTAAATATAAAAAAAATTACAATGTATTCTTAAATATATGAACAACATGACAATTAAAAATATAAATATACAAGTGAGGTCTCAATTTCTAATTGTTTAATTCATATTATCTTTAATTTAATTTTATTTATAGTTTTATAGATTTCTCAAACTAGCTTTTAAAATTTTATTTTTAACTTATATTTAAATTTGACATAGTTTTAATTTAAAGTTAAACATGATTTTGAAAATAATAAATATAATAATTAGAAATACTTTTAGATTTTTTTATAATTTTTTTAATTGTAATGCCTAAAATCAAATGGATTCATATCAATTAAATTTGAAAATATTAATTTCTCTGAGTGTCTGTTATACTAAAATAGTCTCATTTATTTTTTAAGTCAAGTTTAAAAAGTTGAACATTGATGTGACTAGATTAAGTATTAAAAAATTAAAATTTTCTCATTAGAAGCACTTTCGAAATAATTTACATTAGTAATTTTTATATTAATTAAAATGAAAAATAATTATTGATACTTTTATTACAGTTTTTCAAATTAATTATTTAAATCTAAACTACATTATTTTTTTATTCTTTTACACTTATTTTTTTATTTTTTTGCAACGGAGGGAATATTTTCTTAAAGAATTATAATAAGAGCAATACATATTTGAGGTCCCCGAATCCGAGATACTTGAAACCCGAACTTCGGTACATCACGATACCATTTCTATGAGATCAAACCAAACCTTGAAACAACCTCGCGGAATAATACTAATAATAATCACAATAATATAAAACTTAAACTTAAATTTACATATACATAATATAAAACTTAAACTTAAATTTACATATACATCGAGTCATTCTCCCAAGTACGTAACCTTTAAACATTCATTACATGTCATAATATATATATATATATATATATATATATATATATATATATATATATATATCTTAGTCTTCATAATCTAAAACTATTACAAACGATAGCATAAAAAGTCATTCGACAACTTTCTCTTTTCCTTGTTCTTGACAAATCCTTACGGTCCTTCACACTTAGGTGAAAACATTTAAATTAAGCAAGGATGAGCATTTGAGTGCCAGTAAGTATTATATATATATATATATTTGAAAGAATTTAAATGTTTTCTTTATAATATCTTCTACACTAGTCGATGGTTGTGAAGTAATCTGTACCAATAATAATAACATAACAACCCTCTTTCAACTTTTGAAACTACGTATTGATTTGTATATGGGGTTTACATGACATACCATGAACATTGTTTTTTCATTTTTGAAAAGGTTTAAGCAGAAATTCATCATGGCAAATAAATCATGACTTACGAATGCGGAGGGTGATCGACCTGTTGTACCTGTATTGATCAATACTACATTTACATGAGCGATGTTATCGTTAAGCTCTGTCACTTTTGGTAGCATAAAATTTTCCCATTTTCGGGATGTTCATATCATCGGGTTTTCATAACAAAGGTCTTATATAATTCAACATATATATATCAAAGGTGTATCAACATGCGATGAAAAACAATGATTGTCCAAGTGGGGACACTTGTATAATCATTTATAAAATTAACGAGCGAGAATATATTTATCCGAATTATCATATACTAGCATGTTGATAATCAATGGGCTATATATATAAGTTTAACAATCGTATAATAATATAACTTTGAAACATTCTTACACTTGTCCATTGCATAAAGAAAATGCAAAGTTAGGATACTTGCACGATCTTGTTTCTTACTATTCTCAACTTAGTTTTATCTTTTATGAAATCACTATCATTAATCGGATCATTTCTTGATTAGTATATCATAACGTAACACATAACACTTTTATTATTGCGATTGACACATTCTAATCACATTGCCACACAATCTTTAACAACCATTGAATCACAAATAAACATTTATCTAGCCATTATCTAAGTCAGGATCAATTTACGAAACATTTCTAAGTCTGGGATCTCGAAATGCGACTTTTCGAGACTTTTTCGAATAATCGAGTCTAAGACTCTATTACGTATCACAATATCCATTTAGATAACTTAAATATTAGTCACACTATTTTTTCATGGCCTTATAATAATTATTAGATAATTATTATCATTTATCATAATTTTTGAAATATCGAAATCATTATTAAATGATTTAAATATTAAACAATTCTATTATCATTAATATTTAATTAATATTAAACTATTAATGAAACCATTACCAAAATATTAAAGTTATGTATAATAACTCAAAATATTTTTAACAGTATTTATAATACCCTTAAATGATTTTTAAAACATTTAAAATCATTATTAAATAATTACCATTAATATTTAAATATTAATGAACTATTATCTAAATATTAAAAGTCATTAATTATAACTTAAAATATTTTTAAATCATTAATATCCTTTTTAAATGATTTTTAAATAAATAAAACCATTTTTAAACTATTTATTTAATATAATTATTAAATAAATTTAATATCATTATAATAATTTAATAATTAAATTATTAAAGAAATTATCCTTTAAATATTAAAAGTTATATTTTATAACTTAAAATATCTTTAAACACTTTATTTTTATTTAAAATGATTATTATAATAATAAAATCATTTTTAAACTAAATTATTTAATATAATTATTAAATAACTTTATTATCATTAATCATAATTAATTAATGAAATTTACCTTTAAATATTAAAAGTTATATTTTATAACTTAAAATATTTTAAATACCTTCTTATTATTTAAAATGATTTTTAATATAATAAAATCATTTTTAATTCATTTATTTAATTCATTTAACAAATAACTTAATTATCATTAATATTTATTTATTAATGAAAATTATCAAATAATATTAAAAGTTATCAAAATAACTTTAAAATATTTTCTTATATCATAATATAATTTTAAATGATTTTTCATGAATTAAAATCATTTTTAAATAATTTATTTAATAATATTATCATTAAATAAATTAATTACTTTTAATATTCAAAAATATTAAATATTTATGAAATATATTTAAAATAATTAAAAACTAATTTTAATATTTAAAATAATTTTTAATAATTTATTTTGTATTTTTTAAGTAATTTAAAACTAATTTTCTATAATTATTAATTAATTTAGGAAAATAATAATACATACGTCATTAGCTAAAAGGCCACCTATAGCGACAGCAATCGTCATATAAATTGTTCTTCATGTTCATACATAAACCCAGGATCTTAATGGCGATTCTTAGAGTGGCCATGTTTGACCCACTTTAATTCTTTGTGCATTGTGTTTCTCGGAATTACAAAAGCTAGATTTTGTAGACAAAGTTCAAGACTACATGTTCTAACAAACAACATGATCAAACAACCTAACATAAGCTAGATCTAAGCCTCTAAAAGATGTTTATCGGGGTTTGTTTCTTCATTTTACAGGTTGCCCGAAAATGAAAAACGATTCATTTTATCCCCTTTGGCTCCCACAACTTGCTTAACTTTGTTAATATTTAAGTGATATAAAGCATCCGATTATATACCTAACATGATAAGGAAGAGATCTAACACAAACAATCATTAAATCATCAACACAATCATAAAATCTAGCTTTGGTCAAACTATATTAGAAAGCGGTGTTCTTCACGTTTACGGAAATTCCCGAAACAAAAAGCGGTCTGCAGTGGCCTACTTTGGCCGCTTCTAAATGTTGATCTGTTGAATGATTATGGTATATTAAGACATTAATCTATAGTACACTTTACCACTACAACATGAATACAACATATTATCAAAACATTAAAAGATCGACGGATCGATCGTCGTTACAAAACATTGTCGGGGCCAATTTGAAAAAAAGCTTTACGGGTTACCCAGTTTCTTCACAGTCATGGTCGATCGACGACCTTTGACCGTTAATAACTTCATATTCAAAAGCAGTCTAGCTTTAATTCTTATTACGGATGAAAGATCTCATACAAAGCTACTGACATTAAACACTTAAACAACAAAAATATTAAACACACAACAATCTCTGACGTCGACATTTGATGTCGAACACAAAAAAATAATTTTCGAGTTTTGAAAATCTTTAATTTGAGCACTTTAATGTTATGGATTTGATAAATACCAACCCGGATCATCATAATATCTTATAAACAACAAGTTTTAACAACAAATTCTAACATCTAACAACAAAATTTTGGGATGAGAATTTGAACTAGGGTTTTGTACCTTTTATGCTCAATTCTTGATTTACGGCTATTGATTTGTTGTTGGATTTAATGGGGCTTGATAATGGGTGCGATATACTATATATTTTTTGGAGGTTTGGGGCTTAAGAGTGTTAGTAGAGTGTTTGTGCAATTTTTTTAGTAAACAACCCACTTTCTCTCTCCTTGATCTATATATAGACAACATGGATGCATGAATGATTGGTGATTAGGGCTTGTTCTTTGTCAATTTTACATCGATGGAAGTCGATGGAGTTGTTGGTTTGGTGAACAACTTCACCAATTTTCAAAACCTATGGCTAGCTTCTTTAATGCTATTAGGGGCATTTTGGTCCTTTGATAATTCATTTTGCCTGGCAAAATTGTAACTTACCAAACCCTTAGGGTTTGAGGGTTTGAGCCAATTTGGGTTTTATAAGTAAACAAAAATCTAGGATTTCCAATTTAGAGTTTGCACAAAAATAATAAAGAAAAATTAATTAAATAATTAAAATTAAATAACTTTTAGTTTCTAAAATCTTTGCAAAATTAATATTGTTAATTAAATTAAGTTTGTAATTACATGAACATTAGGGTTTATTACCCTTAATCATAATGAACTTTGCTAATAAAGCAATTAGGGTTTAAAATATCGATAATTACGGTTTCTAGAAATACAATTAGGGTTTATAACCAAATTTTAGTTTCTAAAATTTGACAATTTAGGTTTGTTAATTAGATTAATTTTCTAATTACTTTATTGATAACATTAGTGTTTAGATCATATAATTATCATTGACTTTGCTAATTTAGCAATTAGGATTTATTCTTTTGGTAATTAGGGTTACCAAATTACTATTAGGGTTTTCTAAATATTAGGGTTTCGAAATTTTAATTAGGGTTTACCTAATTAATACATTTAATACTACGACATAAATTGTATTACACACTTATAAAACAATCTCACACTCTAATTTGGATCTCAAATTAGGGTTTAACATTATTACTAGGGTTTGGTCAAAATACATAGTAATTGACCAACCATTATCAATCTGGACATCTACACATATATTATATAGAAAAATCAAAATATATGTAATATTATATTATTATTCTCATACCTTGACAATAATCCAAAATTAGGGTTTGGATTCCATATCGATTATTCTTTCATATTTAACCTTAATAATTAAGGTAAAATAATTAACTTAATAATCTGTACAAAAATTCATATAATAAAATAATTATTATATTTATTTAAAAAATCACTTCATATATTATTTAAGTAATATATGATTATATATTCATGGAAAATAATTAATAAAATCATTTCTATCTAAAATTAAATTATTATAAAAATATACTTTATAATAATCAATAATTCAAAATAAATTTACTTGTAAATATTCATGTAATAAATATATTTTTTTTATTTACCACATAAATACATATACACATAATCTTGTACAAATCCTCATCCTTAAAATAAAAAAAAAAAAAAAAAAATTTATCTGAAAAATTTAAGATTTATTTATATAGAAAATATCGGGTTGTCACATTCACCCTCCACTATAAGGATTAGTCCCCGGAATCACCACTTAAAACCTTACACATAAATGGGTTCATAGCATACACAATCTTGTAAATAGATCTCGATTAACTTTAATCGAGCCGATCTTTAATTAATCACATTAAGCTTGTCTTTACGATTAAGCGGAAATTTGATTTCTAAAAGAACTCAAATTTCTCCTCAAAATTTCTTTATAAAATAATTTACTATAAATAGAAAAATTCTAATTACGCAAATAAAAGTTATTGAATATTACACAGAACTGCATTGCCGGTTTTGCCATAGTGTGTCTTGAGCAAATCGTGTTGAAGACTCTTGATGTTGACTTTGTTGGTTTGTTCGATGATGTCGGTCTGCGATTGCTAATGTCCCACTATTCTTACCATATTCACACTACTGCCTCTACCCTCCTGTTTGGACAATCCTTAACCCCCTATGCTCCAATGATCCACAAATAAAACAACCCTTTGTTCATTCTAGGATTTGGGCGGTTGGGAGAGATGTGACCCTCCTGCCCTTGCTTATAACACACAAATTTTCCTTTCAAACATTCTCGGGAGTGGTTCTTTCCACACGTTTTTGCCTTTGAGGCGCTTGCTTTTTAACTCCTTCTTGCTTTCACACGAACATTACCAAAGTAGTTTCCCTTCCTTTTCCATCAACATTCCTACTTCCACTATTAATCCTCACCTTCTCGGCTCCCTCGACCTTGCTCTTGTTTTTCTTTTCCTTGTTGTTGTAGAGGCTCATAGCCTCACTTCCCTCTTCATGCAATTATAGCCTTCTCCATGAGTCTTTGCAAATGTTGGGATCTGCAACACCACACCTTATTATAGAGCCGGGTTTTAATCCCGGCTCAAATCTCCTCGCCTTCCCTAGCCTCGTGTATCGACTTGATGCGGAGCAAACCTAACTAACTCATTGAATTTAGCGGCATATTCACCCATAGCATATCCCTTGCTTTAACTCGAAAAATTTACCTCCATTCTAGCTTTGCGTCTTAAATTTGAAAAATAATTCTCGAAAAATAAGGTCTTAAATCTATCCCATGTTACCACACACTCACCTTCCTCACACGATTAAGCTTCCCACCAAAAATTTGCCTCACCCTTCATCATGTGTAGGTGGCAAAGAGGTCTTTGCCCCTCATTACCCTAAGCTATTACAAACGCCTTCTCAATTTCCCTAACCCAGTTTGGGCTTCTCTGAGGTCGATTGTACCTTTGAATTATGGCGGTCCTACTGACCTTAAAATCTTTAAAATTTGCCAAATAATTATCCAATTTGGTTCCCTTGTTGCATGGCTTTGAGCTACCATATTCATGACTTCTTTGCATTGGGTCCGCTTGTTGTTGTCCTTCAACGTTGTTGTGAGACTCTTACGCCCTCGATTTGAGTTTGGCGTCTTGGCGGCATTATCGGTTAAGTAAAAACCATAAATTAACTTACATTCTAAACCTTATCATATAAGTTTAAACTTATTAAACTTGTTTCATAACTCAAACTTTGATTCATATTCATTCATTGCTTTCAAAATATTTTACATATCACGACCTGATAGTGCTTTAAACATCGATCGTCCATTGTGACTACAAAAGTCGGGATTTACTTTACTGGTTTGTACAAAAGTTTTATACTAAACACACATATAATATTAAACATGCTCACTACACACATAACCTATACTATCTATTTACTAAGTCTTCTTTCTTGGGCGACTTCTTGCACGATGATCTTCCTTTCCACAAACAAAACATGCTCCCGTTTATAGTCGGGACAATCTGAGTGGTATGCCCTTCATAACCGCAAAGATAACATATTCTTTTCCATTTCTTCTTCCCTGTTTTCCTAAATCATGGTCTTCTACCTTCCTTTTCCCTTATCTCTCGGGCTGCACACGAAGTGTTGCTTGAGGCTCCCATCGATTGATTTTGAGTTTAAGCTTATCCTGCTCTTCCATTGTTTCTATTAGCGCTTGTGCAATTGGTATTAGCGGTTTTTACATCTTCCACAACCCTTCTAGAGAAGATACCTTGTTCCTCAATTCTTGCATCTCCAATGATGCTTGATCGAAACTTCAACTTTAGGTGCGAATCATTATCTCATCGGATCCACTATTTTTCGGATCTGGTAATATGTTTTCCACGATAACCACCTCGTCAGAGTTTGTTTCATTGTGAGCTTATTTTCATTATTGGCTTGATAGTAGCTCCTTCTTTACAATCCGTGGATATCCTAATCCTTTTTCACGACATCTACACCTGACAATTATCTGATTAGCATATATTATATACACATAGTCGAATAATAGTTTTGTATGAATTATCTTTTATTTTGTTTGACGATGAATTTATTCAATTCATCTCTTTTTAAACTCTATATGAGTTATTTATATTTTCAACGTTTCCCTACATTTCTAAGGTTATAGCCTAAGGTCTATCCCACCTAAGGTTTCTAACCTATAGCTCGATACCATTACATGAGGTCCCCGAATCCGGATACTTGAAACCCGAACTTCGGTACATCACGATACCATTTCTATGGCGGAATAATACTAATAATAATCACAATAATATAAAACTTAAACTTAAATTTACATATACATCGAGTCATTCTCCCAATCGTAACCTTTAAACATTCATTACATGTCATAATATATATATATATATATATATATATATATATATAGTCTAGTCTTAAATCTAAAACTATTACAAGCGATAGCATAAAAAGTCATTCAACAACTTTCTCTTTTCCTTGTTCTTGACAAATCCTTACGGTCCTTCACACTTAGTTTAAAAAACATTTAAATTAAGCGAGGATGAGCATTTGAGTGCCCAATATATATTATATATATATATATATAAATTTGAAAAATTTAAATGTTTTCTTTATAATATCTTCTACACTAGTCGGTGGTTGTGAAGTAATCTGTGCATACCAATAATAATAACATAACAACCCTCTTTCAACTTTTTGAAACTACGTATTATTTGTATATGGGGTTTTACATGACATACCATGAACATTGTTTTTCATTTTCGAAAAGGTTTAAACAGAAATTCATCTGTAAACCGTCATGACTTACGGGTACGGAGGGTGATCGCCCTGTTGTACCCTGTATTGATCAATACTACATTTACATGAACGATGTTATCGTTCTCTCTGTCAGCCTTGGGCGCATAAAATTTTCCCATTTTCGGGATGTTCATATCTGTCGGGTTTTTTTTAACAAAGGTCTTATATAATTCAACATATATATATATCAATAGGTGTATCAACATGCGATGAAAAACAATGATTGTCAGTGGGGACACTTGTATAATCATTTATAAAAATTAACGAACAGAATATATTTATCCGGAATTATCATATACTAGCATGTTGATAATCAATGGGCTTATATAATATAAGTTTAACAATCGTATAATAATATAACTTTGAAACATTCTTACACTTGTCCATTGCATAAAGAAAATGCAAAGTTAGGATACTTGCTTTGATCTTGTTGCTTCTATTCTCGACTTAGTTTTATCTTTTATGAAATCACCTATCATTAATCGGATCATTTCTTGATTAGTATATCATAACGTATACGTAACACATTCATTCACATTATCACACTTGTTTATCGCGACTAATAATCATTCTTCCTAATCACATTGCCACACAATCTTTAACAACCATTGAATCACAAATAAACATTTATCTAGCCAATTATCTAAGTCCAGATCAATTTACGAAACATGTCGGTCTCTGCAAAAGACTTTTTTAGGTAATAATCGAGTCTAAGACTCTAATACGTATCACAATATCCATTAGATAACTTAAATATTAGTCACACTTTATTTTTCATGGCCTTATAATAATTATTAGATAATTATTATCATTTATCATAATTTTTGAAATATCGAATCATTATTAAATGATTTAAATATTAAACAATTCTATTATCATTAATATTTAATTAATATTAAACTATTAATGAAACCATTACCAAAATATTAAAGTTATGTATAATAACTCAAAATATTTTTAAAGTATTTATAATACCCTTAAATGATTTTTTTAAAACATTTAAAATCATTATTAAATAATTACCATTAATATTTAAATATTAATGAACTATTTATCTAAATATTAAAAGTCATTAATTATAACTTAAAATATTTTTAAATCATTAATATCCTTTTAAATGATTTTTAAATAAATAAAACCATTTTAAACTATTTATTTAATATAATTATTAAATAAATTTAATATCATTATAATAATTTAATAATTAAATTATTAAAGAAATTATCCTTTAAATATTAAAAGTTATATTTTATAACTTAAAATATCTTTAAACACTTTATTTTTATTTAAAATGATTATTATAATAATAAAATCATTTTTAAACTAAATTATTTAATATAATTATTAAATAACTTTATTATCATTAATCATAATTAATTAATGAAATTTACCTTTAAATATTAAAAGTTATATTTTATAACTTAAAATATTTTAAATACCTTCTTATTATTTAAAATGATTTTTAATATAATAAAATCATTTTTAATTTATTTATTTAATTCATTTAACAAATAACTTAATTATCATTAATATTTATTTATTAATGAAAATTATCAAATAATATTAAAAGTTATCAAAATATCTCAAAATATTTTCTTATATCATAAGATAATTTTAAATGATTTTTCATGAATTAAAATTATTTTTAAATAATTTATTTAATATTATAATTAAATAAATTAATTACTTTTAATATTCAAAAATATTAAATATTTATGAAATATATTTAAAATAATTAAAATATAATTTTAGAATTTAAAATAATTTTTTATAATTTATTTTGTATTTTTAAGTAATTTAAAACTAATTTTCTATAATTATTAATTAATTTAGGAAAATAATAATACATGCATCATTAAAAGGCCACCTATAGCGGACAGAGCCGTCATATAGGTGTTCTTCATGTTCATACATAAACCCAGATCTTATAAAGTGCGGATTCTTGAGTGGCCGTGTTTGACCCACTTTAATTCTTTGTGTATTGTGTTTCTCGGAATTACAAAAGCTAGATGTTGTAGACAAAGTTCAAGACTACATTTTCTAACAAACAAAATGATCAAACAACCTAACATAAACTAGATCTAAGCCTCTAAAGATCTTTATCAGGGCGTTTCTTCATTTTGTGGGTTGCCCGAAAATGAAAAACGATTAAACTAATCACCCCTTTGGCTCCCACAACTTGCTAACTTTGTTAATGTTTAAGTGATATTAAGCATCCGATTATATACCTAACATGATAAGGAAGAGATCTAACACAAACAATCATTAAATCATCAACACAATCATAAAATCTAGCACAATCAAACTATATAAAGCGGTGTTCTTCAAGTTTACGGAAATTCCAGAAACAAAAAGCGGTCTGAGTGGCCTACTTTGGCCCGCTTCTAAATGTTGATCTGTTGAATGATTATGGTATATTAAGACATTAATCTATAGTACACTTTATCGGCTACAACATGAATACAACATATTATCAAAACATTAAAAGATCCGGCGGATCGATCGTTACAAAACACATTGTCGAATATTTGAAAAAGCTTTACGGGTTACCCAGTTTCTTCACAGTCATGGTCGATCAACGACCTTTGACCATTAATAACTTCATATTCAAAAGCAGTCTAGCTTTAATTCTTGTTACGGATGAAAGATCTCATACAAAGCTACTGACATTAAACACTTAAACAACAAAAATATTAAACACACACAATCTCTGACGTCGACATTTGATGTCGAACACAAAAAAAATAATTTTCAGATTTTGAAAATCTTTAATTTGAGCACTTTAATGTTATGGATTTGATAAATACCAACCCGGATCATCATAATATCTTATAAACAACAAGTTTTAACAACAAATTCTAACATCTAACAACAAAATTTTGGATGAAAATTTGAACTAGGGGTTTCATACCTTTTATGCTCAATTCTTGATTTACGGCTTTATTGATTTGTTGTTGGATTTAAATGGGGCTTGATAATGGTTCTATATACTATATATTTTGGAGGTTTGGGGCTTGAGAGTGTTAGTATGAATGTTGTGCAATTTTTTAGTAAACAACTCCACTTTCTCTCTCCTTGATCTATATATAGACAAATATAATGCATGAATTGGTGATTAGGGCTTATTCTTTTGTCAATTTTACATCAATGGAAGTCAATGGAGTTGTTAGTTTGGTGAACAACTTCACCAATTTTCAAAACCTACAAGCTAGCTTCTTTAATGCACTTAGGGGCATTTTGGTCCTTTGATAATTCATTTTATGGCAAAATTGTAACTTACCAAACCCTTAGGGTTAGGGTTTGAGCCAATTTGGGTTTTATAAGTAAACAAAAATCTAGGATTTCCAATTTAGAGTTTGCACAAAAATAATAAAGAAAAATTAATTAAATAACTTTTAGTTTCTAAAATCTTGCAAAATTAATATTGTTAATTAAATTAAGTTTGTAATTACATGAACATTAGGGTTTATTACCCTTAATCATAATGAACTTTGCTAATAAATCAATTAGGGTTTAAAATATCGATAATTACGGTTTCTAGAAATACAATTAGGGTTTATAACCAAAATTTAGTTTCTAAAATTTGACAATTTAGGTTTGTTAATTAGATTAATTTTCTAATTACTTTATCTGATAACATTAGTGTTTAGATCATATAATTATCATTGACTTTGCTAATTTAGCAATTAGGATTTATTCTTTTGGTAATTAGGGTTACCAAATTACTATTAGGTTTTCTAAATATTAGGGTTTCGAATTTTTAATTAGGGTTTACCTAATTAATACATTTAATACTACGACATAAATTGTATTACACAATTATAAAACAATCTCACACTCTAATTTGGATCTCAAATTAGGGTTTAACATTATTACTAGGGTTTGGTCAAAATACAC
Organism: Panax ginseng; assembly: GCA_020205605.1. Lineage (NCBI taxonomy): Eukaryota > Viridiplantae > Streptophyta > Magnoliopsida > Apiales > Araliaceae > Panax > Panax ginseng. Next base: position 49,262,969 of record CM035141.1, read on the forward strand.
GTAATTGACCAACCATTATCAATCTGGACATCTGAAATACATATTCATAGCACTTGAAAAATCAAAATATATGTAATATTATATTATTATTCTCATACCTTGACAATAATCCAAAATTAGGGTTTGGATTCCATATCGATTATTCTTTCATATTTAACCTTAATAATTAAGGTAAAATAATTAACTTAATAATCATACAAAAATTCATATAATAAAATAATTATTATATTTATTCTAAAAATCACTTCATATATTATTTAAATATATATGATTTAAATAATATATGATTATATATATCATGGAAATAATAATTAATAAAAAATCATTTACTATAAATAATATTAATTATTATAACATAAATATATACTTTATAATAATCAATAATTAATAAAATAAAAAAAAATTTACTTGTTTAAATATTCATATAATAAATATATTTTACAACCACGGGAGAGATCAATTTCAAACCACATAAATACCCTTAATATAAAACAACCTAAGAGGTAACCACGAGGATGACAAAAGTTAACGGCAAATCCTCATCCTTAAACCCGGAGATAACCCTAAGGAAAAATAAAAATTTTGCCAAAATCAATTTAGCCCTAATCATTTCCATATTAATTAGGTAAAGCTTAATTATTTAGCAAATCCTAATTTCAAAATTTTAAACTCTAATTTATGGATTTGAAACCCTAATTTATAAATTGGGAAAACCTAAGTGTTAATTAAATAATTTTAATGTTAATTAGGAAACATTAATCCTAATTTTCAAGTTATAGTAATTAGAAAACCTTAATCTAATTATGAAATCTAATTTCTAAATTAGAAAATTATTTTTTATTAGAAACCCTAATTTTTGGGTTGTAAACCCTAATACACGATTATAAAACCTAATTGCTAATTTAGCAAATTTTAATTAGAAAATACTAATCCTAATTAGCAAGATTTGAATTATGATTAGGAAATTTTAATATAATTAGAAATTTCTAATTCTAATTTAGAAATATTAATTTTGATTTTTGAAAACCAAATTTCGAAATTCTAGAATTTAATTTTTAAAACCTAAGGGTTCAAACCCTAAACCCTAAGGGTTAAAACCTAAAACCTAAGGGTTTGCATCAAATGACAATTCTAGAATTAAAATTTTATGGAAATGACCAAAATACCCTTTGTTGCATTATTGAAGGTTGCTTGTATATCTTGCCATATTTTGGGTGGTTGATCAACCCTAGCTTCCCCATGTGACTTAAATAACAGCAACCAACTGAATTTTTGCAGATCTTAACATTACATGTAATAATTATATAGATTAGAGAGAGAGAAAAGGCCACTTGACTTTTCATTTTCTCCAAACTCATCCTCTCTCTAGAATTTCGGGACTTAGAGTGAGAAAGAGTGAGAAACCAAACCATGATCAAGCTCTAGCAATCCAATAACAGATTCAACGGTCAGAAATCAAAGATCAAAGCCTAAAAGGTATAAACCCTAATTTTTGTAAATCTTGTGTTTTGATGTTAGTTGTTGGTTAGATATGTGTTAGAGGGTGTCTTTTAATGATCTGGGTTGTTGGATCATAGATCCATAACATCTAGAGGCACGAAAATCAAGTTTTCAAAACTAACCAAGAACCATAATTTTAAGGCCTGACAGTCATATGTCAGTGCCTCTAGATCCGTGTGTGTTAAATGTTTTTTGTGTTTTATGTTATGGATCTATTCTATGCCATGATGACTACCATCTGGGACTGGAATCATGGAAATATCAAGTTTAGATCTCTAGATATGAACGAACACGTTGACCGATCACGAAACTGCCTTCTGGGAAACCCAGAAATTTCCAAGAATTTCTGACAAGATGTTCAAGGTCATGGATCTTGCTACTGTTAATACTTTTGGCCATGTTGTTGTTATATTTATGTAGACTGACATGTAGGCTACCCATTAATGCCTTTATAACTCCCAGAATCATAACAGGATCAAAGGTATGCAAGGTCAAACCTGCGTTGACCGAACTGCCAGAAGGAGAAATCTGGGCAACCCAGAATCTTCAAGAACAGATTTTCTGGGCTACTTTGACCGGCCCATACATTCTTGTGGTGATGTTGTAGAGTTGATATAGTGTATTATTTGTGTTCCCTGACACCTCGACTACAATATTAAATAAATTATTTAAAAATGATTTTAATACATAAAAAATCATGAAAAATAATATTATGGTATAATAAAATATTTGAAGTTATTTTTAGTGACTTTTAATATTTTATGATGAAATTCATTAATTAATTAATATTAATGATAACTAGTTTATTTAATAAATATATTAAATAAATTATGGAAAATAGAATTAATGATTTATAAATCATATATAAATGATTTAAGTGTTAGAAAAATATTTTAAGTTATAAAATATAACTTTTGATATTTTGTCATGAAAATATTAATATTTTAATATTAATAATAATTATCGGATAATGAATTTAATTGTTTAAAAATCATATAAATGTGATTTTAAAGTATTAAAAATACTTTGATATATTATAAGTATATTATAATATTATGATATGTATTTCATTAATATTTGATAATAAATAAATATTAATGATAAAAGAATTATGTGGTATTTAATTCATTTAAATACGATATTAATGATTGAAAATTCATTAGTAATAATTATTTAAAAATTATTACGAGCTTACGAAAAATATTTCGACTGTTAATAAATTATCGTAGATAATGGTTAAGTGTTTAGACAGAGTTTAATTGAACTTAAACTCGAGATTTATCCGACTAGACCGTCAGGATGTCAGATTTGTGTCGGGTTCAACTCAGACTGCAATAGTTTGACTTGATACCGAGTCTTTTGTGTGTTATAGACTAATAGGGGTATGTGTTATGTGTTTAGGTTATTCTATGTATATCTATATATATAATAGTATTATATTGTGATGATATTATTCTAATATTGGAGATCTATATTACTAATAGTAGGTCTTCGGATAAAGCGTTATAAATTGTGTAGTAGTAATCAACGGTTCAGGCAAGTTTTTATTTAACTCTACTAAGAGTTATTTCCTTCAGATATGCTTATGGATAATCGTTGCTGATTGTCATTGTAGAATTGTACTCTGTACATATTGCATGTATCACCTTCATTACCATTCGGTCTAGATATATTTGTTCATGTTATATACTTGTTCAGTCAGAAGTTTGTTCGTTCTAGTTCGCAATTATATTGTTGAATTATAACCAACTTATTATTCAAATCCTTTCAATCATGATATATCGTTAACATATTGAAATTAAACTTGATGGGCAACTTTTACGCTCACCATTGCTATATCATGATAAACATTGCAGATTGAGACGAATACGTCGGATACAAGGAAAGTTCAAAGACAGTTCCAACTTAAAGTATACGTGTGTAATTAGAGTTGTAATAAGTATTATATATTAATGTTTTTGTAAATTAAATAAGTTATGTATTGTGTATAAGTTAAGGTTACTCGACCTTAGGGAATAGTATGTAAATTTATTGTATAAATAATTTATGTTTATATCTTCCGCAATAGTAATAGTTGTATAAAATGATCGAACCGTATCCGTGATGATTCGGGACCCGGATTCGGGGCCCTCACATCAACCGTGACTAGACCCGCAGTTACTTTGGTCTATAAATAAGACCCCCTATTAGCCAAAAAACAAAAGAAAAACAAAGAAAAAATTAGGGAATTCCGCCCATTTCAGCTCTCAACCCCTTCTACAGTGTTCCAAACTTCGATATTCTTCTTTGTAAACACTTGTATACGTATATATTACAACATATCAAGTTTTAACTGGTGGAAACTGAGTTTTCAAGCTCCAAAAGCAGTTTAAAGCCTTCCTCGCTACACACTACAAGATTTTTCTTGATCCAAAACTTTTATCTTCTTTACTATATATATAAGTGTATATATATATATATATATATATATTTCTACCAATTAGTTGTGCCAGGATCGTGAATCCGTGGTTTTTCTTGTTTTAATATATATATAACAGTCTGGCCTGGATTATAAATTCGTGGCTTTTTACTGTTTTAATATATATAAGTAGTATATATTTATTTAATTTTTTATTGTGATTAAATATCAGTTTTAACTGTTTATTTCAATGTAAACCTGTAATATTTAAATTTGTAGACTAGATTTATTTAAATCTAGCCATATCTTATTCTTAACTGGTTCAAAAGTTATAAAATTGGAACTATTGAGCTAAAATGGCTAAGATTTATTTAAATCTAGCTGCACGACCCTAGATCTGTATCTAGAGGAAGCTGGAAGCTTTGGCTACACTCATGTAAGGATTTAACTAATGAATCCTTTATTTTGCGACGTTTTGATTAAATATCTATTTTATTTCAGTATATTTTTCCTGCATGCTATTCATATGATATTATGTGAGCCTAGGAGCCACGGGATCTAAGATCCAGCTGAAGGATCTAGATCTGGTTTCCATGAATGACCCTTTTTAGTTGTACAACTAGCTTGCAAATCATGTGCGTGGTGCTCGGACATACTTTGATGTCTTTCATGCCCATAAGGTGTCCGACACTTATATGTATATTATTTTGTCAAAGATGCTTCACATCTTGAAAATAAGATCAAAATAAACCGAATACGGAATAAAATTGAAGTATCAAAGACCTCAGTTACTATGTGAGCATAAGGGTTTGAAAACGTGTTTTCAAAACATCATTTTATATAATTTGTATTAAAATTAAACTTTTATACAAGTCAAACCCTTTGTATATAGGTGCAAAAGAGGCATAGCACTACTTTCAAATAATGCACTTAGGCCCAATTAACTACAACACACACACACATACACATTTCAAATAAATTAGGGAATTGAAAAGATGCGGTAACTGTATTTTCATGAAAGTCGAGAGGTGCCTAACACCTTCCCCCCGCTTAAGTAAGCCCCTGAACTCTATGAATCTCAGTTTCCAAGGCATGTTAAACATAGTTCCATAATTATGTCTTTTTGCAAAACCTTTCATAAACTCGGTTGAGTTTGTACAACCATTTCACTCCTACCAACTAGCGGCTCTGTTAAAAATCATTATTTTCAAATCGTCGACATTTCATGTCGGACTCTTTTGTTAAATTTCACCCTTTCAAACCAAATTCAAACCATATAGAAAACATAAAGGGTAAGAAATATTTAAAAGAGGAATTCCGAAAGGAAATTTTTTCTGACGTCGACACAACCCACTAAGACCCAAATAGTTTTAGTTAATTAGATGGTTTTGAATCTAAATTGTTACATGTAATTCAATTGAACGAGTTTAAGTAACATGCGTCAAATTTTAGTATGCGAGATAGATTTTAAGATGCTTCAAGGGCACATTTATATACTCCATCTTTTGCAACTTAAAAATATTTTGGGAAATACTCCCTCCAATTCGAAAAAGATGATTAAAGTGATAAAAGATTTTGAACCCCGTCGCTTGGCTCAATGGTTTAAGTGAGAATATGAGATCAGTCGTAAACTCGGAGATCTTGAGTTTGACTCCTACTGACATCAGGATAGGGGCCACGGACTGCAGGCGTAAGCCTGTTATAAGAAAACCCTCGTCCGAAAAGGGGAGACCTAGTCCGGTGCAAACCAGGACGCTCCTTGTAAGACCCCAACTTTTTATAAATAAAATCGAATTTCCTTTAATTATTATTTTGAATAATAAGGTGTTAATTTGATATAATGCTTTGGTTATGGGTGAAATATGCAAATTTTGCAAAATAAGCAAGTGAATATAAAATATTCATTGTTGTCGGGAAATATTCATTTGGTCGTAGAATATTCTTGTTGTTGGGGAATATTCGTATGACAGCGCAGCCATTTGTGGGCCCCATAACGGAAAATGGTCGGATGAAAAAAAATGACAAGTTTGAGTTTTTACAAATAACGTTGTAGTTATTCACAATTAACAACCTTTGTTGGAATACCCGTGGTTAAAATACGATGTCGTGTGGTTGCATAAAGATGGCACTTGCAGTATTGCACAATATTTTTGAATTATTGATTTTTACGTAAGAAGTCACTACTTAATAATTGTTACAATAATTACTGTTTAATATTTTATTTTATTGATTCAATAATTGCTACGTTGATATTTTATATTATTGTTGTTTCAAAATTGTCACTGCACAGTATTTCCCATTATCAGATCAATAATTCATATTATTTGAATAATATTATTAGATAGCATTACTGACAATGTCTAAAGAATTTCTGTCTAGGAAAGGGGTTTGGTCACCTAAATACGTGCCAGTAAGGAGAAATTCTTATCGGAAAGCCCCCTCTTTCCTGGGAACGACCTGGTTGTCATTATTGTGATTCTATAATATTATTTGTGAATAATTAATTATGGATTTATATGATAAGGAAATATTTATTTTTATATGAATATAAATGAAGGATTTAATGCTGATGTGTTTTATCAGTATTTTGTTGGAATTGAGGTATTAAAAATATTATGTATGTGGATTTCGGGCATTTTCTATTCTAAATTTGGAAAAACTTTCTTTTACAAAGTTGTAGAGAATTAATTTTCCTATGTAATAGACATGAGATTCGAATTTTTCTGATAAAATAGCTATTTATTATGAATTATTGAAGTTTTGGAAATAAATGTTTTTATTAAAAATATGGTGGGCCCCACTTTTAGTTGGTGTGGAATTTTTGAATTTGGTGGGCCCCACTGTGGTGTGCTGAAATTGGCTTCAAAAGTGACATGCTTGAAAATTTTGATAAAATATTATTTTATTAATTTAGTCTGCTTTGGCGTTCTAAGCATTTTCCTATAAAATAGGGTGCTTAGTTAGAATTGAAAATCACATCAGAATCATATGTTTTCTCTCTCTATATTATCGAGCGTATTTTGTGAGTATTTAGATACTTTGAGAGTTGGTATTCAGTGCAAGTTTCCTGCAGCGTTATATCCGATATTTCAGTCAGAAGTACTGTTCTTTTGAGGTAAGGGATGTTATTTTCTTCATAAATGATATTATTTCATTCAATATCATTATGCCAAAATATTGGTATGAATTTTATTGTGAAATTTTTACCTTTTTATGTCGAGGTTACTATTCACATATACGACACTATTCACGTATACGACACTATTCACGGATACGATACTATTCATGATTACTATTCACGAAGTATTATTTTTCTTGGAGAATTTCAACTTTTTTGTGTCGTGGTTACTATTCACGTATACGACATTATTCACGTATACGACACTATTCACAGAAAAATGAAATTTTCTTTTCTTTGTCCAAGATGTCTATTATGGTTACTATCTTAGATTGTATCCATGTTTTGATCTTCATTCTTACATTTTGCTCCACAATTGATTATTATGGAGTATTTTTGAACTTAGATGAACTAAAGTACGAATCCCTAATCTTTGTCCTTTTATCTCACTAGATTCGTTTCTTTAAAATATTTTTCAACATCCTCAGTCCTAAATGATGATATAACTGAATATCTTTGGCCTGTAGTGCCAAGATGAATGATTACTTGAAGAATATTTTTGGCCCGTAGTGCAAAAATGAATAGGTGTTGAGATGAACATGACCAACTGGTGATACAAATGAATATCTTTCGCCCATAGTGCAAAGATGAATATTTGATTCAAGATGTATATTGATTAATATTATAGAGATAAAATATTAATGATGTACTTTTAAATTCATAGATGATAGTAGATTTCATTCTCTACTTAACTCTTCTAATGAATTATTATTTCCACTGCGAATATTGATCTAAAACTTGTTGTCCATTATATTTTATCTGATTTGTTGAAGGCTAATGATAATTTGTTATATATTATCTTAGTTATAATATTCTTTACTGGGCTAGTTGAGCTCACCCTTTTCCTTTTTGTTCCATTTTTCTTCTCAAGAGGCGAGAATATAGAGGGAACTAGTCGGGGTGTGGAGTGATGTTCTAAGTCGGTTATTTTAGCAGTCCTCACTATAGTGTAAAATAGTGTATCAATAATTGTAATGAGGACTTATTTGAGTTTGAATACTTTCTAGAAGACAATATTTTTATTTAAACTCACATCATATTGTTATTTTATTTTGCACGACAATTGTAATAATGAAGTTATAGTTGTTTTTTGTACCATGTATTTGGCGACTTAGAATGGGTGATGTATACCTATTTTGGGGGCGTCACAGTTGGTATCAGAGCTTAATGATATGGTCTCTGGCAGAGATCGGGGAATAGAACTAGGAGGGGAGAGACGAGTAAATCCTTCGCTAGTGTGTCCTATCTAAGCTTATTTGGTATTTAATTGGTCGGTCAGAATATAGGGATAATGTGCGATATGTTAATTTCTATAATTAACCCTTGTTTTATGGCAGTATTTGAGAATGACAGCTGAAAATGTTAATAATGGAGTGAATGATAACGTGAAGACGTCAGCACCAGCATCAATTGTTCCTAGGGGAGGAGAACGATCACCGGTTGTATGTTATAAATGCGGGAAAGAGGGATACATCAGCCCAAACTGCCCACAACAATTTAAGGTGTGTTATAACCGTGGAAAGAAAGGTCATATAGCTAGAGATTGTCTTGTAGCGAAACCAAGTCAAGCGGGATTGGTGACTCCAAAGGCTGTGCTGGACAAGATAAAGTTTGTGGTTCCTGGAAGAGCGTTTGTCGTGACTACTCATAACGCGAGGAACCCAAACTGTGACAACTCAGAAATTTAGATAATTAGTTAAATCTTAATTGATGTATTAAAAGTTGAATAATAAACCTAGATAGGAAATAATTGAATGGATTTGAGATTTTTGGGAAGGAATTTAATGAATTTAAAATTTTTTGTGGTGAATTATTCAAGATTACGTGTATATGTCTATATGTTATGTGAATATGAATATTATGTGAGGGTTTATATTTGTTCATTATATAAACAAATAAAAGAAACTAGTGTGATCCTAATTATATATTAGGAATGAAGAATTGAATAACTTAAGGGTTATGGGATGAGAGAATTATGGTATGTAGAATATATACAAATTCTAAGAGATTTATTTTATACATCTCAATTAATTAATTTTATAACCTATTTATAGCAAGTCTAAATGGGTTAAGGAAATAAATGTGCGTGAGTAAGGATTTAATTTATAATTATGGAAATGAAAACCCTAATTAAATTATTTGGGTTGGATAAGAATTTAAAAGTATTGGACTATGTCAATTTCATATGGCACAAGAAATTAATGTAGAAGCCCAAAAGAATTTAATTAAAGCCCAAATGTTGGCCCAATTATGGAGGGAAAAAGAGGGGAAGAATGTGATGATTATTTACTTTAGTTGGTGAACTACTCTCTTAGGTGTCACTTGTTTATTTATCCAACACTTTGGGCAAAGCTTGCAAGCAATCATTTAATGATTAAAGCGAGAGTGAAGGGGAGATGTGTTGGGAATTTGTATAGATACATATAATATATCTATATACATTTACCAATCAAATAAAAATCTATCTTATTTTTTTCTCTTTCATCTCTTTTATTATTCTAGCAAGAACTAAAGAGAGAGAGAGAGAGTGAAAGAAGAGATGATTCGGCAGCTCCAAGAGGAGAAAAAAAAGGAGATTTTGATCTTCCATGACATCCAAGATCCATCACATAGTTTGGTAGAAAAAGATATGTCTAGAAATCAAAGGTATAAAATCAAATCTAAGTTATCCTTTTATTTAAGTTATTTAGATGGAATAAAGATCTAAGGTTTCAAAACTCAAAAATCTTAGATCTACATGATTTAAAATGTGTTATGTGTAGATCTATCCATTTTGAGTATCATAGGTTAGATCAAAAGCAAGAAAAGTGAAGCTAGGTTTTCCATATGTAGAAAATCCTAATTATTTAGCCTTGATGGTGTTTAATCTTGTGTTTGATGAGTGTTTGATGAAATAAATCATGTATCATGGTAGAATCATGAGTATATGAGATATTAGTAAGTGTTATGATGAGTTTTGTTGGTTATTATGTGAAAACATGAAAGTTTTCTTAGAAGACATCAAGAGTTAAAATTCAGATTTTGGTGAAAATGAAACACAAAAATCAAATGACCATATCTCCTATTATATTTTGAATGTTTGAGTGTGGTCAAGTCCTAGAGTTAGATCTATGAGTGTTCTAACATCTCCAAGTAGAATCACTGAAAAAGGAGTTGTAGATTTTCGTAAGGACTATTTTTAGCAAAGTAGGCAAAACTGCAAAATACCAAAATACATACTGCCTAGAAATGTAAAAGGGCATTTTTGGCCAATTAAATTGTGAAATAAATTCCGGTCTTTTGGGACATGAAAATTTATGGTATTAAGTAACTCATGTCCAAAAATGAGCTCATTCCAACTTAAAATGACCAAGTTATGACCATTTCAATATTTTGGTTTTTCGGACGAAAATTGTTATAACCGGAGTTCTATAACTCTGATGGCCACAAAATTTAAACTGGAGTGTCACGTTAACGCGTACAAGATTGTGTCAAAAGATGGGAATTTCTAGAGTTGATCATGATAAGGCTAATTTCTTAAGCTACACACTAAAAATGATTTTTGAAAAATACTAAAGGAAGTTGGAAAATTATGGAAAAATACTTTTTGTGTATGAAATATATGTATATATGTTTGGACAAATGATAGAAAAATAATAAGCTAATTTGGTATTTTCATGAAAAGGATATGGAATCCAGCTTGCTGGATTGAAAAATCTGATGAATCAGCTTGCTGGATTGAAAAGAAGCTTACTGAATTGAAGGATTTAGAATCCAGCTTGCTAGATTGATCAATTTAGGCTTGGTGGATTGCAATCTAGTTAGCTGGATTGCAGTTTAGGTTGCTGGATTTGGAATCCAGTCTGCTGGATTTGCAGTTTGGTTGCTAGATTTAGAATCCAGGTTGTTGGATTAGTATATGACTAATTAGATGTTAAAGAATAACTTATGAAATGAAAAAGAGAGTGTTAAATCATAAGGGATATGATATAGTGATTAAAGAATTATCAAAGGATGATAATATTGCTAATGTTGTAAGGTGTTATTTAATATTTAATTATGTGATTGATAAGTAATAGTATATTCAGATAATCGGTATGTTATACTAATTGAAAGATCAATCTTGTAAATGATAGGACTTTAATGAGAGATTAAATTAGATTGCTTAGCGGTAATCAGCGGTACATGCAAGTTTCCTAACTCAACCTTGAGTTGTATTTTCAAAGCATGTTAGTGAATAATTATTGATGATTAGTCACATCTATACTGATTATTGATTCGCACTTAGTGCATATTGCATATGTTCATCAGGTATTAAAGGCTGATCACCTTCATTACCATCTGCTCCAGTTGAATTATTCGTATTCATTATTGATATTTATTCATGTCGCCCTGATCGTTCAGTTATGAAATTTTATTCCTGCTAGTTCACATTTATATTGTTGAACGTAGCTAGCCTTTTATTCATATTCTTTCAATCATGATATATCCTCAAATAAATTTAACTTGCTGGGTAAATTTGTTGCTCACCCTTGCTATATCATGATAAAAAATTTCAGATTAAGAGGAAAGCTCAAGTAAAGACAGAAGCAAAGACAAAGTGCAAGATTAAATTAGATGCAGTTAGATATATTAAATTTTCTGACAAAAATAGTATTGTAAATCTTTAAGATATTAAATGTATGTAATAAGTTAAGGTTGTAGACCTTGGGGTTTATGTTGTAAAAGTTTATTGCATAAATAATATATGTTTATATCTTCTGCAATAGTTATAGAAATGATGTACCAGATCTTAGGTAAAAAGTAACCAGATTTGGGGATGCTACACAAACGAGGTGATCACGGGTAAGCTAATCATAAACTCTTGCGAAGTTTATACCTTACTAGATACCGGTTCTACCCATTCTTTTATTTCTACTGCTTGTGCTCAACGTTTGAACTTGACTCTGGAGAAATTAGACTTTGACTTATCTGTGAAAACTCCGTTAGGAGAAACTTTCGTTACATCCATTGTTTATAAATCTTGCTTGATTCAAGTTGGTACCATCACATTACTTGTCGATCTTATTTTTTTGAAAATACTCGCATTTGATGTAATTTTAGGGATTGATTGGTTAACTACTCATCATGCCAAAATTGATTATTTTCGTAAGGTTGTTAGTTTTCATATTCCTAACCAACCTGTTATGCGAATTCAAGCAACCAAACCAATAAAGTCAATCATTGTCATATCAAGCCATAAAGCTATTTGTTTATTGAAAAAATGATGTCAAGCTTTCTTAGCCCATGTCATGGACTTGAATAAAAATAGGTCAGATTTGAATAATATTTTCGTTGTTAGTGAATTTCCTGACGTATTTCCTGAAAAACTTCCTGGTCTACCCCCAGAACGTGAAGTTGAATTATTTATTAACCTGGAACCCAGTACAAAACCCATTTCTAAAACCCCATATCGAATGGCTCCTATTGAACTTCAGGAGTTAAATGTCCAACTACAGGAGTTATTGGACATCGGTTTCATTCGTCCTAGTACATCTTCTTAGTTCCCAGTAGGCACAATAGATCTAGAAGGGGGGGTTGAATAGATCCTTTTTAATTTCAAATATTTTTCTCTTTTATTTTGTATTGCTATTACATTAACATATGACAAACATAAGAATCTTTTCAAGCACATCGGAATAAGTAAAAGATCCCCTTCATTGATATATTCATACTCATACATACATTGTTCATAGAGTTAGTTTGGTTGTAAGCAGTTAAAACATACATATCAGTTATAGAAGTTAATAGACATAATGTAAATGACATAAGGTAAAAGACACAAGGAGTTTTAAGTGGTTCAGAGACTCAAGCTCCTAATCCACTCTTCTGCTTTTAACTAGCAGGATTTCCACTAAGGAAGGGCAGCACCCTGAACCACTGAGATTCCTTCAAGGCCAGCAGCCTTGGAACTTCAGTTCACTAAGAACTCTTCAAGACCAGCAGCCTTAGAACTCCTTTAGTTCCCTAGGAACTCTTCAAGCCCAGCAAGCTTGGAACTTCATTTAGTCCCTCCGAACAAGGACCCCTCAGGCCCTGGCTTCTTGTTGAGTTGTTTGTTTGTTTGTTGGAGTTGGTGCTGAGCTGCTAAGATGTCTTCATACTCTAAACATCTTCTATACTTTGCAGCTTTGCGTGATCACCCTTGAAGTGCAGTTGAGTGTTGCATGATGCTCAGCTTCTTCAGTTACTCAACTACTTCGGATGATCCCTTGATCACTGCCTTGAAGATCATTCCTCTTGATACATGATGGCTACACATGATGGGTTTCTAAGATGACTATAAGCTCTTCTGTTAGGTACTTAGAAACGTTCTCATGCTTGCCACCATGATGACATTTGTGATCTCCCTTCTTCATACTTGATGTTTTCTCATGATTAACTTGCTAAGATGACTATGAGATCTTCTCTATGGTACTTAGAGTCTTCCCATGATGGACACCAAGTTGACATGATGCTCTTCTTTCTCTCGGCAGTTCAGAACACTCTTCAAGTAGTAGAACTCTTACTTCTACATTGTAGAACTCTCACTTCTACTTCTTTCTTTATCTAACTCTAAGTGTTCTTGGTGGATCGTAGAGTGAGTCTTCAGAGTCACTATCTTACATGGTTTATAACAGTCCACCGTTACTCCAAACTCAACAACTCCAGCAGCATTCGATCTTTGAAGCTCTAGCAGATTTATACTCCTTCCCAATCCTTCCGTTGGAAAGTAGTCGCTGAAAGCTATTCAAATGTCTTCACAGATCTCGAGTTGACATAGGTAGACTGCTGATGTGATAAGTCATATTTTCTCTGACATTGCAGTCTACTATTTCACCTACCCATCAGAGATGTCACTTTAATGTCTTGGGCAGGTCGAAGACTTTATTTCCTCCTTCTAATTTCTCGATCAGAGGTTGTCCTTTTGCATCGATGCTCTCAATAAGCTCTTGTCCAAATATTACCCTTTAGATTGAACCGTTGCCAATGCTTCAGTCTTCAACAATTCGAACTCTACAATTCTGATGCATGTCTTCAAGGACCTGATTGTAGTGTCATGTTGACTGCTAGAGACAACACTACGATCTTGGAGAGTGTTGATTGGATCTTCAATATAGAACACCTCTTCCTTCTCTTGTGCAGTACTTCAACACTTCTGTTTTCCTCAACAGTTCTGAGATACTGATGACTTGACTTCTTTGTTCTGGCCACTTCTGAATAGCAGGACACTTCAGATTTGTGGCGTGTCCAGCTCACTTTCTCCTTGTGATCTCCCATTCACTTATCATCAATGGACTGACCCAATGCTTAATCACTTTAGCCTTGTTCTTCAGAAGTTGTCCAGTATCTCTGTATGCACTTCATCAGTTCTTTCTTTGTTTGGCAAATACTATGATCCTAGTAGCTTCCAAGATCATTGTCCTCTGTCTACTTGATAGCTACTGCATTTGCAGACATTCTTCAGTCAGTTACTGATGTCTTCTTCTGATCAACTTGTGGAAGACTTCATCTTGAATGGCTTCTTCAACTCAATCTTGATGCTGATTGGGTTGATGATTAGATCTTCTGTTAGCATATATGCCATTCGTTGAGTGCTCTCTGGTTCCCTTCAGGTGGGATGTATCTTTGCAGTGCCAACCAGAGGCTTTGTTCCTTTGGATATTCTGGGAGTGCTCATTTGTTGAGAATCGTATTTGGTCTACGATTCTGCCTTGGCATTGTGAGCACAATGGTTGAGGTCGTAGTTATGCACTCTATGATTCAGCTTCGGCTATGCAGACACTACGACTTCTAGATCAGATCTTGACACTCTACGATTTCTACCTTGTGCTTGTTGTCTTCATCTGATCTTGCTCGACTACGATCTCTGTATGTAATCAATAGACTCTACGACTTAGAGTGCAGTCTAAGATCCTTGACTTGGCTTTGGCATCAGTAGAATCTACGACTCCGAATGTAGTCTACGTTTCTGACTTGGCTTCGGCAGATGTTTGGTCGGCTCGTAGGCAGGCTGTCTCTACGATTCTGAACATGACTTCCTCATCAGACTTTGATCCTGAGGAAGTTATACTCGACACACTACGATCCTTCATCGTTTCTCCTGGCAGTCTACGAACTCCAAGATCTACTATCTTGCGGAACTACTCATTACCACCTCGGCTCGTGACTCTCGAGTTTTCCTTGACTCTCCTAGCAGACCCTGTACACATGTTTCTATTATCTATCAAAGGACTTTACAACTTTTCTTAATGCAAGCATACTTGCATATTCATTCATATATATATATATATATATATATATATATATATATATCATAATCAAATCATATATATTAGGAATAACATTCACATGCTTATTCCTGACAATCTCCCCCTATTTGATTATGACAAAAAACAATAAGTGCATATGCGTGTTATGAATGAATCTTATATACAGTGAGCAGCTGTATTTCTAAAACAGATAATTATGAATGTCATTTATAATGATGTGGAATTTGATACACTAACATTTTACATCCTAGATCCAGAACATACCTAACTAGTTAGAGATGTACCTCTTTGGCTCCATGTATGTTTCCAGGATGTCTGTTGATTAGCTATTCATCTATTTGTTCTTCTTGCTCTTGCTCCCCCTTGGATGATGATCTTCTATCTTTGCTTTGCTCCCTTTCAGCTCCTTTCTGAACATGCTCCCCCTCAGACTCTAAGATCATGTTATCATCATCTTCTGGCTCCCCCTTAGATGATGATTCTTTTTTTGCAACTGATGTCTTCTTCTTTGACTTCTTCTCTCGTATCCTTCTGCTCTTCTTTGAGTGCTGTAGACACTCGAAATTTTCTTTTCCCGTTACTAACCATGTCGGAGGGCAAAAGCATCTTTTTCACACTCCAGAGATAACCCTGGAGGATCACAACATAAATTTTAACCTCGGAGATAGTCTCAGGAGATCAAATTTCCAAACCCAGAGATAACCCCGGGAAAACAGTTTCCAAACCAGGAGATAACCCCGGGAAAGTCAGTTTCAACCCTGGAGATAGCCCCGGGGGATCAAGATCAAAGCCTGGAGATAGCCCCAGGAGGTCAAGCAAACCTCAGAGATAACCCTGAGGACACTCAGAGTCAACATCATGTCAACCTCAGAGTTAACCCTGAGAAAAGACTGCTACAAGTGCGCGAAAATCGGAGATAACCCCAGGAGGGGCAAAATGGTCATTTTGCCAACTCAACTTCACTCACATCAAATCAACTCTTTTAACGTCAAATTACTTCAATAGAATTCCCACAAGAACCATATCTTAACTTTCGAGCGCAAACTACACAAAATGGCTCAACGAACTACCTGACGGAAACCCGGGAATGCCATTTCGGTCATGGACCCATCTTCATGGAATCAAAAAAGGGCAAATCCTATGTCATTGTGATGCTCTAGGAAAGAGCTTTCCAGAATGGTATGACACGCTTCCATCGGACTCCCGGATTGAAAGTTATGAACGACCGAGCGAACAGCGCGTTGTCCGAGTGTACGTACTTCGACACGGCGGGACCCACACTAAACGGGGCACCCCGGGCAGCCGCAGGTATACCTGCTGCTAAGCTGCAGGTACACTCGCGGTTCCCCCCTCTATAAATAGAGGGCTTGGGGTGGCCATATTTGCAAGAGAAAGAGCGAGGAAGCCTTGTCAAATTTGCTCCGTACTTGCAATATACTGAGTGCTTTCCCATTTTAAACACTTATGAGCTCACATATAGCTACTTTTGTACCAGCGGGAGCCAAGTTTCATCAACTTTAAAGATATAGAAGTCTTCTTTGGCAACCCACTGTAAGCCTTCTCACACACTTTAAAGCCTTTCTCTTCATCTTTGCACACACCCTTCTTCACGTTGAGAGTCGTGTTGCATGTGTTTGCCCGAACTTCGGTCCGTGGTTTTATTTCAGTTTGTATATACATATATATATATATTATATATATATATATACATGGACTAACATTATCGAGTTATGCCTCGATTGAGCCTAGACTTCGGTCACATTATCGAGTTATGCCTCAATTGAGCCTAGACTTGATTACGCAATGCGTTCTTGCTTTTATATATATATATATATATATATATATATATATATATATATACATGGACTAACATTATCGAGTTATGCCTCGATTGAGCCTAGACTTCGGTCTGGTGCGTTTACTGCTTTTATATATATATATATATATATATATATATATGCTTTGTCGAACTTTGTTCGATGAGCTTAGGCTTACATCTGAGGCGTTCTTTATATATATATATATATATATATATATATATATATATATGAAGTACGTGTCGACTCTATTCGATGAGCCTTGATTTTACATCAGTGCGTTTACTAAGCTTTTATATATATATATATATATATATATATATATATATATATATATATATATATATATATATATATAAGCATGTTGGGACTGCTCATTCGATGAGCACAGATTTTACATCCTAGATATGTTTACTAAACTTTTATATATATATATATATATATATATATATATATATATATATATATATATATATACTTATATATATGAACTGTGTGTGGGACTGCTTGATGAGCTTGGATTTTACATCCCAGTGCGTTTACTCGCTTTATATATATATATATATATATATATATATATATATATATATATATATATATATCTCGTCCCACCTAGATTTTACTTCGTGGTGGTTGATCACTTTTACAGCTTTCTTTACGTTTTTGTCCTGCCTGGAGTTCACTTCGTGGCAATTGATAGTTTTGTACAGCTTTATTTACATTTTGTCCCGCCTGGAGTTTCCTCAGTGGTGGTTGATAGCTTTATAGCTTTATTTACATTTTGTCCCACCTGGAGTTTCCTTCGTGGCGGTTGATAGCTTTTACAGCTTTATTTACATTTCTGATCCCCCATGGAGGTGCTTCGTGGTTGGTGATCATGTCTGTATATATATATTTACAGCTCTTATATATATACCCGCTTACTGCTTTTATATAAATTAACGGTATCATAAAGCTTAGGAATCATGTTATCACAGATTCAGCCTATTGGATCTAGATTCGGTTCCCGTGATGGACATTTTCAGCTGTAGACAGCTTGTAAATTATTCTGCGGTGTCTGAACTTCCTCAGATGGTTTTCATACCCACGAGGAAATCGGCATTATTTTTACATTATTTTCTTACAGATGTTTCGCATCTCAAAAATAAAATCAATCAAGCCGAACACTTAATAAAATGGAAGTGTAAAAGGTCTCAATTACTATTGAGCATCAGGGTTTGAAAAACCTTTTTTTTAAACATCATTGCTATATCTTGCTAAAAACTGAATTTTCACATAAATTCAAACCCTGTGTATATAGGTGCGAACGAGGCCTCACACTACTTCTAAATAACAACACATTGACCCACACACACACACATTCAGATAACAGTTTCTTAAAAAGAGGCGGTCACCGTGATAACACGGATGTCGGGGGGTGCCTAACACCTTCCCCGCATAACCAAGTCCGGGACCTAATGAATCTCGGTTTCACCAGGCCCGTTTAGCGATGTCGATCAATTGGGTCAATGTGCAAACCTTTTCTTGGTTGTGTTGGTACAACCATTTAAAAAACCAACTGACGACTCTTAACAGTCCATCGTCGACATTATATATGTCGGACCTTTTTCACTTGTTTTTTCAAAAACAAATCTCACCTAAAATGGGGATCACGAACTCAATCTCCTTGTCAGGCGGAAGTCCTGACAAATCCTCTTGAAATACATCTTCAAATTCCCTCACCACTGGTATCTCTTCCAGTTTCACATTCGTTTTCTCAGTATCGAAAGCTAAATAGCCCACATAGCCTTGACTCAACAATTTCTTGGCCTGCATAATCGTCAGACATTTCATTTGTCTAGGTGATTTGCTACAATAGAATACTACCTTTGACGGAGACATAAGGTTTACACATTTCTTTTGGCAATCAATTACCGCTCCATGTTTGAACAGCCAATCCATTCCCAAAATTACATCAAACTCTCCCAATCTAATCGGAATCAAATCTACCATTAGGATATTCTCCTTAATGTTCACCCTATAGTTCTTGTATACGAATCTAACAGGGATTATCTCGTAATTCGCAATCTTTATGTTCAAAGGGAAATTCAGTTCTTCTCTAGGCAATTCTAACCTCTTAGCAAATTCATCAGAGATAAACGAGGAAGTAGAACCCGAATCAAATAATATATAAGCATCAATATCATTGATTGGGATAATACCTGACACGACATCTTTTGATTGTACAGCATCTTGTACAGTCATGTTAAAGGTTCTAGCTGTGGGTTTGTTTTATGTTGTACCTCCATTGTTACCTCCATTACTTCTGGTTGTCACTCCATCCTTCTTCTTAGGGCATTCACGAACAAAATGATCCTTGGATCCGCACGTGAAGCATACATTCTACTTAGGTTGTGTGCAATTTGGGGCAATGTGACCCTCCTGGCCACAATTGAAGCAGACTTGTTTCCCCATCAAGCACGCACCCTTGTGAAACTTGCCGCATGTAGCACATGCTTCAAACTTCTTGATCTGCTGGTTACCCTGCTGGTTTCCAGCACCCACGTTTCCATTCCACATTCTCTTCAAGTTGTTGTTGTTGTTTCCACCACTACCACTTCAATTCTTGATTTCCACCTCGTTCTTCTTCTTCTTCTGTTCCTGATTGTACTTTGTCACTGTCTCGCCTCCACCTTCAGCAAGTATTGCTTTCTCCATTACTGTTGCGAAAGTCTTCAATTGAAATAGGGAAACCCTATTGTACAACCAGGGCTTCAGTCCCTGTTCAAACCTCTTCGCCTTACGTTCATCCGTGTTGACTTGATAAGGCGCAAACCTCGCCAACTCGTTGAATTTAGCGACATACTCAGATACCGTCATCGTTCCCTGCCTCAGTTCCAGAAATTATACTTCGGGCTGACCCTTCGAACTCTCGAGAAAATAGGTCTCGAAGAATATCTCCTTAAACCTATCTCAGGTCATCATCCCTGGTTCTTCTCGAGTTTTATTGGCCTGCCACCAATAACTAGCTTCTGCTTTCAACATGAATGTTGCGAAAGCAGTCTTTTGATCATCTCCTACCCTAGCAACATCGAACACCTTCTCTATTTCCATAATCCAAGTCTGTGCCTCGACTGGATTCACTGACCCTCAAAATTTAGGTGGTCCAACCGCCTTGAACTCCTTCAACGTTGTTCCTTGGTTCTGTGGTTGATTCTGCAACGCTCCTGTCAATAACGTCACTAACTGTTGAACTGGGTTAGCATCAACATTGTTGTTATTGTTGGTTCCTTCGTTGGTTCTCTGTCGTGGTGGTTGACGTCTGGGAGGCATTTTCTATTTAGAAATACACCCATTAGATTATTACTCAACTCTTTTGAGTAATTTCTACTTAACTTGCTTCTACAAAAGAAATAACCACAAATCACATAACACTTTGAATAAAATAATAACTTTTATTTATTCATAACCTCTTTGAAAACATAAAACAATAGCATTACTGCTATTTACATTACTTTCCTGAACTACAACAGTTTCAGGACAACATCATCCTCATATCCTATAGGTTTCATAACACTTGGGATTTACAATTTATTTAACATTTTATTCATCGTAAAACAACTATGATGTTCTACTAAGATACTGCTTAGCCTTACTACGTTCTTCCTCCATGACTCGGAACATTGTTCTGCGATCTAATATGTACGATGGCAGCGTCTCGAACTGAATAGGATATTCCATGACTCGATCCTGAGCTTGATTAACCATGGTGTTGAATACTCTATTAATCTCTTCCATCTTCATTCACTTTTCCTGTGCGTCTTTCACTATTATCCCGGCTCGTTGAAACATTACTTCATATGCATCCTCGGCTCTTGTCCTCTTCGTAGCTTCTTCCCTTAGCTTATTCTTCAGTTCAACGACCTCCTCGATCAGTTGGTCTTTCTCTCCTTCAGTCAGTTCTAGCTTTTCCTTGACATTTGTCAGTCGTTCCTCACGATCTAGAATCTCATCGTCTTTCTACGTCATTGCAGTCTGTTTTTCAGCTACTATCTCTTGCAATTCCTCAACTGTATCCTGAAGTTCCACGTTATGGTCGTAGACTACATCGTACATTCGAGCAGCTATCGAGGTTAGTGGAGTCTCCTCCTCCTCGTCCTCGTCCTCGTCATCCTCATCCTCATGTGGCAACTCAACGGGATCCTCCTCATCCGTCTCCACATCATCATCCTCGTCTTCAACCACTGTGACCAACGGGGCTGACTCCCGTGGCAGTAGTTGTTCTAAACTAACATGAATGTCTCGAGGCTCCTCCTCTATAGGCATCTAAGGTCTATCCTCCCTAGCCTGACTGGATTCTCCGACATTAGTCATCCTGACATCAAAATTTTAAGTTTTAATCATTAATCATTACTACTCGACACTCACGAGCACATAAGTATAAACACATAATCACATAAGTGTTTTATTATTTCTTCCTTAAAACTCGTTAGGAGTTAATCACCACTGTCTTTTTAAAGGTTACTTCCTAAGGCTTTTCCCCACCTAAGGTTGACTCCCCCAAATCCCTTTACTTCATTACCTCAAGATTTGGTGTTCACATAATAAAAACATTCATAATTAACTGCCCAATTATAATAAATGGAATAATAAAAACCTGCCCATACATGATTACTTAAATAAAAACATTATCTCCCAGGTTCTCTAACCTTTAATACAATCATTCAAGTGCAGAAATAAAATTATTACATCACATCATTATTAAAAGTCTATCATCAATGATAGAATAAAATTACAAGTCTTCATCACTTGTACATTTTTCCCTTTCCTTTGCTAATTGTACGTTTATCTACCTTCTCATTCATAGCTGCAATAAATGTATAAATATGTAAGAGTGAGCAAACAAAGCTCATTTGAGATAAAAATAAATATATTTACAACATTTGCCAAATAATAGGCTCAATAGAACTGAATGATATGTTCTATTAACTTTACAACATTTACCAAATAATAGGCTCAATAGAACTGAATGATATGCTCTATTAACTTTACAACATTTGCTAAATAATAGGCTTAATAGAACTGAATGATATGTTCTATTAACATTCTTAAATAAACTACTGAGGGTCAAGTGACCATGAACCATGTCCATAGTTATAAGTAATCTTTCAACTTTAACTTTAGCGATCGTATATACGACTATAAGGACTCCACGCATCTTCGGGGATCAATCCTTCAGTACAATGTATTATGCATAACCATTTCAACGCTAAGCGTAAACCCCTAAACATAGGGTTGTTCATCTCAGTATTTAGAGTACAAGTCCGCACCAAAGAAAGTTTGGTTAGGATAAGCTTTCAAGGGTAATTGAAGTTTAATGATCATTAACTAGGGAACTAGTTGAATCCATAATGTTTGATAATACAACAGTTGTTTAATAACAACATAACTTAGAATATTTGAGAATCATAAATGAACTGATTCTATACATCTAACTCATGCTTGAAATAACTATAGAGCATAAGTATTCAATAGAATGAATAAAATGGTTAACCTTTGCTTGAACAGTAAAATAAGCTAGGTTCAAGTTTGATAATATTTAGAAATGAATTCCTGAACTTTAAGAAACTTGCTTAACTGTAAACAAGTTAGAATGAATCAATCAATTGAGAATTTCCAATAATACTAGAGTTAAAGTTTGCTCAAATGAATTTTGGAAACAATAACATTTGATATAAAAAGCTTGCTCAATCAAAAGCATGAAGTAATAATAAATGACCTAACTCAACGAAAGTATGGAGTTAGAAAACTTGCATCAACATAACAAACTAACTCAATGAAAGTATGGAGTTAGAAAACTTGCCTCGAGCGTAAGCTAAAATATTAAACTCACATTCACCTTAACACAATATTAAAACCATAACATCCATTAGACATACCAATATTCACGTTTCAATATAAAACGCATTACTAGCTAAACTTGTTATTTTAACATAAGTCTTGTGCTACGCTTTACATTTCAGAATTCCTAAGTGTTAATCATCATAACACTTCACTATCGTTCATTGTATAAACTATGTTATCACATAACGCATTTTCAATTTGATAATCATTTTTGCAACTTTGATCATACTAACCACAACTCACTAAGTTATGTTAACCTTAACATTACATATTTAACATGTTAACAAAATCTCAAATCATGTTATGTCACTTTCCCCAATTCTGCAGAATTAGCAGAAGTCAGCATCTCAAACCAGTATGGTATGAACATGCCATACATACAAAACTTAGGGACCCAAAGCAATTGCACCATTTTTTGCTTGGCAGAGGTGCGGTTTCTTGTTCAGTTCAGACGACGCAGAGTCAATCGACTATGAAAAGATGGCAGAGCTTTAGCCCAACAAACACAAATTTCACCCAATAGACAGTAATATTAACACGTAGAATAAATACAACAATATTATAAACATGATTGCTCACATTTACAACCAACTAGCACAATTTAACACTAACTACACCTATTTTAATTTTTCAAAACTCATGTTTTTCAAACAAAAACTCCATTTTTGAGTTCCTTCACAAAATTGAACACTGTGATTTCAATTCTTGTCCAATTTACCTCATTCCAATTACGTTATACTCATATCTCATTGAACTAACAAATACAAGCCTCAATTTACAGTTTAATATGATAATTGACCATCTAAAATGGTACTTTTCATGAACACATGAAAATATATATATATATATATATATATATATAAACATACACTGTCAAAACTTTTCTTCCACTGTCAAATGAATTTAGCATGCGATTTCTTGTTTGAACATAAACTCTACATCATAAGCATGTATAATCACAATAACTAAATTACATAATAAATTCGGAAGAAAAACAATTCACAGAACATGCAATTTTATTTTGCCGTGATACTCATGATCACAAATAATATCCAATTATGAACATACCTTTTGTTGCTTGACAGAAATTTTGGTTAACCACACTGGAATTGATGTGAAGATTTACACGTTTCCTCTCAAATCTCTCTCAAGTTCTTCTATGAACTTCTTAGCTTTCCTCTCTTAGGCTTAGACTAGACAACTACTAGAATGCATAAAAAATAAAACTGATATAATACTAATACGTATACTTATTAGGGTATTAGTTATATAAAAATAACGTATAAGTTATAATTATATTATATTTATTATTTTGTATATTATATTTATTTTAAAAATCTAGAAATTCCAAAAGCCATAAGGCTTGTTTGGCAAACCCTTTTATTTTATTAAAGAATTAATATATTAAGCCTTGTTTGGTAAACACTAAATTAAAACTACTTTAATTTATTTTAATAACTCCTTATAATATAGTTATTTGCCACACTATATTTTGTAAGACCCCAACTTTTTAATGAATAAAATCAAATTTCCTTTATTTTTTATTGTGAATAATATGGTATTAATTTGATATAATACTTTGGTTATGGGTGAAATGTGCAAATTTTGCAAAATAAGCAAGTGGTTATAAAATATTAAATTATCGGGGAATATTCGTTTGCTCGTGGAATATTCTTTACGTAGGGAATATTCATACTGACCGTAGCCATTTATGGGCCCCATAACGGATAAATTCATTGGATGAAGAAAATGACAAAATTGAATAACGGCATAGTTATTACTGCTAAGATCATTGGAATACCCGGTGGTTAAAAATACAAGATGTCTGGCATTGGTTGCATGGTATTGTTGAATTATTGATCCTTACGTGAGAAGGCACTACTCAATAATTGTCACATGAGTTACTATTCAATATTTTATTTTATTCAATAATTGTCATATTGATATTTTATATTATTGTTGTTTCAATAATTGTCACTTTGCACAAGATTTCCCATTATCGGATCAATAATTCATATTATTTGAATAATATTATTAGATAGCATTATTGGCAATGTCTAGAAAGTTCTCATCGAGGAGAGGTTTGGTCACCTAATTGCGGCGCCATGATGGAGAAATCCTTATCGTAAAGCCCCCTTCCCGGGAACAACTGGTTGTCATAAATGTGATTTTGTAATATTATTTGTGAATAATTAATTATTGATTCATATGATAAGGAAATATTTATTTTATGTGGATATAAATGATGGATTTATTTATGTGGTTATGAATGAAGGAATTAATGCTGAGATGTTTTATCAGTATTTTGTCAGATTGGAAGTATTTAAAAATCATCCGTTTGTGGATTTCGAGTATTTTTCTGTTTGGAATTGGGAAAAACTCAAAGCTACAAAGTTGTAGAGAATTCGATTTAGTGTGGAATGGACATAAAATTAAATATTTTTACGATAAGCGGGCTATTTTCTATGAATTATTAAAGTTTACGATTATTGTTTAAATGATAAAACATTTTGGAAAATTCTAAAATTGGTTGTTGAGAAATGTGCTCAATTGAATTTCAAATGTGGTGGTGGCAATAGTAATGTAAAAACCATCGGTGTGAGTTAGTCTTCTATGGCGTTCTAAACATTTTCCTATAAATAGGGTGCTTAGTTAGAATTGAAAATCACACCAGAATTCATAAGTTTTCTCTCTTTCTCTCTCTATATTATCGAGCGTATTCATGTGAGTATTTTGATACTTTGAGTGTTGCTATACGGTGCAAGTTCCTTCAGCACTATATCCAGTATTCCAGCCATAAGTACTGTCTTTTTGAGGTAAGGGATATTATTTATTTCATATTCTGAAGAGATATTATTTTTCGTATTCGTATGAATATTATTTCGTTCAATATTCGCAAGAAATATTATTTTCATTTAATATTCGTAAGGAATATTATATTCGTTCAATATTCGAAAGGAATATTATTTTCGTTTAATATTCGTAAGGGATGTTATTTTCTTCGTAAGTGATATTATTTCTTCAATATCATTATGCCGAAATATTGGTTGGAACTTTTTATCAAATTTGGAACTTTTCATGTCGGGGTTACTATTCATGAGTTACTATTCACAAGTTACTATTCATGAGTTACTATTCATGAGTTACTATTCACGAGTACTATTCACGAAGCATGATGATTTTTCTTGTTGAATTTCTATCTTTTGGTGTCGGAGTTACTATTCACATATACGGCACTATTCACGTATACGACACTATTCACCGAAAAATGAAATTTTCTTCTTTTTGTCCAAGATGTCTATTATGGCTACTATCTTTGATTGTATCCATGTTTTGATCTTTATTCTTGAATTTTACTTCGAAATTGGTTATTATCGAGTATTATTGATCTTGGATAAACTGTAATACGAATCCCTAATATTTATTCTTTTATCTTATTGGATTCGTTCTCTAAAATATTTTTCATCATCCTCAGTCCTTAATGATGATACTTGATGAATATCTTTGGCCCGTAGTGCAAAGATGAATGATTACTTGATGAATATCTTTGGCCCGTAGTGCAAAGATGAATGATTACCTAATGAATATCTTTGGCCCGTAGTGCAAAGATGAACATGTGTTGAGATGAACATGACCAACTGGTGATACAAATGAATATCTTTGGCCCGCAGTGAAAAGATGAATATTTGATTAAAGATGTGTATTGATTAATATTACAGGGATAAAATATTGATGATGGACTTTTAAATTCATAGAAGATAGTAGAATTCTTTCTCTACTTGACTCTTCTAATGAATTGCTTATTCCGCTGCAGTTGTTGATCTAAAACTTGTTGTCTATTATATTTTATCAGATTTTTCCCTGTTGAAGACTAATGATAATTTGTTGTATATTATCTTAGTCATAATATTTTCTTACTGGGCTAGTTGAGCTCACCCTTTCTTTCATTGTTCTCTTCAGGAAATGAGAATATAGCTGGGACTAGTCGGGGAATGGATTGACGGTCCAGATGGTTGCATTAGTAGTCCTCACTATTCTGTGAAATAACGTATCAATAATTGTAATGAGGACCCCTTTTGAGTTTTTATACTGTCTATTAGACAATAGTTGTATTCAAACTCACAGTATATGTGTTGTCGTATTTTTCACGAAAATTGTATTACTGAAGTTGTATTTGTTTTTGTACCATGTATTTGGCGACTCAGAATGGGTTGGACGGAATGGACCTATTTTGGGGTCGTCACATATTTAATCAAACTTTCTTATTTATTTTAATTAACTCAAATCGTAGTTAATTAAATAAATCCTTTAATCACATAACACAATACAAATAATATATCATTTAATTGAAATATCAATATAATAATCATTTCCTTAATTCATGAATTATTTATTTAACAAATAATTCTCCAAATAATATTAAATCAATAAAACAAATATTCATTTACCGATAATCACATCCATTAAATATTTATATAACTCAATACATATTTAAAATTACATTTAAAAATCTGGAATGTTACATGTGTTATTCCAGAAGCAAGAATCGATGAAGAAGGAATACTTCGAGTCAACTCCAGACTTTGTGTTCCTAAGGACCTTGATTTAAAGTATAAGATCATGATGGAGCGCACATGTACAATTTTACAATCCATCTCAGGAGTACCAAAATGTATCGTGATCTTCGACATACATTTTGGTGGAGTAATATGAAAAGAGAGATAGCAGAGTTTATCTCAAGGTGTTAACTTGTCAACGAGTCAAGGCGGAGCATCAAGTTCCAAAAGGTCCATTGCAACCACTTGAAATTCCAAAATGGAAGTGGGAGCACATTACCATGGATTTCGTTACTGGTCTTCCCAAGGTTTCTCAAGACATAGATGCAATTTGGGTCATTGTTAATAGATTGACCAAGTCTGCTTATTTCTTACCTATACAAGAAACTTATACACTTGAACGTCATGCTCATATATACATAAATGAGATTGTAAGTCTGCATGGTATTTGACGCCCCCAAAATAGGTATACATCACCCATCTTGAGTCGCCAAATACTTGGTACATAATTTAAATACAAACTTCTTTTATACAGTACGACAAAACGTAGCTGAGAGTTTTAACAGGGATAATGTCTTGTAGAGAGTATCCAAACTCAAACAAAGTCCTCATTATAATTATTATCACACTATTTCACTGAATAGTGAGGACTACTAATGCAAATTGTGACACCCCCAAATCCGGGTACTTCAATTCCACAGGATTTGGTGTTCACTGTACAAATATCATCTATTTATCTACCCATAATAAATGCAAACCATACAATAGATAGAAATAAAATCTTCCCCTTTATAGGGTTACAACATCCGAATAATAATTACAATCCCAGGTTGAACTAACCTTAAACATCTGTGCGTAAATATAAACAATAAGTCTTAAACAACATCATTAACTTAAGTCTTAAACAAATGCATCATCATATAGAACAACAAGTCTTCATCACTTGCTAACTTTGCCCTTTCCTTTACTAGTGGAAGGTTCATCAGTTCTTTCGTTCTTAACTGCAATGTTATTATTAAGCAAGAGTGAGCACTATTCCCCACAAGTATAACAATAAAATAACAGTATAATAATATGCGAGTGAATCAAAGACATTTGAATAAAAGCTCAACTTTTGACTCAAGAATGAATAACAAGAATCAAAAGATTTCTGAGGGTCATAAGACCTTGAACTATGTCCTAGGTTATCAAGGGTTATACTTGAAACCTTTAACAGTCATAAGACTATGGACCTTTCTTCTCGTACTTAGGGGATCACCCTTAGTACCATCATCATGCACAATATCTTAACGCTTAACGATAAATAAATCCCTTTGCGGGGTTGTTCATCTCAGTTTGACATTCGAGTCCGCACCAAAGGAAGTTTGGTTTGGATAATTCAATAAGGGTTCTGAAATTTAGAACGTTCATCAACTATGGACTAGTCGAATCAATAAGGTTCACTAGTCTAACAAGGTTTAACAATAATGATATTCAAATTGAATAATAATCTCATGAAGTATACAATAGAACAAATATTGTATAACAATTTCATATTTTGAAAGGATAATAAATCTTTAATATAACAATTTGAACTTGAATAATAGTAATGATAATTTACTCGAAGTAAATAATAAACTTGAACAATAGTGACAAGTAGGGTTAGGAAACTTGCCTCGTTCGTAGATTACACTTTAACTAAGCACGTTCTTTGAATTTAATCCTACATACCATTCATATTCACAATACTAGTTAATTATAACTTAACTAATCATCAATGATCATTCTCTTGTCTAAACTTTGGTTATGACTATACTTAGTCAAATTATCACATTTACTGTCACATAATATCACTTCATGAATAATAATTTAATTATGTATTCCATAACTGAATCTACATGTAATTATGTTATTTACATGTTAAACATCTATTTTATCATCACATTATACTTCTAACATGTTTACATGTTTATTACATTAAGTTACTAACACATTGCTAGACTTAATCATTTTAAAAATAATGCATTCTGAACTTTCTGGAGAGTGACGTTGTGGCGCCACTGTTACACTTGGTCTTCATATTTGTGGCGCGATGGCTATACTTGTAATGGACACTATGATACGTCATGGCGTACATTGCATACTGAAATGTCGATTCATCAAAAAATCGCAGACCATGCCAATTTCTACCAATTTCTTAATTTCTACTCGAATTTAGACATACCCACATGTTATAATTCATGTATAATCATAACCCAACATTTATATAATGACTTTAACCAATTTTAACACTTAATTACAGAATTTAAGCATGCAATTTCACTGACCTTGATGTTCTTGAAGGTTTTGAAAATAAAACATGAAAATTGTCACTACGGATTCGTTATAACACCGAATCCGTTCATTTAAACTTTGGTCTCTTCGTATCAACATGCATAACAACATATGAGTGTAAAATTTAGGTATAATATACGATCAACACATAAAATATCACGTTAAGGCCATATGGCCAAAACCCAAACTCTGTAATTTATGAAAAACATATACGACATGTGTTTTCATGAAACTGATGATATGGTTTACATAATATATATAATTAAATACGATGTGATGTGTCATAACACATATAAAACCCATAATCGTTACTCCTATCCCAGTTGTAGAGGCTTTACAGTATGAATGAAAGCCATTTTCATAAAACTCAAATAACGTAAAAATAGAATTCGGGAAGGAGGAGATTACCCTGTAGAGTATAATTTAGTAGGCTTAGATTCCTCACTCTCAATTCTCTTTCACAGACTCACAATTTCTCTCTGACAAACTCTCTCTGATTTTTCTCTCTGTGATGTTTTATCAGACTTAGTAAAATAATGAAGAAGAGAAAAGAGAATACGCATAATAAGAATCGACTGACGTGCACTATGGTCAGTTACCCATCATGGGTTAACTGCCCATAACTCCCCCTAAGGCCATTCTTGGCTAGATTAATAGATTACAAAACTATTTAATTTAATAAAGCTTTATCATATAGTTTAAATCATGTCACACCCACTTGCACAATAAATCAAATATCTTATTTAATATAAATAAAATATAATAACTTCTCATAAATTCACATAGTCATATATTTAATTTTCTCATTAATTAATAATGTCAAATTATTAACTCTCTAACTAATAATTGAATTAATTAAAATAACATCATGCTTAATTAAATATTTCATTTAATTCAATAAGCTCACATAAATACATACTTGAATAATAAATATTCTCTACATTAATTTAATAAATGTAACACATAATTAAATTAATCTACCACAATTGCATCAAATAATTATTTAATCCAATAATTAAATCATCAAAATATATTTATTTTATTCAATAAAAATTAAAAATTAAATTACAAAAATCTCGTTCGTCACATCTTTCCCCCCTTAAAAGGATTCTGTCCCCAGAATCACAACTCAATAATTTCGACCGTTACATTCTCCCCTTACAAAGATTATGTCCCCGTAATCGCCATACATAATTAAGTAAATAAATGAGGTAGTTCTTCATCATATTCTCTTCGAGTTCCCACGTAGCTTCTTCAGCATTGTGGTTCCTCCAAATTACCTTAATAGAAGATAGTACTTTATTTCTCAGAACTTGTTCTTTTCGGTCGACAATTTGAATAGGAATTTCTTCGTAAGATAAGTCTTTGTCGAAATGTAGGGGTTCATATTCAATGACGTGCTTTTAATCGGGTTTGTAGGGTCGTAAAATAGAAACATGGAAGACGTTATGGACATTCTCGAGTGTTGGAGGTAGGGCTACCTCGTACGCAATTTCTCCGATTCTTCTCCGTACTTTCAAATGGTCCAATGACTCTTGGGCACAATTTCCCTTTCTTTCCGAACCTGATATTTCCTTTCCAAAGGAGAGACCTTAAAGAAAACATAACTACCTGATTCAAATTCGATATTTTTACGATGTGGATCAGCGTATTTCTTCTGTCTATCTTGAGCTGCTACCAGTCGTGTTCGGATAACTTTGACTATTTCTGCTGTATGTTGTACCAATTCTGGCCCTAGCAATTGCCTTTCACCAACTTCATCCCAGTAAAGCGGAGTTCTGCACTTTCTTCCGTATAACGCTTCATAAGGCGGCATGCCAATACTAGCATAGTAACTGTTGTTATAGCCGAACTCTACTAACGGTAGGTCATCATCCCAATTTCCTTTAAAGTCCATCATACATGCTCTTAGCATATCTTCTAATGTCTGAATCGTTCTTTCGCTCTGTCCGTCTGTTTGAGGGTGGTATGATGTACTCATTCGCAATTGCGTACCCATTCATTCCTGAAGACGTTTCCAGAAATTTGATGTGAAGCGCGGATCTTTATCAAAAACAATTGACACCGGAACTCCGTGCCTCGAAACAATCTCTTTTACGTATAACCTCGCCAACTATTCTAAGTTGAATTTGATTTTGATCGGAAGAAAGTGTGCGGATTTCGTCAGTT
Organism: Panax ginseng; assembly: GCA_020205605.1. Taxonomy (NCBI): domain Eukaryota; kingdom Viridiplantae; phylum Streptophyta; class Magnoliopsida; order Apiales; family Araliaceae; genus Panax; species Panax ginseng. The sequence continues at coordinate 49,295,053 of CM035141.1, forward strand.
GGTCAACGATAACCCATACTGCGTCGTAGCCTTTCTGAGTCGTCGGAAGGCCAACCACGAAGTCCATTGTAATATGTTCCCATTTCCATTATGGGATCTCTAACGGTTGTAGCAATCCACTTGGTCTCTGATGTTCTGCTTTTACTTTCTGACAGGTTAGACACTTGGCAACACATTCTACAGCATCACGTTTCAAATTTGGCCACCAGAAATGTTGTCAAAGATCTTGGTACATCTTCGTACTACCAGGGTGAATCGAATATCGTGAACTATGAGCCTCACTCAAAATGTCTTCCTTAATCTCTGGTACTGGCGGTACCCAAATTCTGCCCTCAAATCACAGTATTCCTTCCTTATCCATCTTGAACCTCAGTTCAGATCCTTCAGATATCTTCTTTGTCACCTTTTTGCATTCATCGTCCTGAAGCTGAGCCTCCTTTACTTTATCTAGTAGAGTTGTACCAGATTGCATCTGAAATAGCTTCTCATTAATCTCCATAGGATACTTCACTTCCAACTCCAATTTCTCTATTTCTGCAATTAGCTCCTCCTGAGCAGTCAACATCATCAATTTCTCACGACCCTTTCTACTTAAGGCGTCGGCAACCACATTTGCTTTACCCGAATGGTATAAAATCTCACAGTCGTAATCCTTAATTAATTCCAACCATCTTCTTTGACGCATATTCAAATCCTTCTGTGTAAAAATATATTTCAGACTCTTGTGGTCCGTATATATTTCACACTTCTCCCCGAAGAGATAGTGTCTCCAAATTTTCAAAGCAAAAACAACTGCAGCTAACTCCAAGTCGTGGGTCGGATATCCCTTCTCGTAATCCTTCAATTGTCGTGATGCATACGCAATGACTTTGCCGTTTTGCATCAGCACACAACCAAGTCCTTTATGCGACGCATCACTATAAACAACAAAGTTTCCTGTATCGTCCGGGAGAGATAACACAGGTGCCGTACTCAACCTCTTCTTCAATTCTTGAAAACTTTCCTCACACTTATCCGTCCAAACAAATTTCACAGCTTTTTGAGTTAAATTCGTTAGCGGAGTTGCGATCTTGGAAAAGTCTTGAATGAATCCTCTATAATATCCTGCCAATCCAAGAAAACTTCTTACTTTCGCCGGCGTTCTCGGCTGATCCCAGTTAATCACGGCTTCGACTTTTGATGGATATACCGAAATTTCATTTTTATCGATCACGTGACCAAGAAATTGTACTTGCTCAATCCAAAATTCACATTTCAAAAACTTAGCATACAATTTCTCCCTTCTCAATATCTCCAACGTTAATCTCAAATGCTCTTCGTGTTCTTCTTTGGTTTTCGAATATACCAAAATGTCGTCTATAAATACCACTACGAATTTATCCAAAACGGCTTGAACACATCATTCATTAGTCCCATAAATGCTACAGGAGCATTCGTTAGACCAAATGACATTACAAAAAAATTCGTAGTGACCATTTCGCATTCTGAACGTTGTCTTCGGTACATCCTCTGGACTCACCTTCAGTTGATGATAACCACTTCTCAAGTCTATCTTGGAAAAGTATCTCGCTCCCTTCAATTGATCAAACAGGTCGTCGATCCTTGGTAATGGATATATGTTCTTAATTGTGACCTTATTCAGTTTTCTGTAGTCAATGCAGAGCCGTATCGATCCGTCCTTCTTTTTCACAAATAACACCGGCGCTCCCCACGGTGATACGCTCGGTTGAATGTACTTCTTGTCCAACAATTCTTGTAGTTGTACCATTAGTTCTTTCATCTCTCTTGGTGTCATTCGGTATGGTGCCTTCGATATTGGAGCGCTTTGGGCGCCAAATCGATCACTGAAATCTACCTCTCTATCTGGTGGAAGTCACCGGAAAATCGCTCTAGAAATCGTCGGCAGAAGTCCCTCACAATCGGTATCTCTTCTACCTTCGGATTCTCTTTTCGATTTGTCATTGTATGTAAGCTAAATATCCTACATGACCTTGTCTTAATAACTTTCGCTGCATCATCGTCAGACAACTCGCTTGTCTAGGTGACTTGCTACCATAAAACACAACCTTTGACGGAGTCATTAGGTTAATACGCTTCTTTTGTCAATTAATTAAAGCCCCGTAATTGAATAACCAATCCATTCCCAATATAACGTCAAATTCCCCAAGTTGAATAGGGATAAGATCTACGTTCATGATATTACCCTTAATATCCACTCTACGAGTTCTTATGTATGCATTTTAGCAGGATTATTTCTCTATTCGCAATTTCTATGTTCATGGGGTAATCCAATTCATTCGTAGGCAAATCTAAATTCTTGGCAAAATCATCAGATATAAAAGAACAAGTAGCACCCGAATCAAATAATACGTAAGCATTAACTTTATTGATCGGAATGATACCTGACACCACATCTCGAGACCGAATCGCATCCCGCATCATCATATTGAAAGTCCGGCGGTTCGATTGGGTTTATAGCGGTTGGTCCGGTGATAGTTAAGGCATTTCCACTGTTGTTTCCCCGATTTCCTCCTGATCCTGACCCTCCCGATCCCTTCTTAGGACAGTCTCTTGCCAGATGGTCCTTCGAACCACAAGTAAAACAAGCACCCTTCTTTGGGTTTGGACAGTTTGGTGCTATGCGGCCTTCCTGACCACAATTGTAGCACACTCGCTTCCCTTTCATGCAAACTCCCAAATGAGCTTTTTTGCGGTTTGAGCACGCTTCGATCTTCTTCTTCTGCCCTCCTTATTGACTTCCAGCTAACGAGTTATCCGTCCACTTCCTCTTCTGATTATGACTACCCCCAGTGCTACTTCCACCAGTCTTGTTATTACTTTTATTCTCACTCTTATTCTTCTTCTGTTCTTGATTATACTTGGTCACCGCATCGCTTCCACCTTCAGCGAGTATGACCTTTTCCAATACTCCAGCAAAAGTGTTTATTTTAAACATTGATACCTTACTATATACCCAAGGCTTTAGTCCTTGTTCGAATCTTCTGTCTTTTCTCTCGTCCGTGTGTACTTGATACGGGGAGAACCTCTCTAACTCATTGAATCTAGCCGCATAATCAGGTACGCTCATATTTCCCTGCTTCAATTCCAGAAATTGAACCTCCATCTGGTTCTGTGAGCTGGTTGGGAAGTACATCTCGAAAAACATTTCTTTAAATCTCTCCTAAGTAATTACACCTTCACCTCCACGAACTTTGTTTGTTTGCCACCAATAGCTAGCTTCAGACTTCAGCATAAATGTTGCAAAAGCGATCTTCTGGTCTTCTCTAACCCTAGCAACGTCGAAAACCTTCTCCATTTCCATAACCCAGGTTTGAGCCTCGATCGGATTCATGGAACCTTTAAATTCTGGCGGTCCCACCGCCTTGAAATCTTTAAACGTAGTATTTGGTGGAGCTTGAGGTTGATTATTCATCGCTCCAGCTAGTAACTTAACCAATTACTGAACAAGATTAGCATTGGCGTTATTATTATTGGTAGACTCTTCCTGAGCTGGTTAACGTTGTTGTCTTCTTCGTGGCGTCATATTTCTGTTAAAAAGATATATGCTTATTAAATCTCTACTAAATTCTCTAAATAGTTAAGACTTAACTCAATAATTTAATATAATCATTTAACACATCATCTCAAACAACTTAATATATATAATTCAAACTAAAAGTTTTACATCAAACGATAGCATAACTGCTATTTACATCCACCATCCTAAGATAAAGAATCCACAGGATTTAAATATTAAAATATTTCTTCGTTCATAAACATATCAGAATTTACATATAAAAACTAACTAAGTCTTTCACATAATTAAACAGATTATATCATTTTGCAATCAGGTGTTGAAATAGCCTTGCCACGCTCTCTTCCATGATACGAGACATCATCCTGCGATCCAAAGATGTATGATGGAAGTCCTTGAACTGGATGGGGTACCTCAAAACTTCGATCCTGGGCCTCATCCATTGCATGATTAAGTTTAGAGTATGTCTCTCCAAGCTTTGCCTTCTTTGCCACGACCATCCTCTTACGCAAGATCAAGACGACGTGACTCTCTTTGACCCTCTCTCTCTGCTATGGCAAGCCTCTCGAACTCTCTTTCAGATCCTTCTTCCACTTTTTTATCTCTGCGGTCTTATCTTCGGTTTGACCTTTCTCATGGACTAAATCCCATTCTACATTTCCCAGTCGTGAGTGAAGAGTCGAAATCTCCCTCTCCTTCTGCTCGAGAGTAATCTGCTGAATAATTGCTCGCTCACTCAGATCCTGCACCTCATCTCGTAACTCCATGTTACGGTCATATAATGTGTCGTACATCTCAGCATCGATGGAATGCTGTGGAAACTCCTCCTCTTCCTCCTCCTCATCAAATTCCTCCTCAGGATCCTCCTCAGGATCTGTCTCAGGTTCATGCTCCTGACCAACCACGGTGATCAATGGAGATGACTCCCTCTGTACCAACTGTTCCCTAATGACATGAATGTCCCTAGGCTCCTCCTCTTTAGGTATTGTAGGTACTCGGGGTTCCTTCTCCCCTGCTCGACTAGTTCCTTCAACGTTAGACATCCTGACAACAAAATTTCGAGTTTTAGTTACTAAGTTGTACTAGTGAGCACATTATTTCACACATAAGCACATAAAGTCTTTTATTATCTTTCATGAATTACAAAAATTCATTTCCTAGAACTCGATAAGAGTTTTCCATCACTTTGTTCTTTCTATAAGGCTACTACCTAAGGTTGTTCCCCCACCTAAGGTTCAAAACCTGCAGCTCTGATACCAACTTGTGATACCTCCAAATCTGGGTACTTCAATTCCATAGGATTTGGTGTTCACTGTACAAATATCATCTATCTATCTAGCTATAATAAATACAAACCATACAATAGATAGAAATAAAATCTTCCCCTTTATAGGGTTACAACATCCGAATAATAATTACAATCCCAGGTTGAACTAACCTTAAACATCTGTGTGGAAATATAAACAATAAGTCTTAAACAACATCATTAACTTAATGTCTTAAACAAATACATCATCATATAGAACAACAAGTCTTCATCACTTGCTAACTTTGCCCTTGCCTTTACTAGTGGAAGGTTCATCAGTTCTTTCGTTCTTAACTGCAATGTTATTATTAAGCAAGAGTGAGCACTATTCCCCACAAGTATAACAATAAAATAACAGTATAATAATATGCGAGTGAATCAAAGACATTTGAATAAAAGCTCAACTTTTGACTCAAGAATGAATAACAAGAATCAAAAGATTTCTGAGGGTCATAAGACCTTGAACTATGTCCTAGGTTATCAAGGGTTATACTTGAAACCTTTAACAGTCATAAGACTATGGACCTTTCTTCTCGTACTTAGGGGGATCAGCCCTTAGTACCATACTGTGCACAATATCTTAACGCTAACGCATAAATAAATCCCTTTGCAGGGTTGTTCATCTCAGTTTGACATTCGAGTCCGCACCAAAGGAAGTTTGGTTTGGATAATTCAATAAGGGTTCTGAAATTTAGAACGTTCATCAACTATGGACTAGTCGAATCAATAAGGTTCACTAGTCTAACGAGGTTCAACAATAATGATATTCAAATTGAATAATAATCTCATGAAGTATACAATAGAACAAATATTGTATAACAATTTCATATTTTGAAAGGATAATAAATCTTTAATATAACAATTCGAACTTGAATAATAGTAATGATAATTTACTCGAGGTAAATAATAAACTTGAACAATAGTGACAAGTAGGGTTAGGAAACTTGCCTCGTGCGTAGATTACACTTTAACTAAGCACGTTCTTTGAATTTAATCCTACATACCATTCATATTCACAATACTAGTTAATTATAACTTAACTAATCATCAATGATCATTCTCTTGTCTAAACTTTGGTTATGACTATACTTAGTCAAATTATCACATTTACTGCCACATAATATCACTTCATGAATAATAATTTAATTATGTATTCCATAACTGAATCTACATGTAATTATGTTATTTACATGTTAAACATCTATTTTATCATCACATTATACTTCTAACATGTTTACATGTTTATTACATTAAGTTACTAACACATTGCTAGACTTAATCATTTTAAAAATAATGCATTCTGAACTTTCTGGAGAGTGACGTTCTTGCGTATCATTACATTGATTAGTCTTCACGCTGTTGTGGCGACGATGGCGCCTAGAAATGACACTTAATTTGCGTCATGTCATGGCAAGATTGCATTTCGAAATGTCGATTCGCAAAAATCGCAGACCATGCCAATTTCTACCAATTTCTTAATTTCTACTCGAATTTAGATATACCCACATGTTATAATTCATGTATAATCATAACCCAACATTTATATAATGACTTTAACCAATTTAAACACTTAATTACAGAATTTAAGCATGCAATTTCACTGACTTGGATGTTCTTGAAGGTTTTGAAAATAAAACATGAAAATTGTCACTACGGATTCGTTATAACAATCGAATCCGTTCATTTAAACTTTGGTCTCTTCAGATCAACATGCATAACAACATACGAGTGTAAAATTTAGGGATAATATCGGATCAACACATGAAATATCACGTATAAGGCCATATGGCCAAAACCCCAACTCACAGAATTTATGAAAAACATATACGACATGTGTTTTCATGAAACCCGATGATATGGTTTACATAATATATATAATTAAATACGATGTGATGTGCCATAACACATACAAAACCCATAATCGTTACTCCTATCCCAGTTATAGAGGCTTTACAGTATGAATGAAAGCCATTTTCATAAAACTCAAATAACGTAAAAATAGAATTTGGGAAGGAGGAGATTAACCTGTAGAGTATAATTTATTAGGCTTAGATTCCTCACTCTCAATTCTCTTTCACAGACTCACAATTTCTCTTTGACAAACTCTCTCTGATTTTTCTCTCTGTGATGTTTTATCAGACTTAGTAAAATAATGAAGAAGAGAAAAGAGAATACGCATAATAAGAATCGACTGACGCGCACTATGGTCAGTTACCCATCATGGGTTAACTGCCCATAACTCCCCCTAAGTTTATGTTTGGCTAGATTAATAGATTACAAAACCATTTAATTTAATAAAGCTTTATCATATAGTTTAAATCATGTCACACCCACTTGCACAATAAATCAAATATCTTATTTAATATAAATAAAATATAATAACTTCTCATAAATTCACATAGTCTTATATTTAATTTTCTCATTAATTAATAATGTCAAATTATTAACTCTCTAACTAATAATTTAATTAATTAAAATAACATCATGCTTAATTAAATATTTCATTTAATTCAATAAGCTCACATAAATACATACTTGAATAATAAATATTCTCTACATTAATTTAATAAATGTAACACATAATTAAATTAATCTACCACAATTGCATCAAATAATTATTTAATCCAATAATTAAATCATCTAAAAATATTTATTTAATTCAATAAATATTAAAAATTAAATTATAAAAATCTCATTCGTCTAATCTTTCCCCCCTTAAAAGGATTTTGTCCCCAGAATCACAACTCAATAATTTCGACCCGTTACATACGCAGTAAGAAATATTATGACTAAGATAATGCATAATAAATTATCATTAGCCTTCAACATTGTTAAACTGATAAAATATAATAAACATAAAATTTAACTACAGCGGAACAAGCAATTCATTAGAAGAGTCAAGTAGAGCATGATATCTACTATCTTCTATGATTTAAAAAGTTTATCATTAATTTTTTCGCTAAGACTCAGCTTAATAAATAAACCACATCATCAATTCATCCCTGCACTACGTGCCAAGGATATTCATGTAATCATCAATGGTCATGATTATACTGAATAATCTCTGGTCATAATCATACCAACAACTGTCCATCTATGCACGTAAGCCATAGATGAGGATTTTTACCAAATCATTTGTAACATTACGGTCATGATTATGCCGAATAATCCATGGTCATAATCATACCAACAATAGTACATCTATGCAAGTAAGCCACAAATGACTTTATTCACAATATAAGCATGAGGATGATGACAATGATATAAGAATTCAATTAAAAGAAAACAAAGGATAAATTTTTAAAGATTTATAACTTAATTTATCCAGAATTCAATAATGTCCAAATTGTCAACATGATACAGCTTTGTGGAGTAAAATTCAAGAATAATATTGTATCAAAAATGATTTGGACAGCAAAGAAATCAATTTTTGTAATAAATAATTTCCCGAGTGAATAGTACCCTATGAATAGTACTTCGGGAATAGTACCCCGTGAATAATACTTTGTGAATAGTATCCGTGAATAGTACTTTGTGAATAGTACCATAAAAATGAATACTACTCATGGACGGTACTCCGGCATGAGAAACTTAAAATTTAACAAGAATGTGTAGAAAATATCCTTGTGAAACGATACTAGATGAAACGCAAATTTTAAGGATATTCTACTAATTTCACGGAGTATAGAAGCAATACTTTAATAAAATGAGGGTATAATAAGGAATACGAGACGAAATAATATTACTCAAATACTACAAAGTATTGAAGAAAATATTATTCCTATGAATACTGAACAAAATAATATCCCTTACCTCAGAAGAAGACTGGATACTGGAATAATGAGGTAGCAGACTTCTCTTCTATTTTCTCTCTATAGCTTCTCTCTAAAGCTTCTCTCTATAGCTTCTCTTTCTATAATTGCTCTTGTGAGTCTTAGTGAATTGGTGAGAATGAAAGAAGAATGAGCTTCTATTTATAGGAAAATATAATTTCGATAATTGCACGTTTTGGGGCTCGAAATATTACAGTATAATACCTTCAACTTTTCCTTCATTTTTAATTTAGTCCTGCAAGTATTATCAAACTTGCACCACCTCCCCTAATAGTACATCTTGTGAATCAATAGTACAATCATGTGAAAAATAATTACAATATAGTACCTTCATCTATATCTCCATTTTTAATTTAGTCATGCAAGTATTATCAATCTTGCACCACCTCCCCTAATAGTACATGCATGTGAATCAATAGTACACACATGTGAACAAATAGTTATAAACATGTGAATTAATAGCAATTAATTTCTCATTTATCCGATTAATTACCCGAATGGTCAATATAACCTCCAGACATCCATTATTATCGAAATAGATGTCAATTTCCACTAACACTAATAATCCCAACACAATGGAAATATTAATTTCATCTTTAATCAACACGAACTTATTAATCATTAATATTATAACTCACAATATTTAACAACCAAATCATTCCCAGGAAAGAGGGGGCTTTCCGATAAGGATTTCTCCCTATTGGCGCGTAATTATGTGACCAAACCTCTCCTCGATAGAACTTTTTAGACATTGTCAATATTGCAAATAATTATATGAATAATTTTATTGTCTCAATTATTGATTTAATAATAATAAATAATATGCAGATGATACTGTGAAAATAATTAAATCAATAATATGAGAGATATTATGCAGCAATTACTGTAGCAATAATTGAGTATAACTGAGTGACTTCTCATGTAAGCATCAATAATCAATACCGTGTGCTACTATGCAACCACGCGTATTACTGTACTTTTACCACCGGGTAGTTCAACAGTTTAACGGTAAAACTTTCGCCGTTATTTTTATAAAAAGATAATTCTGTCATTTTCTAACTACGACAATACTTTCGTTGTGGGGTCCATGAATGATTGTGCCGTCGTACGAATATTCACTGTTAAAACAAATATTCCCCGACCAATCGAATATTATATAACCACTTTCTTACTTTGCAAAATTTATAAATAATACCCACAACTGTAACATTATATCAAATCCACACCATAATATTCAAAAATATATTTTGAGAAAAATTAATCTTTATTCATAAAAGTTGGGTCTTACAACCTCGCCTTCTTATGAAATTTCGTCCTCGAAATTAGGGTGCGTACCTGGTATGTCGAAGAGGTGAGGATACCTTAACTTCATTTTAGATTCTAACTCCCGTTTCATTTCCTCAACATCGTGGTTTCTCCACAAAACTTTGACTTGAGGTATAACCTTGGAGCTTAGAATATGATCCTTTTTATCCAAGATTTTAACAGGTATCTCCTCATACGTTAAATCGTCCGCTATGTAGTCCAGTTCTAATTCAATAAAGTGGTTTGGGTCTTTCATATATTTACGTAACATAGATATGTGAAAAACATTATGAACACGAGACATACTTGGCGATAAGGAGAGTCTATAGGCCACAGTTCCTACTCGATCGAGGATTAAAAATTGGCCAATGAATCGAGGATTGAGGTTTCCTCTCTTTCCAAATCTCGTAACTCCTTTCCATGGAGCAACATGTAATAACACATGATCTCCAATATTGAATTCCACATCTTTTCGATGAAGATCAACATAACTCTTTTGTCGATCTTGTGAGATTTTTATACGTTGTCGGTTCGTTTGAATCTTTTCAGTATTCATACGTACCAACTCTGTTCCTAACAATGTTGCTTCACCCACCTCATCCCAGCATACTGGAGAACGACACTTTCTTCCATACAACGCCTCAAATGGAGCCATGCCAATACTTACTTGATAACTGTTGTTGTAGAAAACTTCACCAATGGTAAGAACTTGTCCCAACTTCATTTGAAGTCAAGGACACGTAGTCTTAATAAATCTTCAAGAGTTTGAATAGTCCTCTCCGACTGCCCGTCCGTTTGAGGATGATATGCCGAACTAAATCGTAAATTCGTGCCCATAGCTTTTTGCAAACTAACCCAAAATCGTGAAGTGAATCTTGGGTCTCGATCAAAAACTATGGATACTGGCATACCATGCAATCTTACAATCTCGTTTATGTACATACGAGCAAGACGTTCAAGTGTATACGTTTCTCGTATCGGTAAGAAATGAGCAGACTTGGTCAATCTATCAACAATGACCCAAATCGCATCTATGCCTTGAGAAACCTTGGGAAGACCAGTAACGAAATCCATGGTAATGTGCTCCCACTTCCATTCTAGAATTTCAAGCGGTTGCAATGGACCTTTTGGCACTTGATGCTCTGCCTTGACTCGTTGTCAAGTTAGACACCTTGAGATGAACCCCGCTATCTCTCTCTTCATATTGCTCCACCAAAATGTATGTCGAAGATCACGATACATTTTGGTACTCCCAGGATGGATTGCAAATGGTGTTGTAATAACCCGATATTTTCTATATAAATAAATAAGAAATTTTGTATATAATTTTTTTATTATTATTATTTTAATGGTAGGAATATGTGCCAAATAATATGTATATATATACATGTGATAAATAAAATTTATTTATTACATTAATGATTACAAATAATTTTATTTTAGAATTATTGATCATTATAAATTATATTCTTATAATAATTAATTTATAGTAGAAATGTTTTTATTAATTATTTTCCATGAAAATATGATTTTATATTATTTAAATAATATATGAAATGGTTATTAGAATAATAATTATTATTATTTTATTTTATTATATGAATTTAATTAATATTAACTAATTGTTAATTATTTTAACTTAATTAATAAAGGTATATAAGCCAGATAAATAAGGTATGGAATCCAAACCCTAAATTTGGATTTTTATCAAGTAATAAGAATAATAATATAATATTAATTATATTTTGATTTTTCAGTACTATAAATATGTACCATATGTACGTATTGATAATGGTTGGTCAATTATGGTGTATTATGACCAAACCCTAACAATATTTTTATAAACCCTAGTATTACTGTTAAACCCTAATTTCAAAGTCAAATGAGACTTTAAAATCTGTTAAGACACTGTGTTATGTGGTGTATGATGTGTATTATAAAGATTTGATACTAATTAGGAAAACCCTAATTATAGGAGACCTTAATTGTAAATTAAAAACCCTAATTTCTTAAATTAAAAACCTTAAATAATAATTAGCTAATTGATAAATAGAATTAAACCCTAATTTAAAACTCGAGTTGAGTTCGACACTGTTATATAACTGTGTTATATGATGTATGTTATGTATTATATAATTTTATATTGATTAGGTAAATCCTAATTAATATTTAGAAATATTAATTTCTAGAAACCCTATTATTTAAATTATAAATCCTAATTGTTAATTGTAAACCCTAATTGCTAATTTGGCACGCTTAATGATAATTAGTAAAACATAAACCTAATTATCAAGTCTATGTAATTAGGAAACCTAATACATTAGAAAACCTTAATTTTATAATTAAAAATCCTAATTAATAATTAGTAACCCTAATTATGATATGGGTAATGCTAATTGCTAATTATTTGCTTTAATTGCTAAATTAGTAAGCTTAATTATAATTATTAAATTGATAAACTTAATGTTTAATTTCTAAATATTAGAAAACCTAAACTAATTAAGAAAACCCTAATTAGAATTTTTAGAAACTAAAATTTTTATTTTTAAACCCTAAATTGAAATTCTACAATTTTTGTGCTAAACCTTATGGTCAAACCCTAAGGGTCAAACCCTAAGGGTTTGCCATGATTACCATAATGCCATTAAATTGAAAAGACAAATGACAAACATACCACTCTTGCATCATTTGAGGTAACCTGTAATCTAGCAAGATATGGAGTTGGTGAACCACCTTTGACTCCCAATATGACTGAATTATACATACATATCAGCCTATACACTCTAGCAATTCATTGCATCCATTATATATATAGATCAAGAAAGAGAAAGTGCTCATTTTATCATATTTGTCCAACATTCACTCCACTAACACCCTCTCTCTCTAGCCCACGAAATTTCTTTGATAAATCAGTCACAAAACCAGCCCCACTAACAACCATAGCAAAATCAGAAGCCAAGAGTTGGAATTTGTTCACAGTGAGGTATAAAGCCCTAACCGAAATCAGATCTTGAATGCTATGATAAAAGTTGTGATTTTGTGTTAAAATATGTTCTATGTAGTGCTAATATGTGATCTGGGTTGGTATCTTGTAGATCCATAACATCTAAGTGCTCGAAAGTGAAGTTTTAAAAAATCTGGAAATTTGTTTTATGTTGTCTAACAATGAATTTCAAACATCTTAGATCCGTGCCTGTTTAGGGTTTTGTTTGTTTGAAGGTTTAAAGTTGTTGTATGTCATGCGATCTGTGTTCTGAAGCTTGAATCAGGACCATATCATGCTTGGATGGAAAGCTATTCATGGTCAAAGTCGGTTGACCGACCATGACCAAACAAAATCTGGGTAACCTAGAAGTTAGCCAGAACACTCTGAAAGTACGATTGTGACGTTAGATCGATCGTGTGTTAGTTGTTTTGTATATTTTGTTGCATCCGTGTTATAGTATGTTAGAGGGACTACACTCTCAAGCTTTTGTATCACCTATACATCAAACTGGATGAAAGTAGTAACCGGTCAAAGTAGCTAAGTAGTTCATGTTTACGGTTTTCTGGGTAACCCAGAAAACCTATGAACATGGTTCCTAACATGCTTTGACCGGCATGGATTTGTTTACTGTGATGTTGTTATACTTGTTTTATACTATAGATACGTTGTCTTGGATGTTGTCTACACACTAGAACACTTAAATCACTAAACGAGTACATGAGTTGCGCAACAGTTTAGCGATAGTTTATTACTAAAATTAATTATTTTTATTAAATAAATGGAAAAATTAGTTTTTAATTATTAAAAATACTAAATAAATTATTAAAAATTATTTTAAAGTTCGAAAATTAGTTTTTAATTATTTTGAATATATTTCATAAATATTTAATATTTTTGGAATATTAAAGGTATTTAATTTATTTAATTATAATATTAAATAAATTATTTAAAAATGTTTTTAATACATGAAAAATCATTTAAAATTATATTATGATATAGGAAAATATTTTAAGTTATTTTTAATGACTTTTAATATTTTGTGATGAAATTCATTAATAAATTAATATTAATGATAATTAAGTTATTTAATAAATGAATTAAATAAATAAATTAAAATGAATTATTATATTAAAAATCATTTTAAATAATAATAAGGTATTTAAAAGTATTTTAAGTTATAAAATATAACTTTCAATATTTAAAGGTAAATTTCATTAATTAATTATTATTAATGATATTAAGGTTATTTAATAATTATATTAAATAAATTAGTTTAAAAATGATTTTATTATTATAAAATCATTTTACATGAAAATAAAGTGTTTAAAGATATTTTAAGTTATAAAATATAACTTTTAATATTTAAAAGATGATTTCATGAATAATTTAATATTAATGATTATTAATTTAATATTAATGATATTAAATTTATTTAATAATTATATTAAATAAATAGTTTTATTACTTTAAAAATTATTTAAAAGGATATAAATGAATTAAAAATATTTTAAGTTATAATTAATGACTTTTAATATTTTGATAAATAATACATTAATACTTTAATTTTAATGATAATTATTTAAAAATGATTTTAATTCTTTTAAAAATCATTTAGGAGTAATATTAATACTTTAAAAATATTTTAAGTTATAATTAATGACTTTTAATATTTTGATAAATAAGACATTAAAAAGTTAAATATTAATGGTAATTATTTAAAAATGATTTTAATTGTTTTAAAAACCATTTAAGGGTAATAAAAATAATTTAATAATATTTTTTAGCTATTATAAATAACTTTAACATTTTGGAAATAGTTTCATTAATAGTTTAATATTAATTAAATATTAATGATAATAGAATTGTTTAATATTTAAATCATTTAATAATGATTACGATGTTTGAAAAATTCATGATAAATTATAATAAATGTTTAAAAATTATTATAAGTCATTTAAAATAATATGGCTGATACTTAGAGATATTGAACTACGAGGATAGAGTCTTAGACTTGATAATTACAAATAAAGTTTGCTCGATACATCGGCATGTTTCGAAAATTGATCTAGACTTAGATATTTTGACTGTATTAATGTTTGTTTGTGATTCAATAACTGTTGAATATGTGTGTGACAATGTGATTATGTTATGTGTTGACTGCAATAAGCAGTATTATGTGGTATGATATATTATTCTAATCGATAGAATGATCTTAATGATGATAGGTTTCGGTATAAAAGATAAAACTAAGTTGCGTACTGTAAGTAGCAGACCAGGCAAGTATCCTACCTTTGCATTTTCTTTATGCAATGGACGTACAAGAGTAAGAAAGTTTCAGAATTATATTATTATTGTCAGATTATTAACCCTGTTATTATATATACTATATCCGATTATTGTTTATCAACATGATATTATATTATATAATTGAGATATATATTATGTTCGTTAATTTCTAAATATGGTTATACAAGTGCCCCCACTTGGATAATCATTATATTTAATCACATGTTGATATATATATATATATATATATATATATATATATATATATATATATATATATATATATATATAACTCTAAGCTATTTGACCAGCTCGACATAGATTTAGAAATATCGTTGAATATGATAAAACCTTTTTGTATCCAATCAAATTATTTTGGTTCGGATTCCAGACTAAGTATGAACATCCCAATCAAGGGAAAACTTTTATGCGCCCAAGGCGGACAGAGTGAACGATAACATCGTTCTTGTATGTAGTATTGATCAATACAGGGCCCATGAGATGTACACCCTCGCGTCTGTAAGTTATTACGGTTTGCAGATGAAGTTCTGCAAAACCTTATCGAAAATTTAAAACAATGTTCATAGTATGTCACCTTAAACCTATTTATAGTCAATACGTAGTTTCAAAAATGTGATATAGAGTTGTTATGTTATTATTATTGGTTTAGTTTACTTCACAAATTGAATCGTTGTAGAAGTAATGTATAAAGAAAACATTTAATTCTTTCATCAGCTAATTATATTTATAATTGTTATTACTTGCTGGGCACTCAAATGCTCATCCTTGTTTAATTTAAATGTTTTTAGCTAAGTGTGAACAGCTAGAAGGTTCGGCCAAGAACAAGGGAAAAAGGAAAGCAAATAGAATATGTTTAATGGTATCTTTTGTAATAGTTAAACTGTATTAAGACAATGATATGTATTATCTATCATGTAAGGAATTATAGTAAAGGTTGCGTACTTGGGATTCGACTCTGATAGATGTAAATTAGGTTTGATTTTTATATTATTGTTATTATTATTAGTATTATTCCGCTGATAGAAATTGTATCGTGAAGCACCGAGTTCGGGTTTTAAGTACCTAAATTTGGGGGCGTCACAACATGGTATCAGAGCTTAGGGTTAGAAACCTTAGGTGGGTTAGACCTTAGGCTATAACCTTATAACAAAGGGAAACGTTGAAAATATAAATAACTCATTTAGAGTTTAAAAGGAGATGAATTGAATAAATTCATCGTTAAACAAAATAAAAGATAACTTCTATAAAATTATTATTTGTTGTATGTATATACTATACGTGCTAATTAGGATAATTTATGTGTGTAGATGTCAGATAGAAAGAATTAGGATACCCTCAGATTGTAAATAAGGAGTCAACCTCCATAACCGAGCCAATATCAAAGCTAATAGCTGAAATAGAGGCTCACTTTTAAAAGCAACCCTGTTGAGGTGATTATACTGGAAAAATGTAGTACCGGACCCAGAACCGGTAGTATAGCAGATAGGTAGTGTATAGTTAGAGAGTATATGGTCGAGCTCGAGTTCTTAAACTCATATGTTTGTGGTGAGTTCTTAAACTCATAATGTGTGGTAAGTTTGACAAACTTGGTATAGTTAGGTGTGAATGGATTATTGAGGATGATGGGAATATATAGAATATTAAGCAAATGATCCTTAGTGAAAGCATAAGAAGTAAGTAGTATTAGTATTACTTGATTATGTATGATTTTGTGATGAGTATGATAGGCATGACTGTAATGTAATATTCACAACTTTCGTATAAGTTGTGGCAGTGATTCCTGACTTGTGTGTCACAAAGGAATAACTGAGGTTTAAAGCGGTATGTGTTATGGTATGTCAAGTTCTATGAATAGGAATCTATGTTGGATTAATGAAATAAGTTGGTAGTAATTATTTATCTAAACACTGGTTAATACAGTAAAATAAATTTTCAAAATCTAATATTAGTACATGATTATTTGAATAGAAAATTTTGCGTTATGTGTTAAGCGTATACGATACGGCTTAGAATGTAAGAATAAATTATGATAATGTCGCTAAGACGAAAACAAAACCCAAGGATAAAAGTACTTGTCAACAAAGCTGGAGAACAACCAGACCTGATACAGAATTTCTCGAATGTGATCGCTCAAGCAATGCAAAATGGAATACCAGCCGCGAGAAATCAGCCAGACAATCAATTGAAAATTTTTAAGGACTTCAAGGCAATCGTACTGCCAGGATTTAGAAGATCAACTGACTCTGTTGACACGTTTGTGATAGCTAGGGTAACAAAGGGGCAAAAGACAGCTTTTGCCACCTATACGAAGAAAGGAGATATTTTCGACAGAAATAGGCTGGGAGTGTATTTAAAAGGAAAGATTGTGTGCTATAAGTGTGGGCATGAGGGACATATCTCTCCTAACTGCCCAAATCCAAGAGTGTGTAGTGAATGTTTTATTTATGAATTAAGGGAGCATAAGGTGAAAGACTGTCCAAGAAGTAGAAAGGAGGTAAGGAATGCGAATACGGAAAAAGGTAGCAGGACATTGGCGACAACGGGACCAACTTCAACAAACGAACCAACAGAACTAATCGTAGGAGTTTCAGCATGACTGTTCAGGATTCGGTAGCAGCCGAGGATGCAACTCCAGGTATTATTCAAACCAATTTTTATTTTCTTATATATGATTTTCTTATATATATATATAGTAAATTATTTTTATGATGAAATTTTGAAGGAGGAATTTGAGTTCTTTTGGAAATCAAATTTCTATTTAAGAAGATAGATGAGCTTTATGTTAAATAGTTAAAGATCGGTTCGATCAATTATGATCGAGATCTACTTGGAATGATTATATATGCTATGTACCCTAGTATATATAGGTTTTAAAACGGTGATTCCGGGGACAGAATCTTTACAATGGAGGGTGAATGTAATTGTAATACCCAGAAAAAAAATTTATTTTGTTTAAAAACATATTAATTAGACTTTGTCATTTATTTGGGTCAAACTATTTATTTAATTTGTGTGGGCTAATAAGTATTAATAAGAGATGAGTAAATTAATTTAATACAATTTGGGCCTTAAAATTTATTGGGTTTAATTTAATTAAATGTGGGTAATAATAAATCCTATTATAATTAGGAGAAATAATAAGACAATAAATAAAACCTAACTGCACGACATTATATTATATCATATACTTTTGGCGTGAGGCGACACAAGGAAAAAGAGGAGAAAAGTACTTTTGCACTGCAATTTGGAGAAGGGAAAATTAGTAGATTCACTTTGTTGCATAGGACGCGAAAAGGTATTGTAACTTTACTATTAATAATGAATTGAAGTTATTAGTTCTGTATGTATATATGAATTGATGATTTCTTTTTCCCTAAAAAAACGTTAGTGTGATGAAGGTGTGATGAAGGCTACTGTATTGTTCTACTATAGTAAAGATTATATATATACATCAAGTTGGTTTCAACTTTCCTGACATGATTCCGTTATTTTATTTATATATACATATATATATATATATATATATATATATATATATATATATATATATATCATGGGTGAGGCACTGCAACACTAATACTGGTGTTGATTAATTTCATTATTTGTTTATATATATATTAATAATAATATTTTGCTACTGAAATTGTATACAAAATTAATAAATCAATTGAACTTATATTTATTAATTTGAATTAATTAATTTTGTGGACATAGTTATAAAATTTTTAATAATAAATTTAATAGTATTATGTTATTAATGATTAGATTGTAATAAAATCTTATTAAATTATTTAAATTGAACGGAAAGAATTAAAAGAGTTATACTTAGTATATAAATTTTAGAGTATTAATAATTGATTTAAGGCGACGATTAAATGTACCTTGAATGAATTGCAAATTATTTTGGAGTTTATGAGTTGGATTATATTTAATTTGAGGTGAATATGTTTAGGTGGTGAATAACGTTTCATATTTGATATCGTTGACACTTGAGGGTAAGACTATATGTAGTGTGTTATAAATGGGTTGGAAGTATCAGGTACGGATTTCGTACTCTTTCAGCGACATTCTTGATAAATTTGATTTGTTCGTTTTGTCCCTTATTTCAAATTTCGTTATCCTTTCACATAATTGTTTCCTGTGAAATTCATATAGTAGTTTCATTTTGGAGTTGATACATTAGCTCGTATTTGTACTCTTTGAATTAGGTTATCATGTTTAGTATTTATTTTTGATAATTGTAGAGCAGAACATGTTGTAACCTTCTTTTTGAAACCTTGTGACTAGAATTTGATTTGGTTCAACATATTCATATAGAACCCTTTTGTTGATATTATGTCGCATATGTTGTGACATAGTATTTTTGTTAGAATGTACCGTAGGGTGTACCTGAGCTATAACCACCTGTGGGGGTACCACATGCATGTCGTCTTGGCACGAGAGGCATGACACTTTCCGCGGCGGTGTGATTAGTCCACGGCGTCTCCGTTTTGGACTCCGGAGGAAGTGGGCCATTTGGTGTTTTGTTGTGG
Organism: Panax ginseng; assembly: GCA_020205605.1. NCBI lineage: Eukaryota > Viridiplantae > Streptophyta > Magnoliopsida > Apiales > Araliaceae > Panax > Panax ginseng. Next base: position 49,314,857 of record CM035141.1, read on the forward strand.
GAGGCGTATGGGTTAACCCTAGTGTTCTGTTATGCGGATTGGTGATGTTGTGACAAACACACATATTCGATTTGCATACATTTGGATTCGCGGTCCAATGTGTGATTTGCATGTGTGGCATTATTTTGGTTGCCTGTGTGGCATCATTTGACTTGTATGTGTGGCATTATTTTGAATTGCATGTGTGGCATTGTTTTGACTTGCCTGTGTGGAAATGTATATTTCTGAGCTCACTCGGTATAAAGTAACACCCAACCATTTGATTTAGCATATTATTTCATTGTATTAGTTTTGTTTGTTTCTGTTCAGTTCAATTCATTGAGTTAGTTACTTCAGTTCGTTATTTCTCTATTCTTCAATTGGTTTCATCAATTTTGTTTATTCAGATATATTCTATTCAGATCTTTGGAGATTATATTTTCGTCCATATTTACACTTAAGGCTTTGTTCAGTATTTTGTCTCAATTATTTTCGTATATCAGTTGTATATCTTTTGTATATCTGTATCCGTACTGGGCAATTGGCTCATGTTGTGTTTTTCTTCTTGCAGGTTTGCAGGGGTGATTAAGGGCTAGTGTGATGAGAGTGTTACCTTGACCATCTAGGTTGATTAAATTTTGGTTTTGATTATTTTGATTCTAGTTGGAGAATTATATTTAGTACTTTATTAATGGATCGCCACTATTAATATTTTGAAGTTATTAGTGCTCTGTTTACTAATTTTGAGGTTTGTTGTTCTTTGCACGTGACCTCCCTTTCCTATTCGGGAAGGGTGTGTTACAGAGATAGTATTAGAGCTTAGGTTCTTTCTTGTAGAAAACCTATTTAGGTTTGACCTGTGAGTTATGGGTATATCACTGGGTAGACGTAGGAGTTTGATTTGATGTTGTTTTATGTTTGGCGTGTCTTAATTTTGACTAAGTGTCTTCCATTCTTCAAGTTGTAGTTGATTTGAGAAGTTGAGATAATTTGTTAAGATTATTATTGTTATGCATTGGAGCAATAATATTAGTTAAGGATTGTGATTGGATATCATTAAGGAGAATAAATATGTGATTGTGGTTGGATATTTTTTACAGTTAAGAAATGATTATATGATTATGATGTGAGTATTTGTATAAGTGAGTTTTTAATTTTAGAAAAGTATTTGTTAGAGTTGTTTTTGGTGACAATTTATTATGATCTTCAAATTGAGAATTTGATGTTGATGATGATTTTGTTTATGTTAAGCTTTTGAATAATTTGAGGTATGTGTATTGATGGGATACTATGATAAGGTGAAAAATATTAAATATAGAGGATCTCTTGTAAATTATTTTTTAGTTGTTGATATTCGAGGTAATTAGGTGAATTAATTGGAGTTAATGATCAATTTTGTGACTATTTATAGTAGGATATTGGAGTTATGTTCTATGAAGTTTATTTGTGATAATATGGGGAGACATTGAAATTTATTAGATTAAGGTTTGCAATAAGGGATGAATGATTTATTATATAATTAGATATTAAGTGATAAAATTCAATTAATTTTGAGAGATCTTGAATATTTATAGTTTTCTTATGCAGATAGTAGAATATTAGACTTAGAGTTTGATATGGTGATAAAGAGATAGTAGTAGTACATTCTTCGGTGTAATAATATTTGAGGACTAGTTCAAATTGAGGATGAGATATTTTGAAGCTCTTGAGGACTTGGGGAGAGTTGGTAATATAGTTTGCATAATTGTTTTATTTATCCGATGTCATTGAAGTGTTGCATGAATTTATGTAAAATAAATAAATAAAAATAAAAATAATTTTTTAAATCTTTGTCATGTGTGGAACATAAACGTTTTACGAATTAAAAATAATTTTAAATATTTTGAGTCTTCGAATCGTATTTAGATGAAGAGAAATTTGGTTCTTTCGAATTATGTTCCAAAGAGTACGTACGTTTGCAAGAATTAAACTCAAAGATATTAACGGGGGGCCGCACCAATAGTGGATCATGCGATTTAACGCGAAGTACCTTACCAAGGTTTGACACGATAGCTGACGAATCTTTTACGAGTACATGGATAATTGTGTTGACTGATGGACTTACGAGCGTTGATTGTTACAAAAGGTGATGCTACGTCTTAACAAAAAAAAAATTGTAGCTTATTTAAATTTCGAGGACGGAATTATTTTTAAGGGGTGAAAAATGTAATAACCCATATTTTTTAAAATTAAATATTAATTGATTTTATTTTATACAATTGTATTTAAATTGGAAAAGGAAAGTGATTTTTTTCTTTTCTTTTCTTCCTTGTTTTGTTTGGCAAGTTAAATTCTATTAGCAGATATTAAATAACTGATTAAATTAAAATTGAGGAAGATAATTCCTTTTGTTAAAGTCTGGTGCTAAAATCATTCGGAGCGGGAAGCTACTTGGGAGATAGAGGAGTCTATTCGAGCAGAGTATCCGCATCTTTTGATAATTAGGTACGTTCATTCTTTTGGTTCCGGGGACGGAATCCTTTTTAAGGGGTAGGTGATGTAATACCAGAAAAAAAATTTATTTTGTTTTAAAACATATTAATTAGACTTTGTCATTTATTTGGGTCAAACTAGTTATTTAATTTGTGTAGGGTAATAAGTATTAATAAGAGATGAGTAAATTAATTTAATATAATTTGGGCCTTAAAATTTATTGGGTTTAATTTAATTAAATGTGGGTAATAATAAATCCTATTATAATTAGGAGAAATAATAAGACAATAAATAAAACCTAACTGCACGACATTATATTATATCATATACTTTGGGCGTGAGGCGGCACAGGGAAAAAGAGGAGTAAAGTACTTTTGCACTGCAATTTGGAGAAGAGAAAATTAGTAGATTTACTTTGTTGCATAGGAAGCGAAAAGGTATTGTAACTTTACTATTAATAATGAATTGAAGTTATATGTTCTGTATGTATATATGAATTGATGATTTCTTTTTCCTTAAAAAAACGTTAGTGTGATGAAGGCTACTGTATTGTTGTACTATAGTAAAGATTATATATATACATCAAGTTGATTTCAACTTTCCTGACATGATTCCGTTATTTTATATATATATATATATGTTTCGTGGGTGAGGCCTACAGCACTGCTGCAGGTGTTGATTAATTTCATTATTTGTTTTATATATATATATATATATATTAATAATAATATTTTGCTACGAAATTGTATACATAATTAATAAATCAATTGAACTTATATTTATTAATTTGAATTAATTAATTTTGTGGACATAATTATAAAAGTTTTAATAATAAATTTAATAGTATTATGTTATTAATGATTGGATTGTAATAAAATCTTATTAAATTATTTAAATTGAGCGAAAAAAGAATTAAAAGAGTTATACTTAATATATAAATTTTGGAGTATTAATAATTGATTTAAGGCGATGATTAAATGTACCTTGAATGAATTGCGAATTATTTTGGAGTTTATGAGTTGGATTATATTTAATTTGAGGTGAATATGTTTAGGTGGTGAATAACGTTTCGTATTTGATATCGTTGGCACTTGAGGGTAAGACTTTGTGTAGTATGCTATAAATGGGTTGGAAGTATCAGGTACGGATTCCGTACTCTTTCAGCGACATTCTTGATAAATTTGATTTATTCGTTTTGTCCCTTATTTCAAATTTCGTTATCCTTTCACATAATTGTTTCCTGTGAAATTCATATATTAGTTTCATTTTGGAGTTGATACATTAGCTCGTATTGTACTCTTTGAATTAGGTTATCATGTTTAGTATTTATTTTTGATAATTGTAGAGCGGAACATGTTGTTACCTTCTTTTTGAAACCTTGTGACTAGAATTTGATTTGGTTCAACATGTTCATCTAGAACCCTTTTGTTGGTATTATGTCGTATATGTTGTGACATGGTATTTTTGTTAGAATGTACCGTAGGGTGTACCTGAGCTTTAACCACACGTAAAATTACCCAGCAAGTCGCCTTACACGAGAGGAATGATGTGACGTCCCCAAAACAGGTATACATCACCCATCTTGGGTCACGTGCGGATACAAGTCTTTGAATACAAATACAACTTAACTATACAACGATCGTGTAAAATACTGACAAAACATAGGTCATGAGTTTTAATACAAATATTGTCATCTAGACAATATCCATACTCAATGGAGTCCTCATTACATTTATTATCACACTATTTCACGAATAGTGAGGACTACTAATGCACCATCTAAGATCATCACTCTCTGTTCCCCGACTATTCCCACCACGTTCTCATTTCAAGAGAAGCGGTGAAAGAAAGGGTGAGCTCAACTAGCCCGATGAAAAAAATTATGACTAAGATAATGCGAAATAAATTATCATTAGCCTTGACAATGTTAAACTGATAGAATATAATAGACAACAAGTTTAACTGCAGCGGAACAAGCAATCCATTAGAAGAGTCAAATAAAGTATAAAATCTACTATCTTCTATGATTTAAAAAGTTTTTCATCAACTTTATCGTTGAGACTCAGCTTAATAAATAAAATCGAATCATCCCTGCTCCACGGCCAAGGATATTAATGTTATCATCAATGATCATGACTATACCGAATAATCCCTGGTTATAATCATACCAACAACTGTCCACCAATGAACTACAGGCCAATGAGGACTTTTACCACGTCATTCGTGACATTACGGTCATGATTATACCGAATAATCCCTGATCATAATCATATAAAGTCCATCTATGCACGTAAGCCAAAGATGACTTTCATCACAATATAAGCATGAGGATGATGACAATGACATAATAATTCAATAAAACAAGTTCAAGAATAAATTTTAAAGATTTATAAATTAATTTATCCAGGAACCAATAACGTCCAAATTGTCAACATGATCTTTGCTTTGTAGAGTAAAATTCAAGAATGCTCGGAAGAATATTTCCATGAAAAGATCTTTGGATGAAGCACAAATATCAAGGATATTCCACTAATTTCATGGAGTATAGAAGCCAAAGCTTTAACCAATGAGTATATATAGAATATATGAAGCTCAAATGGATTTTTGCACGCCATGCGGTAATCCACGTGGAGCGGATCATTTCCATAATTTAATAAGGAATGAATACGAAGGATCATTCACCATGCATGTGGTAATCCACATGGCGGAGTTATTCCAACGAAATAATAACGAATGGAATAACGTAAGGATTCACCATACGTGCGATAGATTGCATATCTGAGTTATTCCCAATGAATAATAAATAATGGAACCAGTCCCAAGCATAAACACACGACCGAGATATTCGACGATAGAATAATAAATAATGGAACCAGTCCAAGCGTAAACGCATGTATGTGATATTTCGATAGAATAATAAATAATGGAACCCGAATCCAATGCGTGCGCATGCATGAGATATTCCGACAGAATAATAAAGAACAAAATATTAGAAGAATTTCACCATGTATGCGGTACTTCGCATAAACAGGTTACTCCAACAAAATAATAAGAATGGAATAACAGAAGAATTTCACCAAGTATAGGGTATCAAGCGTATACAGGTTATTCCAACAGAATAATAAAGAATGGAATAACATAAGTTCTCTTCATAAATAAGAAAGAAAGAATACCCCTTATGAGTACAACAAATAATATCCCTACCTTAGAAAGAAGAGTCTTCGGATATAGAAGTAGTGAAGTAGCGAACATTTTCTTCTTTCTCTCTATAGTTTCTCTCTAGAGTTTGATAAATTAAGTAAATAATGAAGGAATCAGCTTCTATTTATAGGAGAATGGATTGAATAGTAACTAATTCATGAACGGTCCAGATTGATTTACTTTTAAATGGACGGTCCATATTGGTTTACTATTAAAACTTAAAGCAAAATAACGAATGGAATAATAACGAATTCATGCATGTGGTAATCCACATGACGAGTTATTCCAATGTAATAATAACGAATGGAATAATGAAGGATTCACCATGTGTGCGATAGATTACCGCAGACGAGTTAGTACCAATGAGAATAATAAATAATGGAACGTGTCCCATATAAATGCACGAGACAAGATATTAGATAGAATAATAAATAATGGAACCAGGTCCGGCGTAAACGCACAGACAGGATATTTTGACAGAATAATAAATAATGGAACCAGGTCTGGCATAAACGCACAGACAGGATATTCTGACAGAATAATAAAGAATGGAATATTAGAAGAATTTCACCATGTATGCGGTACTTCACATAAACAGGTTATTCCAACAGAATAATAAGAATGGAATAACAGAAGAATTTCACCAAGTATAGGGTATCCCGCGTATACAGGTTATTCCAACGGAATAATAAAGAATGGAATAACATAAGTTCTCTTCATGAATAAGAAAGAAAGAATACCCCTTATGAGTACAACAAATAATATCCCCTACCTTAGAAAGAAGAGTACTAGATATAGAAGTAGTGAAGTAGCAGAACATTTTTCTTCTTTCTCTCTATAGTTTCTCTCTCTAGAGTTTCAGTGAATTCGTAAGAAATAATGAAGGAATGAGCTTCTATTTATAGGAGAATGGATTGAATAGTAACTAATTCATGAACGGTCCAGATTGATTTACTTTTAAATGGACGGTCCATATTGGTTTACTATTAAAACTTAAAGCAACTGTCCATACTAATTTACTATTAAAACTTTAAACCAGCGATCCATATTGATTTACTACTATAACTTTCCACCAGCGGTCCATATTGATTTACTATTATATCTTCAACCAACGATATGAAAAATTAGCACATCTCCTCATGGAATAATATTGTACCCAAAAATGATTTGGATCAAACAGAAATATATCTTACGGGTGAATAGTACCCCGTGAATAGTAACTCGTGAATAGTAACTCATGAATAGTAACTTGTGAATAGTAACTCGTGAATAGTAACTCATAAAAAGTAACTCATGAATAGTAACTTGTAAATAGTAACTCGTGAATAGTAACTCATAATAGTAACTCATGAATAGTAACTCGTAAATAGTACTCCGACACGAAAAGTGCCCCGAATACCCGATTGAACAATATAACCTCCAAACATCAATTATACTAACACAAATAAGTCCAACACAATGGAACTATAAAATTCATCTTTAATCAACACGAACTTATTCATCATTAATATTATAACGCACAATATTTAACAACCAGGTCGTTCCCAGGAAATAAGGGGCTTTCCGATAAGGATTTCTCCTTATTGGCGTGCAATTAGGTGACCAAACCTCTCCTTGACAGAACTTCTAGACATTGTCAATATTGTAAATAATAATATGAATAACTTTGCCGTCTCAATTATTGATTTAATAATATAACATATTATGGATGATAATCTTTGTGTAATAATAATTGAATCAATAATATGAGAGATATGATCACGAATTATTCTTTGTAGCAATAATTGAGTATAATGAGTGACTTATCACGTAAGCATCAATAATCAATACCGTGTATTACTACTATGCAACCACGCGTATTATTATTTTTTACTACTTAGGGTAGTTCAACGGTTTTTAACGGTAACACCTCCGCCCGTTATTTTTATAGAAAGATAATTTTGTCTTTTCTAACTACGACAATACTTCCGTTGTGGGATCCACCAATGATTATGTCGTCGTCTAAATATTTTCTACGTTAAAACGAATATTCCCCACCAATCTAATATTATATAACTACTTGCTTACTTTTGCAAAATTTGTAAATACTACCCACAACTATAACATTATATCAAATCCACACCATAATATTAAAAAAAATATTTCGAGAAAAATTAAATCTTATTCATAAAATTCGGGGTCTCACAATCTCCCCTCCTTATGAAATTACGCCCCAGAAATTTACGTATGTATATGGTATGCCGAATAGGTGAGGATACCTTGACTTCACTTCAAATTCTAACTCTTGAGGTATAACCTTTGAGTGTCGAATACAATTCTTCTTATCCAAGATTTTAACACATATCTCCTCATACGTTAAATCTTCTGCTATATCGTTTAGTTCTAATTTAATAATGTGGTTCGGGTCATCCACATATTTACGTAACATCGATACGTAAAAAAAATATTCTAAACACACAACATACTTGGCGGTAAAATGAGTCTATATGCTAAAGTTCCTACTTTATCAAGGATTTCAAATGGGCCAACAAAATCGAGGGTTGAGATTTCCTCTCTTCATCGATTCTTGCTTCTAGAATAACGCCCTCTGGAACCTTCTTCTTCACATTCATCAGCTCTAAGTATGTAGCTTGAATAGCTTTAAATTTATCGATTAAAGTCGATTCTAATCGTATATTCGTTATCTTCATGTGGGTTCGTATATTCACACTTGTAACCGTATACGATCTTCTACTCAACGCGTCAGCTACCACGTTCGTTTTTCCTACGATGGTATTGAATGGTACGATCATAATCTTCAATAGCTCGAGTCAACGTCTTTGGCACATTATACGATCGTTTTAGGTAAAGAAATATTTGAGGGTTTTAGAAATGGGTTTTGTACTGGGGTCAATACAAATATCAATTTCACGCTCTAGGGGTAGGCTAAGAAGTCTTCAAGAATATGTCAGGAAATTTATTAATAATAGAAATATCATTCAAAACTGTGACCCTAATCCAAGACTTGGATAGTACGTCACATTGATACCTATCAACTTGCCATCGTCATTCACGACGTCGCCTATAAAAAGTCTAGCTTCGGTACATTCCACACAAGGAAATTAACAACGAAAGGACCGGGGCTCTTTACTTATGGCTTGATATGACAATGATTAACTTTAGTGGTTTGGTTGCTTGAATTCGCATAACAGGTTGGTTAGGAATATGAAAGCTAACAACCTTACGAAAAGCATGATGAGTAGTTAAACAATCGATTCCTAAAATCACATCAAAGGCATGTATTTTCAAAGAGATAAGATCGACAGGTAACGTGAAAGTGTCGATTTGAATCAACAAGATCTATAAATAGTGGAGGTAACGAAGGTTTCTACTATCAAAGTTTCAACCAATAAGTCAAAGTCTAATTTCTCCGAAGTCAAATTTAAACGTTGAGCGCAAGCAAGAGAGATAAAAGAATTGGTAGAATCGGTATCTAATAAGGTATAGACTTCTCAAGAATTTATAATTAACTAACCCGTGATAACTTCGTTCGATTCCTCGTCACGAAAAATGCTCTCCCTTAAATTAGCGAATTTGACTTGTCTGAGACATCCTTTGGCATCACTATCCCAGTTGGACTTGACTTTGGGGCATGACAAAATCGGGCTAGGTGACCTTCTCTTCTTGAATTTTCCACATCTATTTTCGTGGCCATGATTACCACCAAAGTGGTTACCATTCTTGGCATGATAATTTCCCCCACGATGGTTATCATTGTTCTGATGGCTGTTGCCACCGGTATGATTATTATCATGTTGTTGGTCATTACCTTTTGGTTAAGCTGACTCAACGATCTCATGTGCTTCTTTGCTTATCTCAATATTTTCGAATGCCATTTTTAAATACTGCCACAAAACAAGGGTTAATTAACATATCACATATTATCCCTATACTCTGACGGACCAGCTTAAATACCAAATAAACTTAGGTAGGTCATACTAGCGAAGGAATTCCCGTCCTCCCTCTTAGTTCTTGTCTCACATCTCACCAGGGATCATATCCTAAGCTTTGATACTAACTGTGGCGCCCCAAAACAGTATACATCACCCATCTTGGGTGCATGGGATACAAGGTCTTGAATAGAAATATAACTTAACTATACAACAGTCGTGTAAAATACGACAAAACATAGGCTGTGAGTTTTAATACAAATATTTTCATCTAGACAATATCCACACTCAATGGAGTTCTCATTATATTTATTATCACACTATTTCACAGAATAGTGAGGACTACTAATGCACCATCTAGGATCATCACTCTGTTCCCCGACTATTCCCAGCTACGTTCTCATTTCCTGAAGAGAACAGTGAAAGAAAGGGTGAGCTCAACTAGCCCAGTAAGAAATATTATGACTAAGATAATGCAGAATAAATTATCATTAGCCTTCAACAATGTTAAACTGATAGAATATAATAGACAACAAGTTTAACTGCAGCGGAACAAGCAATCCATTAGAAGAGTCAAATAAAGTATAAAATATACTATCTTCTATGATTTAAAAAGTTTTTCATCAACTTTATCGCTGAGACTCAGCTTAATAAATAAAATCGAATCATCCCTGCTCCACGGCCAAGGATATTCATGTAATCATCAAGGGTCATGACTATACTGAATAATCCCTGGTCATAATCATACCAACAACTGTACACCAATGAACTACAGGCCAATGAGGACTTTTACCACATCATTCGTGACATTACGGTCATGATTATACAGAATAATTCCTGATCATAATCATACCAAGTCCATCTATGCTCGTAAGCCAAAGATGACTTTCATCACAATATAAGTATGAGGATGATGACAATAACATAATAATTCAATAAAATAAGTTCAAGAATAAATTTTAAAGATTTATAAATTAATTTATCCAGGAACCAATAACGTCCAAATTGTCAACATGATACTGCTTTGTATAGTAAAATTCAAGAATTCTCAGAAGAATATTTCCATGAAAAGATACAGGATGAAGCGCAAACATCAAGGATATTCCACTAATTTCATGGAGTATAGAAGCCAAAGCTTTAACCAACTGAGTATAATAGAATATATGAAACTACAAATGGATTTTACGCCGCCATGCGATAATCCACGTGATGCGAATCATTTCCACAATTTAATAAGGAATGAATCTGAAGGATCATTCACCATACATGTGGTAATCCACATGTATGAGTTATTCCAATGTAATAATAAAGAATGGAATAACGAAGGATTCACCATGTGTGCGATAGATCGCACGCATATATGTTATTCCCAATGAATAATAAATAATGGAACCGAGTCCAAAGATAAATGCACATATACAGGATATTCCGACAGAATAATAAATAATGGAACCAGTCCCAAGTGAAACGCATACAGACGAGGATATTTTGACGTAATAATAAATAATGGAACCAGTGCAGCATAAACGCACGCATGGATATATTCCGGACGAATAATAAAGAATGGAATATTAGAAGAATTTCACCATGTATGCGGTACTTCGCATAAACAAGTTATTCCAACAAAATAATAAGAATGGAATAACAGAAGAATTTCACCAAGTATAGGGTATCCCGCGTATACAGGTTATTCCAACAGAATAATAAAGAATGGAATAACAGAAGTTCTCTTCATGAATAAGAAAGAAAGAATACCCCTTATGAGTACAACAAATAATATCCCCTACCTTAGAAAGAAGAGTACTGGATATAGAAGTAGTGAAGTAGCAGAACATTTTTCTTCTTTCTCTCTATAGTTTCTCTCTCTAGAGTTTCAGTGAATTCATAAGAAATAATGAAGGAATGAGCTTCTATTTATAGGAGAATGGATTGAATAGTAACTAATTCATGAACGGTCCAGATTGATTTACTTTTAAACGGATGGTCCATATTGGTTTAATATTAAAACTTAAAGCAACAGTCCATACTAATTTACTATTAAAACTTTAAACCAGCGATCCATATTGATTTACTATTATAACTTTCCACCAGCGGTCCATATTGTTTTACTATTATATCTTCAACCAACGGTTTTAAAAATTAGCACATCTCCTCATGGAATAATATTGTACCCAAAAATGATTTGGACCGAACAGAAATATATCTTACGGGTTAATAGTATCCCATGAATAGTAACTCATAAATAGTAACTCATGAATAGTAACTCGTGAATAGTAACTCATGAATAGTAACTCATAAATAGTAACTCATAAATAGTAACTCGTGAATAGTAACTCGTAAATAGTAACTCATGAATAGTAACTCGTAAATAGTACTCCGACACGAAAAGTGCCCCGAATACCCGATTGAACAATATAACCTCCAGACATCAATTATACTAACACAAATAAGTCCAACACAATGGAACTATAAAATTCATCTTTAATCAACACGAACTTATTCATCATTAATATTATAACGCACAATATTTAACAACCAAGTCGTTCCCAGGAAAGAGGGGGCTTTCCGATAAGGATTTCTCCTTATTGGCGCGCAATTAGGTGACCAAACCTCTCCTTGACAGAACTTCTAGACATTGTCAATATTACAAATAATAATATGAATTACTTTGCCGTCTCAATTATTGATTTAATAATATAACATATTATGCAACTATAACAATAATTGAATCAATAATATGAGAGATATGATGCAGCAATTACTGTAGCAATAATTTAGTATAACTTAGTGACTTATCACGTAAGCATAAATAATCAATACCGTGTGCTACTATGCAACCACACGTATTCATCGTACTTTTTACTACCGTGTAGTTAAACGGTTTTAACCAGTAACACCTCCGGCCCGTATTTTTATAGAAAGATAATTTTGTCATTTTCTAACTACGACAATACTTCCATTGTGGGATCCACCAATGATTGTGTCATCGTACGAATATTTCCTGTTAAAACAAATATTCCCCAACCAATCGAATATTATATAACTATTTGCTTACTTTGTAAAATTTGTAACTACTACCCACAACTATAACATTATATCAAATCCACACCATAATATTAAAAAAAATATTTCGAGAAAAATTAAATCTTATTCATAAAATTCGGGGTCTCATACATGACAGTTTCCGTGGCGGTGTGATTAGTCCACGGCGTCTCTGTTTTGGGCTCCGGAGGAAGTGGGCCATTTGGTGTTTTGTTGTGGGAGGCGTATGGGTTAACCCTAGTGCTCTATTCTGCGGATTGATGATGTTGTGCCAAACACACCTATCCGATTTGTATACATTTGGATTCGCGGTCCAATGTGTAATTTGCATGTGTTGCATTATTTTGGTTGCATGTGTGCCATCATTTGACTTGCATGTGTGGCATCATTTGACTTGCATGTGTGGCATTATTTTGATTTGCCTGTGTGGAATTGTTTTGACTTGCCTGTGTGGCAATGTATATTTCTGAGCTCACTCGGTATGAAGTAACACCCAACCATTTGATTCAGCATATTATTTTATTGTATTAGTTTTGTTTATTTTTGTTCAGTTCAATTCATTGAGTTAGTTACTTCAGTTCGTTATTTCTTTATTCTTCTATTGGTTTCGTCAATTTTGTTTATTTAGATATATTCTATTCAGATCTTTGGAGATTATATTTTCGTCCATATTTACACTTGAGGCTTTGTTAAGTATGTGGTCTCAATTGTTTTCGTATATCAGTTGTATATCTTTTGAATATCTATTTTTGTACTAGGCAATTGGCTCATGCTGTGTTTTTCTTCCGACAGGTTTACAGGGGTGATTAAGGGCTAGTGTGATGAGAGTGTTGCCTTGACCATCTAGGTTGATTAAATTTTTGTTTTGATTATTTTGATTCTAGTTGGACAATTGTATTTATTACTTCACTGATGGATATCATTATTAATATTTTGAAGTTATTTGTGATCTGTTTACTAATTTTGAGGTTTGTTGTACTTTGCACATGACCTCCCTTTCCTATACGGGAAGGGGGTGTTACAGTAATAACCCGGTATTTTCTATATAAATAAATAAGAAATTTTGTATATAATTTTTTTTATTATTATTATAATGGTGAGAATGTGTGCCAGGTAATGTGTATATATATATATGTGTGTGTGATAAATAAAATTTATTTATTACATTAATGATTACAAAAAATTTTATTTTAGAATTATTGATCATTATAAATTATATTCTTATAATAATTAATTTTATAGTAGAAATGTTTTTATTAATTATTTTCCATGAAAATATGATTTTATATTATTTAAATAATATATGAAATGGTTATTAGAATTATAATAATTATTATTTTATTTTATTATATGAATTTGATTAATATTAACTAAGTTAATTATTTTAACTTAATTAATAAAGGTATATAAGCTTTATTAATAAGGTATGGAATTCAAACCTTAATTTTGGATTTTTATCAAGGAATAAGAATAATAATATAATATTAATTATATTTTGATTTTTCAGTGCTATAAATATGTACTGTATGTTCGTATTGATAATGGTTGGTCAATTATGGTGTATTATGACCAATCCTAACAATATTTTTATAAACCCTAGTATTACTGTTAAACCCTAATTTTAAAGTCAAATGAGACTTTAAAATCTGTTAAGACACTGTGTTATGTTATGTATGATGTTTATTATAAAGATTTGATGCTAATTAGGAAAACCCTAATTATAGGAGACCTTAATTGTAAATTAAAAACCCTAATTTCTTAAATTAGAAACCTTAAATAATAATTAGCTAATTGCTAAATGGAAACCCTAATTTAAAACTCAAGTTGAGTTCGACACTGTTATATAACTGTGTTATATGATGTATGTTATGTATTATATAATATTATAATGATTAGGTAAACCCTAATTAATATTTAGAAATATTAATTTCTAGAAACCCTATTATTTAAATTATAAATCTTAATTGTTAATTATAAACCCTAATTGCTAATTTGGCATGCTTAATGATAATTAGTAAAACATAAACCTAATTATCAAGTCTATGTAATTAGGAAACCTAATAAATTAAAAAACCTTAATATTATAATTGAAAACACTAATTAATAATTAGTAACCCTAATTGTGATATGGGTAATGCTAATTGCTAATTATTTACTTTAATTGCTAAATTAGTAAGCTTAATTATAATTATTAAATTGATAAACTTAATGTTTAATTTCTAAATATTAGAAAACCTAAACTAATTAAGAAAACTCTAATTACAATTTTTAGAAACTAAAATTTTCATTTTTAAACCCTAAATTAAAATCCTACAATTTTTGTGCTAAACCCTAAGGGTTTGCCATTATTACCATAATGCCATTAAATTAAAAAGCCAAATGACAAACATACCGCTCTTGCATTATTTGAGGTAACTTGTAATGTAGCAAGATATGGAGTTGGTGAATGTTGGGTAAAATCTATATACGCAACTCACGCAAGTATACGTGGTCAACAAGTAATATAGTAGTGAATAAAGTATCGTTCCCACGAGGACAAATTAGCAAGAAATTTAACTTCACAATTATCAATTTTCTATTAATCCTAATTCTATTAAACTATTCAATTCAATGGTTTAAAATTATAGAAACTAAATTAATAAATAAATAAACTATCACAAAACAATCACAAATATCAAAATCCGAAATTTCAAACAATTGATGGAGAATTAGACTTATGATTTCACCTGAAGTTTCACTCTGATTTTCAAACCTTTATTCCAATTCAACTCAATATCTCAGTTTATTAATCAAGAACATGAATGTAGTACTAGCCACCTCTCGATGCACTAATACCGTATTAACTTAAATCCACAAATTAGATAGAAACAAGTTAAACACCTAAATCAACCAACTCACTATATCTCTATGTGAACTGAAATTAAAGAAGGTTTAAGCTTAAGTTCTCTCCCCGATTACATGTGATGTCAACCATATCTCTACCTTAACAATAATCAAGAATCTGCTATTCACAAAATTCATGACACATGGTATATTAACTAAGTCTAGATTTGAATATCCTCTCCTGATTCCATACAAATCCATAAAAAATTATTGATCAAGCAATTCATAAATTCACGCTCAAATTAACATAGATAAACTGAAAAATATTTTATTGAATTGGAAATCAAACTTTTAAAATCATCGTTTCACCCAAGGATCCATCACAAGCCTAATAAGCAAATTAGTTCATAACGATTGAATTAAAAACTGAATAATCTAAAGAAAACATCCTTGCAATTACAAATAAAAAACTAAGATGAAGAATAATGCGAAACCACCCTTCACGTAGCCTTAATCTGCAACCGTAACGAAATTCTCTTCCAATCACTCCTCCAAAGCTTGAAAATCAAAATTTGGAAATTATCTCTGTAATCTGCTTTTCGTCGTCCTCCTTGTGCTGTTTTTAACGTAATATATATATCCCCCTTATGTTCTGGCCGAAGTCCCTCCTTATTAGAGTCCATGCGCCTAACAAAAGTCTAAAATCCATGTCCCAGTAGTCTTCAAAGCTAGTCAGGAGACTACATGATTCAAGACTACCAGCCGGTGGGGTACAAAACTAATAGAGCATTTGAAAACTAGTCCAATCTTAAAAGAAATTTTGCTACTTCATGACTTTTTCCAACTTTGCTCCAAAAGACCTCCTTTCTTCACCACTTGCCTCCATGACCACCCTACACATAAAAGAACATGAAACAAGTGAAAATGAACACAAAACAAGAAGATAACTATGAATTTAAGCTTGAAATGAACATCGATTCGTGTATATGAAATTCACTTATCAAAATCCCCCAAACTTAAACTGTGCTAGTCCTCGAGCACAAAATAAACTACACGCTATGCAATGCAATGCAATGAGATGCAATAAATAAAATCTAAATGCTTACGAATCCAACACTATCACAGAATCAAAATTATCCCATCGGCCTCAGAGAAAACAAGCAACTCTACAATATGAATCACCAAAACTAATCCACAGTTTCGTATTAATTCTCGAGTCTTGAACAATTATCACTAGTATTGTGTGCGTGTGTGTTCAACATCTATGATAACTGATACGGACTCAAATTCAATACATAAGCAATTTCTTAGAAGGAATCATACAGTGCAAACTTAAAAATTTCAAAAATAGGCACACTCCAACTAAAACTAAGCAATACCAAATTCATGGGTTCATGCAAGATACTTATACTTCTATTTTTTTTTTCTTTTTTTTTCACGGGGGCTCTTTGCTCTTTTCCCGTTATTATTCTTTGTTTTATATAGATGGTAGGTGAGTGCGTTTTACGCTCCATCTCACGCTTGTGTTTATGGGGAGTATTTCTCCTCAACCCACCATAAGACTAAACCTATTTTTTTCATTTTTTTTCAAAGCTTATATACCCCACATATACTCCCCCAAACTTAGGTTCTTGCCGAATTTTAGCCTTTACTGCATATCCTTGTCGTTTTCGCATTTACCCTGGAATTATCCTTTAGAAACTATTTATGTATCAATTTGAACTGACCGGTCAACAAAGATGTTATTAACGTGCTAACCTTTTTATCACAGTTTCAAATACGTGCAAGATTCGATTCAAAACATAATTTATATCATAGTTCTAATAATCAATACTATATTGGTCAACTTGTTCACACTCTCATCATTGGCCCACATAACATGAACTGCAACACTGTTGGACATATGCAACACAAGATTTAACTAAATTTTTTTTTATAGATAAAATATGATAATAACATAAATGAAAATAATGCAATATCAAAAATAACTTAGACTGCTATGCAATAACCTAAGCTACTATGCAAACATAAATAACCCTGCTACTACATATGCAAGCAAACAAGAATTGAAATCCCCCAAACTTAAGTAACACAATGCCGTCATTGGATAAAAATCAAAATTAAGTGCATGAGGACTTCCCTGCAATCGCCTAAGTTTGGGGAGGTAGTTGTTGCTCTTCTTCATCAGAATCACTTGGTTGAAATGTCGGCATTGGTCTAGGTTGCTAGTATGTAAATTGAGCCATCGGGTTGAAACTTTGAAGGGTTGTGTTGAGTGAAGCGAAAGTTGCGTTCATAGCATCAAACATGTGATCTTGCCGCATTGCTAATCGTCGCATTTCTCGCTGTGCTGCTTTGTTGTGCGTAGTAATCTGATTTTGGAACTCAAGGAACTGAGGACTGGATAGTGCCTCGGTCTGCGGTACCTGCTCGGTTCCTTGATCTCCCATATCCTCATCCTCATCCTCCGAGGTGTCTTCTGCGTCAGCTTCGTCCTCTGAAGTTGATGGAAAAACAAATCCTAAACCTCTGGGATGCGATTCGCTACCGGGCCACACTGAATACCGCATTATCATCCTATTATCTAGTAGCTGCAACGGCATCTGAGTGGGCTCATCATCTGACCATCGTACTCCGGCTTGACGACACAACCCACAAATGAGCGATGTGTGTGGTAAGCCACCTGAAAAGTTTCCCCTTAGACATCGTCGAATAGAAAAACTGATAATGGCCCTGATGTCTATGATAAAGTCTTGCACGATGGCGTATAGGAGGAGTGCCTTCTCCTTTGTCACGTCCGAGGTGTGCGTGGACGGCATCAATTTGGCATAGAGGAAGGCATACCAGATTTTCCCGTACCGACTGAGGTCTTTGCTGTGAAACACCATGCCGCCCTTCCGACCCTTTATCCATGTTGTACCCGGCTTGGTCATGTTCTTGATAACCTCCTCAAAGTCGGGGTTGAAATCCCTCAAATGGGCGTACTAACAATGGCGAGGCACCCTCAACTGATAATATGTATTTATTAAATCAACACTGAATGGGACCATGCGACCCCGCATAAAGGCGTTGAACGGTACCTTATCTTCTGCGTTTGCATAGAATTCCTTGACGACATTCACCGCGGCGGGCTCGGGCTCCTCCGTGAATTTGACCCAACTTGTTGATAAATTTGTTGCATCATCTCACCGTCGTAGGCATCGAGAGCCAACCCCCGCTCCGGTGTAAGAGCCTTGGTAACCATATAATCGTACCGGTTGGCGGCGACGACACTTTTGAACTTTCAGCGGTCGAATACGCGAGATGGTGGAATTGGTTGTGCGGATCTTGAACTCTCTCCCCTTTGGCGTTTAGATGTTGATTGTGACGCCATGGTTTCTCTCTATTGCTTAACTTGCCTTAGCTCTCCCCCAAACTTGGTTGAAACACAGTGACGAACACTTGGTGTGCATAAATGGTTATCTCCCACACTTATGAAATTGGCCCTCCAAAATGGTGAATGAAACTTGCTAACTTGAGAATAGTGATATGCTTGCCTTCTAATGGTTACAACTATCCTCTATGAAGCCCCTAATTCGAAATTTGATGAGTGTAATTGAAGAGTGGTGTGATGAATATGGGTTAAGATGTGATAATATATAGAGGTGGTGTGAGGGTGTTTATTGGTGGATTGAAGAGGTGGGGAGAGGTAGTGGAGCGTTGGAATTCGTGGGGGTAGTGGTTATAAGGAGTCTTAATTGAGGGAGAAGTTATGGGAGTTGTGGAGTCTACATATGTAACTACCGATTTTTGATGTGTCCAAGTTCCAGGACCCCCGCCCCGATGGGGGGTATAAATCTAATATAGCCCGCCCCGGTTGGCATGCCCCCTAACTCCGAATTTGTGGCTTCAAATTGTGCAGATCAAAATTTGCCTTTTTTTCTTCTTTTCTTTCCTGTTATTGCTATTACTCACTTTTGACTCCTCCTGAAACCATAAACATGCAAGATGTTAGATTATTGATGATTTGGAGTATGATTGCGAGATTCAACAAACATTTACTCTATAATACCTACCTAATACTTAATAAAAACTAAATTCTAAAAATTATAAATGAAACTATGAAAAATAATGAAATATTGGGTTGCCTCCCAATTAGCGCTTGATTTTAAGTCGTTCAGCCTGACTACTCCCTGTTTTACTGTGTATCGGTGAGGGTAATGTTGACGACATCCCAGTTTGAATCGCCACCCCAGTAATTCTTTATTCGTTGACCATTGACCTTAAACGTCTCTAATGGATTACGACTGTAGAGTTCAACAGCGCCATGAGAAAATACCCGCTTTATAGTGAATGGTCCCTACCATCTTGACTTAAGCTTTCCTGGGAACAATCGCAGTCGTGAGTTGAACAAGAGGACTGATTGACCTGGCTCGAATGTTTGATGCATAACTTTCTGGTCGTGCCATCTTTTTACCTTTTCTTTGTATAATTTGGAGTTCTCATAGGCGTGAAGGCGGAATTCGTCGAGCTCATTCAGTTGAAGTAGTCTTTTTTCCCCTACAGCTGCTTGATCGAAATTGAGTTTTTGAATTGCCCAATAAGCCTTGTGTTGTAGTTCGACCGGTAAGTGATATGCCTTCCCGTACAGTAGTTGATATGGTGACATCCCGATTGGTGTTTTGTACGCAGTCCAGTATGCCCATAATGCATCGTCCAACCGAAGTGACCAATCCTTACGACTCAAATTTACTATTTTCTCCAATATTTTCTTTACTTCCCGATTTGAGACCTCAGCCTGCCCATTTATTTGAGGGTGATACGCTGTCGCTACCTTGTGGGTTACCCCATACCATGTCAAAAGAGCTGTGAATGCCTTATTGCAGAAGTGACTACCTTCAATCATTATTATTGCTTCTTGCGTACAAACCTCGTGAAAATTTTTTTCAGAGGAATTTGAGGACCACCTTGGCATCGTTGGATGGTAGTGCTACAGCTTCAACCCACTTCGAAACGTAATCCACTGCAAGTAGAATATACTGATTGTTCAAAGAAGAAGGGAATGGCCCCATGAAATTGATGCCCCATACATCAAAGATTTCCACTTCAAGGATTATTTGTAGGGGCATCTCATTCCGTTTTGAGATGTTTCCCACCCTTTGACACCTATCGCATTGTTTGACAAATTGGTGGGCATCTTTGAATAATGTAGGCCAATAAAACCCAGCTTGCAGCACCTTTGCTGCTATCCGCTGGCTACCATAATGCCCGCCATATGCAGATGAATGGCACTCAAGCATAATGTTCTTCACTTCACTATAGGGGACGCACCGTCTAATCATTTTGTCAGTGCATTGTTTGAACAAATACGGTTCGTCCCACATGTACCACTTTACATCATGAAGAAACTTCTTTTTCTGTTATCTTGTGAGGTCAGGTGGAAGAATATTGCTTACAAGGAAATTTGCATAATCCGCATACCAAGGAAATTTTATAGAAATCCCAAACATGCAGTTGCTCATCTGGGAATGAGTCGTTAATTTCACATCTGTCTTCTTTCGCTTTCCCTTAGTTTTCTAACCTAGACAAGTGATCGGCTACTTGATTCTCCGTCCCCTTTCTATCTTTAATTTCTAAGTCAAACTCTTGAAATAGGAGAATCCATCGGATAAGGCGTGGCTTAGCATCTTTTTTTGCTATTAGGTACCGAATCGCCGAATGGTCCGTGTAGACTATCACCTTAGTCCCGATCAAGTATGGCCGGAATTTATCAAACGCGTACACCACTGCAAGTAATTCCTTTTCCGTGGTTGTATAATTCATTTGAGTCTCTGTGAGTGTTTTGCTTGCATAGTATATGGCGTGAAACACCTTGTCTCATCTTTGGCCCACAAATAACATGAACTGCAACATTGTTGGACATATGCAACACAAGATTTAACTAATTTTTTTATATAGATAAAATATGATAATAACAGAAATAAAAATAAAGCAATATCAAAAATAACTTAGACTACTATGCAATAACCTAAGATACTATGCAAACTAGAATGCAAACAAAAATAACCCTGCTACTACATATGCATGCAAACAAGAATTGAAATCTCCCAAACTTAAGTAACACAATGCCCTCATTGGATAAAAATCAAAATTAAGCGCATGAGGACTTCCCTACAATCGCCTAAGTCTGGGGAGGTGGTTGTGGCGATGGCGGCAACGATCATTTTCCTATCCATTGAACCTCCAATACCTACAATGAAGAGACAACATGGATTAGAATAGCACTTGGATTGGTAAAATAATTTAATAAGCAAATTAATTCCTATCTACTAACTAAACTAGTAAAGCATATAAATCTAGTTATGCACAACACGCAAGTATACGTGGTCAACAAGTAATAAAGTGAAAGTAGAGTATCGTTCCCATGAGGAATTGTTTTATAAAAGTCACCAAGTACTAACCCGTAACCAACTTAATCTTATTTAAACGAATGAATTTCAATTTATAAATAAACTAATTCTAATTACCACTAGTTATATTAAGATTGCGGAGATTTAAGATCACAACTTCACTTATTGCTTCATTTAAGTTAACACACTTCTCATTAATTATTTTTTATCCTGAATTGTTAATCAAGAACACTAAAGCAGATAAAACCACCTCTCGATGCATAATACCCATACTCACTTAAATCCATAGATGATATAATTAAGCAAGACACCCTAATTAACTAATCCACTATATCTCTATGTGAATTACAATTAAAAAGGATTTAAAGCAAAAGTTGTCTATAAGATTACATATGGCGTAAAGGCATATCTCTATCCTAAACACGAATCATGAATTCCATCTATGCAGAAATCACAAACACATGCTATCATGATAAGATCTAAATCAATACTTCATCTTTCGAGTTCATATAGATTATCACGGTAATTGTTAGCTAAGCAATTAAACAATTAAGTCCAAATCAAAATAGACAATCCTCATAATAGAACATAATAATTAATAGCGAAGCATATTAAACTAAACTACACAATAAGATCCATTGTAATCTCAAACAAAGAATTAGTTCATGATTATTGAATTAAAACTAAGAATGCACAATTAAATAATCATTAAAAGACAAAGATAGATGAAGATAAGAAGATAGAATCTATTGTCTGTAGATTTGATGCTCCCTCCTTGCTCCTACTTTGAATTTTCAATGGTCTCCAAGTTGCGTCAATCTCCAAATCTAATAAGAACTAGTGTTTTGATCTAATTTACTCTAATCTAATCTAATGGAATCCTCTATCTAGTCTATGTGAGTGTTTTGCTTGCATAGTATATGGCATGAAACACCTTGTCTCGTCTTTGGCTTTAAAATTTAATTTCCAATCAAGATAGTCGCCAGATCACATGAGCTCGAATGGCATATTCCAATCTGGTGTGACTATCACGGGGGCTGTAGTTAATTTCTTCTTCAATAATTCAAACGCTGACTTGCATTCCGCAGTAAAACTGAAAGTATCATCCTTCTCTAAAAGACTGTATAGAGGTTTTGCAATTTTAGAGAAGTCCTTTATGAACCTCCTGTAGAACCCAGCATGCCCCAGAAAACTTCTAATGCCCTTAACTTAGCTCGGTGGAGGCAGTTTCTCGATTGTTTCCAGCTTTGCTGTGTCCACTTCCAATCCTTGAGCCGACACATTATGGCCCAAAATTATGCCTTCTTCAACCATGAAGTGACATTTTCCCAATTGAGTATGAGGTTTGTATCCTTACATCGCTGCAATACCATGACCAGATTCCCTAAGCAAGTATCAAAGTTGTCTCCATAGACCAAAAAATCGTCCATGAAGACTTCAACATTTTTCTCCACCGTATCTGAAAAAATGGCCATCATACACCATTGGAAGGTTGCAGGTGCATTGCATAACCCGAATGACATCCTCCTGAATGCAAATGTGTCGTAAGGGCACGTAAATGTTGTCTTTTCTTGATCCTCAGGAGCGATGGCGATCTGGTTATAGCCCGAGTATCCATACAATTAACAGTAGTAATCATGTTCCGCTAATCTATCTAACATTTGATCGATAAAGGGTAGCGGGAAGTGATCTTTTCGGGTTGCCTTATTTAACCTCCTATAATCGATGCACACCCTCCAACCTGTCACTGTTCTTGTTGGAATTAACTCGTTATCCTCATTTTGTACCACAGTCATTCCCACCTTTTTCAGCACACAATGAACCGGACTAACCCACTTACTGTAGGAAATTGGATATATGATATCGGCATCCAATAATTTCAGAATTTCCTTATTTACCACTTCCTTCATAATAGGGTTAAGTCGACGTTGATGCTCCACCGACGGTCTTGCATCATCTTCCATCAGAATCTTGTGCATGCAAAATGAAGGGCTAATTCCCTTTATATCCGCAATTCTCCAACCAATCACTGATTTGTGTTCCCTAAGCACCCTCATCAACTTTTCTTCCTGTAATTCGTTAAGTGCAGCAGAAATAATTACAAGTAAAGAATTTGAATTGCCTAAGTACGCATACCTGAGATGTTTAGGGAGTGGCTTAAGTTCCAACGTTGGTGGCTCCTCCAATGATTTGTTTCAATTTTTCTCATGGCTATCTCCTCAAAGTAAAAGGTTCAAATTAAGGTTCAATTCCATTTACTTGTGGCAATGAATCTAACATCTGTAAGTAGTCCACAAATTTCGGGTTGTCATTTTCTTCATCCCCCAATAAAGTTGTTTCTAACAGATCATTGACCAAACTCTTACTAATATCTTCACTGATGATTTGCTCAATTAAATCTATCCTAAAACATTCTTCCTCATCAGTAGGGAATTTCATGGCTTTGAACACATTAAATTTGATTTCTTGATCTTGGACTCTCATAGTAAGTTCTCCTTTTTGCACGTCTATGAGTGTCTTTCCCGTGGCCAAGAAAGGTCTCCCTAAGATAATTGGAATGTTCTTATCATCCTCGAAATCCAGAATGATAAAGTCCGCTGGGAATATAAACTTATCCACTTTAACCAAAATGTCCTCTATTATGCCTCTCGGGTATTTGACTGACCTATCCGCCAACTGCAATGAAATATTCGTAGGCTTTGGCGCTGGTAAACCCAATTTTGTGTATACTGACAATGGCATAAGGTTCACACTCGCCCCCAAATCACATAAACATTTGTTAAACGACATTTTTCCGATGGTACATGGGATTGTAAAGCTCCCCGGGTCCTTAAGTTTTGGTGGTAGCTTCACCTGTAATAATCACACTACACTCCTCTGTTAGTGCCACTGTTTCAAAATATTCCCATTTCTTTTCCTTGACGTAATTCCTTTCATGAACTTCAGCATAACTCAAAGATTTGCTCTAGGGCTTCTGCGAATGGAATGTTAATCTGGAGTTTCTTGAACACTTCTAAAACTTTCATGAATCGCTTATCTCGATTTACTTTTTGAACCCTCTCGCTAAAAAGCGGTGGTGGAGGATAAATAATTGGCTTATTGTTTAATTTTATGTCCTCACATTGCTTATCCTCACCCTTATTGTTACTTAATCAACCACGCTATCGTTACCAACTTTTTCCTCCCGGTGCCTTCAATTTTCTGCATTATTACCCCCGAGATGTTTTCCACTTCTTAACATAAGTGCTTGACATTGCTCATGACTACCCTTCGGATTTCTCTCAGTGTCGCTTGGTAACGTTCCTTTTGATCTATTATTCAATGCTAACGCTATCTGTCTTATCTAATTTTCTAAATTCTTGATAGCCATCTCTTGTGATTTCATTGCCATTGCTTGATTTTTCATTGTTTCCTCATTGCTAGTTATGTACTTCGACACCATTTCCTCGAAATCTGATTTCCTTTCCTGATGTTGAACCGGTTATTGGTGACTCTGCAAACCTGGGGGATATGATGGTCGTGGAGCTTGATTTTGCTCATTATTGCTCCACGAGAAATTTGGGTGGTTCCTATTCCCCTGGTTGTAGGTGTTTTGGTATGTATTCTGCGGAATTCTGTTATAGCTACCTATGAATTGGACGGATGCTGGATTAATTTGCGCACTGATCTGTAGGATGATCACCCGCACACAATTCGCACACTACTTCAACCTGATGTACTTGAGCCCCTGTCATAGCATCCAACTTCTTGGACAACGCATAAATCTGTGCTTGTATAGCTGTCACCCCATCTACTTCCAAAATCATGGCCGCCTTTGCTTGTGTCATTCTTGTTGTGGGCCACTGGTAGTTATTGGCCGCCATGGTTTCAATCAAATTGTAGGCTTCCTCGTAACTCTTAGCCATGAATGCTCCGCCCGACGCTGCGTTAATACTGGTTCTGACATTCCCATGTAGTCCATTATAAAAGGTGTTCATTTGCAGCCACTTGGGCAATCCATGATGTGGGCACTTTCTAAGTAACACTTGTACCTCTCCCATGCCTCATATAGCGACTCCCCATTTTGCTGCTCTAACATTGTTATGTCATTCCTCATTTTAGCAGTTTTTGCCGTTGGGAAAAATTTGGCAAGGAATTTATGAGCCAAGTCTTCCCACGTAGTTATCGATCCCGGTGGCAGAGAATGTAACCAACTCTTCGCCTTGTCCCGTAAAGTGAACGGGAACAAGCGAAGTCTCACTGCATCATCCGACACCCCATTGTACTTGAACGTGTCGCACATTTCCAGAAAACTGATTAAATGCTCGTTCGGATCGTCATTTGCCATTCCCCCAAACTGAACTGAATTCTGCATCATCTGAATGGTCCCAGGCTTGATTTCAAAAGTATTCGCAGCTATTGCAGGCCTAGTGATGCTCGATCGCAGATCACCACCTTAGGTGTTGCAAAATCCCTTAATGCTTTCTCGGTCTTGGCGACCGTTTGCTTCTTCCTTATCAGAATTTTCGAATTCATTCCTTGTTTCCTTGATCCACTTACTCAACCTCTGAAATCTTCTTTCAATGTCGTCCCCAAAAAGAAGCAAGTCTGGATTTTTGGACCGTGTTTGCATAAACCAATGTCAAAAACCTGAAATAGGAAGAACAAAAACAAAAAAAAATGTTTAAGTAAAACTGGACTAAATAAACTGATATTGTAAAAATATTAAAATCTAGGCTAAATTGACCCCGGCAATGGCACCAAAAACTTGTTGGGTAAAATCTATATACGCAAATCACGCAAGTATACGTGGTCAACAAGTAATATAGTAGTGAATAAAGTATCATTCCCACGAGGACAAATTAGCAAGAAATTTAACTTCACAATTATCAATTTTCTATTAATCCTAATTCTATTAAACTATTCAATTCAATGGTTTAAAATTATAGAAACTAAATTAATAAATAAATAAACTATCACAAAACAATCACAAATATCAAAATCCGGAATTTCAAACAATTGATGGAGAATTAGACTTATGATTTCACCCGAAGTTTCACTCTGATTTTCAAACTTTTATTCCAATTCAACTCAATATCTCTGTTTATTAATCAAGAACACGAATGTAGTACTAGCCACCTCTCGATGCACTAATACTGTATTAACTTAAATCCACAAATTAGATAGAAACAAGTTAAACACCTAAATCAACCAACTCACTATATCTCTATGTGAACTAAAATTAAAGAAGGTTTAAGCTTAAGTTCTCTCCCCGATTACATGTGATGTCAAGCATATCTCTACCTTAACAAAAATCAAGAATCTGCTATTCACAAAATTCATGACACGTGCTATATTAACTAAGTCTAGATTTGAATATCCTCTCTCGATTCCATACAAATCCACAAAGAATTGTTGATCAAGTAATTCATAAATTCACGCTCAAATTAACATAGATAAACTAAAAAATATTTTATTGAACTGGAAATCAAACTTTTAAAATCATCGTTTCACCGAAGGATCCATCACAAGCCTAATAAGCAAATTAGTTTATAACGACTGAATTAAAAACTGAATAATCTAAAGAAAACATCCTTGCAATTACAAATAAAAAACTAAGATGAAGAATAATGTGAAACCACCCTTCACGTAGCCTTAATCAAAACCGTCACACGAAATTCTCTTCCAATTACTCCTCCAAAGCTTGAAAATCAAAATCGAAATTATCTCTCAGTAATCGCTTTCAGTCTCCTCCTTTTGTTGTTTTTTAACGTAATATATATATATATATATATATATATATATATATATATATATATATATATATATATATATATATATCCCCTTATGTTATGGCCGAAGTCCCTCCTTATTAGAGTCCATGCACCTAACAAAAGTCTAAAATCCATGTCCCAACAGTCTTCAAAGCTAGTCAGGAGACTACAGATTCTAAGACCCTATTTCTGGCCAGGATACAAAACTAATATAGCATACAAGTGCTAGTCCAATCGCTAAAGAAATTTTGCTACTTCATGACTTTTTCAAACTTTGCTCTAAAAGACCTCCTTTCTTCACCACTTGCCTCCATGACCACCCTACACATAAAAGAACATGAAATGAGTGAAAACAAACACAAAACAAGAAGATAACTACGAATTTAAGCTTGAAATGAACATCAATTCGTGTATATGAAATCCATTTATCAGTGAACCACCTTTGACTACCAATATGACTGAATTATACATACATATCAGCCTATACACTCTAGAAATTCATTGCATCCATTATATATATATAGATCAAGAGAGAGAAAGTTCTCATTTTATCATATTTGTCCAACATTCACTCCACTAAGACCCTCTCTCTCTAGCGCACAAAATTTCTTTGATAAATCAGTCACAAAACCAGCCCCACTAACAACCATAGCAAAATAAGAAGCCAAGTATTGCAATTTGTTCATAGTGAGGTATAAAGCCCTAACCGAAATCTGATCTTAAATGCTATGATAAAAGTTGTGATTTTGTGTTAAAATATGTTCTATGTAGTGCTAATATGTGATCTGGGTTGGTATTTTGTAGATCCGTAACATCTAAGTGCTCGAAAGTGAAGTTTTCAAAAATCTGGGAATTTTTTTTTATGTTGTTTGACAATGAATGTCAGACATCTTAGATCCGTGCCTGTTTAGGGTTTTGTTTGTTTGAAGGTTTAAAGTTGTTGTATGTCATGCAATCTGTGTTCTGAAGCTTGAATCAGGACCATATCATGCTTGGATGGAAAGTTATTCATGGTCAAAGTCGATTGACCGACCATGACCAAACAAAATCTGGGTAACCTTGAAGTTACCCAGAACACTCTGACAATACGGTTATGACGTTAGATCGATCGTGTGTTAGTTATTTTGTATATTTTGTTGCATCTGTGTTATAGTATGTTAGATGAACTACACTCACAAGCCTTTGTATCACCTATACATCAAACTAGATGAAAGTAGTAACTGGTCAAAGTAGCTAAGTAGTTCATGTTTACGGTTTTCTGGGTAACCTAGAAAACCTATGAACATGGTTCCTGACATGCTTTGACCGGCATGGATTTGCTTACGGTGATGTTGTTATACTTGTTTTATATTATAGATCTGTTGTCTTGCATGTTGTCTAACACTAGAACACTTAAATCACCAAACGAGTACATGAGTTGCAAGTTGTAGAAGCCCAAAAGTGGCCACTCGAACTGTTCATCATCTCTGGGTAACCCAGAAATGAAGAACAGCTCTGACAACCACTTTACAAGCCCAGATCTCTTTCGTTTAATGTTCAATGATCATGATTGTTGTTGTTTCCTGTGGTGTTATACTAGCACTACAATATCTAACCAATAACTTGCCCAGAAACATTTTGAGAAAAGATTTAATCTTGGTCAAACTAGTACCCTCAGTCACTAAGTATGAATACCTGGGTTTCCTCAAGAACACCTATATAATGACAGCTTTAAATATTTATAGGTCCTTTAGCGACAATTTATTACTAAAATTAATTATTTTTATTAAATAAATAAAAAATTAGTTTTTAATTATTCAAAATACAAAATAAATTATTAAAATTATTTTAAAATTAAAAATTAGTTTTTAATTATTTTGAATATATTTCATAAATACTTAATATTTTTGAAATATTAAATGTATTTAATTTATTTAATTATAATATTAAATAAATTAATTAAAATGATTTTAATACATGAAAAATGATTTAAAATTATATTATGATATAAAAATTATTTTAAGTTATTTTTAATGACTTTTAATATTTTGTGATGAAATTCATTAATAAATTAATATTAATGATAATTAAGTTATTTAATAAAGGAATTAAATAAATAAATTAAAATGATTTTATTATATTAAAAATCATTTTAAATAATAATAAGGTATTTAAAAGTATTTTAAGTTATAAAATATAACTTTCAATATTTAAAGCACTACAAAAAAATGGGCATTTAGCAACGATTTTTTGGGCAACGACTTTATAAGTCGTTGCTAAAAGTATAGGTTTAGCAACGAAATTTGTCCTTCGTTGTAGATTGTGTCATGTTTTAACTTTTTGCAACGAAATTCATAAGTCGTTGCAAAATTTCGTTTAATAATAATAATAATAATAATAATAATATTAGTACTAATCATAATAATAATAATAATAGTACTAATCATAATAATAATAATAATAATAATAGTAATAATAATAATAATAATAATAATAATAATAATAATAATAATAATAATAATAATAATAATAATAATATATAATATTAATAATTAATAATATTAATAATAATAATATTAGTACTAATCATAATAATAATAATAATAATAGTACTAATCATAATAATAATAATAATAATAATAATAATAACAATAATAGTAATAATAATAATAATAATAATAATAATAATAATAATAATAATATTAATAATTAATAATTAATATAATAATAATAATAATAATAATAGTACTAATAATAATACTAATAACAATAACAGTAATAATAATAGAGAATTCGATGTCGGTAGTTATGTTTTCTTAAAAGTATCTCCTTGGAAGGGGAAAATTCGGTTTAGTAAGAAGGGAAAATTAAGTCCTAGATTTATAGGACCTTTTGAAGTGCTTCGACCAGTTGGTGAAGTGGCATACGAGGTACCTTTACCTCCAAAGTTGGAGCATATTCATAATATTTTTCATATATCAGTATGAAGGCCATATAAATCTGATTATAAGCATATTATAGAATATGAGCCCTTACAGTTTGAAAAAGACTTAACATATGAAGAAGTCCTTGTTCAAATTGTTGACAAAAAAGAGCAAGTACTGAGGAATAAGGTGATACCTTCTGTTAAGGTAATATGGAGGAACCACAATGCTGAGAAAGCTACGTGGAAACTTGAAAGCGTTATGATGAAGAATTATCCTCAGTTGTTTGCTTAATTTTGTATAGCGATTCTGGAGACAGAATCTTGTTAAGGAGGGAAGAATGTAACAAATAAATTTTTCGAGTTGTGATTCTGGGGACAGAATCCTTTTAAGGAGGGAAGGATACAACGATCGAGAAATTTATAATTTAATTTAAATATTTATTGAATTAAATAAATATTTTAAGTAAATTATTTATTGAGGAAAATAATTAATTGATGAGTTGTGGTGAATTAATTTAGTAACTAAATTAATTAATGATAATTAAATTGAGTGTTGATTATTTTATTTGAAGGATTTAATTTAAGGAAAATAATTAAATTAAATCAATTGCTTAATATTTAAGAAGATAATTAAATTAAATGAATTGTTTAATTTAATGATAATAAATAAAATAAATAAAGTGATGTTTCTAATTTATTAATTAAATTGGATATATAATTATTTAATTATTTATTATAAGCATAATTATAATAAGAATATAATTATTATAATTATAAATTATAAGCTATTAAAATGGATTACATGTGTGACAAGTGTAACTATATAATATAAATATTATTTAAATAATCTAGTATGGGAATTAGTGTGTAACCAAACGTAGCCTTCTGGCTTTTGGTTATTTTAACTGATGTGAGCCTTTTTGTTTTTTAACCTGACGTACGTGGGGAAAATGGAGTCAGTGTATATTATGCGTATTATTTTACTAAGGCTAAAGAACAGAGAGTTTAAAGAGGAAGAAAACACAGAGTGTTAGAAAGAAATTGAGGGAGCTAGAAAGGAAATTGAGAGTTCTCTGTGAATTGGAAATCAAGGGAACAAGCTTTGGAAATATCATATTTGCTAAATCAAGGATTAAAGGTATAATCTATTCCTAATTATAACTCTTAGTTTTGTAATATCTATTCTATGTGACTTGGAATTTTATTGGATTAAGGTTTGGATTGTTGACTATATGGATATATAATCTGATAATTATCATACATAATTAATCTTTAGTGATCAAATTTGTGAATTTGGTTTGTGGAAAGAAAATTAAATAAATAACAGTGTTTATATTTGAAAATAGCCTTAGAAAGTACAAAATTTGATGCTTTATATGTGTTTTATTCTGTGATTTAGTGTTAGAATATGTTTATATGATAAGAAGCGAAAGCGTCATAATTGGAATCGTGTAAATTGATTGAGAAACGAATTCGTGATGATCGAATTCGCTAAAGGTGTCAAAAATAGAGTTTTCATGAGAAAACATGAAATTTAAGGAATTAAAATAGTTTAATTTGATGTTTAATTATTTTAAGTTGATGAATATGTGAGGAAACATGTTTGTGTTAGTTTTATATCAATTGGATGTGCTAATTTCACCGTCTTAAGGGTGAAATTCGTGTTAGTTGGGCTAAAAACGGAACACTGTGTTCAGATTTTTTTGGTTCTGTTCATGCACCAATAAAATTTCTGCTACGGTCAAGACCAAAATGGCGCATATGTCTTGCCGCAGCCAATGCAAATTTAATAAGCCAAAGGCAAGGATAAGCAGTAACAAGGCCATAGTTCTGCGAAAGAGCGAGCGCAAAAAGGCTTGCTTTATTCATAGATCTTATGTAGTGGACTTATATTAGTTTAGCATGCATGTTAATGATGTTGATGCATAATATAAACTACAATAACAGATTGTCATGCGTTGTTATATAAAGTGTAAAAGAATTTAAGTGATTACTTGAATAAGTTATATAATGAACCAAATGTGATGTTTTCAAAAGTTAAATATAAATGATAAGGTTTATAGTATGATTTCAGAATTGTTAAGGTGTTAACCAACGTGGTTAGGTGTTAGGTTAGGGTTATGACCTAAATTATGGTTTAAACCCTAAAATCTAATATTCATGCAACTAATTGTGATTGCGATTTCAATGATATATGTAGGGTAATTGAAGATTATATTACATTTGTGTATCTTACAAACAAGGCAAGTTCTTTAACCTTACTCTTATTGTAATTGTGCAAGTTTCTAAACCTTATCTCTTTACATTTGAGCAAGTTTTTCTAACTTCATTCTTTTATTAATGAATGCAAGTTCCTAAATTCTATGGAGCAATATTATTGATTCTATTCTTATATATGATTGATTAAGCTCTTGTAACCTAATTCGTTACATCGAGCAAGTTTCACTTTTCTAATTATTATACAAAGCATATATTGTTCTAATACGTCGATTCAAATGAGATTGTTCTAACTCTTTTGAACATAGTACTTTGCATGTGTATCATGTTTATTCAGTTATATATTGTTAATATTTGATCTTTGACTTTAATAGCCTTGTTCAGTTATACATTCTTGTATTAAACCTTTATTGATGGAAATTGAATAAGTGTTCTAAAATTCTAGAAACACTGATAAGCTAGTTCCAAACTAACATTTCTTTAGTGCAGAAATTCTAAATTCAAACTGAGACGAACAACCCTAATATAGGGGATTTTGTACGTGTAATGTTTATATGTTTGTGCACAATACATGGTACAAATGGCTGATCCCCCTGAGTACGTTAAGAAGAGTCTGTACAGTCTAATGACGGTTAAGGTAATAATATATAAACACCGTGGACATAGTTCGTGGTCATAAGACACTCAGATATTAAAAGTTCGAACTTGTTTCTGTTTCTATTCGTAGAACAAGTTCATTATTGTACAACATTCGTTGTTCATTCTCATATGATTATTGTTACTATTTTTTATGTCAGTGAGCAATTGTTTGCTCACTCTTGCAATTAAACAATGCAGCTAAAGTCGAAAGAAGTGATGAGCCATCTACTAGCAAGGGAAAGGGCAAGATGTCTAAGTGATGAAGAATTAGTTAAAGTTTATTTAAATGTTTGAAGTTATAAGACTTGTTTTATTTTATAATGTATTCCGTAAACTGATGTAATAATTTAAGGTTAGATTACCTGAGATTGTTTATGAGATGATGTAACCCTTTAATGGGAAAGATTATTGTTTAAATTTATTTAATGTTTTATCCTTTATTATGGGTAGTTAGATGTAATTATTTTGATAGTGAGCACCAAATTCGGCGAAAATGAAGTACCCGAATTTGGGGGTGTCACAATAATAATAATAATAATAATAATAATAATAATAATAATAATAATAATAATAATAATAATAATAATAATAATAGTACTACTAATAATAATAATAATAACAGTAATAATAATAATAGTAGTACTAATAATAATAATAATAGTACTAATAATAATAATAATAACAACAACAACAACAACAATAATAATAATAATAATAATAATAATAATAATAATAATAGTCATAATAACAATAATAATAATAATAGTAATAATAATAATAATAACAATAACAAGAATAATAATAGTAGTAATAATAATAATAATAATAATAATAATAATAATAATAATAATAATAATAATAATAATAATAATAATGATGAGTAATAATAATAATAATAATAATAATAATAATAATAATAATAATAATAACAAATCATAATAATAATAGTATTAATAATAATAATAACAACAACAACAAGAATAATAATAATAATAGTACTAATAATAATAATAATAATAATAATACTACTAATAATAATAACAATACCAAAGAATAATAATAGTAGTAGTAGTACTAATAATAATAATAATTATAATAGTACTAACAATAATAATAATAATACTACTACTACTACTACTACTAATAATAATAATAATAATAATAATAATAATAATAATAATAATAATAATAATAATAATAATAATAGTAGTAGTACTAATAATAAAAAAAAAATGTTATCTAACTTACAATAGTTGTTTTGTTTAAAAAATGCTATCTAACTTTTGGAAGTTAGAACAGATGAGATCGTAATAGAAAATACATTTAGCCCTATTCCCCAATTTTGTTTTCAACTCTGTATTCCCTCATTTCACAATCTTGAAGGCAGTCTCTCTCCTAGTTTCCTTAGATTTCCTTTTTCTTGCATCTAAACTCGCACCGGATCTCAAGGTACGTTCTATTTTCAATTCAATTGTTCTCTGTTCCAGGGGTTTTTTGATTGGTTTTGGATTTGATTTTGGTTGTTTCTGTGAATTAGATGGTGTCTGACGCGAGCAAGAAGAAGGTGGCTCAGAAGAAAGCAGCTGCGGCGGCAAAGAGGGGAGGAAAAGCGGCAACTGCGGCTTCAGCGAAGGCTGCTGCGGCGGAGAATGGAAGCAGTAGTAGTAGTGCTGCGGCTTCCTCACTTCAAATTTTCTCTACATATTTTATTTACCTACAAAAGTAAGTTCTAATTTTCATTGGATTATACGACTCCCCATAACTGTCTTCAATTATCAAAATTTTAATTTTCAAAAAGAAATCAGTTGCCAGTTTCCAGTCTAATCTAACAAAAAATAAACAAAAGTTAACTGACGAGAATCTTGCCTTGCGTTCTAATTTTGATAGAAAAATGTTTTAGTGATAAAGTATTAATAATTCTGGTTTATTACACCCTTTGAAATTGGAGTGAATCTTGTCCAAGTAATTTTGTGTGCTGTAGGACCATGAGGTGATAAAAACCTGGATTCTATATCCTACTATATGCTTCAAGTTGAAGCCACTGCACATTCCCACTAAAGAATCAACAAGTTACAATTATAGAGAACTACATAGAAATCTATGACTGTATTTTAAGTTTTAGGTATGTGCTTGTTGTATAAATTCCGTTAATTAGGGTTCACTTCCATACCAATGCTTCAATGCTGATTTACTAACTTTTGTAACCTTTAGAGTTGAAATTAATTACTTTTTTCTTAACTATCCCCCCGCTCACATCCTTTAACATGACTCTTTCTTGTAGGCAAGGGTAACAATCCAAAACTTCTACCAATATTGTGTTGTGGGCAAACCTGGTTGGAACTTAGGGTGGACATGGGCTAAAAATGAGGTCATCTGGTCAATGTTTGGTGCTTTCGTAACCCAATTCATATTCCTCTTTTGAGTTCAGGGTTGGAAACCTGGAGAGAAACACTACTGGATACATGCCTTTGAATCTCACTTTGTTGGCGCCAGGACCAGGTTATACCTGTTCCCCTGTTGCGGAAGCTGATCCCACAATTTCCTCAGTTATTAGGGGAAAGAGAGAAGAACAAGTTTATTCTCCAAGATATAACCTGTTATATCTAAGTTTTTTAAATGTATGTCTATTCATTTTATCATTTATCATGAGTAGATAAATATGTAGTCATAGCCAAATAGTCTTACTTTAGTAGTTGTACTACCAAGCTTCTTTCCTAGATGTAGCTCTTATAATTGGTATCATCCAACTATATTTGTCTGTTTTCTCAGCAGTCAGCAGTAATTACTTAAAATTTCATTGACTACTTTAAGTTCCCGGATTGATTTGTGCTTCCCTATGGCATTGAAATATATTATTGTTGCAAGTAAAATTGAGAGATCCTAGCGGTAGTTACTTATGAAGCTTAATGCTACATAATTTCCAGTTATTTCATTAATTTTCAATTTTCACTAATTCATCATCTCAAGATTGCTGTCCTGCATTGTATTGTTTCTCCTATAACTTGACGTATGAGCTCAAACTTGTATCTCTGTTTCAGGCTGACCCACAATTTGTTTGGAATAGATATGTTTTGGAGGAGCTTATTGAGAATAAGGTTAGATGTTTCTTCCATTTAGAGGAGAGTATTATGCAATGGTATAATGAATATATTTTTCCCTTCTTTTTTAAACAACTATAACAAACATTGCATGGATGAAGTATAAAAATATAAGTTTTATCATCAAAAGATTCAAAACATCCCCTTTATCTGATGTGTAATGCCTTTTTTTCTTACAACTTGATGGGTTCATCATGCCTCTACTACAAAGGAATATTCTTCAGTATTTTTGCCTTTTGTGTGCATGGTAATCAAATGGAAAAATTTTAAAAGCATGAATAGATTCAGTTTTCAAACCAACTTTTGGTGTTTCACTTGACTAAGGATCAAGCTTTCAGACCAGAAAGCTCAAGATGAAAAATATACCTGCAATAATTACATTGATTTCGAGGAGGTCTACTTGCCGTCAAGGTACATCAATATGGAGAGTTATCTACATTTTATTACTAATGGCATGGCTACTTGAAAATGGATTTGAAAGTAACTGCTTATGTTATTTAATGTAGGTACAAGAATGCGGAGAATAGGAGATAATTTAGAAGGAGATACTGCTAATTTCATTGAAACAGATGGTCCTTCAAATGGTCTTTGTTTGATGGAGTTTGATGGTTTCAGGTCTTTGTTTTCGCAGGTATTATTCTGGAAACAGATGGTCCTTCAAATGTTTAGAAACACGTGTCTTTCTATGTTATACAATATTAAGGTGGATTTTTAGAGCCTCGTCTCTTTCACAACAGTTGAGGTACTAAATCGTTTTCAAAAATAATGTGAATCATTGGCATTACAACCCTTGTCCTATATAATACAAAAGAAAATAGGTAAACTCTTGCTGGGAAGATTTTGAGTTTTACACTATCTACTATGGGTACTATTTGAAGAATAACCAAACAGGTAAACTCTTGTCACCCCTGATTGATCTATGTGAAACTATTTGAAATTCAGTAAGGTTACATTCCATGACCTGAACTATAAAATTTTATGCTTCTTTATTTATAATTTGCCCATTATAAGTGAGTGTTATTCAAGAGGAGCTGTTGATGATATCATCCACCCCTCTGTTGATGATATTATGCCTTTGAACTGATTACTTTTTTGAATGAGTGATAATGTGATATCTGAATATGTTTACCACTATGCTTACTTTTTTGGACCATCTAAATGGCTCAAAAGACAAAGTGGTTGTTACTCTTAAGTCAATCCACTTGCTGAAGGATGAGATGAAAGAAAATGGTTCAACTTTACCCTCACCTCCCAAGTCCCATAAATGCCTCTTTCGCTCATCGTCTGCTATGTTGCAGGTATGTAGTATAATTATGAAAAAATAACCTACTTAAGCACTGGTGAACTTCTGAGTTTTGAAAGTTGACATCTTATAATTCTTGGAGCCTGAGTATGTGAATAAGAAAGTGACGATGTTAGAAACGTTCCTGTAATAAAGGAGTGAAAGGAACTGTTCTGAGTCTTTTAGTAACTATAGCTGCATTTTACTCTGGAGTTGATAGGATAGTAGAAACTTGTTTTCTGAATATTTCAGGTTGATCTTAATTATGTCACTTAATATAGTAGTTTTTATTATAATTTAAAAAATTGCATATCATTATGTGATTTAGGCAGAAAGACCTCAAGGTCAAGGAACTGGTTACCTATATAATAAATTAGAGCATGCTAGGATACATGCTGAAAATTCAAAGCAGGAAGCTTTCGAAGAGTCAGTGAGACATTGGAAAGCTGAAGAGGATACCATTGAGGCCTTACACAAGGTGAGCTTTATCTTTGAAGATTCTCTTCTTATTCTTCTTTCTTTTCCTTTTTTTTTCTTTTCTCTATTTTTAGTATCTTTGTACTCTTTTTTTCCTTTTCCTTTTCTTTTTGTTGCTGCTATGTTTTGTGGGAATTCTTTTGTTCCTATATAACATATATATTTTCAATAAATATTCTTCTCAAGATGGACATGGCTGTAGATAATGTACAGATACTCGATATATTTTCGTGGTGGAGGAGGTATGCTTGTTCATTTTTGTTTGTGATGGCTTTGCTACTGATGCTTCAATATAATTTTGAACAACTGTCTCTTGTAGCTTGTTCATTTTGAATTCTTGATAAATAAATCTATGATGTCTGTGATTATAGCTAGCATCTTTGGGGCATATACTATATGGAAATTTGTCGTCTTTCCACATTGACTAATAGCCTCAACATTTCCATAATTGTTGTCCTTTCTATATAGAAATCTAAACATTATTATTTAAGATTGTGTGATGGTATTTAAGATTGTGTGATGTTTGTGGTTGTTGAATGTGACTGAATTCTGACTTGAGGTCAACATATAATAATAATCTACAAGTCTTGTAACAGAAAATATGTTTACCACTATGCTTACTGAAATTAATTCATGAAATGGCCGATTAAGATTTCAATTTTGTCTTGTAACAGAGCAATCATATAGTCGCACTAAAGGTCCTTTTTCTATTTGGATTTGTAGCAAATGATATTGTGATTGCCTATTTGTCTTTTTCTACTTATGAGCAATACGGTGTACATTAGTACCACGTAGCAACTCTATTGTCTTTGTGTATTGATTTTGACATTAAGTGCCTCTGGTGACCTATTTGCTTCATTTTCTTGACTTGCTATTATTTTTAAATATGTGCAGGAAGACTGTTTCTAGGACCTGCCTTACAATACTAGGTATCAAATTTCCTTGCTACATTTACGAAAGACAAAGGACGAAATTATGAAGTGTACTCTC
The DNA here is from genome assembly GCA_020205605.1 of Panax ginseng. Lineage (NCBI taxonomy): Eukaryota > Viridiplantae > Streptophyta > Magnoliopsida > Apiales > Araliaceae > Panax > Panax ginseng. The sequence goes on from CM035141.1 coordinate 49,354,053, forward strand.
TCTATATATATGTAGATATATACTTTGATTGAAGAACTGTGGCAGCTTTAGATGGTTAATTGTAAAGATAATGAATGATTATATAGTGGATAATTTTATTAAGTTAATAATATTTTAGTTTTTTGTATTTTTGCCATTATTTTCTATGGGGACATTGAGCTAGCCAGAAACACAAAAAGAATGTCAAATTTTGATTTGACAACAATATAATTCGTTACCAAAGCATCGAACAAGTTTTAATATAGCAACAATTTTTTATACATTTAGCAACAAATTTTCGTTGCTAATGGCATTAAAAATTTTATATTTGGCAACAAAAAAATTAACCTAATAACAATAGAGAGGATATTGTTGCTAATACTAAAATAAAAGGCAATATTTTTTATAGTTACAAAGCATATCAACTTTCGTTGCACATATAAATAAACGACAACATACAATGTCGTTGCTAATTGACGACTTTCGTTGCTATTGAAAAATAACCAACAACAAACATTTTCGTTGTTGATTCAGCATAATGTCGTTGCTAAATAATATAATTAGCAACGAAAATCGTTATAAAAAGTTTACATTCATGAACGAAAAAGCAAGCTTAGGCAACAATTTTCATAATTTACTGCAACGAAAAATGTCGTTGCAAAATGTGTCAATTGCAACGAAAATGCATGGCCGTTGCAAAAAAAGAGAGTTCATTTCGTTGTCAATTAGCAGGCTTTTGCAACGAAATGGGCTTTTTAGCAACGAAATTTTAATTATTCTGCAACAATACATTCTGTTGCTAAAGGATCGATGTCTCTGTATGAAAGCCAAATTTCGTTGCAAAATGTATTACTTTTGGCAACGAAAAAAATACGTTCGTTATGAACAATCAATGACGCTCATTCACAAGAATGAAAAGACGAATGACAATAAAGTCATTGCCAAAACCCTTTTGCAACGAAATGTGGAATCTTTAGCAACGAAAAATCGGTTGTTGCTAAAGCCCCATTTTTTATAGTGGTTATTTAATAATTATATTAAATAAATTAGTTTTAAAATGATTTTATTATTATAAAAATCATTTTATATGAAAATAAAGTGTTTAAAGATATTTTAAGTTATAAAATATAACTTTTAATATTTAAAAGATAATTTCATTAATAATTTAATATTAATGATATTAAATTTATTTAATAATTATATTAAATAAATAGTTTTAAAATAGTTTTATTACTTTAAAAATCATTTAAAAGGATATAAATGAATTTAAAATATTTTAAGTTATAATTAATGACTTTTAATATTTTGATAAATAATACATTAATACTTTAATATTAATGATAATTATTTAAAATGATTTTAATTCTTTTAAAAATCATTTAAGGTAATATTAATACTTTAAAAATATTTTAAGTTATAATTAATGACTTTTAATATTTTGATAAACAAGACATTAATAAGTTAAATATTAATGGTAATTATTTAAAATAATTTTAATTGTTTTAAAAATCATTTAAGGGTAATAAAATATTTTAATAATATTTTTAGTTATTATAAATAACTTTAGCATTTTGGCAATAGTTTCATTAATAATTTAATATTAATGATAATAGAATTGTTTAATATTTAAATCATTTAATAATGATTCTGATGTTTGAAAAATTCATGATAAATAATATGACTGATACTTACAAATATTGAACTACAGGATAGAGTCTTAGACTCGATAATTACCCGATAAAGTCGTCGGTACACCGACATGTTTCAGAAATTGATCTAGACTTAGATATTTTGACTGTATTAATGTTTGTTTGTGATTCAATGACTATTGAATATGTCTGTGACAATGTGATTATGTTATGTGATGACTGCAATAAGCAGTATTATGTGGTATGATATATTATTCTAATCGACAGAATGATCTTAATGATGATAGGTTTCGGTATAAAAGATAAAACTAAGTTGCAACGATCGTTAGCAAAGACATCAGTGAAGTATCCTACCTTTGCATTTTCTTTATGCAATGGACAAGAGTAAAAAAGTTTCAGAATTATATTATTATTGTCAAATTATTAACCCTATTGTTATATATAATATATCCGATTATTGTTTATCAACATGATATTATATTATATAATTCAGATATACATTCTGTTCGTTAATTTTTAAATATGGTTATATAAGTGTCCCCACTAGGATAATCATTGTATTTAATCACATGTTGATACATAAACCTCTAAGCTATTTGACCAGCTAGACACATATTTAGAAATATCGTTGAATATGATAAAAACCTTTTTGTATCTAATCAAAATGTTTTGGTTCGGATTCCAGACTAAGTATGAACATCCCGATCAAGGAAAAACTTTTATGCGCCCAAGGCGGACAGAGTGAACGATAACATCATTCTTGTATGTAGTATTGATCAATACAGGGCCCATGGGATGTACACCCTCGCGCCTGTAAGTTATGACGGTTTGCAGATGAAGTTCTGCAAAACCTTATCGAAAATTTAAAATAATGTTCATAGTATGTCACCTTAAACCTATTTATAGTCAATACGTAGTTTCAAAAATGTGATATAGAGTTGTTATGTTATTATTATCGGTTTAGTTTACTTCAAAACTATTGAATCGTTGTAGAAGTGATGTATAAAGAAAATATTTAATTCTTTTAGCTAATTACATTTATAATTGTTATTACTTGCTGGACACTCAAATGCTCATCCTTTCTTAATTTAAATGTTTTCAGCTAAGTGTGAACAGCTAGAAGGTTCAGCCAAGAACAAGGGAAAAATGAAAGCAAATAGAATATGTTTAATGGTATCTTTCGTAATAGTTAAACTGTATTAAGACAATGATATGTATTATCTATCATATAAGGAATTATAGTAAAGGTTGCGTACTTGGGATTAGACTTTGATAGATGTAAATTAAGTTTGATTGTTATATTATGTTATTATTATTAGTATTATTCCGCTCGTAGAAATGGTATCATGAAGCACCGAGTTCGGGTTTCAAGTACCTGAATTTGGGGGCGTCACATGTGTGTTGTGCGCCTCCATCGTGATTTTATACTTCAAGTCAGAATCGTTAGGAACACAAAGTCTGGAGTTGACTCGAAGTATTCCTTCTTCATCGATTCTTGCTTCAAATAGCACCTTCTTGTACTATCTTCCTCAGACGCATCGCCTCCGTGTCTCAGTAGCTTGAGTAGTTTTAACTGTATCGATTAAAGTCGGTTCTACTCGTATATTCGCCATCATCACATGGGTCCCTGAAGTCTTTAACTCTATCTCCATCCTTTATAAGTCATACAAAATGGGCCTTTGCGTTGACAATATCGCACTCGTACCCGCATATGATCTTCTACTCAATGAGTCAGCTACTACGTTCGCTTTTCCAAGATGGTATTGAATGGTATGATCATAATCTTTCAATAGCTCAAGCCATCTTCGTTGCCACATGTTGCATTCCTTTTGAGTGAAGAAATATTTGAGGCTTTTATGATCCTTATAGATCTCCACCTTCTCTCCATATAGGTAATGCCTCCAAATCTTAAGCGCAAAAACGACAACTGCCAACTCTAGATCATGAGTAGGATAATTCATCTCATATTCTTTGAGTTATCGTGAGGCATAGGCTATGACTTTCCCATGTTGCATGAGAACACATCCTAACCTTTGCTCGAAAGCATCACCAGAAATGACAAATCCTCCGAGCCAGATGGTATTGTCGTAACAGTCTTGAAATGAGTCTCCTCTTGAGTTCTTGAAAACTCTTCTCACATTCCTCGCTCCAACCAAATTTTGTATCTTTCCGAGTCAGCTCAGTTAATGGAGTAGTGATTCGAGAAAACCCTTCTACGAATCTCCGATAATAACCAACTAAGCTGAGAAAGCTGCGTACTTCGGTCACTGATTTATGTTGCTCCTAGCTTTGATTTGCTTCAATCTTTACCGGGTCAACAAATATTCCATGATTTGATATCACGTGCCCAAGGAATACTACTTCCTTAAGACAAAACTCACATTTCTTTAACTTGGAATATAATTTGTTTTCACGAAGCTTTTGGAGTATCAGCCTCAAGTGTTTCTTATGATCTTCACGGCTTTTGGAGTAAATGAGGATGTCATCAATAAAGATGACCACAAAGTGATCCAAATATTCCTTTAATACTCGGTTCATCATATCCATGAAGGCAACAGGAGCATTAGTCAATCCAAAAGACATGACTAGGAATTCGTAATGCCCTTACCGAGTTCTGAAAGCAGTCTTTGGAATGTCATCAGTTTTAATCTTCAACTGATGATATCCAGAACGAAGATCGATCTTTGAAAAGAATTTGGCGCCTTGCAACTGGTCAAACAGGTCATTAATTCGAGGACACGGGTACCTATTTTTGATGGTAACATGATTTAACTCCCGATAATCAATACAAAGTCGCATACTTCCATCTTTCTTCTTCACAAATAGAACAGGGGCACCCCAAGGAGACGTACTAGGACGAATGAAACCGATGTCTAATAATTCCTGCAGTTGGGTTTTTAACTCCTGAAGTTCAATAAGAGCCATTCGATATGGGACTTTGGAGATGGGTTTTGTACCGGGTTCTAGGTCGATACCAAACTCGATTTCACGCTCGGGGGGTTGGCCATGAAGTTCTTCGGGGAATACGTCAGGAAGTTTATTAACAATAGAAATATCATTCAAATCTGACGTATTTTTATTTAAATCTGTGACATGAGCTAAGAAAGCTTGACATCCATTTTTCAATAAACGAATAGCTTTATGGCTTGAGATGACCGTGATTGATTTTAATGGTTTGGTCGCTTTAATTCGCATAATAGGTTGATTAGGAATATCAAAGCTAACAACCTTATGAAAATAATCAATTTTAGCATGATGAGTAGTTAACCACTCAATCCCTAAAATCACGTCAAATGCAAGTATTTTTAAGGAGATAAGATCAACAGGTAACGTGCGGTTACCGATTTGAATCAAACAAGACTTATAAACAATGGATGTAATAAAGGTTTCTCCCAACGGAGTTTTAACAGATAAGTCAAAGTCTAATTTCTCCGGGTCAAATTTAAACGTTGAGCGCAAGTAAGAGAAATAAAAGAATGGGTAGAACCGGTATCAAATAAGATATAGACTTCGCTAGAGTTTATGATTAGCTTACCCGTGATCACCTCGTTCAGATTTCTCGCTTTTTGGGAGGTTACGACAAACGCTCTCCCTTGAACTACCGGTTTTATCTTGTTTGGGACGACCTTTGATGCCTCCATCCCAGCTGGAATTGACTTCGATGCACGACAAAATCGGGCAAGGTTACATTCTCTTCCGCAATTATAACACGCCTTTGGATTGTCACGTCTGCTTCGATCGATATGTCCCTCCCTCAAAGATTTGTAACATACAATTGGCTGTCGTTCCCCTTCCTTAACAACAGGTGTTGGTGATGACGTCTTTCCATCATTGTTGAATCTCCATTTCTTGAAATTTTCACTTCTATTATCTTGGCCATGATTACCACTGAAGTGGTTACAATTTCTGGCATGTTGATTCCCTCCACGTTTGTTGTCACCACTTCGATGACTGCTACCACTGGTTTTATCATTTTGCCGGTTGTTCTCTCTTGGTTGGGTTGACTCGTTATCGCGCTCCAATAACTGAGCCCTATTTACAACATCCGAACACAAACACAGCCAGAGAAATTAAAATATTGATGTATCTCTTGCTTCAAACCTCTTAGAAACATCCGCGTCATTCTCTCCTCATTATCAACCAAGTGGGACGCAAACCGGGACAACTCGGCAAACTTATCTTCGTACTACGACACGGTCATATTGTTTTTCTCCAGCTTGATAAACTCTACCTCCTTCATGTGACGAATACATTCGGGAAAGTACTTGTCGTTGAACAGTTCTTGGAACTTCTCCCAAGATATCTTTAGTGCAGCAGGTTGAGTACACTTTACCGATTCCCACTAGTAATCTACCTCTCCTCGCAACATAAAGGTGGCAAAGGGAACCTTTTGCTCCTTGGAGCATCCCAAGACATCAAATATTATTGTGATCTGCTTTATCCACGTCTCCGCCTTAAGTGGTTTTGGCTCTCCAATAAATTTTGGTGGTCCCAGCTCCTTGAACTGTTTAGCGGTGACCATCCGAGAGTTGCCAGTGTTTCCACCGCATTTTGAACAGAGCCGCCTCTCTGCGATGATGTTGCATGAATTGCGTAAAGCCTCTGAACATCCCATCGCTTCATCATTTGGTCGGCGTTATTTTCTTGAGGATTATTGCCATCCTGATGCACATTATCCTGGGTATTGATCGATGGTGACTCAACGGTCCTATGTGCTTCATTGCTTATCTCAACATTTTTGGATGCCATTTTTAAATACTACCACAAAACAAGGGTTAATTGACATGTCACATATTATCCCTATACTCTGACCGACAATAAATACCAAATAAACTTAGGTAAGTCATACTAGCGAAGGAATTTCCCGTCTCTCCCCTCTTAGTTCTAGTCTCACATCTCAGCCAGGGATCATATCCCTAAGCTTTGATACCAACTGTGATACCCCCAAAATAGGTATATTTCACCCATCTTGAGTCGCCAAATACATGGTACATAATTTAAATACAATGTGACAACCCCAAAATAGGTCCATTCCATCCAACCCATTCTGAGTCGCCAAATAAATGGTACAGAAAATAACTACAACTTTATTACAACAATTATCGTGCAAAATACAACAACTCACGTGTTGTGAGTTTTGATACAAATATATATATCAACTCTGACTCTTGACACCAACTGTAATGTGACAAATGTCCCATCAGTGGACAGCTCCTCACAGTGGTACCTACATAAAGGTATAGTCAAAAACTGTTTTAGAAATTAGAATCTTTGGGAAGTGCTCAAGGAAACCTTCGTACATGGGAGGCCATGCTTCCAGGTTATGATAGATATCATATGGCCACGTAATTATCCTTGGTCAATCTAATAGACCCCAAAGAAAAAACGAGAAGATTACTATCATATTCTTTCCAATGGTGAGTCTTCTCTTGACATATCAATATCTCCACTTTCTCTAATTGAGAATTATACTTCAAACAAACACCAAGATCATATAGGTAGTGCCCGTAGATATACTCAGTAAGTGGATGTGCACAACCCCGCCTCTTATGATGACACGAGGTTGTATGTCTTTAGAAATCTTGTATGATAGTGGCAAAACACCCTTCCAACATTGGGTTCGCCACCCTATTTGATTCACCAAATATAACTACTAAATGATGACCACCGCTCTATTCCCCTCATTACCCCCGCTCAATTCCAAATTTACACTCTTTATTACCCTAAAGGAATTGTGAAGCAAAAGGGTGAGCACAACTAGCTTCAAGAAAGAATATCATGACTAAAGATAATTAAATTATCAATAGCCTTCATCAATAATAAATCAGAGATTTAGAACATATGGTAAATGATAAAAAATTTCAACCATAGTTGCAGCGGAACGAGCAATCCATTAGAAGAGTCAAATAGACTATAAAGTCTATTATCTTCTACATGTTAAAAATCCACCAACAATGTTTTATCCCTGTAACATCAATCAACAATTCTGGTCCACAATCATATGAATAACTCATAATCATAATTGTAGTTCTAAATTCCTCTTCGCATCCAGAACGAAGATAATTTTTATCACATGTCTTTACCTGAAACATCAAAGATCATGGTTATACCGAATCACAGTTCTTGTTTATAATCATACTAACAATTTCATCTTTGCACTACGACCAAAAATATTCATCAATGCACCATTTTGCACCACAGCCAAAGATATTCAACAACAGTCGTCATCTTTTTGCACTACGGGCCAAAGATATTCATCAACAATTCATCTTTGCACTACAGCCAAAGATATTCCTCAACCAGCCATATTTGCACTAGCCAAATATATTCATTAATGCACCATCTTTGCACTTCAGCCAAAGATATTCAATAACAGTCATCTTCACACTACGGGCCAAAGATATTCATCAACAATTCATCTTTGCACTACATGCCAAAGATATTCCTCAACAGCTCATATTTTGCACTACAGGCAAATATATTTATCAATGCACCATCTTTTGCACAACAGCCAAAGATATTCAACAATGATCATCTTTGCACCACGGCCAAAGATATTCATCAACAATTCATCTTTGCACTACAGCCAAAGATATTCCTCAATCATTCATATTTGCACTACGCAGCCAAATATATTCATCAACAGCTCATATTTGCACTACAGCCAAATTTATTAATATCTCAAAGAAATATATAATCATCTCAGAATTTATATAAACAATAATTATAACCATGTTGATCATTTCATCTTTGCACTTAAGCTAAAGATATTAAATTATAAATTCAATGGTCATGATCATACCAAATAACAATTCAACTTTGCACCATCGCCAAAGGGAACCCATAGTCATGATCATACCAAAAATCTACCCATCTTTACACTCAAGTCAAAGAGAAATATCATCATTAGGGTTATAAAATGTTATATATAATAGTAAAATCAATATAATCAAAACATCTAGATTTAATCTCAAGAGTAATATTCATAAATCAACTATAATTTGGTTAGAAAAAGAAACCAATTTTGTCATGAATAGTAACTCGTGAATAGTAACCCATGAATGAATAGTAACTTTGTGAATAGTAACTCAATAATAAATAATAAGAAACTCAATAATAGTAAACCCGACACAAAAAGGTAGAAATTCCACAATAAAATTCATACCAAAATTTCTGGTATAATGATATTGAAATAACATTTCTTAAACTTATAAACAATTTATTTTAATTGTTTACACTTTACTAAATAATGCATTTAATCATCCTAAAATTCCAAACTCATAAGATTTCGTCACCAATAACCAAAACCCTCATCAAAAATCTGCATATACCTTATATAGGATTCTCAAGCCATAAAATCCTATTTTCTAATTTTCTTACTTCACATAACATATTTAATTCATTATTCATAACTAGTCCATTTTCATGAAAAATACCAAATCAGTACAAATAAATTTTCTTTTCTGAGATTTAGTAGAATATAGTCCCATATTGAATATATATTTTTTTCGTAATTTTTAAAAATCATTTACTATTTTTCATATGGTCAAAACAAATTTAATATTTAGATATTTATCAAAATTGTACTTTTATCCAAAAATTCCAAAATTTACAGAGTATACTTCTATCATATACATGTACTCCCAATAAAAATTTCACCAATTTTGAGTTAACCACAAGGAGTTATAAGCTACTTACTTTTAAAATAGTCTTTTCTCATAAAATTCACAACTCTTAATCTATACATCCAAAATTGCTATTTTTGGACACAATCAAGAAAACTCATCAAATTATCATTTCAAATTTTTCCGCAATTTTTGAAGGTCGAAAAATTACGAAACTAAAAAACATAACAACCCTTAAAATCCCTTAAAATCCCTTTACCTCAAAAGAGCAAAGACTTCCGATCGGATATCTGATATGACGTCAAGGAAACTTGCACCGATGAATAACAACTCACCAAGTATCTAAATACTCACAAAATACACTTGATAATCTAGAGAGAAAAGAGAGAAAACTTATGAATTCGTGTGATTTTTTAATTCTAACTTAGCCCTCTATTTATAGGAAAATGTTAAGCGCCAAGCATTTTTGACCTACTACCCGATGGCTTTTACTCGCTACTATTCCACCCACCAAAAAATCAGCCATCTTCCCCAACAACCAAAAGTGGGGCCCACCCATTTCTAGAATTTTCCACCAAAATCATTTATAAACCTAATTTCCTAATCAATCCTCTTAAAATTCATAACAAATCATTCGCTCATTTTTAATCTGCTCAAAATTTGTGAACATATACTCAACTTATATATGTATAACATATCCAAAAATCACAACGATCCAACTACGATTAAAAATTATAACTCACGCAATAAAGCTGTAAGAACACTGATTTGATCTTTTAATACCTCAAATCCAACAAAATACTGATAAAATACCTCAACATTAACTCTTTCATTTATAACCACATAAATAAATCCATCATTTATATCCACATCAAATAAATATTTCCTTATCATATAAATCAATAATTAATTATTCACAAATAATATTACGTAATCACAATAATGACAACCAGCAGCCCCCTGAAAGAGGGGCTTTCCGATAAGGATTTCTCCTCATCGGCGCAATTAATTAGGTGACCAAACCTCTCCTCGATGTAACTTTCTAGACATTGCCAATAATGCTATCTAATAATATTATTCAAATAATATGAATTATTGATCCGATAATGGAGATATCAGCGCAAAGGACAATTATCAAACAACAATAATATAAAATATCAACGCAAAGAATTATTGATTCAATAAAATAAAATATTGAATAAGAATTATCGTAACAATTATTGAGTAGTGGCCTTCTCATGTAAGAATCAATAATTGAAAAAATACGCAATACCGCAGCTATCGCGGCAACCACGCCAGACATCAGATTTTAACCACCGTGTATTCCAACAAAGGTTAATTCAGAATAACTACGCTGTTTTATTTATAAAAACTCAAATTTGTTGTTTTCTTCATCCGACAGCTTATCTCTATTATGGGGCCATAATGGTCAAGCTACTGTCAGCATTTAATATATCCCTCGACGTAAAGAATATTCCACGACTAAAACGAATATTCCCCGAAACAATGAAGTATTTTATAACCACTTGCTGTATTTTGAAAAAAAATTCATATATCACCCTTAACTTTAACTTTTATCAATTTAACCATTTATTGAATCGTAATTATAAGAAAAATTGAATACTTTTTATTTCATAAAATTCGGTCTTACAATCTCCTCCTTATGAAATTTCGTCCCCTAAATTTACGTGCACTGTATTTCAAAGAGTTGAGAATACCTTGCTTTAATTTCGATTCTATCTCCCCGATCATCATGATTTCTCCATTTCTCATCTCCTGTATTTCGATATCATTCTAGAATACAACTTCAAAACAAGGGTTAATCTAACAAATTAATAATATCACAAATATCCCGATCATTAACGACCGATCAACAAATAAGCTTAGGTAGGACACACTAGCGAATGATTTACTCATCTCTCCTCCTAGTTCTATTCTCCGATCTCCGCCAGAGACCATATCCCTAAGCTCGATATGAAATGTGACAACCCCAAAATAGGTCCATTCCATCCAACCCATTCTCGAGACACCAAATACATGGTACATAAAAACAACTACAACTTTATTACAACAATTGTTACAACAACTCATTGTCGATAAAAATATATATATATATATATATATATATATATATATATATATATATATATATATATATATATATCAACATGACTCTTGACACCAATTGTAATGTGATAAATGTCCCATCAATGGACAACACCTCACAAAGGATACCTACATAAAGGTATAGTCAAAACCTGCTTTTAGAAATTAGAATCTTTGGGAAGTGCTCAAGGAAACCTTCGTATATGGGAGGCCATGCTTCCAGGTTATGATAGATATCATATGGTCACGTAATTATTCTTGGTCAATCTAATAGACCCCAAAAGAAAAAACGAGAAGATTACTATCATATTCTTTCCAATGGTGAGTCTTCTCTTGACATATCATTATCTCCACTTTCTCTAATTGAGAATTATACTTCAAACAAACACCAAGATCATATAGGTAGTGCGCGTAGATATACTCAGTAAGTGGATGTGCACAACCTTGTCTTATGATGACACGAGGTTGTATGTCTTTAGAAATCTTGTATGATAGTGGCAAAACACCCTTCCAACGTTGGGTTCGCTTTCACCCTATTTGATTCACCAAATATAACTACTAAATGATGACCACCGCTCTATTCCCCTCACATTCTCGCCGACCCAAATACACTTTTATTACCCGAAAGGAATTGTGAAGCAAAAAGGGTGAGCACAACTAGCTCAAGAAAGAATATCATGACTAAAGATAATTAAATTATCAATAGCCTTCATCAATAATAAATCGTAGATTTAGAACATATGGTAGATGATAAAAAATTTCAACCATAGTTGCAAATGAACGAGCAATCCATTAGAAGAGTCAAATAGACTATAAAGTCTATTATCTTCTCCACATGTTAAAATCCACCAACAATGTTTTATCCTCGTAACATCAATCAACAATTCCGGTCCACAATCATATGAATAACTCATAATCATAATTGTAGTTTTAAATTCCTCTTCTCATCTAGATCTAAGATAATTTTCATCACATGTCTTTACTCCGAAACATCAAAGATCATGGTTATACCAAATCACAGCCCTCGCTTATAATCATACTAATAATTTCATCTTTTCACTACGGCCAAAGATATTCATCAATGCACCATCTTTGCACTACGGCCAAAGATATTCAACAACAAGTCATCTTTGCACTACGGGCCAAAGATATTCATCAATAATTCATCTTTGCACACAAAAGAAAGATATTCCTCAACAATTCATATTTGCACTCACAGCCCAAATATATTCATTAATGCACCATCTTTTGCACTACAGCCAAAGATATTCAACAACAGTCATCTTTAGCACTACGGCCAAAGATATTCATCAACAATTCATCTTTTGCACTACAGCCAAAGATATTCCTCAACAGCTTCATATTTGCACTACAGCCAAATATATTCATCAACAGCTCATATTTGCACTACATGTGCCAAATATATTAATATCTCAAAGAAATATATAATCATTTCGTAATTTATATAAACAATAATTATAACCATGTTGATCATTTCACCTTTGCACTTAAGCTAAAGATATTCAATTATAAATTCAATGGTCATGATCATACCAACAACAATTCAACTTTACACTACTAGCCAAAGAGAAACCCATAGTCATGATCATACCAAAAATCTACCCATCTTTACACTCAAGTCAAAGAGAAATATCATCATTAGGGTTATAAAAATGTTATATATAATAGTAAAATCAATATAATCAAAACATCTAGATTTAATCTCAAGAGTAATATTCATAAATCAACTATAATTTGGTTAGAAAAAAGAAACCAATTTTGTCATGAATAGTAACTCGTAACTCGTGAATAGTAACTCCATGAATAAGAACTTGTGAATAATAAGAACTCGTGAATAAGAACTCATGAATAGTAAACCCACACACAAAAAGGAAGAAATTCCACAATAAAATCCATACCAATATTTTGATATAATGATATTGAAATAACATTTCTTAAACTTATAAACAATTTATTTTAATTGTTTACACTTTACTAAAATAATGCATTTAATCATCCTAAAATTCCAAACTCATAAGATTTCATCACCAATAACCAAAACCCTCATCAAAAATCAGCATATACCTCATATAGATTCTCAAGCCATAAAATCCTATTTTCCAATTTTCTTACTTCACATAACATATTTAATTCATTTACTCATAACTAGTCCATTTTCATGAAAAATATCAAATCAGTACAAATAAATTTTCTTTTCTCGAGATTTAGTAGAATATAGTCCCATATTGAACATATATTTTTTTCGTAATTTTAAAAATCATTTACTATTTTTCATATGGCCAAAAACAAATTAATATTTAGATATTTATCAAAAATTGTACTTTTATCCAAAAATTCCAAAATTTACAGAGTATACTTCTATCATATACATGTACTCCCAATAAAAATTTTACCAATTTTGGAGTTAACCACAAGGAGTTATAAGCGGCTACTTTTAAAATAGTCTTTTCTCATAAAATTCACAACTCTTAATCTATACATCCAAAATCGCCATTTTTGGACACAATCAAGAAAACTCATCAAATTATCATTTCAAATTTTTCCGAATTTTTGAAGGTCGAAAAATTACGAAACTAAAAAATATAACAACCCTTAAAATCCTTTACTATCCCTTACCTCAAAAGAGCAAAGACTTCCTTCGACCGGATATCTGATATGACGTCAAGGAAACTTGCAATCGATGAATAACAACTCACCAAGTATCTAAATACTCACAAAATACACTCGATAATCTAGAGAGAAAAGAGAGAAACTTATGAATTCGTGTGATTTTCAATTCTAACTTAGCCCTCTATTTATAGGAAAATGTTAAGACGCAAGCAGACTTCGACTCACTACCGATGGCTTTTACCGCTACTATTCCACCCACCAAAAATCAGCCATCTTCCCCAACAACCAAAAAGTGGGGCCCACCCATTTCTAGAATTTTCCACCAAAATCATTTATAAACCTAATTTCAATCACCACCTCTTAAAATTCATAACAAATCATTCGCTCATTTTAACGGCTCAAAATTTGTGAACATATACTCAACTTATATATGTATAACATATCCAAAAATCACAACGATCCAACTACGATTAAAAATTATAACTCACACAATAAAGCTGTAAGAACACAGATTTGATCTTTTAATACCTCAAATCCGACAAAATACTGATAAAATACCTCAACATTAATTCTTTCATTTATAACCACATAAATAAATCCATCATTTATATCCACATCAAATAAATATTTCATTATCATATAAATCAATAATTAATTATTCACAAATAATATTACAGAATCACAATAATGACAACCAGTGCGCTCCCCAGTGAAAGAGGGGGCTTTCCGATAAGGATTTCTCCTTATCGGCGTGCAATTAGGTGACCAAACCTCTCCTCGATGTAAACTTTCTAGACATTGCCAATAATGCTATCTAATAATATTATTCAAATAATATGAATTATTGATCCGATAATGGAGATATCAGGCAAAGGACAATTATTGAAACAACAATAATATAAAATATCAACGCAAAGAATTATTGATTCAATAAAATAAAATATTGAATAAGAATTATCGTAAATAATTATCGAGTAAAGGCCTTCTCACGTAAGAAGAATCAATAATTGAAAAAATATCAGGCAATACCGCAGTGCTATCGCAGGCAACTACGCCAGACATCGTATTTTAACCACCAAGTATTCCAACAAAGTTAATTCTGTAATAACTACGCCCGTTATTTATAAAAACTCAAATTTGTCGCTTTTCTTCATCCGACAGCTTATTCTCATTATGGGGCCCATAAATGGTCAAGCTACTGTTGCATTTAATATTCCCCACGTAAAGAATATTCCACGACCAAAACGAATATTCCCTAACAACAATGAGTATTTTATAACCACTTGCGTATTTTGAAAAAAATATTCATATATCACCCTTAACTTTAACTTTTATCAATTTAACCATTTACTGAATCGTAATTATAAGAAAAATTGAATACTTTTATTTCATAAAATTCGGGGTCTTACAATCTCCCCTCCTTATGAAATTTCGTCCCCGAAATTTACGTACCTGGTATTTCGAAAAGTTGAGAATACCTTGCTTTAATTTCAGATTCTATCTCCCCGATCATCATGATTTCTCCATTTCTCATCTCATGTATTTCAGATATCATTCTAGAATACAGCTTCAAAACAAAGGTTAACTAACACATCATAATTTGTTAACTAATCAAGTAACAAAAATCAGCTTAGGTAGGACACACTAGCGAAGGATTTACTCATCTCTCCCCTCCTAGTTCTATTCTCCGATCTCCGCCAGAGACCATATCCCTAAGCTCTGATATGAAATGTGACAACCCCAAAATAGGTCCATTCCATCCAACCCATTCTGAGACACCAAATACATGGTACATAAAACAACTACAACTTTATTACAACAATTGTCGTGCAAAATACAACAACTCATGTGTTGTGAGTTTTGATACAAATATATATATATATATATATATATATATCAACTATGACTCTTGACACCAATTGTAATGTGATAAATGTCCCATCAATGGACAACACCTCACAGTGATACCTACATAAAGGTATAGTCAAAAACTGTTTTAGAAATTAGAATCTTTGGGAAGTGCTCAAGGAAACCTTCGTACATGGGAGGCCATGCTTCCAGGTTATGATAGATATCATATGGTCACAGAATTATTCTTGGTTGACCCAATAGGCCCCAAAGAAAAACGAGAAGATTACTATCATATTCTTTCCAATGGTGAGTCTTCTCTTGACATATCATTATCTCCACTTTCTCTAATTGAGAATTATACTTCAAACAAACACCAAGATCATATAGGTAGTCTTGTGCGAGATATACTCAAGAAGTGGATGTGCACAACCTTGTCTTATATGATGACACGAGGTTGTATGTATTTAGAAATCTTGTATGATAGTGGCAAAACACCCTTCCAACGTTGGGTTCGCCTTCACCCTATTTGATTCACCAAATATAACTACTAAATGATGACCACCGCTCTATTCCCTCATTACTCCCCACCGACTCAACCAAACACTCTTATTACCCGAAAGGAATTGTGAAGCAAAAGGGTGAGCACAACTAGCTTCAAGAAAAGAATATCATGACTAAAGATAATTAAATTATCAATAGCCTTCATCAATAATAAATCGTAGATTTAGAACATATGGTAGATGATAAAAATTTCAACCATAGTTGCAATTGAACGAGCAATCCATTAGAAGAGTCAAATAGACTATAAAGTCTATTATCTTCTACATGTTAAAAATCCACCAACAATGTTTTATCCCTGTAACATCAATCAACAATTCTGGTCCACAATCATATGTATAACTCATAATCATAATTGTAGTTCTAAATTCCTCTTCGCATCTAGGACGAAGATAATTTTTATCACATGTCTTTACCTGAAACATTAAAGATCATGGTTATACCAAATCACAGTTCCTGTTTATAATCATACTAATAATTTCATCTTTTCACTACGGCCAAAGATATTCATCAACAGACCATCTTTGCACTACAGGCCAAAGATATTCAACAACAAGTCATCTTTGCACTACGGGCCAAAGATATTCATCAATAATTCATCTTTGTACTACAGGTCAAAGATATTCCTCAACAATTCATATTTGCACTACAGGCCAAATATATTCATTAACAGACCATCTTTGCACTACAGGCCAAAGATATTCAACAACAGGTCATCTTTGCACTACGGGCCAAAGATATTCATCAACAATTCATCTTTGCACTACAGGCCAAAGATATTCCTCAACAGTTCATATTTGCACTGCAGGCCAAATATATTCATCAACAGTTCATATTTGCACTACAGGCCAAATATATTAATATCTCAAAGAAATATATAAACATCTCAGAATTTATATAAACAATAATTATAACCATGTTGATCATTTCACCTTTGCACTTAAGCTAAAGATATTCAATTATAAATTCAATGGTCATGATCATAACAGTCAACAATTCAACTTTGCACTACTAGCCAAAGGGAACCCATAGTCATGATCATACCAAAAATCTACTCATCTTTACACTCAAGTCAAAGAGAAATATCATCATTAGGGTTATAAAAATGTTATATATAATAGTAAAATCAATATAATCAAAACATCTAGATTTAATCTCAAGAGTAATATTCATAAATCAACTATAATTTGGTTAGAAAAAGAAACCAATTTTGTCATGAATAGTAACTCGTGAATAGTAACCCATGAATAGTAACTTTGTGAATAGTAACTCGTGAATAGTAACTCATGAATAGTAAACCCGACACAAAAAGGTAGAAATTCCACAATAAAATCCATACCAATATTTTGGTATAATAATATTGAAATAACATTTCTTAAGCTTATAAACAATTTATTTTAATTGTTTACACTCTACTAAATAATGCATTTAATCATCATAAAATTCCAAACTCATAAGATTTCATCACCAATAAGCAAAACCCTCATCAAAAATCTGCATATACCTCATATAAGATTCTCAAGCCATAAAATCCTATTTTCCAATTTTCTTACTTCACATAACATATTTAATTCATTTACTCATAACTAGTCCATTTTCATGAAAAATACCAAATCAGTACAA
This sequence comes from Panax ginseng, assembly GCA_020205605.1. Taxonomy (NCBI): domain Eukaryota; kingdom Viridiplantae; phylum Streptophyta; class Magnoliopsida; order Apiales; family Araliaceae; genus Panax; species Panax ginseng. The sequence goes on from CM035141.1 coordinate 49,372,075, forward strand.
ATAAATTTTCTTTTCTGAGATTTAGTAGAATATAGTCCCATATTGAACATATATTTTCCTCAAAATTATTAAAAATCATTTACTATTTTTAATATGGTCAAAACAGCCGAATATTTAGATATTTATCAAAAATTGCACTTTTATCCAAATATATTCATCAACAATTCATCTTTGCACTACAGGCCAAAGACATTCCTCAAACAGTTCATATTTGCATTACATGCAAAATATATTCATCAACAGTTCATATTTGTATTACAGACCAAATATATTCATCAACAGTTCATATTTGCACTACAGGCCAAATATATTAATATCTCAAAGAAATATATAATCATCTCAGAATTTATATAAACAATAATTATAACCATGTTGATCATTTCACCTTTGCACTTAAGCTAAAGATATTCAATTATAAATTCAATGGTTGTGATCATACCAGTCAACAATTCAACTTTGCACTACTGGCCAAAGGGAACCCATAGTCATGATCATACCAAAAATCTACCCATCTTTACACTAATGTCAAAGAGAAATATCATCATTAGGGTTATAAAAATATTATATATAATAGTAAAATCAATATAATCAAAACATCTAGATTTAATCTCAAGAGTAAAATTCATAAATCAACTATAATTTGGTTAGAAAAAGAAACCAATTTTGTCATGAATAGTAACCCGTGAATAGTAACTCGTGAATAGTAACTCATGAATAGTAACTCGTGAATAGGTAGAAATTCCACAATAAAATCCATACCAATATTTTGGTATAATGATATTGAAATAACATTTCTTAAACTTATAAACAATTTATTTTAATTGTTTACACTTTACTAAATAATGCATTTAATCATCCTAAAATTCCAAACTCATAAGATTTCATCACCAATAACCAAAACCCTCATCAAAAATCTGCATATACCTCATATAGGATTCTCAAGCCATAAAATCCTATTTTCCAATTTTCTTACTTCACATAACATATTTAATTTATTTACTCATAACTAGTCCATTTTCATGAAAAATAACAAATCAGTATAAACAAATTTTCTTTTCTGAGATTTAGTAGAATATAGTCCCATATTGAACATATATTTTTCTCAGATTTTTTAAAAATCACATACTATTTTTAATATGGTCAAAATAGCCGAATATTTAGATATTTATCAAATAATGTACTTTTATCCAAAAATTCCAAAATTTACAGAGTATACTTCTATCATATACATGTACTCCCAATAAAAATTTCACCAATTTTGGAGTTAATCACAAGGAGTTATAAGCGGTTACTTTTAAAATAGTCTTTTCTCATAAAATTCACAACTCTTAATCTATACATCCAAAAATTGCCATTTTTGGACACAATCAAGAAAACTCATCAAATTATCATTTCAAATTTTTCCAGAATTTTTGAAGGTCGTAAAAATTACTGAAACCCGAAAAACATAACAACCCTTAAAATCCCTTACAATCCCTTACCTCAAAAGAGCAGCACTTCTGACTGGATATCTGATATGACGCTGAAGAAAACTTGCACTGATGAATAACAACTCACCAAGTATCTAAATACTCACAAAATACACTCGATAATCTAGAGAGAAAAGAGAGAAAACTTATGAATTCGGTGTGATTTTTAATTCTAACTTAGCCTCTCTATTTATAGGAAAATGTTAGCACGTGAAGGCAGACTTGACTGCTACATGATGGCTTTACCAAATTTACTATTTCACCCACCAAAATCAGCCATCTTCCCAACAACCAAAAGTGGGGCCCACCCATTTCTAGAATTTTTCACCAAAATCATTTATAAACCTAATTTCCGAATCACTCACCTCTTAAAATTCATAACAAATCATTCGTTCATTTTTAACGGTTCAAAATTTATGAACATATACTCAACTTATATATGTATAACATATCCAAAAATCACAACGATCCAACGGTCAGATTAAAAATTATAACTTACGCAATAAAGCTGTAAGAACACTGATTTGATCTTTTAATACCTCCAATCCGACAAAATACTGATAAAATACCTCAACACTAACTATTTCATTTATAACCACATAAATAAATCCATCATTTATATCCACATCAAATAAATATTTCCTTATCATATAAATCAATAATTAATTATTCATAAATAATATTACAGAATCACAATAATGACAACTGCACAGGTTCCTGTGAAAGAGGGGCTTTCCAATAAGGATTTCTCTTTACTGGCGCGCAATTAGGTGACCAAACCTCTCCTTGATAGAACTTTCTAGACATTGCCAATAATGTTATCTAATAATATTATTCAAATAATATGAATTATTGATCCGATAATGGAGATATCTGTAAAATGACAATTATTGAAACAACAATAATATAAAATATCAACGCAGCAATTATTGATTCAATAAAATAAAATATTGAACAGTAATTACTGTAATAATTATTGAGTAGTGCCTTCTCACGTAAGAATCAATAATTGAAAAACATATTGTGCAATACTGCAAAGCATCTTTGCTGTAACCATGCCAGACATCGTATTTTAACCACCAGGTTTTCCAACAGTGTTAACGGTAATAACTACGCCGTTATTTATAAAAACTCAAATTTGTCATTTTTTTCATCCGACAGTTATCCGTTATGGGGCCCACAAATGGCTGCGCCGTCGTACGAATATTCCCCGACAGAAAGAATATTCCACGACCAAACGAATAGTCCCCGACAACAATGAGTATTTTATAACCACTTGCGTATTTTGAAAAAAGAAATTCATATATCACCCTTAACTTTAACTTTTATCAATTTAACCATTTACTGAATCGTAATTATAAGAAAAATTGAATACTTTTATTTCATAAAATTCGGGGTCTTACATACAAACTTCTTTTATACAGTACGACAAAACTTAGCTGAGAGTTTCAACACGGATAATGTCTCGTAGAGAGTATCTAAACTCAAATAAAGTCCTCATTACAATTATTATCACACTATTTCACTGAATAATGAGGACTACTAATGCAAATAATGACCACCAATCCTCTCCGTTCCCCGACTAGTCCCAGCTATATTCTCATTTCCTGAAGAGAACATGGAAAATAAAGGATGAGCTCAACTAGCCCAGTAAGAAATATTATGACTAAGATAATGCAGAATAAATTTCGTTAGCCTTCAACATTGTTAAACTGATAAAATATAATAAATATCAAGTTTAACTGCAGCGGAACAAGCAATCCATTAGAAGAGTCAAGTAGAGCATTATATCTACTATCTTCTATTATTTAAAAAGTTTATCATTAATTTTATCGCTGAGACTCAGCTTAATAAATAAACCACATCATCAAATCATCCTTGCACTACGGGCCAATTAAGGATATTCATGTAATCATCAATGATCATGATTATACCGAATAATCCATGGTCATAACCATACCAACAACTGTCCATCAATGCACTACAGGCCATTGAGGATTTTTACCACATCATTTATAACATTACGGTCATGATTATACCGAATAATCCATGATCATAATCATACCAACAATAATACATCTATGACGTAAGCCACATATGACTTTTATCATAATAAAAGCATGATGATAATGACAATGATATAAGAATTCAATTAAAAGAAAATAAAAGATATATTTTTAAAGATTTATAACTTAATTTATCCAGAATTTAATAATGTCCAAATTGTCAACATGATACTGCTTTATGGAGTAAAATTCAAGAATAATATTGCATCAAAAATGATTTGGACAGCAACGAAATTAATTTTTATCATGAATAATTCCTCGGGTGAATAGTACCCGAGTGAATAGTACCCTATGAATAATACTTCGGGAATAGTACCCCGTGAATAGTACTTTGTGAATAGTACCCATGAATAGTACTTGTGAATAGTACTTTGTGAATAGTAATTTATAAATAGTACCCGTGAATAGTACTTTATGAATAGTACCATAAAAATGAATACTACACATGGATAGTATTCCGGCATGAAAAACTTGAAATTTAACAAGAATGTATAGAAAATATCCTTGTGAAACGATACTAGATGAAACGCAAATTTCAAGAATATTCTACCAATTTCACGGAGTATAGAAGCAATACTCTAATAAAATGAGGGTATAATCAGGAATACGAGACGAAATAATATTACTCAATACTACAGAGTATGGAAGAAATATTATTCCTATGAATACTGAACAAAATAATATCCCTTATTTCAGAAGAAGACTGGATACTGGAATAGTGAGGTAGCAGACTTCTCTTCTACTTTCTCTCTAAATCTTCTCTCTATAGCTTCTCTTTCTATAATTGATCTTGTGAGTCTTAGTGAATTAATGAGAATGAAAGAAGAATGAGCTTCTATTTATAGGAAAATATAGTTTTGATAATTGCACGTTTTGGGGCTCGAAATAATACAGTATAATACCTTCAACTTTTCTTTCATTTTTAATTTAGTCCTGCAAGTATTATCAAACTTGCACCACCTCCCCTAATAGTATATCTTGTTAATCAATAATACAATCATCTGACTCAATAGTATAATCATGTGAAAAATAATAATTACAGTATAGTACCTTCATCTATACCTCCATTTTTAATTTAGTCATGCAAGTATTATCAACCTCGCACCACCTCCCCTAATAGTACATGCATGTGAATCAATAGTACACACATTTGAACACAGAGTTGTAATCATGTAAATTAATAGCAATTAATTGCTCATTTATCTAATTAATTACCCGATTGGTCAATATAACCTCCAAACATCCATTATTATCGAAATAGATGTCGATTTCCACTAACACTAATAATCCCAACACAATGGAAATATTAATTTCATCTTTAATCAACACGAACGTATTCATCATTAATATTATAAGTCACAATATTTAACAACCAGATCATTCCAAGAGAAAGAGGGGGATTTCCTTTAAGGTTTTCTCCCTATAGGCGCGCAATTAGGTGACCAAACCTCTCCTCGACAGAACTTTCTAGACATTGTCAATATTTCAAATAATAATATGAATAACTTTGTCGTCTCAATTATTGATTTAATTATAATAAATATTATGCAGATGATACTATGATAATAATTAGATCAATAATATGAGAGATATTATGCAGCAATTACTGTAGCAATAATTGAGTATAACTGAGTGACTTCTCACGTAAGCATCAATAATCAATACCGTGTGCTACTATGCAACCACGCGTATTACTATACTTTTACCACCGGGTAGTTCAACAGTTTAATGGTAAAACTTTCGTCGTTATTTTTATAAAAAGATAATTATGTCATTTTCTAACTACGACAATACTTTCGTTGTAGGGTCCACCAATGATTGTGCCGTCGTACGAATATTTCCTGTTAAAATGAATATTCCCCGACCAATCGAATATTATATAATCACTTGCTTACTTTGCAAATTTTGTAAATAATACCCACAACTATAACATTTTATCAAATCCACACCATAATATTCAAAACTATATTTCGAGAAAAATTAATCTTTATTCATAAAAGTTGGGGTCTTACATGGTATGCCAGTATCTATAGTTTCTGATCGAGACCAAAGATTCACTTCACGATTTTGGGTTAGTTTACAAAAAGATATGGGCACAGATTTACGTTTTAGTTTGGCATATCATCCTCAAACGGATGGGCAGTCGGAGAGTACTATTCAAACTCTTAAAGATCTATTAATACTCTGTGTCCTTGACTTTGAAGGAAGTTGGGACAAGTTCTTGCCATTGGTGGAATTTTTCTACAACAACAAATATCAATCAAGTATTGGCATGGCTCCATTCCAGGTGTTGTATGGACGCAAGTGTCGTTCTCCAGTATGCTGGGATGAGGGGGGGGGGGGGTGAAGCAACGTTGTTGGGACCAGAATTGGTACGTATGACTACGGAAAAGATTCAAATGATCCGGCAACGTATAAAAACTCACAAGATCGACAAAAGAGTTATACTGATCTTCATCGAAAGGTCGTTGAATTCAATGTTGGTGATCATGTGTTGTTACGTGTTGCTCCATGAAAAGGAGTTACAAGATTTGGAAAGAGAGGAAAGCTCAATCCTTAATTCATTGGGCCATCCGAAATCCTCGATCGAGTAGGAACTGTGGCTTATAGACTCGCCTTACCGCCAAGTATATCTCGTGTTCATAACATTTTTCACATATCTATGTTACGTAATATGTGGAAGACTCGAACCACATTATTGAGTTAGAACCGGACAAAACAGCTGATGATTTAACGTATGAGGAGGTACCTGTTAAAATCTTGGATAAGAAGGAACATATTCTACGCTCCAAGGTTATACCTCAAGTCAAAGTTTTGTGGAGAAACCACGATATTAAAGAAAAGACCTAGGAGTTAGAATCTGAATGAAATCAAGGTATCCTCACCTCTTCGACATACTAGGTACGTACCCTAATTTTGAGGACAAAATTTCATAAGAAGGAGAGGTTATAAGACCCCAACTTTCATAAATAAAGATTAAAATTTTCTCGATATACTTTTTGAATATTATGGTGTGGATTTGATATAATGTTATAGTTGTGGGTAATATTTACAAATTTTGTAAAGTATGCAAGTTATTATAAAATATTGTATTTGTCGGGAAATATTCGTTTTTACAGGGAATATTCGTACGACGACACAATCATTGGTGGACCCCACAACGAAATTATTGTCGGAGTTAGAAAACGACATAAATATCTTATTATAAAAGTAACGAAGAATGTTTTACTGTTAAACTGTTGAAATATCCAGTGGTAAAAGTACAGTAATACGTGTGGTTGCATAGTAGCACACAGTATTGATTAATGATGCTACGTGAGAAGTCACTCAGTTGTACTCAATTATTGCTACAGTAATTGCTACATAGTATCTCACGTTATTTGATTCAATTATTGATAATATTTTATTTTATTAAATCAATAATTGAGATGACAAGTTATTCATATTATTATCTGCATAATTAACAATGTCTAGAAAGTTCTGTCGAGGAAAGGAGTTTGGTCATCTAATTGTGCGCCAATAGGGAGAAATCCTTATCGGAAAGCCCCCTCTTTCCTGGGAATGATCTGGTTGTTATTATTGTGAGTTATAATAATGATGAATAAATGTTGTTAAAAATATTGAGGGAATTTTTATGAAGTGGTTGTTGTAAATTTTGATTATTATTTGGACCCTCATTTACCAAAGTTTCAAAATAATCGGTATAAATCTATTGGGTATGTGTGTATATATATATATATATATATATATATATATATATATATATTAAACATGTGTGTGTGTGTGTGTGTGAGTAGAAAAATAGTGGTGGTGGTGGGTGAATTATGTACTAATGTGTGTATATATATATATATTATAAGTTTTGTTTTATTAGATTATAAATATAATATATTATATATTTTTAAAGTTTTTGTTTTATTAAAATATTTTTTTGCACAGTAATGAATAGTAAAATCAAATTTTCGTAAAATTTTTAAATATTGAAATTCCGTGATTTCTGCAAGACCGTATGTCTGTGATTTTATTTTCTAAATAGTATCCTTCCATTCTCTTATAAATAAGATGCTTAGTTAGAATTTAAAATCACACCAAAATTAGAGAATTCTTCTTCTATAATATTGAGCGTATTTCTTTAGAGTTTTAAGAAGTTTTGAGCGTAGAAAACAATGAAAGTTTTTTTCAAGAATATCCCCGCTATACCAGTTGGAATACTCTCCTTTTTAAGGTAAGGGATATTATTTTTGTTCAATATTTGTAAGAAATAATATTTTCTTCCATACTCTGTAGTATGTACGTAATATTATTTCGTTTCAGATTACGAATTCTGTACTCATTTTGTTAAGTTTTGGCTTCTATACTCCATGACATTAGTAGAATATCCTTGAAATTTGCGATTCATCTAGTATCTTTTCATGGAAATATTATTCTGAGCATTCTTGATAAGTTTTAACTTTTTCATGCCGGAGTACTATTGACGGGGTACTATTCCTGAAGTACTATTCACTCGGTTAATATTCACTCGGGGTACTATTAATGATAAAAATTGATTTCTTTTCGATCCAAATCATTTTTGATACAATATTATTCTTGAATGTTACTTCACAAAGAAGTATCATATTGACAATTTGGACCTTTTTTAATTCTGGATAAATTAAATTATAAATATTTAAAAATTTATACTTTGCTTTCATTTAATTGAATTCTTATATCATTATCATCATCCCCATGTTTATATTGTTATGAAAGTCATCTTTGACCCGTAGTGCATAGATGGACTGTTGATCTGTGACGCCCCAAAATCCAGGTCCCTTCGAACCACGAAGCCGATCTGTCACGATACTACTATCGTCAAACTATTTATATTTTGTATTCATAACTTAATTAATAAACTTTACTTATTACAATTTAGAATATAAATTCTTTCCACTACCAGGATCTTCACAATGACCCCAAACTTTTATAAGTTTCTAATCTTGGTCATTTACTATTCCTGTATTACATCACATTCGATGTTATATAAATATGCGGAATAATTTAAACTTTTTCAATCTCGTTTGAAAAAATCTTTTATTGATGTCTTAACTTGAATTGATTACAAATCCTTGAATCAAATTATGTTATGATTTACTCTATTCAATTTCTGTATAAATTATGAAAGACTTGCCTGATTCGTAGTTTATCAATTACGATTTAACTTCTTAAAGCTTATCTGCACTGCGTGTATTCCTACACAGTTGTATAATCATGGATTCATACCCATCAGTTATACATTTCATACATTCTCAATGTAATAAAATTTACATTGTTCATTTCACTTCTTCAATATACGCTTAGGATAGCAATGTTGTTAGCTCATTATACTCTCTTGCTTTTTCTTTCGAAACAATCTTACTTCATCTTTTACAGTCTTTAAAGTATATGCATAGACATGCTCTAAATTTGAAAAAATTAACAAATCGCTCTTGATCGCTGCTCATAAAGACGGCCGACGACCATACTGAGTATAAGCTTGGGAGTTAGTGCTACCACCTACTCCCTACTAAAACCAGAACTGCCATTTTCAAAATCTAGTTCTCTTGCTAACACCTTAATATTTTTGAACACAATATTAACACATAAAGATATAGTTTAAAGCAAATTTGGTTTCCCACACTTCGTTAACGTTGATGTTAACTTCTAAAAATTTTAGTTTCTTTTTCATTCCTTTGCTCAACTAAGATTATTATGTTCAATAGGCTATCGACCAAATTGAACATCCTCTAATGTATCCAAAATATATTTTGATATAAAACTCATACAACTTCCTTTTAAAACTCTTCAATCAAGTCTAAATAGGTTTATTCAACAAAAGACTCGCTATGTTAACCATTAAGTCACATAACGATACTAAACAATCCTTAATACACATGCCTTTGTGTATCAAACTCATTTACACATAATTAGTATAGTCATTTCCTTAAATATGCTTGAATAACTTCCATACTTAATTAATTGGATGCACATAGCAATCATGCTTAAAGGCATAACAAGTACTATCATGCTTGTTCATAAGGTTACAATGCATTTAGTACAATGCTCATCAAGATAGTTTCTAAAACTTTTAAATCTTCCCTTAAAACATATACTAAACCAAGCTTGACAACCTTTTATATGCAATATATATATTGGGATCACCTTCCTTACCCATTCATGCACATAACTAGGCCACATTCAAATGTTTCCAAAGTCGGAACTTAAAATACACAAAGTTCGTCAAATTTAATTTTCAAAACTTCATGTTTTCTTTTAAAAACTCATGCTAAACCCAATTAATATACAAGGTAACTTCGAATCATACCTTATACTCATTTGTACATTTAACTAAGCCCTATATGCATGCTCACATGTATACTACTCATTTACACCAAGGTTGAATAGTTTAACACTTTAAAACTTATAATACACCATGCTTGAAAAGTCTATAATATGCTTAGCTAGATGGTGATCATATCCGTCATGTCTAGAAGCATAAAATACCCTAGCATACATGCTTGAAAAGTCAGAACTTAAAGGATATAAGGTTTGCCATGGTTTGCTTTTCAAAACTTCAAGGTTTCCATTTAAAAAGCATTATAAACCAAGCCAATGCAACTCATCCTTGCAAAGCAACTTAAAATCAAATGTTAGGTCCCTTTAAATACTTGTTTAAGTCAAACTAACATGCTCATAAAAATAGAACTTGGATTTCATGACAGACATACGGCGCGACCGCGTTGGGATTGTACTGGGAAGTGGCGCGATCGCGCCACTTTGGCATGAACCCAGACTTGGCCTTTGCTTATGCAGATTCCAGCCTAGACAACCATTACCCTTTCATTTAGCATTCTCAGAACCATTGCATTGACTCCATATATTCATACAAACTCTGCTAACATCATGACATTCCTTTCAAAAACAATTAACAATTAATTTCATGAGAATTCTTAGAATTTATCAAACTTGAAATCAATAATATACATAAGGACATTACCTTCTTTGAAGCAAAAATGATACTCCTTGATCTTAACTTCAATTTGTTCACCCAATTTTAGCAACTCACTCTCTAGTTCATACTTATCAGACAATTTAGCAACTAGATTATTGAAGAGGGAAGCTTCAATTTATAGAGAATTTCTTGCCTAGACAATTCCTTTGCCAAAAGATTTAAACTAAGAGGAGGAAGAAGAAGATGTTGGACAAGAAGGAGTTGGTAAACCACTCCATCTTCATCCATCCCTCTAGCCATCATCAGCTCTTACTAGCCATTATCACCTAGCTAAACTCTCAGCAACAAGAATAGGCTACTGTTCCACTACATGGCTGATACAACTTTGGGACAAAGAAATTGGGACAAGCTACATTACTCTCTTATGTATCAATAGAATAGATCTCAAATACTAAGGTTAATTCCTTTTTGGGCTCATTAATTCAATTATAATGATTTAACATTGCTACACTAAATTAATCTATGGGCACATATATACACATATATATGTACCTACCCACATATAGTAAGTATACTTATATTTTAAATATATAATATCACGTACCTCACATATATTAATCCAATAATATTTTAATTGGGTTAATTATAAAGTAGTTGGATATTCTCAATCCATCATTTTTCATCAAATTTATCATCACAATTATACCCAATTATCATAATGATAATTAATATCAATAACTCACCATTTATTTTAATACTTCCCATTAAATCTCCATTTGATTTAACTTCACTAGTTATGTCACACAAGACATAATTATGTGAACTTAATAATTAATAGTCCACAAGCATATAATAGTTTAATCTCACAAAATAATAGTATTCTTAACATTATATCTCTAACCAATAATTAAATGTATTGGTCTCCTTCTTTTATTAAACACTTATAACATATCCCAACTATCAAATCTTTTCATATATTATTACATTATGTAATATATTAAAATTCCTTTTTAATTTACATATTCATTCCATTTTCTTTATGTTAACACATATATTAATTCACCATTTTACTTAAGTGAATTACTCCTTTAACTCAATTTACTATCACGCCACTGCCACACAAGGCTTTAATATTCAAATTATATTATTCCATAATATAATTTTTCACTTATAAGTTAACTAATATTTATTCTTGTTTTAGTTAATTTCCATAACAACCTCTCATTCAATTCATGGTCACTATCTACTGCTGGAAAGCCGCATCTGCCCTGCCTCTATGGGATAGTTAGCTACCTACTGCTGGAAGTCCACATGAGAACTCCTATGAATATAGGACATTCTCCCTATTTTCTGCTTCTTGGTCTTTAGCTCCCCCCTGAGCTCAAAGACCTCCTGTTTTAGCTCGTGGACCTTGTCCTTTGCTAAAACCCTCTCTTCATGTTCTTGTTCCCACATTAACTCCACGTCTGTCTTATCCTTCAAGACAGCCTGGAGCTCTAGTTTTAGCTCCTTCACCTCTTGACAGTAATGGATGTTTCAATCCATTACTGACATAAACAATGACATCATTGACTCCCCCGGAGCCATCTCTGCTGCTATTGCTACTGGGTTGAAGGACACTACCTCCACCTCTTCTTCTAACATGTCGTCGAACACATACATTAGGTCTAGGCTCTCTGAGTCTCCAGACTCAACAACTACTACCTCGGGCTCTGCTGTTATGGGGTTCGGTATGATCTCTATATGATTAATCGATCCTTCACTGACTACCTGTACGTCTCTATACATTCCATTTTCTCCTGACATCTACAACAACACAAATAAGTTTGATTAGTACACGTCAGTAGAATAATAAAAACACATAACATATATAATGCATTTTTATAGGGTTAATTTCCATCTTTTATTTCTTTGACTTTTCTTAAGGTTATGACTTAAGGTTTAAATCCCCCTTAAGTTTTATAACCTAATGGTTTGATACCAACCTATGATTCCCCCAAACCTGGGTATTTTCTAACCTGACAGATGGTGCTACAATTCACACAAACATTCAATTGAAATGCCTCAAAAGAACGAATATGTATTACATATATATTTAAAATAATATTAACCTTCCCCAGGTTCTTTATAACCGTTACACTTGTTCTTGTCATAATATCAAATATTATCATTACAAACTTATACTATTACATAAGTAATCTACGGGTTCGCCTTAGCCTTCCCTTTATCTGTGTCGGATCTGTCGGTCCGTTCGAACTTAGCTGCATTCATATGGTTCAAGCAAGAGTGAGCCTAACTAGCTCAGCAAGTACAATTATTCTAATAAAAATAATATACTTGAAACATAGGAATCATATATCGTTAATAACTGAATAATAGTTACGAAGTACTATCGATAATTCAAAATAGCACTTTTTTTCCTTCAAAACGTTTTACAATAACAATATTTTGTAAAACATCAATTCTGGTCCAAGACCATGAGCATTTCATAAGTTCTTCAAAAAAGATATCACGACACTAAGTCCGTAAGTCTGGCATAGCTTACGAGCACGCCTAGGTGATCAACCTATAGTATTCTATGTTAATCAAGACTACATTCATTAAACGTATGTACATTTAAGTTGTGGCAACCTCACGTGCCTGTCGTTTGACGATAATACAATTTAGCATACATAGTATTTATTTGAAAATCACACCAATATAGTTTGGTAAAACATTGACAATACTTTGATAGATTATAAGAAATCCAATATATAGTAAGTCTAGCCGAAAGAATTGGCTTTGACTTTATCAGACATTAGTTCATGCGTAAGAATATATGAATCACAAATCTTGTCCAGATTGAATTGAAACAAGGGTTAGAACACTTGCCTTTGGCGTCTGCTACTGTTATTACACGTGCACTTACCCTTCTTCTCAATCTAATTATGAATTAGATTTGTTATTATTGGTTCTGGCATTCTGTTACGTCATTCTTATGTTCACATGTAATTGACTTTCTTCAACCCTAACTGATCATACTTAAGGTTTAACAATGTCACATCATGTTGTCGACGTCGGAATTTTTAATTGTCCCTTTCCGTTACTTGTTCTTTGGTGTTCTCATTTTAGGTGAGATTTGTTTGAAGAAACAAGTGAAAAAGGTCCGACATGTATAATGTCGACGATGGACTGTTAAGAGTCGCCAGTTGGTTTTTTAAATGGTTGTACCAACACAACCGAGAAAAAGGTTTTCACATTGACCCAGTGATGTGACACTACTAAACGGGTCGGTGAAACCGAGATTCATTAGGGTCTGGGGACTTGGTTATGCGGAGGGAAGGTGTTAGGCACCCCCCGACATCCGTGTTACCACGGTGACCGCCTATTTTTAAGAAACTATTATCTGAATGTGTGTGTGTGTCTGGGTCAATGTGATGTTATTTGGAAGTAGTGCGAGGCCTCGTTCGAACCTATATACACAGGGTTTGAATTTATGTTAAAATTCAGTTTTTAATAAGATATGGCAATGATGTTTTAGAAAAGAGGTTTTTTCAAACCCTGATGCTCAATAGTAATTGAGACCTTTTACACTTCCATTTTATTAAATGTTCGGCTTGATTGATTTTATTTTCGAGATGCGAAGCATCTATAAGAAAATAATATACAAAATAATGTCGACTTTCTCGTGGGTATGAAAACCATCTGAGGAAATTCGAACCTTCGCGAGAAAAATTTACAAGTCGCTTCATGATGAAAATGTTCATCACTACCAAATCTAGATCCAATAGGTCAATCAGTGATCACATGATTCCTAAGCGCACATGATACCGCAATTTATATGAAAGCGATGGCGGTATATATATATAAAAGTCAGAAATATATATATACAGACATGAACACCAACCACGAAGCACCTCCACGGGGGATCATAAATATAAATAAAGTTATAAAGCTATCAACCGCCACGGAGGAAACTCCAGGCGGGACAAAATATAAATAAAGTTGTACAAAGCAATCAACTGCCACGAAGTAAACTCTAGCTGTGATTTAAACGTAAATAAAGTCAAAAGCGATCAACCACCACGTAAGTAAACTCTGTGTGGGACGAAAATATATATATATATATATATATATATATATATATATATATATATATATATATATATATATATATATATAAGCAATAAACGCATTCTATGTAAAATCCAGTGCTCATCGAATGTAGTCCCATAACAATTCATATATATATATATATATATAAAAGCGAGTAAATGCACTTTGGATGTAAAATCAAGCTCATCGAATGTAGTTCGACAACAGTTCATATATATATATATATATATATATATATATAGCTTAATAAACGCACTGAGATGTAAAATCTAGGCTCATCGAATGTAGTTCCACAAATAGCAGTTCATATATATAAGTATAAGTATATATATATATATATATATATATATATATATATATATATATATATATATATATATATATATATATATATAAAAGTGTATAAACGCACTGATGTAAAATCTGTGCTCATCGAACGTAGTTCGACACACAATTAATATATATATATATATATATATATATATATATATATATATATATATATATATATATATAAAGCAATAACGCCTGAGGCATCAAGTTCAGGTTGAATCGAGGCATAACTCGATAATGTTAGTCCATATATATAAATATAAATATGAATATATATATATATATATATATATATATATATATAAATATTTATGTATATACAAACTGAAATAAAACTACGGACTGAAGTCCGGGCAAATACACGCAACACGACTCTCAACGCGATAAGTGAATTTTATATACACTTATCCGGTATATTTTACTTGAATTAGTTGCTTATATTTATGTGTCTTAGTTACTTTTCATGCATTTTTGTGTTTATTTTATAGGTTATACGTTTTGGAGTGGTGTGAGCGACTATTGGTAAGGAAAAACAAGGAAAATACAAAGAAAAGCAATCCGGCAATCATTTAGGCTTTCATGTTTACTTCGTGTTATTGGTTTGGAACTTAGTTTACATTGTAGAGCGTCTTCGTAGCTTTTTGGAACATCTTGAATCATTCTAATCGGAGTTCGGATGCAAGAGTTATGGTCTTTGTACCAACGGACGTCAAACTTCGCTGTTTTGGTTAGCCATCTTCAGAGCAGTCCCTTCCAGCCCAATTTCAACCTTCATTCGGCCAGAATTTCTCAATCATCAAAGAATGAAAGTTGTAGAGCTCGTTGATATCTTCGTTTGATAGGTGACAGGTCCCGTAAAGCTTCCCGGATCAAAAGTTATGGCCATTTTACCAGAGCATCATGAAAGAAAATCACCCGCACGCATGGGCGAAAAAAATTTTATGCTAATGCTGCGACTTACTGATAGCAAAAATACGATTTTTCAACTTTTCGCATGGGCACGCCTAACTTAGGCCAAATTCTTGCATTTTGCGGTGACTTTGGTGTTGACCAAAGCTGACTTTTCATTAAACAGTGCAATTGACACGTAACGGAGAGAGGGATTCAATTAGGGCTTATATATTAGACTTATTTCCATGATGTAAAACATTATTCCACCCCTTGGGGGCTAAAGCTATCATTATTTCTTTTCTTCTCTTTCTTTTTAGATTAGATTAGAACCCTAGAATAACTAAGATTTGGGGTTTGAAGCAATTGAAGATCCTTGAATGTTCAGAAGTGACACAAGAGAAGAAACTTAGATTTGCTATTCTTGATCCCTAACTGTCTTTACTTCTATTGTATCTTTCAATGTATATTCAATTGTGGATCATGGATGCTAATTCAACTATGAGTTAAACTCTATTTTGGGATTGCAATGGAATCTATTGCCTAGTTTATTTTGACATACTTCATTGTTAGTCTTATTAATTGTTATGAGATTGTCTATTAAGATTCACGCTTATTTGCTTAGTTGATTGGCCATCAATTACTGTGATAACTCATATGAACTTGAAAGATGAAGTATGGGTTTAGATTTGATCTTAATAGCTTGTGTTTGTATGTTCTACATGGTGATGGAATATATGATTCGTGCTTAGGATAGACATATACCGAAGCACCACTCGTAGTCAATCGAGGACTTGGGTTCAAACCCTAATTATTTGTAAATCACATAGACATATAGTGGTTTAGGTAATGTGGGTGTTCATGTGTATTCTATCAATTGTTGATTATATGTGATATTAGTATGGTACATTGAGAGATGGCTATATTTCACTTTCGTGTTCTCGACTAACAATCCGTTATAATTAATTTGGTTTAACTAGAAGTGTGTTGATTTAAATGATGCAATAGGGGAAATTGTAATCTCATGTCTTTATTATCTAGTCTCATTCTAGGGGTAGTTAGTACTATTTAATTTCATAGTTTAAATATAAAAACTCAAAGTAATCGTTTAAATAAGACTGAAATGGTTATGGGCTAATGCTTGGTGAACTTTATTAATTAATTATCTATGGGAACGATACTTTGCTTACTCTTTATTACTTGTTGACCACGTATACTTGTGTGTTGTGCGTAACTAGAAATTACCCAACAAGTTTTTGGCGTCGTTGCCGGGAAATTATTTTAATAATTTTTGCCAACATTAATTTCAATCAAATTAGTCTTAATTTAAACATTTTATTTTATTTTATTTTGTTTTAATTATCTTTTTATATTTCTCTATTTTCAGGAACCATGGGTGACTTTTCTTATCAATGGCCTTATACAAATAGGACTCAACCAAGGGACATAAGCACTAAGGGACTCAATGTATTTTCTACATTGTCAGCACAAATTGCAACACTTTTCGGAGAGGTTGTATATTCTTGCAGCCCAACGCACTCGAGAGATAGTAGTTACATGTGAATACTGTGCTGGCGAGCATCCGAGTTATCAGTGCAACATCAAGGTTGGACAAGTGCAGTTTGGGGTTGATTACTTCATTAACGATGTTTATCCTGATTATCAACAAGGTTGGGGGTATCACCCAGATTATGAATGGGGTTATAACTTTCAAGACCAACACTATGTTCCAAGTCCAACACATCCATCAGATTTCTCATATCCACCTCCAATGCAACAAGAAGAAAATTCAAGATTGGAGTATTTGTGGTTCAAATTTGTAGCATCAACTGAGGAGAAGATGATTGAGCAAGATAGGTCGATTTCGAATCTTCAGAATCTTATGGATCAAATAATCGAAGCCTTGAACAATCGCCCTCCAAACAATTGGTGCTATGACATGGATGATGAAACTGATGGAGAGCCAGAAGTGTACATGCCACTGAATGAACTGAAAGGAGTGGACATTGAGGAGACAACTGGAGGTATGGAGAATGAAGATCATGAGCTGACTTGTATAATACCCCAAGTACCTTCTCAGATAGAGTTGAAAAATTTAGTGAAATTTGCACACCCATGTCCCCTTGGTAGCCACATCCAAAGTAAGAATTTCTGCAATTATGAGGCCTCTTACAAACCATGGTGGGCTGAGGAAGAGATAATAGAAGAAGAGAATCATGTTGTATCTGTCAGGCCTCAATGTAAAAATATATTCACAGACATAACGGAAGGACCACCTGGCTATGCAATAGAACTGTGGGCATCATGGATAGGAAATACGCTAGGTTGCTTCAATTCACAGACACACATGATGGGGAATCCACCAAAACACATAGCGGTTCTAATGGATGGAGGGTTCCTAGCTTATCGTAGAGGAATTGGATAGCGGTGTCAAGAATAAAGTCCAGCTAACGGACTATAAACCGAGCGCTCGATGGGAGGCACCCCATCCAATCTTTCTCTCTCCTTGTTTAATTCTTATTTACATTTCATTATTTAGTAGATGTTAGATAGTGGTAAGTCTTAATAATAGTTTTATTGTTCCTCCTCTCAGGTTCAATCCAATTGGTATAAGCATTTAGGATCAAATGTAAGTCAAAAAAATTCGCTTAAAATCATGTATGGTCACATACTAACCAACTACAAGCCAAACACCATGGCGGCACAGAGAGCTCAGTCACAAAAAATGCTGAATTTTTAGAATTTCTGACTCAAGCATTCGGGCAGTTAGAAGCCCACACTTAGTCTCAAACTATAGAATATCTCAAACTTAGCCATCGCCTGACATACCATCGGATCATGAGGAGGCGAATGGAGATAACATTGCCACTTAGGGGAGTATTCTTTCACTTTTAATTACAATGAGGGCATTGTTTATTTTAAGTTTGGGGTATTGGGTAGTGAGTAGTGAGTAGTTGTTTGCATATAGTTTGATTGCATGTTTAAGTTGCATAGTAGGGGTATTTTAGTATGAATTTTTTTATTAGTTTTCTTTTGTCTTGATTACTTAGTATGTGTTTAGTTGCATAACATTGCATAATCCCAGGCTTTTAGTTAGTTGAATTCTAATTTGGCCAATGATGACATAGAAATTTGATAGATTTTTGAATTTAGTGGATATCTTGAGCTTAGTTATAATTTTATACAGGATATAATCCATGCTTGTTGTTTAGATGTTACCAGGTAGCACGATAATGTTCCTATTTGCTTGTTGGTTAAGATTAGCATGCTTGTCTGCTGAGAGGAAAATGTTATTTTTAATGATAGAATTGTGTAGGAAGTGAGTAATGACTATGAAGACACTTAAACTCAAGTTTTGGGGAACGCATGGGTATGCTTGCTTTATAGAAAAAAAATTTGAATAATTACCGTGGCTAGTCTTGTTTCGAGGCCTTTGTTACTTGAGTAAGTATGCCCGAGGGGATTGTCTCTACACCTAGCGCCCTAAGGTCTTAAGGGTCTGGGAGTCGTTGGTTGAAAGCTCGCTAAGGGGTAGCACTGTTAGCCTAATGGAATGAGACATTGCACAGACATGGGAAATATATATATATATATAAATAAAATAAAATAAAAATCAATAAACATCATGAAAAGTGCGAAAATCGCCTGCGTAAAAAAATAAAGCTGAATAAACCCTTTGTTGAACCTTAGCTTGTACCGATGTGTTGGAGTAGTTGTTGTTTCATTTGTACGCATAGTTCTTGGTTTGAACCTCAGTTTTCTTTCTTAAGCAGTATAACATGTGAAATCCTCACCTTTTTCAAGCTTATATGTGAACACATCACACACACACAACATCTTTATAGCAGGTTAGGATTATATGATTGTATGTCATTATGCCTTTAGCTTAGTTTGATGCTTTGTTCTTGAATCTTGATATTTCTATGAGACATATCTTATTGGAATTCTTAACATGGCTGGAAATCTAGGGATTCATTGTTATAGTAGCGTAGCTTGCATAACATGTAGATTGCATTATATTGTGTTGCTAGCGGATAAGGAACGATTTAAGTTTGGGGGTATTTGATAAGTGGATTTTATATACACTTATCCGATATCTTTTACTTGAATTAGTTGCTTATATTTATGTGTCTTAGTTACTTTTCATGCATTTTGTGTTTATTTTGTAGGTTATACGTTTTGGAGCAGTGTGAGCGACTATTGGTAAGGAAAAATAAGAAAAATGCAAAGAAAAGTAATCCGGACATCATTTGGGCTTTTATGTTTACTTCGTGTTCTTGGTTTGGAACTTAGGTTAAATTGTAGAGCGTCTTCATAGCTTTCCGGAACATCTTGAATCGTTCTAATCGGAGTTCGGTTGCAAGAGTTATGGTCTTTGTACCAACGGACGTCAAACTTCGTTGTTTTGGTTAGCCATTTTCAGAGCAGTCCCTTCCAGCCCAATTTCAACCTTCATTCGGCCAGAATTTCTCAATCATCAAAGAATGAAAGTTGTAGATCTCGTCGATATCTTCAATTTGATAGGAGGTAGGTCCCGTAACTCTTTCCGGATCAAAGGTTATGGCCATTTTACCAGAGCACACTGTAGCAGAAAATTACCCGCGCGCGGGCGCGAAAATTCTGCGCGGCCGCGTGACTTACATTAGCAAAAAGATGCGATTTTCAGCTTTCGCGCGGGCGCGCCCAACTTAGGCCAATTATTTCGTGGCCGCGCGACTTCGGGTGTTGACCAAAGCTGACTTTTCATTAAACAATGCAATTGACGTATAACGGAGAGAGGGATTCAATTAGGGCTTATATATTAGACTTATTTCCATGATGTAAAACATTATTCCACCCCTTGGGGCCTAAAGCTATCATTATTTCTTTTCTTATCTTTCTTTTTAGATTAGATTAGAACCCTAGAATAACTAAGATTTGGGGATTGAAGCAATTGAAGATCCTTGAAGGTTCAGAAGTAAAACAAGAGAAGAAACTCAGATTTGCTATTCTTGATCCCTAACTGTCTTTACTTCTATTGTATCTTTCAATGTATATTCAATTGTGGATCATGGATGCTAATTCAACTATGAGTTAAACTCTATTTTGGGATTGCAATGGAATCTATTGCCTAGTTTATTTTGACATACTTCATTGTTAGTCTTATTAATTGTTATGAGATTGTCTATTAAGATTCACGCTTATTTGCTTAGTTGATTGGCCATCAATTACTGTGATAACTCATATGAACTTGAAAGATGAAGTATGGGTTTAGATTTGATCTTAATAGCTTGTGTTTGTATGTTCTACATGGTGATGGAATATATGATTCGTGTAGCAGGATAGACATATACCGAAGCACCACTCAGTAGTCAATTGAGGACTTGGGTTCAAACCCTAATTATTTGTAAATCACATAGACATATAGTGGTTTAGGTAATGTGTGTGTTTATGTGTATTCTATCAATTGTGGATTATATGTGATATGAATATGGTACATCGAGAGATAGCTATATTTCACTTTCGTGTTCTCGACTAACAATCCGTTATAATTAATTTGGTTTAACTAGAAGTGTGTTGATTTAAATGATGCAATAGGGGAAATTGTAATCTCATGTCTTTATTATCTAGTCTCATTCTAGGGGTAGTTAGTACTATTTAATTTCATAGTTTAAATATAAAAACTTAAAGCAATCGTTTAAAGAAGACTAAAATGGTTATGGGCTAATGCTTGGTGAACTTTATTAATTAATTCTCCGTGGGAACGATACTTTACTTACTCTTTATTACTTGTTGACCACGTATACTTTTGTGTTGTGCGTAACTAGAAATTACCCAGCATAAGGGTTTGTGCAGAGATGAAGAGAAAGACTTTAAAGTGTGTGAGAAGGCTTACAGTGGGTTGCCAAAGAAGGCTTCTATATCTTTAAAGTAGGTAAACACTGTCTTTTGTAGGTGCAAAAGTAGCTATATATGAGCTTACAGGTGTTTATAATGGGGAAGCACTCAGTATATTGCAAGTACGAAGCAAATTTGACAGGGCTTCCTCACTCTTTCTCTTCTCAATATGGCCACCCCAAGCCCTATATTTATAGAGGGGGGAGCCGTAGGTGTACCTGAGGCTGCCCAGGTTGCCCCGGGTTTCTCGGGTCAGGTCGTCTCATAGTACGTGCACATAGGCACTGCAATGTCCGCTCAAACTTTCACAATTGCAATCCGGGTATCCGACTGAGGTATATAGGACCTATTTCGGACCGCCGTTGTCGAGAGTTGTACAATGGCATATGATTAGAGTTTGTACGAAATCATTGAAGATGGGATGATGCCCTCTGGTCTTCAAGCTTCAAATTCTATCCGTTACCCCGCACAATAGTCACTCGAGATTTGTTTTCCTTGATTCTTGTAGGACATCATTGTGTAGAGATGTGTGTATAAAATGCTGAGACGACGTGATGTGGAATCACGTTAGCAAGATGACGAGGAAGCCCCTCACCGGTATTATCATCGATTTTTGCTGATAAAGTAGACGTTGCTCAAGGCTTCGCTGAGATTGGACTACTGTAAGTGTTGAAAGTCCTCAGTGTCATCTCTGAGGTGTGCCTGTCCTCCAGGTGTTATCTCTGGGTTGGTACTGAGTATCTAGTTGTGAGTGCCGAGATTGAAGCTAGTTGCATTTGAAACAAGTATTTCTGGGATTATCGCCGAAACTGCATTCCTTGGGGGTGATCACCAAGGTTGGTAGCTATTCCCATGATTGGGACTGAGACTCGATACCTCGGGGTTATCTCCGAGATTAATCGGTCTTCTTCGGTGTGTGTTCCGGTATTGGATCTGCATGCCTCGGGGTTATCTCAGAGGTTGGAGTTGTTACTCCCAGTGTGTGTTCTGGGGTTGATGCTGAACTTCCGGTAGTATTCGGAATGGATATGGATTATCTTCTAGGGTTCCCTCTTGAAAGACGAATTTGTCCTCCTGCAATGTTAGTGACAGATGTACAGAAAATTTTGAGTGTCTACAGATGCCCCTCTTTATCATACTCATGCAAGGCAATGCATGGGTAGGATAAAGAATCCTAGACACTTGAAATGCAAAAATACAAATATGGTACTATATGTAGCAACATGATGCAAATGTATGATGCATGTGTACGAGGTTGTAGCCCAACATGCTAGGGATGATTGCTGGCTCCCTGTTGCTTCAACTGGGGATTGGTAATGATGACCAGTTTTGATGTGTAATCTGAATCTGTTAGGATGTTGATGTTGGGGTTATCACCAAATTCCTGGGTCCTTGGTAACGACTTGATCCTGAAGATGTACCTTTTATGTCTAAAAGATCTGTGGGGATAAAGCTTGGTCTGTTTGAGGATGTGTATAACATATTCCATCATCGATCCTCCTTGATAACATTGACCTTTACTGGTTAGTATCGTTAGAACTTGTCAAGATTCTGTTGGATTTACTGCCAACAACAAATGCTGTCCGTGATGCCTGACCTTTGTTGACGTGTACTTCACCGACATATGAATCAACGGCTGAAAACCCTATGGGATAGACTGTCAAGGTTGCTTGACCTTCACTGACGTGTGAATCAACGGCTGATACTCTGTGGGTATATTGTCAAGGTTGCTTGACCTTCGCTGACGTGTGAATCAATGGAACATTACGTTGTGACCCCCGTCGGGGATCATCTAGGGAATATGAGTAATCGAGCATGAAATCCTCGAATAGCTCTAGAGCTCCTATATGTTTAATCGCCATCGGTTAAGATAACGTCAAGGCTGCTTGACCTTCGTTGATATGCGTGTCAACGGTTGAAATGTGTGTTTTAATCCCCTACCGGAGCCTGACGTTGTAACCCCCATCGGGGATCTACGTTGTAACCCTCGTCGGGGATCTACGTTGTAACCCTCGTCGGGGATCTACGTTGATATTTTTTAGGGTAATGACCCGGAGTTGGCAACATTGGACCTGTACAAGGTATTGCCGGATGTGATTTGTAACAATTGAGATCATTGGCAGGGCTTACCTCGTGTTCGGGTGACTACCAATGAGTGATGTACAGACTCAAAGTTCCATCTGAGAAGACCAAGATTGTATGCTGTTTTGCTCAATTGTGTAGCGTTTTTATTCCCAATTTGACTTTTTTAGTCCGCAAGAACTCATTTGCAATTCAAACTGGACCGAGCCGGAGGGATGGGGCCCACATAGGGGTGCCGCAGGTACACCTGCTTCAGCCGTAGATGGACCTGCGGCCAACCATGGATGTTATAATCCAGTATGTTGGTCTCACAAGTCATTTTCATCTTATCTCGCAAAGGAAAATCCGAGAGCCTCCTTTAGATCTACTGAGTTCGGGCTGCTTTCTGCAAATTCTGTCACCGTACAAGTGTTCTGCACTATCCTGGTAACGTATGCATGTATTTTTATCCGTTGGATTCTGAGTTATCGCATGAAATGCATCTAAACACGTAGTAGTGATTATGTATGCACAAATGACTTGATAAAAAATATTCAACATAGTAAATGTTAGTATTAAACATGCTAAACATAATGATGTGAAAAAATTTAACTTTTGAGACAGTCAAATTGACACCTTTTTCTACTATTTTTTGTCCTATTTGAGGTCCAATGAGCAAAAGGTAGAAAGGCAAAGTACTCCTGATATTGAGGTTAACCTTATGTATGGATGATTTTGATTTTTAATGCATATATTATGTATATGACTTTGGGGCAGGTGTGCTACTGAATGGCCACCTAGACGTGCCTATGTGCATGTGGATAGTCCTATTTTCAAAGGGGACTATGGAAAAAAATTTCAAAATGTAGGCATTGGGTAATCATGCATTTTAACTCCATTGTATGTTAAAGTAAATGCATGCATATAGTCATAAAATGCATTTTGAAAAGCTTCAGGTAAGAAAATACCACACCCTTTCTGAGGTGATTTGGAGACTTGTTGTCCAGATATTATGGATCCGGATCAGTTGAGTAGTTCTCGTAGGACCACTTCTGGTATATGGCGGAGGGCTTCTAAAGTGCCTCGACCCCGTTCTGTTAGACAACCTCGTCAATTGGTGGAGGGCATAATTCGTCCAGTCTGGGCTGACGTGCCAGATGTTGAGGACGAGGATGAGGATATTCCAATCGAGGATCCCGCTCCTGCTGTACATGTTCCCCGTAGGGAGCTCCCTTGTATTCAGGTGGCAAACCCAGAGCTTCTGGGTGACTTGAGCAGACATCCCTCGATGTACTTGCATGCTAACGAGGTATGATGTTAGATTTTGATCTTCCTTCTTTCATATTGAAGAGGATTAAAGGGTTTTGATGTTGATATGCATTTCACGAAGGTTCCCGTCTTTACACAGCCTCAAGGGAACTGGTTTAGTATACATTTCATGTATCAGGCTCTCCATCCTGATTATAGAGCGGTAGTGCATGATTGGGGATTCAGGGCATTCTTCTCCATCCTTCCCCGTCGTTGTCCCTGGGGTTACCTCAGGGCATTGTCTGAGCGATGGTTTCATCGCACTCGATCCTCCATCTATTTGGATCGTGAGGTGATGATGACGCCGATGGATTGGCGGTTTATCATAGGTATGGAGTTTGGAGGGGAGCCAGTGCCTTGCATGGCAAATATTACCCTCATCGCCATCGATCCTTGTTAGGAGTTTTGGTGAGGCGCTCAAGGCGGGGACTGTCTTACAGGTCCTTTGAGCGTAGATGCTATGAATGGGCTTTTGAGTGAGCCCATGCTTGATGATGTCAGAGTCAGGGATCGCGTTCTTCGGCGATTGTTCCTGATGATCATTAGAGGCTACTTCATAGCAGATAACTCTTCTATGGTGTCGTTTTCTTTGATCAGCGCCACACGTCATGTGGACCGTATTGGAGAGTATGATTGGGGCTCTTACACCTTCGCCTATTTCCTCCGGGGCATGCGTATGCACTCACAGGGTTTGACTGAGGCTTGGCTATGATTTTACCCATTTCTGCTGGTGAGTATTTCTCTTGTCATTTCCCATTTATAGGTTAAGAGTATTTACTGACCGCAGATGTTTTGCTCATCAGGTTGGCGATTACGGGCCTCTGAGGCTCCCATGCTTAGCGTCCCGTGGCGTGTTAGGTTTAGATACCTACCCACGGGGACGACGATGGCATCATTCCATTTTGACGGAGGTCCCTGTAGCTGAGGGTTTCACTCACTGCCGTACGCAACTGGAGTTGTTGACATCTGATACCATCACATGGATTCCCTATTCAGGGGAACACTTGACCATCGGTTTTGAGGATGGATACCCGACTGGAGTCGAGTACGTGATTTCCACCAGGAGAGTTCTTCTCTTCATAGATGGAGGTTGGGAGCTCTATTTAGGAGAGCGTGCTATTAGAAACACCACATGGGAGATTCGTATGCCGATCTTGCCTCCTGCCAGGTGTTATTGGCCTGTATCGCATTCACCCATCACTAATATCCCATTGTTTGGGTTTGACGGCTTTACATTATCAGAGGGTCCTTGCACTCAGGAGACGTTCCAGCGTTGGTAATTCCCTCGTAATATCGGAGCCCAGTTCCGCGCCACTCAGTTCATGGGGGATATGGTTCCAGGATCTGTGATGATGACGGATTGGATAGCTTGTGTCCGAGATCCGACTCATATGACACAGATTGATAGTTTGACCCAGCAGTTTGACCAGGCACACATATTTATCCGACATTTGGGCAGAGATCCGGCAGAGGCAGCTTCGTTTGATCCTACCAGCTCAGGCACTGGCCCCTCAGATGACCCATTCAGTTTTTCCAGTGCAGATCCCCCTCTATATAGGCTTGACATCCCTGTTGATTGAGATCCAGTGACTTAGGAGGAGTTACATCAGGTGGACAGGATCGATGATGTAGATATTGACACCATTGTCTTCTTCTGATGTGTATTCTCGTTATATCTTTTGATATACCTCTGTTAGCTATTGGGTGGCTGTGCCCCATTCTCACTATATCTTTTGATAGGCCTTTGTTAGTATTAGGGCATTTGTGCCCCATTTCCCTGTATTTGTTGCTGTACAGAGATAATGTATTAGATGTTGATATACTTAAGAATGTATGCACAATTTTTCTATTCCCTATATCATATTGCCATCTATTATCTGTAATGCATGTATCATGTTATGCATATGTATGTATGTCCAGAGATATTCAGCATTGACCCCTGGATGGTCTTATGACATGGCCCGTACAGATGTCTTCTTCGACCGTTAGCCGTATTGATCATACCCCACCAACATTGGTGGCATCGGGTATGCGATCGTGGTACGATAGCATGTCACCATCAGACAAGTTGCCCGTAGATCATTTGTTGCAGCACAACATGACCTTATTGATGTTTCAGGTTCCCGCAGGGTTTGTGGATGGCATGCCAGATCATTGGGTATAGGATAGGAAGGTTTTTCGATTTGGGACCCATGAGTTGACTCCTTCTCTAGAGGAGTATGCACGGTTGACGATGCTGCCGCTGGACAGACCTTGGACATGAATCGACGGTTCATGACCCTCACTGGATTGAGGCGCAGAGTGGTGCAAGATGAGCTTACATCAAGCCACGTTATATCCCAACATTTTCTGTTTGACAGATTTGGCTCTGAGGATAGTTATTCACGACATTCCGGGGATTTCACAGCACCTGAGGATCATTGGCGTCTAGCCAGGGTTGATGTACTGCTATTATGCGTATTGTCGTATGTCTATATGCCACGGTACATGGATGAGATAGACATCGGAGTCATCATGGCGGTGAGAGCTCTCAGGGAGGGTCGTACCATTATACCGAGGATCATAGCAGAGACCCTGCGATCAGCCACCTACTGCTGCACTTATCCGACAGGAGTGTTCACGGAGAGCTCGGTCATGTTATGTGTGTGGTTTATGTCACATTTGAGACCGATTGGCACTCTTAGACGACATGGGTCTTGGTTTACCCATGATATAGCCATGTCATACTCCTTTCATCCATCGGAGTGCATAGATGCTATGTCTTGGTCCATATTCTTGGCGGATATCAGAGATCCATTTGTCATATTACCGTGTTCGGGGCTTAGCTTACCATATAGCTTCATTACTCATGCTCCGGGCATGGACTGCCTTCCTCTGGCTGGTTTGAGGGGCGTGACTACTTATCACCTGCTGACCGTGATGTCGCAGTTTGACCAATTTTAGGACTTTCATCCTTTCGAAGGGGCGATAGGTCAGCGTTCAGGTTCTCGCTATCTTTCAGCTAAGGACCGATCCAGTGTGTATGCATGGTGTGATCAGCGGGAGATAGCTGATTTTTCTGTGAGCCATCCAGGTTGTTCAGCAGAGTATTCCGCATGGATGGAGACAGAGATTGCATCGGCTGTGGCAGTATCCATAGTACCGAATAGTGAAACAGATGAGGGAGAGCCCATGGAGGACATTGATTCCCACATCGAGGAGGAGCCATGTGTTGGGTTGCCAGCATCTCTTTTAGATTCTCCCAGTACCAGTACTGTTGTGATTCAGCATTCAACACATTACTTTGAGCAGAGTCTTCATCTGATGACCTTTGAGAGAGATCAGGCTTGATTTATGATGTTGATTGCCCTTGATGGGAGAGACGCAACTCTATTAGAGAGAGACAAGGCATTAGCTCGCAGAGATGCCGCTGTTGTAGAACGGGACGAGGCTAAATCAGCTAGAGATGCAGTGATAGTCGAGTGAGATAGTGCCATATCTGCTCGGGATGTAGCCGTCACAGATAGTACTGCAATGAGGTCCCTTACCACTGGCATGATTGCAGAGATGAGCGCATATATTGATGATCACATGGTCACCATGTAGATGGATGCAGATCTATTGGGTCGTGTGGATATTCTCGTACATGAGACCACAGCTTCGCCTCCTTCTTCTGAGAGGGATGCCATGTTGGGCTTGTTAGCTCGCATATACCCTGACTTGTAGATGGGCTTGTATTTTCCTGTACAGACTAGCTTAGCCATTTTGTCATATACAGTTTACATTGTGTATATCAAACATCAGTATATATATATGACAGGGAAATATATTTTTGATCACTTCCCTTTTAGATATGCTTTGCTACTTGCTTGATATTTTGCCTGCTGCTTCAGGGCTTGCGATTTTGATTTATTCTGAATTCCTCCTTGAGGGATGGACATTGAGATATCTCTGGATAGTTCAGAATGGATCATCGATCTATATGTATCCCTACTATCTTTGGTGTCTTGGGACTGATTTCTGCATAAAAATGTGGAGAGGAGATTGGCTTTCCTCTCTGAGATTGACCGCACCACAGATGGTCGCCATTACTTCTATTTAGGAGAAGCCTAGTTAATTCCATTTCTTATGGATTGGTGTTGCTCTTCAAGGTATGACCGCAGCTTAGATGGTCGCCGAATCTCCTATTTAGGAGGAGTTCAGGTAATTCCATCCCTTTGGTCTGAAGCTGAATGAAATGTAGTGGATTGAAGGATGATCCCAGTACTAGTTGACAATGGTTTGTGTTTTGGTAGGGGGTGAGACCGCACAATGAATGGCTGCCTACGTACTCCTATTGAAGAGGAGATCAGGTCTGCGTAGATCAAACCTGGTGTAAGAGGTTCAACGCTGTATGTGGCAAGAATGGTGTGTTAGATTTGTAATATTCATGAACGCAATCAAATTGCATAAATAAACGAAAACGTGGAAAAATCAGAGTTTTAAAATTTTATAAACCATATACCCGGATCATCCTTTATGCACAATTATTAATTAAACGAAAAGATAAAGAACAAGAATCATACCCTTGAAGATTCGAGCTTCCTCAGGTACAAGTTCACCTCCAAATTCTTTTCGCGTTCAACTTGAATCAACCGGGTTTGGTTCCTTCCTTTAATCAACGTTAGCCACCCAAGTGTTTGGCCTCTAGAGGTGATCCACCGAGGAAGAAGAAATATTCAAGAAGATTGGTGGTTGGCTAAACCTTAGTCTTTCTATCTCTCATAAAAAAAGAGCGTACTCTCCCAACTGTTGGAATTACGTATATTGATATCTGATATAAGACTCCTTTTATATAGATATCAGGTAACCCTATTTAATTAAAAATAAGGTATTATTTATTTAATTAAACTCTTTTAATTAAATGGGCTCCCTAATCTTATTAAAGATAATTAATTAAACTCCTTTAACTAATTTGTCCTCCTAATTCTATTAGGAATAAATGAGAGTACTTATATTAAATTAATTCCTAAACTCTTTTAGAAATTAAAATAATAATAATTGTAATAATATTAATAAGACTCCTCTTATTAATTTATATTTAATATTTCTAAAATATTAAATAATAAATATTAAGCTATTTAATTTATTCTATCACCATAGATTAAATTAAATATACTTAACATATTATTACGATTATGCCATTAACTTCTTAAATAATTATTCTTCCCTTTATGATGTGTCCCTTTAGGTTCTCCATATTAAACCGGTTGTGAATAAATCAATTAGAACAATTCTATTCTTATTGAAATAAATAAATAAAATAATTAATTAATTTAAATAAATAATATTTATTCTACAATAGGGATAAGCCTCCTTAGCGCTCAACGACTTTCCAGATAATATAGATTTCAACATTAATCATAAAAGAACATTTGAGTAAATAGTTACCGTACAATTCAATCCTTCCACCATGCAATGTCCCAATTAAATATAAGACATGGAATTACTGTCAAGTCTTATTTTATTTAATTATATGTATTTCGACTCTTAAATGCACAGAACCAAATAATGCAAATTAAAAACTCCTTTCTAATTTCATTCTGCCTTGGCCAAGGACTACTGGGTTGTCATTTATCGAATCACATAGGACATTTCTCTTCTTTTACTAGAAGTGGTAGATTCTTTACTGATCATACATTATCTCCATGTACAACTTATTATACCCAAGCATACCCTTTGATATACCCTAAGGGTCTTAAGGAACAAGTCAAAATATAATTCATCATACACAAGATACTATGATGATCTCAAGTTCAAGGATCACTTGTACTACTATCACTACAGGAATTCCTATTGACAGACAAGTAAAACTCCATTAGGTATTCCTTAGCGAGCCACGTTCAGTGAACTTATTCTCTAATAAGCACCTACATACTTACTTTAGTGTCTCCATTTAAATGATCATGAGATCAATCATCCTCATCTAATGAGCATGCAACGTATGTACCAATGTATGCAGATTCACTAATCCCCAATTTAGTAATCCAACGATTGGGAACTATTTTAGTTTTAAGCTTTCTAAGAATTTAGATCTCATTAGAATGATCATCATCATTATTCTAAAAGCATTGCTTAAAACTATGGGTTTATCACATTTTATAAAACAACATCATATAGATAATTAAAAGCCTTTAATAAATTAATACTTTTTATTAATAAATAAATAAGATTGTTACAAAGTATATGCTTTATCATCAAACATGATTGGCTTGTGTTCATACTACTTTCAATCTCTCACTTGCACTAAAGCCAATCGCCATGGTATCTCATACCCTTCTTCTTTAAGTGACGATTATCCTGCTGTTGGATAAGCTTTAGTTAATGGATATGTAATGTTGTTCTTGAGAGTCCACTATCTCTATAGTGATTTCCCATCTTTCAATGATTCTTCTAATCAAATGAAAGTGCCACAACACATGTTTAGATCCAAGATGAGACTTAGGAACTATTCCTAGTTCTGTAATCAACTTTTCATCCAAACAATCAACTTGCAGCTTCATTTATAGCTATATACTTTGTCTTTATCACTAAACCAAAGAACTCTTTCAGCTTTGTAACCTTTCCAATTCAACGCACCACCATTCAAGGTAACCCTTTTACCTTAAAGTGGATTTTCGTCGTCTTTGATCTCATCTAAAAACTTGAGTCTGTTAAGCCCTCTAGTTTAATTTAGACCCACCATGAATATGATCACATCCTTAGTGCCGGTTAAGTAATTTAAGATGTTTTTCACTGGCTCATAGTGAACTTCTCCAGAATATAACCGATCAACATCAAGTCTCGTATATTTCATTGTATACATGATAGTTACTCATGTGATCTCTCTTTTAGGAGTCTATGAGGACTATGAAGAGAGATACACTGCAGGGCTCATCAACATGAGACATCCCATGGAGTTTGCCATGCTAAACGACTTTAGCATCAAATGAATATGCGTTCCTTAGGTTAAGCTGAGCATCCTTTTAAATCTATCTATATAGATTTGTATCCCCAATTAAGATACTCTTCCCAAATCATTCATGGAGAAGTGTTTAGACAACTTTGTCTTTACTGATTGTAGCATTAGTATGTCATTCCTTATCCGTATTATATCAACATATAGTACTAGGAATGTCACGAGGCTCCCACTGACCCTTTTGTACACACTAGGTACATTCTTATTTTTGATAAAATCAAACTCTTTTGATTGTCTTATCAAAACAAATGTTCCATTTTTGAGAAGCTTGCTTCAATCCATTTCTCTGAGTGTCTAAAACTCTTACCTCATCGTATGTAACCGGATCATCAACTTCTATGATACGTACCTCATCATCATCATCTATGATGAATCCATACCTCCTAGGTATCTTCGGTACTATTCCAGATTTACGATTCAGTTGTGGTACAATAGGTCTATCTACAAGTTCCTCTTATTTGACTTATAGTGTTTTGTGGTTCTTAAACTCTTCAAGATCTATTATCCTCCCACTAGCCCCTTCAATGAGAAACACCTTTATCTTAGAAGGTAGCGTGTTTCGTAACAAACACCTTTTGCTAAATAGGATTATTGAACATATATCCTAAACTTACTTTAGGATGTCCCACAAATCTGTACTTGTCAAATCTTGTCCCCAAGCTTATCCTTTGAAACCTTTTCACATAAGTTGGACAAACCCTTATCTTAACATACTTAAGATTAGGAATCCTCCCTGTCCATAACTTTTATGGAGTCTTGGGGCCGGATTTTGAGGTTACCTTTTCCGTAGATATGCAGCCATTTCTAGGACACGACCCTAGAAGGATACTGAAATGTCGGTAAAATCATTATGGACCGTACCATGTCCAACAAAGTACAATTTTTCCTTTCAGATACATCAATCAATTATTGCGTATCAGGAGGTGTCCATTACAAGAAAACCATTTGAGATGATCTAGAAACTTATTGCACAAGTATTCCTTCCTTGATCCGATCAAAGAATCTTAATACTTTTCAAATTAGTTTCACTTTTGAATTCTTTAAACCTTTCAAATAATTCACACTTGTATTTCAACAAATACACACATTCAACTCTTTGAATGATCATCTCCTTTTCTTATACTAGTTTGTTCAATATGCAAAATTATTTTCACGTAAGTCAAGTATCATTAAGTAGTATTTCAGTTCTATACAAAACATTATTATTATAAATAGAACAACAATTGTTCTTAAATATAATACTAAAGATTTCATTGTCCAACAACAAAATAGAAATAATGTTTCTAACAAGAACTAGAATACAATAATAACTTATTGACTTAATAGATTTTCCCGTAGTCATTGTTAAACTATAAGTTTCTATGGCTAATGTGGCAACATTTGCTTCATTTCCCACACATAGGATTACTTATATTTGTTTAGCTTTCTACTTCTGTTTGGTCCCTTCATAAATCTATATTTATAATAACCAAAGTCGGTATCCAATACCCAAGTAGAAACTTGACTTAAAGAAAAATTTATTTTAAATCATGAACAAATATGTATTTGTAACCGAAGCTTCACTAAGCTTTTTCTGGTTAGCTCTGCAAGATGCTTCTCACAGTTTATTTTCCAGTGTCTTGGCTTATTGCAGTGAAAGCAAACTTCTTTGCTATCCGTATAAGTTTTGTTCATATTATCCTATATTTTTGCCTTTCTATTTACCTTCTTTGAATCGTTCTTCTTTTTAGAAGATCCTTTGGCCTCTACCAGTAAGACATGGTCTTTCTTGGTTAGAAAGTGACTCTTAACATTTTTCAACATGTTAAGCAAATCAGCGAGGCTGATATCTAGCTTGTTCATATGAAAAATTCACAACAATTGTGAAAGGAGTCCGGGAGTGAGTTCAAATCAAATCTTGGCTCAACTCTCCATCCATGATAAAATCTGTTGTCCTAATTGATCAATCAAATTGATAATGGTAAGGAATTTTATCTGTACTGTAGTGTCATCGGTCATTCTAGATCGGAAGAGCTCCTTAGATATCTGATATCTATTAGTCCTACTTTCCTCACCATCAACTACTTGACGTGCAGGAGTATAGTAGGAGCATCCATAGTTTCATGCTGACGCTGAAGCTCGTTACTCATGGATACAAGCATGATGCATTGAGCCAACTGTGCATCATCTTGCCACTTTCTAAAAGTAGCAATCTCTTCCTCAGAGGCAGGGATAGGTGTATTAAGGACATAAGATAGCTTTTCAACCGTGAGAACTATTCTCAAATTCCTTAACCAATCCGAATAATTAGGTTCGGTTAATAAACATCTAATATATTTCGCAGTGATAGTAATTTAGACATTGTAAAATTCTATAAATGAATTTTTAATTAACAATATTTTAGCATATATTCTTTTATTAATTACCAAAATAAATTAGGTCTTGTTTTAAATTGGTATCTCCAACTATTTTCTTCAAACTATATTACCCTCAATATATATAGTTCGGCAATATCTAATTAAAGATATGCAAGTGAGAATAAGGATCCTATTTCAAATGTATATAGCCTTGTGTATGCACAATAAACTATATATAAATAAATAGGTAGACAACTTTTGTCAATTACATCAACTATGTAACTCCTTGTATTTTTCCTCTTAAATCATAATAGTCAAGTGTGTGCACATCCGAACTAAAATGATTTAAGTTAAGTCAGACCCATCATTTCCATATAAGTGAAGAGAAAACTACAGCCCTTGTGTGTGTACAACAAAGAAGTAATGTTCAATTCCTTATAAACATCATATGTAATAAAAATTACATCTTAAATATTTAATACTTGCCTTGTGTGTGCACAACAAACTCATATTAAATATTCAATACTCTATTATTTCTATCATGCTAGAAGGCGACGTTCGATATTCCAAATATCTTTGAACGTTACAACTTAATATAAAAAATTTGAGGGATTTGTTATTAATTTGTCTCATCTTGTTTAGCGCATGCACACACACACACACACACACACACACACACACACACACACATATATATATATATATATATATATATACATCGTCATATTAATGAACATGCTGAAAGCATGTTTGCATAATATATAATATATATAGTATAAGCATGCATATAGAATACTATATTCTACCTGGATTGATTATGGACTTTTATTCTAGTTTGGTTCACTAGAGCCACCAAGTGAACCAAAAGGTCAAACCCTAGGGGTACAAGAATTAATATTTAAATATAACTATTATATTTAAACTCGGGCTCCATTACAAACGGGTCTTCACGCGCTTCTTGCTCCTTGATCTCCAATTCTTTAAAATTAATTCTAACTATTCCTATTATAAAACTATTTAAAACAAATAGAAACCTTGATCAGCAGTCAAGGGAAAATACATAGGAGGGAGTTAGAATTTACATTTAAAAAAATTTAGAGAAGACGAGGTACGCAGACCCCATTTAATAAAACTCATATATTCATGCATCCAACTAAAATAAAATTAAATCACATTGATCAATAGTCCATAATCAATCCCATTTATTATCATACACATCACCATATGCATCAATAAATAACATTCATCACATGAATAATAAACATTCAATATATATTGATATCATTTAATGGGCAAATTTAGTTAGTATAAAATCTAATTTTGAATCAAAATAAACTCCTTTATTTTAATCCAAATTTAAATCAAAATAAATCTCTTTTATTTTAATTTATCCAATTTTGAATAAAATAAACTATTTTATTTTAATCAAAATCTTTAATCAAAATAAACTTCTTTATTTTAATTAATTATGGAATCCAATTCCAAGTAAAAAAAATAAAACTTCATCAAAGGAAACACGGATTCTCTTTCATATTCACAAATAAACTCATTTATTTTGAATAATATGAAATCTTATTTCATATCTAAATAAACTCCTTTATTTAAGAAAATTAGGATTCTCTTTCCTATTCACAATTAAACTCTTTTATTTTGAATAATATAAAATCTTATTTTATATCTAAATAAACTCTTTTGTTTAAGGAAACATGGAATCTTATTTCAACTCCAATTAATTATCATGGAATCCGACTCCAACTCTAATTAGTTAGTATGAAATCTAATTTTAAAATTAAAATAAATATTTTATTTTAATTATAAAATTATTAAGAATATTATATATATTTATATAATATTATATAATATATAATATCCTTGATACACACGGAGGTTATTATATATATATAGAAATGATCAAGTAAGGATCCTTTATTTTCTTAAAATGAGGATTTTTTTTAATTTTTTTTTTGCTTTTTTTAAAACAACTAAAAAAGTTTAATATTTTATGGAACCGAAATTTTTCCATAATACAATGTTTTGGGGCGTGTTTTGAATACCTATACTAAAAAGTGGTGGTACAATGCACTTGAATCGCATATATACATGTTTTGTTATACGTATCCAAATCACACCCAAAAACAATCATATTATGAAAAAATTCATTCAGTAAAATATTAAACTTTTTTTTTTAGTTATTTTAAAAAAACAAAAAAAAAAGTCCCTCATTTTAAGAAAGTAAGGGATCCCTTACGATCGACCTATATATATATATATATATATATATATATATATATATATATATATTAAAAATTAAATAATATATAATATCCGTGAAATCCTGTAACTTATATATATAGATGATACTTAATAATTCTTTTTACTTATAAAGCATGTCCCTTCATGGAGGTGTTATATATCAGGTGAATCCATATATATAGTAATATATATTACCTGATTTACATATCTCCCTTGAAGCAATTCCGTGAAAAAATATATATACAGTTCAGTTTGCGAATTGGCGTGCAAGATCATATCATGTACGTGGCCACGCGGTTTTAGACGCAGCGGGAAAAAATACAGTTCGCGAATTGGCTTTTTTTTTATATTTAAATTTTATTCAACAAAATTATGTCCAATTATATTGTTCTAAATACATATCAATATACATATTAAATTAAAATAATTAATAATTCGCATAAAGGTTTGGCTCTAATGCTACTGTTAGGTTTGTAATATTCATGAACGCAATCAAATTGCATAAATAAGTGGAAACGTAGAAAAATCAGAGTTTTAAAATTTTACAAACCATATACTCGGATCATCCTTTATGCACAATTATTAATTAAACGAAAAGATAAAGAACAAGAATCATACCCTTGAAGATTCGAGCTTCCTCAAGTACAAGTTCACCTCCAAATTCTTTTCGCGTTCAACTTGAATCCACCGGGTTTGGTTCCTTCCTTTGATCAACGTTAGCCACCCAAGTGTTTGGCCTCTAGAGGTGATCCACCAAGGAAGAAGAAATATTCAAGAAGATGAGTGGTTGACTAAACCCTAGTCTTTCTATCTCTCATAGAAAAAGAGCGTACTCTCCCAACTGTTGGAATTACGTATATTGATATCTGATATAAGACTCCTCTTATAAAGATATCAGGTAACCATATTTAATTAAAAATAAGGTATTATTTATTTAATTAAACTTTTTTAATTAAATGGGCTCCCTAATCTTATTAGAGATAATTAATTAAACTCCTTTAACTAATTTTTCCTCTAATTCTATTAGGAATAAATGAGAGTACTTATATTAAATTAATTCCTAAACTCTTTTAGAAATTAAAATAATAATAATTGTAATAATATTAATAAGACTCCTCTTATTAATTTATATTTAATATTTTTAAATATTAAATAATAAATATTAAGCTATTTAATTTATTCTATCACAATAGATTAAATTAAATATACTTAACTTTATATTATTACGATTATGCCATTAACTTTTTAAATAATTATTCTTCCTTTTATGGTGTGACCCTTTAGGTTCTCCATATTAAATCGGTTGTGAATAAATCAATTAGAACAATTCTAATCTTATTTAAATAAATAAATAAATTAGATAATTAATTAATTTAAATAAATAATATTTATTCTACAATAGGGATAAGCCTCCCTAGCGCTCAACGACTTTCCAGATAATATAGATTTCAACATTAATCATAAAAGAACATTTGGGTAAATAGTTACCGTACAATTCAATCCTTCCATCATGCAATGTCCCAATTAAATATAAGACATAGAATTACTGTCAAGT